>CM017198.1:20184804-20277304 GCA_004837865.1 Musa balbisiana
AATCTTATTGCTGCTCAGTTTATGAAGAAACTTCACCTAAGTCACAGTGTTGGACAATTAGTACATATGCCTAAATATCAACATTGGGACTCACCTCTCATGCACAAGACCCATGAAATCTAGCTTGTCAAACACCAATAACCATTAGAAATTTGTATCTTTCAAAGTCTCTTGATAATAAATGATGATAAGGAATGTCAAAAATGATGAATGAAGGATGGTACTTCAAGCAAACGTTCAGAAAGTTAGTGTCACGACTTGGGCCTGATGAGCTAACTGGCCTATCAACTTCGTTTGGCTTAAACCACTGATCAAAATGCTTAAGCTAAAGTTGATAGTAGCATACTCATCATACCCTTATAAGTTACTCTTAGTCTTGCCCATTTTTTCTGTGGGACTAATAGGGTGTTACAATTTTTCTCATTCAAGGGCTTAACGTCCTCGTCAAGACCTAGCATAACCCAGATCAAACCCTAGCATAGTGCATGTGAGACGTAGCCTAGTAATGGCTCCACACCGTGATGAGTCTTCTAACTCCATTCACGAGTAGTCATTTCCCACTTGAGCCCCCTCACCATACCCAAATACTAGATCGGCTCTAATACCAAATGTCACGACCCAAGCCTACTAGGCTAACTGGCCTATAAACTTCGTTTAGCCTAAACCACTGAGCAAAATACTTAAAGCTGAAGTTGATAGTAGTATATTCATCTAACCCTTATAAGTCAATCTTAGTCTTGCCCACTTTCGTTGTGGGACTAATCAGTGTGTTATATCACAATAGTTGTGTGGGAGAGATTGTAACATCTCGATTAGTCCCATATTGAAAGTGGACAAGACTAAGATTGACTTATAAGAGTGATGAGTGTACTACTATCAATTTCATCTTAAGCATTTTGGTTAGTAGTTTGGGCCAAACGAAATTGATAGGCCAATTAGCCCATCAGACTCGAGTCGTGACATGTCATGACAAATTATCATGAATTATACTATCAGACATATCTGACCAAAACATAGAAAAAGAAAACAATTGCAATATTTTATACCCTAACATACTTTTAAAAATCACGCCTCATGCGGTAACAATTGGTCTCTGCAAGTGAATCAAATCAACATAATGTAAATATAAACTACTAATGTGTAGATTAAGCATCATAATAGATTGTCCATTAATGTTATAGTCTACTAGATGAGGTTGGTCAACTAATAGGTTTGGTCAGCTAAGGTGACTACATATGCAGCACCGGCAGCCACAGAATTTATGATGGTCTTTGTGAGTTTTCACTTCAAAACGAAGAATGATGACTAGTTGCTGAAGAGGAACTATCAATCCAAGAAAAGAAGATAAATTGCTGGAAGAAGCAATAGAAAATATGTGCACAGAATTTATGATGGAATGAACAACATAATATGATGGTGTCCAATTATAGAAAACTTGTTCTTTCTTTAGGGCAGTGTGTCTCTACCCAATGGTTGTATCTGATTGTATATCTGTCATGGTATATCTCATTTTGCGTATTCATCAGTGCAACAGAAAATTGATAATAAAATAATGCAAAACAATCAAAGATCAAAGAGTAATAAGAATCCAAAGAATTAATGTCATGAAATAATTGGGGCTCATTATCAGTTTGGGAAGACTGCAAAGAGGTTAGGATTATAATTTCTTTATGGGAAAAACATAGTATATGCCCTTCCAGAAAGAGATTCATGCAGAAGAAAGTAATTTACTATTGCTATCAAAAAGATGGTGGCAAATGTAGAAACACTGAAAATGAAAATGAAAACAAACTCCTAGATCAATCAACAATCTGACATGTATTGGTTGCTTAACCCTCTTTTTTTAGTTGTTTCTTCCTTTTTCACTTTAATCATCTCTTTTCTTTCTCATATAAGATGCATCAGTCATGTTTCTTAAATAGTCAAAAGTTTTGTTTTCCACCAATTTATTAAATCTGGTAGACTCCTCCACTTTACATACCTTTGGGCATAAAATTACTCTTTATGCATGGAACTCCCACAGATGAGGTATGTTCTCAATTTTAAAGGAATTCATCTTGAAAAATGAAGAGGAAACAAATGTAGGAGACTATTTAGGTTCTATCTCATGAGAGATTTCTATAATAACTAAGAACTAATTAAAGCATCAGATAGCAATGTTTGATGAGCAAAAACTTAATGCAGAAGGCTCCTATATCGTTTTGGGTGCCATAATTCACAATGCTACTTTTACCATTGAGAAAAGATCACTCACCCATCCTGCAAAAAGCATAAAAGTCTATATCAGTTTATCAAGCATACCACAAGGCACAAAATGTTCAAGCTGCTGAATTAGAACATATCTAGAATGTGATGGACAGAGTTTGAAATCTAAAAACCAATTAACAAAATAGAGTAGAAAGATTATTAGAAGATAATTGAAAAGAAAAATCAAGAGTCATAATAATATAAATTAAAAATTAAGTGCATCAAAATCTAAGCCTTTACTCCACATGCCAACAAGACAGCTCATGTTGGTTACTAGCAACTAGATGGCAGACATAAAGTCTATAACACTAATAATGACATGGAAATTATTGATAAATGTAGGTGGAATAGATCTAACACTCAAGTCTTGACATACACCCATAAAGAACCACTAAAGATATCTTGTTGTAGTTGCGCCTTTTTGGCAGTAAACTAAGATAACCACGATGGGATAAGGATACTAAGGTTCGTTCAAGTATCCCGTGGTAGAACCTAGACCCAATGTTTGCCCTACCAAGTCAACCAAAAGATGAACTTTCACAACCTGATCTCCAAAATAAACTCCTTAGAGACGATCGCCAGCCGAATCCGATGCGTTGGCCCAAACTAACCCAAATCAAGGGATCAATTTGAATCCCAGATTCTCAAGAAGCGAAGGCAAACCAATATGCACCAAAGATCATGAGAAGCGAGAGCGGGGAACCCCGTACCATGATGTCCATGTGAAGCCAATCGGCTCCGAAACGCAGCATCCGCTCGGCCTCCGACGCCAAATTCGCGAAGTCCGACGACAGCATCGACGGCGCAATCTTCGCCACCACCGCCATCGGTACTTTCTTTCCTCTGGTCTGTCTGCCCCTCTCTCTCTCTCTCTCTCTCTCTCTCTTTGCCGCAAAAGAGATGCGCGGTTGGTGTTTCAACTGCGTGCAATTAATCGTGTTAGGTGACGAGAATACAAGAGAGAGAGACCCGGAGCAAAAGATATGCACGACACGGCGCTACGGCCGCGTTTCGATCGACCGAGTTGGGTCCGACGGCGGCTTTACCCCCAAAATCATCTGACCCAAATCTGGCACATTGACCGGGTTCACGGAAAAGTCAGTTTGTCAGAAAGACACATTAAATTACCCAACAATCTTACCGAACCCATTTCCGAATCCAATCAACTCCTCGAATGCACGAACATGTTTCAAACTCGATATATATATATATATACACTTTATTTATTTATTTCAAATAAGCGAGAGAGAGAGAGAGAGAGAGAGAGGGCAAAATAATATATAAAAATAACTCAATTTGTTGTCATCCCTACCATGATTAACATGTGACCCATGGGATTGATCTAAGATCAGAGCAACAAAAAAAGAGACAAGAATATTAAAAAGAATATTTACCTACATCCAATTCGGATATTTATTTTTTATTATTACTTGATGTGCGGAGATACTTCACGATAATAAGATACTTACGATTCGATTTTTTTGTTATCTTATTCAGTAAGTTGGATATTCTCGGTTGGTATACTGATATAAAGAGAAAGGAGGATTAGGTCCTAACTACTAAGTGCTATTTAACTCTTGAACTTGGAATAATTATCATGAAGTTGGGAAATTTTAATTAAAATACAAACTGATCCCGATCACAACTGATTTATGCGATGATATGTGGATACTCCTATAAGCAAGCACATGGACTCGTTCTTTTGATGACTAGATGAAACTAAACCGCCATGGTTATAGCAAAAAGAAGAAAAAAAGAAACAAATAAATTGGCTATATATGTTAAGCAATAATTTTGTGATGGTTGCAAGAAACTCTGGTTGGTCTAAACTAACTCACTGGTCTCGATAATATGCTTGACAATACTGAACAATTTCTTTGGAATTTAACTTGTGCAAACCAATATCAATAAACCAGAGGAATGGAAAATGCATATTAGCACCACTTGGAGAGAACAGACCAACAGATGGAAGACAAATAACCACAAAAAAAGGAATCGATAACTGATGTAACGTAATGAACTCAGTTGCCCATAAACAAGAAAACCAGTGATTCACGAGAACAGCAAAATAAGTAATGATAATGGGTTGAACAAATGAACTCAGCTCGTTTTAGCATGTACACGATTTCAAGACAAAAATTATGGACATGTCAAAGAATCACCCTGTGACATTGGACCAATGAAAAATACTATAAACAACAAACGTACAATCGTTTCATATATGAATATAACCACCTGACGTACCATCACCATCAAGATGGCACCAGGTTGTGTACCAGGCCACATTTCCGCAAGCCCACCATCTAATGCACCAAAAAACTGGAAGTGTAGCTCTCTGCTGTCGTTTACATTGGTCTATATAACCTGTAATAGTGTGACACCGTCAGCTAAAGCATTTCAAGGGATCCACTTTTTAGCCTTTCCATTCGTGCCTGCAATCCGGATAATGCCTTCTCATCCATTGGAAGAACATTGATCTGGGCCAAGGTTTCCCCGTCAATATGATCAACTCCATGAAGCACATTACTATTGATATGTGCTAATGGTCGGGCTGAACCATCCAAGCTGCCAGCAGCGGCTGCAGCTTGAATACTTTTCATCCGCTCTCTGATGGCATCCAGAGTCCCCATTGTTACTGCAGGAGCTGGCAAGATTTCATAACCAGACAACAATAGTTATTAGTCATCTCAGCAACTTAATACAAAGCCACATGCTCATGCATGCACCAAGTCACCCACACATGCATGCACACATACATTTACACACGAGAGAGAGAGAGAGAGAGAGAGAGAGAGGGCAAAATAATATATAAAAATAACTCAATTTGTTGTCATCCCTACCATGATTAACATGTGACCCATGGGATTGATCTAAGATCAGAGCAACAAAAAAGAGACAAGAATATTAAAAAGAATATTTACCTACATCCAATTCGGATATTTATTTTTATTATTACTTGATGTGCGGAGATACTTCACGATAATAAGATACTTACGATTCGATTTTTTTGTTATCTTATTCAGTAAGTTGGATATTCTCGGTTGGTATACTGATATAAAGAGAAAGGAGGATTAGGTCCTAACTACTAAGTGCTATTTAACTCTTGAACTTGGAATAATTATCATGAAGTTGGGAAATTTTAATTAAAATACAAACTGATCCCGATCACAACTGATTTATGCGATGATATGTGGATACTCCTATAAGCAAGCACATGGACTCGTTCTTTTGATGACTAGATGAAACTAAACCGCCATGGTTATAGCAAAAGAAGAAAAAAAGAAACAAATAAATTGGCTATATATGTTAAGCAATAATTTTGTGATGGTTGCAAGAAACTCTGGTTGGTCTAAACTAACTCACTGGTCTCGATAATATGCTTGACAATACTGAACAATTTCTTTGGAATTTAACTTGTGCAAACCAATATCAATAAACCAGAGGAATGGAAAATGCATATTAGCACCACTTGGAGAGAACAGACCAACAGATGGAAGACAAATAACCACAAAAAAAGGAATCGATAACTGATGTAACGTAATGAACTCAGTTGCCCATAAACAAGAAAACCAGTGATTCACGAGAACAGCAAAATAAGTAATGATAATGGGTTGAACAAATGAACTCAGCTCGTTTTAGCATGTACACGATTTCAAGACAAAAATTATGGACATGTCAAAGAATCACCCTGTGACATTGGACCAATGAAAAATACTATAAACAACAAACGTACAATCGTTTCATATATGAATATAACCACCTGACGTACCATCACCATCAAGATGGCACCAGGTTGTGTACCAGGCCACATTTCCGCAAGCCCACCATCTAATGCACCAAAAAACTGGAAGTGTAGCTCTCTGCTGTCGTTTACATTGGTCTATATAACCTGTAATAGTGTGACACCGTCAGCTAAAGCATTTCAAGGGATCCACTTTTTAGCCTTTCCATTCGTGCCTGCAATCCGGATAATGCCTTCTCATCCATTGGAAGAACATTGATCTGGGCCAAGGTTTCCCCGTCAATATGATCAACTCCATGAAGCACATTACTATTGATATGTGCTAATGGTCGGGCTGAACCATCCAAGCTGCCAGCAGCGGCTGCAGCTTGAATACTTTTCATCCGCTCTCTGATGGCATCCAGAGTCCCCATTGTTACTGCAGGAGCTGGCAAGATTTCATAACCAGACAACAATAGTTATTAGTCATCTCAGCAACTTAATACAAAGCCACATGCTCATGCATGCACCAAGTCACCCACA
Organism: Musa balbisiana; assembly: GCA_004837865.1. Taxonomy (NCBI): domain Eukaryota; kingdom Viridiplantae; phylum Streptophyta; class Magnoliopsida; order Zingiberales; family Musaceae; genus Musa; species Musa balbisiana. Next base: position 20,191,316 of record CM017198.1, read on the forward strand.
CATGCATGCACACATACATTTACACACGAGAGAGAGAGAGAGAGAGAGAGAGAGAACCAGCTGTATATCGGTCCATGCGATCATCTCCTAAGTGAGACCTAAACTCTGATGGATCAGTTTGACCCCTCAAAGCTGCTGTTGTCCCACCAGCATCATCTTCCGCATATGGAACAGCAACATTAGAGTTTATGCTTTCACTTTTTGCACTAATTGACTTTGTGCGTACAGGAGATAGGGCTCCAAACTTTGGAGATGGGAGAGTTACTAAGGGAGGTGGAGTCGACATGGGAAGACTAGAAGGTGTCCTTCCAGCAGCTGCATTCTTCTCCATCTGGTGGAACAATAACAAAACAATAAAACACATTTCACGGTGCTAGGATGGAACTCTTCAGGAAAGAAAGAAAATACTCACCTGAGCCAATCCATCTCTAATATAGGTTCTAAAAGCCTCACTAGCATTTTGGAGCTGAGCAAATATATCTACCTATAAAATAACTAGAGAATTTCATCATATATAACACAAGAACAAGAGTTACAAAACTCCTGAACATATGAAAATCAGAATATTCTAACTAAAGTATTTACCTTGGGGTAGAGTTGAGTAATACGGTAGAGTTCATATAGCCCGATGGTACAAGTTTGCTTGTCACCAATTTTCTTAAATACTGCAGCAAGTTCTTGCTATTGCAATTTAAGAAACAAAAAGAAAATCAAAAGTCATTAAGTCACATAACAGACTACAGTCAATTAAGTTGTAGCTTGCAGAGTCAAAAAAATACAAAACAAAAAATTGAAGAATTGAAGTCATTAGCACCAAAGGTGAACACCTTCAGTTGAGCATCTGCTGAATGTGTTGCATGAGTTGGACTGTTTGAAGCAGTATCACCCCAATTTGTTGGGCCCATGGGACCAGATGGAGTCAGCATTCTAGCAGCTGCAAGAGTCTGAACATGTAAAATGTCATATATCAGTCTAGCTCTGATCACATAAACATGATTCTGGTTCAAGCTTCTCAACTTTGTTAACTTTACCTGAAGATTTAGGTCAATATAAGCAAGAACGATAGGTTGAGGCTCTGTATCTATAGGTACCATAGAAAGGTGACCCTTTATAGCTGTACCACGGAGCTTCACAAGTTCATGCAGAACAGTTTTAACCATCCGAAGTGGTTTGTCATCAGCTCCAGCCCTGAGTAACATTAGATTGGATAAGTATATAATGATAGCAAAATAACTGATAAATTTCTTAATTCACAAGTAAACAATAAATCTACCTCCTCCGTATCTCTTCCATTCCCAGTTCTTGCAAGTATACATGAATGCTTTGGAGAACATGATCAAGATCGACTTCGTAAATTGTGCTCTGTAAAACCTGTATTGGCTACCTTGGATGAAGCAAAAGACAAGAAAAACGAAAAAAAGAGCAGTGGACTATGTAAGAGCTTCAAAGTATTGTTAAAATTCTACCTTGGTCAGCTTAATTAAACATTTAACAACTAGATCTGAGAACTTCTGATTCCTGGTAATGAGTGCTTCAGAAGATACAGGGGATGAGCACCTCGAGGAGTCCAAAGGTTTCAATAGATTAATTAGCACCACAAAAGATGATGTTCTTTCTGCATTATCCTGCTCAAATAAAGATACTCAATGATATAAAGAGTGGAAAATAAAAGACAAAGTACAAGTATAATAGACACAATACCAACCAGAATTTTGAGCATCAAAACATTAAGTGCTTTCAACAATTGGCTACCATCATCCATCAGAGGCACTCTTTCATCCAAAAGCCAAAGAAGAAGTTCAGTGATCAGGTTGTCTAGTGTATTCTCTTTCACAGCATGTGCAAGTTTTTTGATCTGAAAGGCCTGCAGAAAACTAGTTCTCGTAAATTCTGTTCAAGACTGAAAAGCAAAATAAAAATTTTCACTGAAAAATAAACACCTGCATAAGTGTATTAAGCACATATTTACAAGATCTTGAAGAAGCTCCAAAATAAAAATTTTCACTGAAAAATAAACACCTGCATAAGTGTATTAAGCACATATTTACAAGATCTTGAAGAAGCTCCAGAGAGGCTGAAGTTAAAGGTATTAGGAACCTGCATAAGTTGACCTTGGAGATATGAGCAGAAAGACGGTAACATCTGTAGCTGAGGATAACAAATAACAGGTTCAAATACCATTGTCGCCAAGCAGGAGACCAATCTATCAGCATCTTTAGCGATATCTTCAATTGCACCGCTGTCAGGGTCACCTGTGACCTGTGTTAGCTCATGGCATATAACTTTCATACCTTCAACTGACTGCAACAAAGTAAAGAATATCTAAGAAAAAGCACCAAAATATAGTAGGTACAGATAATATGACAACAACGAAATGCATCATTTGAAGTAGCATATGTTATTCTTAAGAACAGAACTGATCCAACCCATCTTGTGCATGCCCAGTTTTAGTCAATCTGATAACTCTTTCCAGTGTTCAAGTAAAAGAATGTATCTTAAACCATAAAAGAACCAATAAACCATCAAGAAACTGAAAATATAAGATAATAAACATATCTAAATAACCTTCCAAATGTAATGTAAACTGAACAGAAGTGAATTCAACAAGTACGTGGGGGAAATGCTTTCTCAAGATGCAACAAATGAGTTTTGCTGAAATAGAAGTCCAATTGGCAGATACACCTTAGCATCATCCAAGACTAATCTAATTTTGGATGATTTATCAGCCTTTTGATCAAAAACTGATCAATATCAGCTATAATTGGTTATTCTCAATCAGAGTTGGTTGTTATTGACCAATTCTACAAATTTAGCAGTGTAACATCCTGATTAGTCCCATATCGAAAATGAGCAAGATTAAGATTAACTTATAAGAGTCTGATGAGTGTTCTACTATTAACTTCAGCTTAAATATTTTTGGCTAGTGATTGGGTCAAACGAAGTTAATAAGCCAATTAGCTCACCAAGCCCGAGTCATGACATTTGGTATTTGAGTCGACCTAATATTTAGGCATGATGAGGAAGCTCAAGTAGGAAAGGACTACCTGTGGATAAAGTCAGAGGACTTGTTACGTAGAGCCACCATTGAGCTAAGATTCACATGCACCATGCTAGGGCTTGATTTGGGCTATGTTGAACCTTGATGAGGATGTCAAGCACTTGAGTGGGAGAGATCGTAACATCCCAATTAGTCCCATATCGAAAGTGGGCAAGATTAAGATTGACATATAAGGGTCTAATGAGTGTACTACTATCAACTTTTGCTTAAGCATTTTAGCCAATGATTGAACCAAATTAAGCTGATAGGCTAGTTAGCCCATCAGGCCCGGGTCATGCAAAGCAGCCTCAAAATAAAAAAAAGAGGCGTCGATAAGTGAAATGAGTGCAAGGAAAACAAGAGGGAAGCATAGACAAAAGCATGATAAAAAGAAACTCACGCCTTTGTGAAACATAATAAGAGACACTAGTATTGCATTTGCTATTTGTTAAAACAATCATATTTGTTTTCTCATTAGTGTTGCAATGTTTGTTGTCCACCATCATGTATGTTGGATAAGATATAGAGTGAAAAGAAAAAGACAAAAAGTATAGGGATGATTGTAATAATAAGAGGGCTACCATGGGATCCAAATTCTAGTCTCAAATTCATAGCATGGTCACTTCACATAACCATTTTCCTTATTTGTCTTTGTATTGCCTCATACATATATTATCATGGAATACATATGATAATATATTTGTATGATTTGTGTCGTATTTATTTTTTTGATAATTACAGCATGACTAGTTATTCATGCATTATTCTTAGTTTTTAGATGTTTTTGTTTTATATTTTAATTTCATACTTTTTTAAGTTAAACACCTTATGAAATATCAAGATAAACGAATCATTTTCGTATATAATATCTTCATTTTTCTCATGTTTTATGCTATTTTTCATAAAGTTTTATCATTATCACTGCATAGTTTTTTCATGTTCCTCTGGTTTGTTTTGCAATGACCCACCAACAATCAGAGTTCTCTACACAGACAAAACTTTGGATCTAATGCCAACCTGAGATGGATCTAGGCCAAAAAGAAGAATGAAAGGCATTAGAAAAATGAAGGGGATGAACACAGAGTAACTTTGTATTGATTAAGTAAAAACTGAAAGTCTGATGACACCCAAAGTATATGTAGAAAAAGCAAGTTGATGGATGGAGAAGCAATGTGATACCTGCAGGCAAATAACCGAAGAACTCTAATGTTATAAAGTTTCTTTCAGATTACCATGACGACAATTTACTCCATGATGCTTATTAAAGTAGTGGTTAAATCCAAGAAACAATGAACCTGTTCAGGTGAACCCATTGCAATGATATCAAGAGCTTTAAGCCATTCGGTGAGACCATGTGCAGTAGCAAATTGTCGAGCTGACATGTGCCTTTCATCGGAGTCAGTAAAAACATCATTTTCCCTGCCGATAAACAGTTCATTATCAAGAAAACAGATAAAAAGGAATAAATAACAAAGTCGTATCATGCACATATGAGTGGTTCTTATCAGGATTCAAATCTCATTATTACATCTTCAAAGAATTATACATACCTTGTTGCCACTGGAACAGAGACAGAATGTAAGTAAACTTCTCCACTCTGTTCTGCTACATCTAGACTGCAAATCGACAAAGAAATTAAAACACATGTTAACATAGCAAAGTATGTGAAGAAAATTGCAAACAATATTACCGAAATAATAAAAGAATAGCAAACAAATTTCAGTACCAAACACCAAAAAAGGATGGCATTAATTGTGATCCTAAATAAATATTTCTACCAGATTTTTTGAAACAATGCACCATTTAAAATAACATGAAAAAATACCAATGATGGAAGTTCAAATAAGTTGTATGCCAATCCAAATAAGATTAGTTAAAATAAAACCCAGTGATGGAAGATCTACTTATCCTAAGTTGTCTGGTCATTATCATGAAGTTACAAAAACTCAATACGCAAACTGGGAAATCATGTTTTACTATTTTCTCAATAGTGTCAAAATCCCAAAATTAATATAAATTTACTGGTGAATGATGGATCAACTCAGCTGATTATAGTTTTATAATCAACTTTAGTCAATAAGCATTTAAAAAGTCAGATGATCATATCTAAAATAATAATAGAAATGTGGAAAATGAATTTGCTACTATATTTTAGCTTCAATCTAGTAATATTTATCAAGAGTTTGACTTGTTAGCATAAAGAAAATGGTGAAACAATATGTACCAATATATTAGGTTGCCATTATGTTAAGATTTTCTAAGATTAGTACAGCAAAATGCAATTCATCGAGAAAAAGTTGAAATTCAGACTGGTTATTTGATCAGCCTCCTTTCATTTTGAAAAGGAACTATAGCACCCTGTTTTATCTACGCTCTATTCAACTATCTGGCTGACTTAAGATTCGCTGGTGCTTGTTGGCAGGACATACTATCAGACTTGAGACGAGGTGGGTAAGCACAGGCATCAACCTTTCGCTTATGTAGATTATCCTCTATACCTTTTTGAAGAAGGTTCACTTACTACTGCAGCCTTGCTTGAGCTGCTTACAAACCCTACCATTTTGGTTCCTGCTCTCATTTTTAGGGCACAGGCATCAACCTTTCGCTTATGTAGATTATCCTCTATACCTTTTTGAAGAAGGTTCGCTTACTACTGCAGCCTTGCTTGAGCTGCTTACAAACCCTACCATTTTGGTTCCTGCTCTCATTTTTAAGGGCTTGGCTGGCAATTTTGTTCCATAGAGAGCCTCCTGCGAGCCAAGCTTTTCTAGATCAAAAGCAGCCAGAGCACGAAAGATGAAGCATGCTTGCTCACCCAGAAAACCTGGAGGATGAAATTCCAATATGAACTGAACAAGCAGCCTAATCTACAAGAATCAAAAAGAGCTCCCATTTGTCCTGAAAAAAGTCTTCTTTCAGAAATAGCAGCTTCAAAATGTAAGGGAGCGCTAGGAAGGAAAAACTACTAAAAGACTTGGAGATCCGTCTATCTCCTCAGCTCCTTGCCATTCTGTGTGGTTACATTTACATAACTTTTAAAGCGTCCAACAGAGGAAAAAGGCAAAGCTGGTTGGATTGCTTTAGGTCATAAAGGATGGTAAAGGCGCTACGTCCCTCTGGTTTTTTACCACTGCCGACAGGACAAGAAGCAAAACCTATATGAATGTGTGTTTCATGGGTAGCATGGGCGTCAAGGGGGCAAGGGGAGGGACTTTTGTTAAAAACCGTGTATTTATTTTCATAGTAGATGAAGGACCATACACACATGTATGCATATATGTATATATCCAAGGAGAGTGGGAGGAGAGAGAGAGAGAGAGAGAGAGAGAGAGAGAGAGAGAGAGAGAGAGAGAGAGAGAGAGAGAGAGAGAGAGAGAGAGAGAGAGAGAGAGAGAGAGAGAGAGAGAGAGAGAGAGAGAGAGAGAGAGAGAGAGAGAGAGAGAGAGAGAGAGAGAGAGAGAGAGAGAGAGAGAGAGAGAGAGAGAGAGAGAGAGAGAGAGAGAGAGAGAGAGAGAGAGAGAGAGAGAGAGAGAGAGAGAGAGAGAGAGAGAGAGAGAGAGAGAGAGAGAGAGAGAGAGAGAGAGAGAGAGAGAGAGAGAGAGAGAGAGAGAGAGAGAGAGAGAGAGAGAGAGAGAGAGAGAGAGAGAGAGAGAGAGAGAGAGAGAGAGAGAGAGAGAGAGAGAGAGAGAGAGAGAGAGAGAGAGAGAGAGAGAGAGAGAGAGAGAGAGAGAGAGAGAGAGAGAGAGAGAGAGAGAGAGAGAGAGAGAGAGAGAGAGAGAGAGAGAGAGAGAGAGAGAGAGAGAGAGAGAGAGAGAGAGAGAGGAGAGAGAAGAGGAAGACTGAAGGAAAGTGAGTAAAGGAGGGAGAGAGAGTCACCCATTCTCTCTCACTGAATGCCTCAAAGCAGCTCTGGCCTCTCCAGGCTTCCCTTCTTTTCTCTTGTCCATCTCCCTAGCCTAAACAGTAACAAAACAAGACATGTTAAGAATAAGAAAAAGAGCAAAAGAAATGTAATGGTTAATATGAAGCACCGCTGACACTATAAATCTAGCTTACCACTATTCTAGACATTTCTACAACTCTCATGTCAAAAAGGCAAATGATGGAAAAGTATATACCGACCTTCCATTTAAATCTATCGTCTAGCATACTCCTTTGAGCATCAGATAGTTTTCCAACATATCTCCATACATCTTCCCCTGCTCAAGAAAGGAACAAATCATGTTAAACAAACATATCATCAGGCAATCAACTTGGTACTTTTCTTCTGTTACCATATATGGCCAAAGGGAATTAATTTATCAAAAATTAAGGTGCCCTCAGCCATGAAAGAACAATCCTAGAACCTGTTGAAAATTCAATGCACCAAAGACACATACCAATAATTTTATAAGCAGTAGCCATTGTATTAAGAGCAGCTTTTCTGATTTCACCATCTCGTTCTGATGTTAACCCAGCAACAAGTTGCAAACATTTTAATTGTCCACTGATCTGCAAAAAGAAATCAATAAGCATTTTGCAGATGAGCAATACTGGCAAAGTATGATGGTTAGAGTTGACCTCAGCTCCATAATGATCAATCAAGTATTCAATGAAATCAGCACTTTCTATTCGAGTACGATTATTCTTTGATCGCAAGCCCTCCAAAACATAAGGAAGGAACTTTGAAGCTGAATAAATGTTAACAATTTGCTTCATCAATTCACGCATCTTTTCCCTGACTTTTTCAATGTTGTGACCAGACTGCATTGGAGAACAAGATCAAGTTATCGAACACATAAAGTAACATGCAGCAGCTATAGAATACGATTCAAATATATGAAGGACAGATGAATTTGTAAATATTTAATAATGAAGCAAAAGAAGAGAATTCTTAACTATATTATAAGTTCTCACAGTTATATGTTTGATCAAACCATAAGAGAAAAGAAACACAAAAAATGCAAATGAACCTTCTCCATTAGGCATGGAAGAAACATTGCGGCTTCAGCCTCAGTCAAAGTGTAACCCTCATCCTTTAGAATACCAAAAAGCTCAGGAAGGAATTCAAGCACCTGCATGTCATGTTTCAGCAGATAAAGTTAAAGTACTCCGAACTCTTAAACAATTGCAAAATAGACACAACTTTTTACCTTCAACAAGCATGTTGTGTTGGACTCACACAACCGCAAAACAAACCACCTTAAGAGTATGTCAAGAAGTTCAATTATTTCTTTCCTATTTGACAGTAAAACCTACATGAACAAAAAGATGAGTTTTGTTGGTGAGAATAAAATCTATAAATGATTCATGCACAACTTTATTGTTATTAAAAAGGCAAAAAGTAAATTGACCTTTTGCAATAATTCAAGCCCATCTACTTGCTTTTTAAAATCTGTGCTTAAAAGTCGCCTATGTAGGTCTTCTCTGAAATGCTTCACAAAATCATACTGCAGTAAAAAAAATTGATATCAAATGACAGGAATATTTGAATTTCTCAACAAATAAAACTATTTCATTGCTAAAACTTTTTTTTTTGGCATTCCTAACCATCATAAACTGAGGCTTGTGAAAGCCTTGCACCGTCCTGGCCCATGTGATTGACCATGAACGGTGCCCCAAAAATGATGCCAGCTGCTTGGCCAATCACCAATGCAAGGCCCAGTTAAAGTTGTCTGGAGCATTCTAGGATTTGCCTTATTTAAAACGCATTCAAGCATAAGTAGCATCTTAGTCACAGTTGTGTACTTTGTTTTCATGTATGTGCTTTCTGCTTGGAAAACTCTTTATTACTTCCAAAGCATTTAATCAAACAGCTTCATTAACTTGCTTATACTGACTATTTGAACCAGTGTAATGCAACAACACTGTCGATGTGGTTAATCTTCTATGTTCGATAGAAAAAAGGCTAGTGTCCTTTTTACACCAGGTTTAAACCTAACAGACCCAAAAAAGTTGAAAGAAAATAATATAACACATAATGATCATGGAGCCAAACTATCTTCTTCCAGTCCCATGTCTGCAGCATACATGTTTGTTTGCACAACTTCTTTATCAAAATTCTTAAGTGGTATGGAACCTTCCACCTCAACTTTTACAAATCTACATGAATCCAGATGCCCCATATTCCAAATATAGTTGTAAAGTTTGTTTTGAGTTTGATTAAGACCCTTTCCAAAATTCAGATGGCCCATGTTTCAAATTGATTTGCAAAGTTCCTTTGGAGTCTGATTAAGACCTTGGCTGGTTAGCTAGAGCAAACTAGATAGAGTATTGATGTCAAATCATAATAAAAATGTGAACAAGTGTTCAGTTCAAGAAGATGACATATGAGAAAGAAAAACCTCTTTGATGACTAGAAAGGTTTAATGTAAGAGAGGGCCCATGATAATGAATTCTAACAATTCTATGTTCAATTGAAACAGTATCCTCTCACCCAGTGCATTACTTTCAGATTCAATTTTACAAGTCTCCTAAAGTGAAGGGGAAAACCCACATAAAATGGGATTGACCTGTATACTAAGATGGAATCTCGGCAAACATCAATGCCCATCAGCACAACATGAATATTATGAGAAACGTACAGACCACTAATCTACAGTTAGGTATTGTATTGTTGGACTTCCATCAGTTATACTTTAAGGCCTTCACTGCACGAAGCCACAAATTAAGGAAATTCTGGAAATTCTCAAGATGTTATGAACAGGGGCCCACAGGATACATGTTCCCAATAGTACATTTTGTAGCCAAATGTTAGTAAGCAGTTCTCACTTATTGACCACTTTGCATGAATAGATTCTTGCTGGTTCATATATGGGCAAAGATAAATTGGATGTGATAAAAACTTCTCTCTGCTACTATGCATTCAGGTTGGAGTATTGGACAGCAACTGTATTTTGCAACCATATTTCTTTAAATTGTTAACAGTTTAAAGATGGATGCAAGAGAAATACAGAACCAAAGTAAATTTTGATATGGATGTGTACTCATGAATTCACCAAACGATTAATAAAAGAATTAACTCAAACTTATCTATTCATTTGAGAGGAATAGGAAGCTTACAAGCAAAAGTAAAACAGAAAAGGATGAATGCTCAAATAAAAGGAAAAACAATTAAAAAGAATATTCCAAAGTCCAAACAATCAATACAGATATTTTCAAAATCCTTTATATGTTGGGATGCTTAGACATCGAGATATTGACGGAACTAAATTGATATATGTATTGACATTGAATGTTGTCAACAAAATAGATGCACTGACATATATACCTAAATCCTACCTTGATTATCATCCTGTCCAATTTCATGCTCAGATAAACCATGTTATCTCAGGGACAAAGAGTACCACAAACTCATGGGAGTAGCATCTAGTGGTTCCCAATAGAGATTTATAGATATAACAATATGAGACAAACACAAGAAAACTTTAACTAAGGATTTAAATACTAGTAACCTATCAGATCAGCATCAGATAGGATACTGGTATTTAAATACCGTAACCTAGAATTTAACCATGGATTTAACTGGTATTTAAATACCAGTAGCCTACGATTTAACTTGTATTCAACCAAGGGTTTAAATACTGGTAATCTAGTTTCAGTAACCTATCAGATCAGCATGGTACCAATTACCAGATAGTATACCAACCCATACCTCTAGGCATCATTGGATAAATAAAAATAAATAAAAAAATTATAAATGTACCATAAATTAATTGGCCTGGTACATTTGAATCAACACCAATAATTGGTCAGATCGATAAATACGGACACTAATATCAGTCTGACAGCTTTTAATAACCTTCACAGTAAGATAAGATTTATTTTGAGATGCAAACCTCCATATCCTGAATTTGCTCAACACGTGGCTCCTCAAACTTGAATCTACGAACAACAAGCCTCTCCCTATCTTCCTGCAAAGTACCCGACAGAAAAGATAAAATCCTGAAATCTCAGCAACATATCAACATTATCTCTTCCATGGAAATACACCTTATTTGAGTCCTTGATGTTAAATAAAGCCTGTGACTGGACTGCAAGATCTTGAGCAGAAACAAAAGGTTCAAATTTTGAAGCCCTTGATGGAACACTTCTCTGCCAAAACAAAAATATTAAGATAAGCATCATTCCATGTAAAATTATATTATGACCAGGAAGAAGAACACACCATTGTTGTAGCCTTCATGCCATGTCTCAGGCCACGGTCATTGCTGATATTGGATCCTGGTTTTCCATTCTTTATGGTGGATCTCGAAGCCAGACCACCAGAAACAGATCTTGTGGAATCTAAAATTTCTGAAGTAGGCAAACATAGGCAAAATTGGAATGCATTTAGCAAAGTCGAGAAAAGTAAATTTAAGACATGACACTAGCAATAAGATCTGAGTATGGTGTATGGAAGTGTGGAGTATTAGAAAAGATAAGGAAAAAAAATGTTTTTATTCATGATCAACTGGGTATCACATCAACAGAGAGAATAAATTGAGAAAGAATTGTTCAAGAGACATAGAGATGTGGTACTTAGAAGAGATAAAATGGTTATTGTTAGTGATATGAGGAGAGGTAGGGAAAGACTAAAAAACTTTAATAAAGACTACAAATAAAGATTTAAATACTCTTAACAAGACATATAGTCTTTTACAAATCCTAATGGCGAAAAGGTAGCAAAATATCCATGTAACCAACCCCAAATTTATGGTTTGGTTGTTATTCTTGTACACTTGAAATAGGATATACCTTCAGTCAGCCCAGAAGGCTTTAACCTCTCAAGTACAAGAGACAGCCCAGGTCCCTTGAGTTCCTTCATGCATTTGATAGCCTACTCAGTTATAAACACACACAAAAAGTTATGTCAGTAATCCATGCCATCATGGGGTGGAAGAGAAAAGGTAAGGTTAAAAGCAGTTGATGCAAAATTCACATACTGCCTCTTGTCCACAAACCCTCAAAACTTCACCCAAACAACATTCAGCAGCCTTACGAACCTCTGCTGATTTATCCTAAACAAAGCAAACATATATTATTTATGATACATCTTTCTCAAAGAAAGTGTAACTGGTCATCTGTAAGTTGACTCACAGTCAAAGCAATAGCAGTTGGCTTTAAGAGGTGTGAAGCATCAGATAAATCATTGGCCTTTGATAGATGCCTTGTTAGCCAATCAAAAAGATCTTTTCGCCCCTCTGCACCAAGTTTAGATTCAGCCAATGCAACTGTGATGTAAGGAACCTAGAAAAAATGCAGCAGACAACAATGTTAGTGAGAAATAGTGGAGAAATTAAGTAAAAAATCATATGGACTCAAAAGTACCATCTTATCAAGATGAACAGCAAGACGCCATGAGTCTAAAGTATTTAGAGTGCATTCTCTCATGTGCTTCTTGTTATCACCAAGGCATTTCAGTATGTCTGATAGAATTCCCTTTATAAAAAAAGAAAGTGATCACGTCAACAAGGCATAAATGTACCTTGATTGAAGAACAAAAAGTTGAGAGTTCACTGGTACCTTACTACATTTCTCAACAGGAGGACCCATTGCAGATGCAAGACCACCAAGGGTAGCCAATGTTGCCATTATCAAGTTTTTATTGCTATCATATAGACGGCCTTTAAGAGCACCAAACAACTCCACTGGTAATTGAAGGGTCACAATAGACATTGAGATCTAAATGAATTTGAAAATTTTAGTAAATTAATTGTAATCATATGGACAGAAATATACCAGTTCCAGCAGGCTGGATACGTTTATGTGCTTCTTCCACAATTTTGTTAACAGATTCGATGGACTCCAAACGAACCTATAGACCCAGTGAAACAATATTCAGGCGGCATAACAATAATGATGACTGTAATAAAAGATTAACTAAGATCTATGAAACTCATACTTTCCAATCAGGACTTCCTATATCTTTCAAAAGATTGGGTGTCATCTTTGCACTAATATCTTCACGTGGCAGCCCATCAGACCCAGAAGCAGAAATAGATGACCCAGAATCTAAGGCTTTTATTGTTTTCTTAGGAGCTGCAGCAGAACCCTGTCAATTAACATAATAAGTACCGGCAGTAGTGATTCAAAGAGATCCAAGAATATGGTCATCTTCTGCCCTTTATTTTGTACCTCATATGGGTTTTTCTCATACTCAGCATCTAGTGCACTTAGAAGAGCAGGCTTGACATCAGTCATAAAGCCTTTAATATCTGCAAGGAAGCAAAAACTAAAAGACTGTTACAAGTCCTGACCAACAAAAAACTGACAAATTGAAGACATGTTACCTGGACCAACAAATTTATGTAAGACTCCAATAAGTTTAATTGTTATATTCCTTGTTGCAGCTGTACTGGACTGCAGCCCAATGTCTTTGCAAAAATCAATTAAATCCTGCAATCCCAAAATTGATTTTAAAGATATAAAGACAAGTTTCTGGAAACCACTGATTAGATAACAAAAACATAATAGTACCTTCAACTTTATATGCAAAACTCCAAAATCTTCAACTGCGGAAACCATCCATAAAATACCCTCACTAAGAACCTTGGGATTCTTGTGATCTTTCATGATTTTGAAGAGCTTAAATGTCATAGAAACAGCATGTGAGTGTTTAAGTGTAACAAGGAAAAAACAAAGTTAATTCAGAAACTACAGCAATCTACTTACTCTATCGAAAACAAATCCTGGACCAACTGCCTCGGAAAAAGTAGTAAGGCATTTCATTGCTTGGGAACGTGTTTTAATGTCTGCAACCCTTTCACTAATGCCTGTCAACATGATGCATCTCTCAAAAATTGCCAAATCAGTAATCATAAAATATCAGGCATAAATATAAGACGAAATACCAAACCACTTATCGAAAGTCACATGACGGTCGAAAAGAAAAAATTTAGTTATCTATTCTTTTGTTAGCTGTGTTATCCATTCTCATTCCAAATATTAATATGCTTCAAAACTAAACAAAAATTGATGACTTGGACTAGAACTAGGGTAGGTAATGGGCCTGCAAACCAGCCCAGGAACATTGAGTTGGGGCACATTCATTTCAGGGCAAGGCCAAGCCTTATGAGCTTCCGAACCTCAAATAGACCAACTCAAATGAGCTTTTTGACTCCATGTTATGGAAAATCAAGAAAATGTTAAACGCTTGCTGCATACCTAGAAGACACAGCACCACAAATCGTTTTGGAAATCTTTTCACAGTGCTAACTATGTATGTGATAACCTCAATGACCTGTTGTTGAACCTGTTGCACAAAAACTACATTGCATAATATACATGAAGGATCATAAGTTGGTGGCTAGCTTTCTGAGATTCGTGTATAATCTACCTGCACATTTTTCTCACTCCATCCAGGAACAGCACATAGAAAACGAATTAAAATCTCAGCAGACTGATCAAGATCCTGGATATTCTCAATCTCCTGCTTCAGTAAGCCAATAGCTGCCAAAAGCATGGCTTGTTCAGTATTCAGTTGATCGTGCATGGAATGCATACGATGCTCTAATGTCAGCCCAAACTTGGAGCCCAAAATAAAATCCTTATGCACATTTTAACTTTAAGACATTGATATTCTATCATACGAATTGATAAAAGAATCATAAATAAGATACAAAATGTGCAGAAGGTTAATCCTCTTATATGAAAGCAAAATACCTGCATAGATAAGACAAGCAAACAACACATAAGGCAGATCAGAAAACAACATTTATATAAATGCCATAGCAAAAGGTTACCTAATCTTAAAAAGCAAAGATTGAAAATTAGAAAAAGCAAGAATTGACCATATAAACACTATTCTGTTTTTGTTTTACAAAGCAAAGACATGTATGATGATTATGACAATTTTAAGCAATAAAGAACAATTGAAGCAGAAAGGTACTATAAAAAAATGGTAAACTAAAATTTCATGCAAACACATCGAGAACTTCAGGAACTGCATATGAAAGTGGAGAAGTGTGGGCCCAAAATGGGCATGTAATTGTTGTATGCCATGCCAAGTGACAAGAATATACCAAGGATAGAGTCCACAGAACATCATACCTACAGGCCACAGCGAGAATATTACAGGCATGCTGAGTATGAGATTATATTAAGCAGCAACTGCAATCAAGGTACACTGTTGCCATGGGAATTATGTGGTTTTAAGAACGTTTAAACAGACAATTCTGCACATTTAATAATTCAATAAAGAATTAGAACAGAACAAGCTAGCATACATACACTCATTGTTTGAAACAAGATCATCCTCTAGTTGTATGACAAATAATATGATAGACAATTCCTAATATAACATATGAAATTATGCATATGGCAAAGATCATCACAAGAAACTTCTCCAACTGTTCAAGGGAATTAACATAACTGAAGGGAATCTTAATTACAACATTAGCATAATGTAAAATGCAGGTATTGAAAAAGACTACAAGAGACCATGAAATTTAAAGTAAAAATACATAAATACAGAGTGTCGCTTCATGTCAACTAATTCTATGGGGGAAAAGGAACAAAACAGTAGGCAAGTGATAGTGATAAAAGAACCTTCAAGGCGTTCCTTCCAAACACCACTTTTTAGTTGAGAAATAGTCTCAGCCTTTACAAGAGAACCCAATTTCCCTTCAATTTCCTCCAAACTCATTTCCCCTGGCTGTTATAGATCAAGTAAATGAAAAGATAAGTCAACACTATCACATAACAGGCCAACAAAAATCCCATCCAAACAGATGACATTGTAAAAAATAGATGTTTTTAAAAACAAAAAAATTGTGCATTGTTTTTTCTTTTGGTACTGCATTCTTTCCAGAAAAGGATGTCTTCAATTTTAAAATCAAATTATTCAGTTTCACAATGACAAATTACCTCAACATCTTCAGTCTCAACTGATCCAAAAGTCTTCGATTGCCCAACCCCATCAGCCTTTTTCACAGTAGTCTTTATTGCGGCACTTTTCTTGTTAGCCAACTGATTAAACAAAATTATTCAGTCAAATACTTCTAGTAGTTTAATACTACATTAGTTACATCATAACTCACCGCTGCTTGGGCAGGCTTCTTTCCACTAAGCATGCTTGCAGCAGATCTCTTCACAAATGAGCTATCAGCACCCTATTAAATGCAACAGCTAGGAACATAATTACATGTTTACATTACATATTAATGAATGAGTTATTGCAGACATTCATGGTACAAAAGAGATGCAAAGTAAAAAAGGAAGCTTGGCTATTACAGCTGAAAACAGAATTGCACATCATCAGTTAAGAAAGGAAAATGGTTTTATAGTTCAATATTATTCAATATGTGAAGCAAAGAATTTTTTTCTTCGAGTGCACAACAAAAGATGTTACTAAACAGGTGAATCACCAACATATAATACAGCCTCCTATCTGGTTCAAGCAATTACCAATTAAAAAGGCATTTAATACCACTGCAATTGAACAAATTTCAGTTTGTGTACTCTGGAAGAATAAAAGTTGATCAAAGAAAAAATGAAAAAGAAATGACTCCATGGACAAATATATAATAAACCACAGGAGTATTGAAGAAATCTGCCTTGGTGAAAGTATTAATGAAGAAGAGCATAAAGTACAAAGCTAAAGAGATGTCAAGGTTTGCAGAATTAACTATCTGATTAAGAAAATATTTAAATAGAATAGAATATCCATATGCAAAAGAAAATCAAAAGAAAGAAATGAAAGATAAGCAAACAAATAAGATGCATCTTGCACAAGAAAATATTTATATAGAACAGAATATCGATATGCAAAGAAAATGAAAGGAAAGAAATGAAGATAAGCAAACAAATAAGACACATCTCACAAGAACAGCCAACAGTGAGTGGCTTAGCTAATTCTTCTCTGATGAAGTAGCTGAGTTGTTCACATGCATGGTTATGTTATAGCTATAAGAAAAGCTGAAGCAAGAGACTCCCACTTTCAATGCTTTCACTACAAAACCTAAACAAATAATTGGATAAGTTGGTCCTCACATGAATGTGACCAGGGCGTGAGCAATACAAGGAGAGAGAGTTCAACTAGGATCAGCAATATCAAAATCTTTCCTTAGGCATAACAAGGGATGAGACTCATTAAGGCTCAATGTTTAAAACCTCACTTCAAATTGACAGTCATAATCATTGATGAGTTGCCACTCAGGCTGGTTTTTTGGAAAAGGACTAGCCTAAAAAGCATACATCCATAATCTTTAGTTTTATCTTTGTCAGACATCAGCCACGAATGATAACTATGTGGCACAAGAGATCATATTAGTTTTATTCATAATATATATTTAAGTTTAGCACTTCAAGAAAGCCAAATGATGGGGAACTTTATCTTTCGCTGAAAACAAAGAAGAAAGTGAACAAATGAGTTGAGACATATCAGTTCATCACCCTCATCTAATCTTTTGTGTCGTTCTTTCATTGTTGGAACTTTTGTTGTGTTCCTTATATTTTTCCCACCAATACCCTTTCTGCAAAGGAACCAATTCTTTTTGGTTACTTAGATACTAATGAATGACAATTACCTCTTAGGTCTAGATTTTTAAAATTATTTTACATGAGTAACTTATAGTTTCGTTGCATGCCTTGCTCAAACAAGGAGTACATCTTAGCGCAAGTCTGGTGCCTATCTCCCTGTGACCTTGATGCCTCAATACACCTTAGATTTTCAACAACTTTGACTACGATATTCTAACAATACATGTCTATATTTCCCATTAAAAATCAATGATGAGAGCACACATTGGAAAATCAACACCATCAGGTGTGAGCTATTTGACCTACTAGGAACAGATTTTCAGTCCTTTCCATGATAGCTTGAAAATGCATTATATAAAAATAAAATGGATAGTGTGGATTGAATCAACACCTTAAAAAAATTAGTTCTAAATTCCAATTGCAAATCCAAACAAATTCAACCAATTTGGATGGCTCTACACGATAGATCAAGCTAAGAGATTACAAATTGGTGAATAGAAAAGAAATCACAAAGAGGATTAAAGTTTGGTATCTGTACACTGTAGTCTTAACAGATATCACTTTATAATGCCAATATCCCATCCAAGTCATCCATCATTGATTTTGAATGAGAAGTTTCAAGGTTTCCATACTTCCAAGCAGCAATTGCAAAACCGCCTGGATTGGTTCAAATCTGCCTATATATATTGTGAATCCTAATGCAAGCCACCTCTTTTTGGACAATCCAGTCTCGTTTAGATATTTTTAAACATCACTTAGGGTTAGCAATTGTACGCAATGCACACGAGTTGACACTGTCTGCAACTCTCCATTATCCACCACTCGTCGCCACAAAAGCCCATCAACTCACGGGTGTTTGGTACTCCTCTTCAGTCTCCCCCACCACATCTCCCCTTCAAACCACTCGGTACCATTATATATACCGGTGTACAATCACATATTGTACCCATACCAATCATTGGTCGGATCAATACATCCCAATCGGTTTCGCCGTATAGGCACCAGTACATACCAATCATTGGTCGGATCAATACATCCCAATCGGTTTCACCGTATAGGCACAACGATGTTTTGAAGAAGAAGAAGAAGAGGAAGCCACAATGAAGGAAGAGGAGAGAGGAGGAGGAGGAATAAAAAGGAAGAGGGAAGTAAGAGGGAGAAGGTGGTGGAGGAAGAGGACAAAGGAGAAAGAGGAATGAAGAAGAGGAGCTGGAGGAAGAGTAAGAAGGGAAAAGAAAGATGAAGCAATGGAGGAGCAAGAAGGAAGAAGAAGAAGCAATGGAGGTGGAAAAGGAGAAAGAGAAGCATACCACTCATACCGCCCATTTCATACTAGGAAAAATAGAGAACCCTGGTGTGGACCATACTAGTATGGTCATGGACCAGCATGGATGCAGAACCCAAAACTGCAAATCTTGCTTCTAAGTCTTCATAGTTCGACCATATGTTTGAAAAGACATCTTTTGAAGTAATAATTTATGCTTCTTCACAGAGAGAGAGCCTATTGGGAGGTAGGCAGCGGCAAATGACTGCAACGGCAACGTCGGTTACATGCTCCCTGAAAGAAGAGGCTCACATTGGCAAGCCCAGCCCCAATTTAAGCTTTAAATTTTAAGGACTTTTATTGGGTTGGATTGGACAACCTGAAACGAGACTATCCACATACCACTCATACCGCCCATTTCATACTAGGAAAAATAGAGAACCCTGGTGTGGACCATACTAGTATGGTCATGGACCAGCATGGATGCAGAACCCAAAACTGCAAATCTTGCTTCTAAGTCTTCATAGTTCGACCATATGTTTGAAAAGACATCTTTTGAAGTAATAATTTATGCTTCTTCACAGGATTCCAAAATCTTTCACAACCAGCTCTTGGATTGACTGATCAATGATCACTAGTAATAGTTAAAGAGAGGAGAAGCAGATCACTTGGAATTCAGATTCTAGTATCTACCAGGTCCCTGAATGTTATTTGGTTAAATCATAAGCTGCAGTCTTTTATTGATAGATCTGAAAATAATTGATGTAGACAGATTAGGCATAAAAGATAGTGACAATCAAGGAAAAAAGATCTGATGGGACCAATCCATACTAATCAGTGTTTACTGATCCAACCAGAAAAAGGGACGAAATCAACTGGTCAAGTCCGGAACAGAGGTGAATGTCCTTTAACTTTACCAAACTAAGTTTACCATCCGATTTTAATTGTTAATACCAGGGGTACTGAATGTCAAGTCAACCACCCACTACACTATCATTTTTTATTGCAGTTCTTAATCTTTCCTCCCATGTCCAGCCTGCACCCTTTCTTTCTTTCTTTATAACTCTCCCTTTCTCCTCCTCCCTGCCACCTCACCAACGCAAATCCACCGCCTCATTGTTGTTGCTCCCTCCTTCTCCAGTACATCAAATCCTTCACCACATCTTCCTCCTCTCCAACTCTTCTTCTCCTTCTCCTCCTCCCTACTTCTCACCCTTTTTCTCTTCACTCAGTGCCAACTAGTAAACTGGCACATCGATCCAGCTAGGGACCACAGGCCTCAAACTGAGACTTAAAACATTTAATGATAGACAAAGAAGATAGTGATACAGTTTCTTTTTTATTTTGTATGTCCAAAGTGCTTTTTCATAGTTCCACACAAGGTAGGCAATACCGAATGATACCGCCCGATACGGGCGATACGTATCGGTCCGACGGGATACCGGTACACGGACCGCCCGCAACCGGGCGGAACGATTAAAAGCTCCCCGTATCGGAAGATACGAGGCAATATCGGGCAGTAATGATCGAAATTTCGACCGTTACAGCCCGACACAACTCGATAACAGTCGAAATCGACTGTTACCGCACTGTAACAATCGAAATCGACCGTTACCGCATTGTAACAATCGAAATCGACCGTTACCGCACTGTAACAATGCTACAGTGCTCCACAATCCGACACAACTCGATATCGGTCGAAATCGACTGTTACCGCACTATAATAGTTGAAATTGACCGTTACCGCACTGTAACGGTCGAAATCGACCGTGACCGCACTATAACAGTGCTACAATGCTCCAACGGTCAAATTGACCGTTGGAGCCCTTTCTCACAGTATATAAACTCTTCTTCTTCCCTATTTTACTCCTAAACTCTTTTTTCTCTCCTAAACTCTATAAAACAACAATTTGCGAATTCAATCGAGACTAATTTGGGAAGATTAAGAGGAAGAACTTTCTAATCAAGAGGTATATATTTTCTTTCTTTAATTAGAGAGTAATTAAGATATTTAATATTATGATTATTGTGTTTCATACATATTAAATATTGAAAAATATTTATGATGCTACGATTAGTCATTTTAATGATGATTTAATCGAAATTTGTTCGATTTTATGTCAATTCAATGTGTTTAATACCTATTAAAGTGTTTGCCATGTTTATAATGTTGAAAGAGAAATAATTAGTGAAAAATTAACTATGTTAATCATATAATTAGTGTATCCAATGATGATTTTATCATAATTTGAATCATATTGGATCAAAATTACATATTTAATATTTCTTTTATGTGTTTCACATATATAAAATAGGTTTAATTAGGTTTTAAAAGTTATTTAATGCTGCAATTAGTCATTTTAATGATGATTTAATCAAAATTTTGTTCGATTTTATGTCAATTCAATGTATTTAATACCTATTAGGGTGTTTGTCATATTTATAGTGTTGAAAGAGAAGTAATTAGTGAAAAATTAATTATGTTAATCATGTAATTAATGTGTCTAATGATGATTTTATCATAATTTGAATCATATTGGATCAAAATTACATATTTAATATTTCTTTTATGTGTTTGACATATATACGATGGTAATATAGGTTTAATTATGTTTTATTAAAGTTATTTAATGCTGCGATTAGTCATTTTAATGATGATTTAATCGAAATTTGTTTGATTTTATATCAATTCAATGTGTTTAATACCTATTAGGGTGTTTGCCATGTTTATAATGTTGAAAGAGAAGTAATTAGTGAAAAATCAACTATGTTAATCATGTAATTAGTGTATCTAATGATGATTTTATTATAATTTAAATCATATTGGATCAAAATTATATATTTAATATTTCTTTTATGTGTTTGACATATATATGATGGTAAAATAGGTTTTATTAGGTTTTATTAAAGTTATTTAATGCTACGATTAATCATTTTTTATCGATATTTGGTCAATTTAATATGTTTATACTTTATAGTTTATTTGATTTAAATTTGGTAGGATTATGGCACTAAAGGAACAACCACATGATGATGCATGGGTTCATGCCCGAAAGATAGATGGGAACCGTCATCATTGGCAATGTATTTATTGTGACTACATTGGCAAGGGTGGAGGAATAACTCGGGTGAAAATGCATTTGGTTGGCAGAAATCCTGATGTTGCAAAAAGCAAGAAGATTCCGACGGAGATCCATAAATTATTTCAAAGCAAGCTACAACAAGCAAAGGAAGATACATTAAAAAAAAACGCAAGAGTTGAAGAAGAATATTATAGGACTACACAGGAACCAGTTTATGATTAGTATGAGGGTTGCGGCGATCAAGTCGACCCGAATCGCACAGCTAGGATTCGTGCATCATTGGAGCATCAGTATACGGTCGATGAAGCAATGAGGCATCGACAACCTAACTCACAATTGGAGCATGGTAGTGGTAGTGGAATCCAAAGGTCGGCCAGCATGAGACAACCAACTACTCATTCTCAGTTAGGCCGAACTAGGAGCATGAGGTATGGTGGACTCCGTGGTTTTATGAGAGGTCTTGGTAGGAGGTCCGCACCAGATATTGTTGATATTGATCCGCAAGCCTATCCCCCACAAACAGCAAAACAGACACGGATTGACGATGCATACACAAAAGAAAAAAAAAACGAGATATTGGGAAGACAATCTCAAAATGGTTCAACTTCCGCAGGATTCCAACCAACACAGCTCAAGGTCCATATTATCAAAGAATGGTCTTTTTTATTCAAAAGTCTGGCACGGGGATCCAACCTCCAACACCGAAGGAGATTTATGACGTGTACTTAGATGAGGAGGTGGCAGAACTAAAAGATTGGATCAAATCTTTCAAGAGGCAATAGGACGAATATGGGTTGACACTGATATGTGACAGTTGGACAGGACAAACAAAAATGAGTATCATCAACTTTCTTGTTTATTACAACAAAAGGGTGGTGTTTCATAAGTCTGTTAATGCTTATGAAAAGATACAAGATGCAAACGACATTGAGAGCTTGATGGACACTGGACACTATAGTAGAGGAGATTGGACCACAATATATTATCCAAATAATAACCGACAATGGATCAAAAAGGTCGGTTTGCAATTGACGAAAAAAAGAAAAACCTTGCTTTGGACTCCATGTGCAGCTCATTGCATAGATCTAATGCTGAAGGATATTGGTGAGTTGGATACGGTCAAGAATTGTATAGCTCGAGCACAATCAATTACAAAATTTATATATAATCATCATTGGGTCCACGCTTTAATGCAAAAGTATGTAAACGGTGAGATACTCCGACCTGAAATTACTCAGTTTGCTATCAATTTTATTACATTAAAGTCATTACAGAAAAAAAGGCATGGCTTAAAGGCAATGGCCACCTCACAAGAGTGGTCTGAATCCAGATTTTCGAAATTGAGCGATGGAAAGAAGATAGAAAAGTCCATTCTTGCCTCTAGATTTTCGAAGACTACGGCAAAAATCATAAAAGGTGTGGAACCACTTTATATTGTTCTCCATAAGGTCGATATGGACAAGCGTCCACAGATGCCGTATCTTAAATATATGCTGATTTCAGCAAGAGAGGAGGTTAGGAGAGTATTCAAAGATGATTTTAAGGTCGATCAATACGTACAGATCATTGATCGTCGGACCAAAGTTCATATGGATCAAGATATCCATAATGCAAGTAAATTCATATTCAAAATAATTTAATTTATTATTATTTAAATAATAAAAAATCATACTAACAAAATTATGTCTTGCAGCGTATTGTCTAAACTCGACAATTCAATATCGATATGCTCTCGGAAAGCAAAATAATTTCCTAACGACACTACGAAATGTTATATTTAGGCTCTTGCCAAACACTACTGATGTAGCCGATGCTCTTATGGAGGGTCGATTATTTCGAGAAATAATTGGTTCATTCTCTGACGTTGTAACTGTATCGTGTCGTTACACTATGGATCCTGGTGAGGAAAAGTTATACATATTGATTATCAATTATATTTAATGTTAATTATTTGTTATGCTAATAAAATCTTATTTATATCTTTTTGCAATCAAGTGGTGGCTACAATTTGGAGGGGATGCACCACATTTAAGGAAAGTTGTCGTTCGTGTACTTTCACAGACAGCATCTAGTGGTTGCGAACGTAATTAGTTAACGTTTGCATTGATTCATACGAAGGTCCGCAACAAACTCTCCTATAAACGGTTAGAGAAACTAGTATATGTCCATTATAACATGCGGCTAAAATTGCAATGTGCTGAGTTGGATAAGGAGTCAGAGGAACCAGATATTGATCCCATTGACCTCCAATTCTACAACAAAGATTCGGAGCTAATGTAAAATTGGGTTGAAGCAACAGAGAACCAAGAGGATCCTCTACTTGATAAGGTGGGAGATCCTCAACGTCCTTCACGTTTTATCACCAAGGCAATAGAAGAAGACGAAGCACAACCCCAACAGATGGAAAATCCTCATCGATTACAACATGGTAGGAGTCAAACAACATCCAGTCAAACTGCTCGAGGAACTACAGAAACCCAACGGTCACAATCGTCCGCCCAACGTGCAAAGGCAAAGGGGAAGGCAGTAGCATCAGTTGCATCGTTGGAAAGAATTGAGTCGGGCGACGAGACACCTTCACAATCACATTCAGCAACTCGCTCAGTCCAAAGACATGACAGCAACACGGACAATAGTGCCTCGACGGATAATGGCAGTGATGTCGAGCAGTCGTTGATCTCGTCTACACAATTTGAGAGTGATGCATGGACTGAGGAGCAATATTTTACACATGTCACCCAAGATTCAGATTGTGGAACTCGACAAGGTACTGGTCAAGTTTATGCGAGGAAGGGGAAGGGGAAGGCAGTGGATGAATTTGAGCAAAAGCGATAAAGCCTATATAATATAGACACAGAAAAAAGCTCATCGCATTCACAGCCATCGTATTATGGAGAATCATACGGGCAACAACAATATGGTGATAGTTGGTCATCCTTCTCTGAGCAACAGTATGATACAAAACAACAGATTAGTAGTGAAAGTACAAGCTCTGACAGTCATCAATATATGCCTCAAGAGCTGCCTCGAACAAATATGATTCATGACGATCAACCTACGATCAGCACCACTTTGATACATCAATAGCATACAGTGTATCAATACACTATGTCATGGGATCAATTTTATGATTGGGTTCAACAAACATATCATATTGATATACAGATATATAGAATCGAGGACCCCGATCCACCACTAGTAAAGGCTCGTCGTTCATTTTGGTGGCAAAATCAACAATCAGGTATATCTACATATATGATTATTTAATTCATTTGAATTTTGGAGTTTATATTGTAACAAAATAATCTAACAATTCAAATGATTTTTCTGTAGATATTTCAATATTTACAGAAGAACAATCCATAACGGATTGAAATACGAACCTTGAACAAGACTTTCTCAAAGTCCGAAAAAGATATGTGATATTATTCTTACCTAATTTACATTGATTTTGCTAAACTTATACTATTATTATATTTATTTCTAACTTAAAAACACTATCCTAACCTCTTTTTTATTTTTAGGTATTTTTGGAGGGATTTACACCCTAATTTAGGTGTACGACTCAGTACGCCCTGGCATACCGCTCGGTACACCGAGCCAGCCTCGAAACGCCGGTACGATATTGTAGACCTTGGTTCCACATACACAAATAACTGACACATGCATATACATAATTCAGTAAAATCATGATCATCCCAAAACTGGACCAAATGTATAACCTATTAGAAGTGAACTTCAATATTGACTGAATTTCAATTTGCTAAAGAAATAATCCTTGAAAGTTACCAAAGAAGAAAGCAATCTATAGTCTCATGACCAAATTCTCAACCACCACCAACTAGACCATGGGAGAAAAAAGGAAGGCTTAAATATGGTGCAAGAAAGATTAAATGTAAAACTATGCACATCTAGGTTGTCTTAATTTATCCCTCTACCTTGCTCTTTCTTTTTCAGATCTTCTCTCTCTTGTTATGTTGTCTTTGCTGTTTTCTCATATTATCTTTCTGTTTTGCCTGGCCTCTATTTACCTATGCTCTAAAGTAGGGACCAAAATATTAACACCATTTGCAAGCTCACTAACGGAAAACATTTTATCACTGATCTTTCAGCATCATTGTGAAGATACCTATTCACAATCCAGAATTTCATTAAGATGAGCCCCAAGCATACACGAGTTGTAAAAACCAAAGAAATCCAACTCGAACAAATGTAGAAAAAGATAATAGTCATGGAGGATAAAGTTACCTAAATGACAAAATCTCTGTTTTTCAGAACATTTTTGTTCAATATCATTTACCAATTGTCTGAAATGTACATGAACTTATTTCCAAAACAAGTCCATAAAATCTGACAAAATGAAACTATCACAGCAACCTGAGAACAAGACATCAGTCTGACTTGCCCTTACAACTTCCCCTAACTGCCACAATGGTTCTCTCCACGATCACAACCATTACCAACCCCACAAAACATCTTATCTACATTAATAAAGCTATCATCAAGGAGGTCATACTATGAAATGTACTTTTCATTTGTTTACCATGTCATTTGAGTATCATATCATTTGCAGCATGGCTAACAAGTTTCCAATCAAAGAATCTAGTTTTATGTACTCCAATTAAACCATGAATATAAAAAACATATTGATATGGTTAATCACCGCAAACATTTAACTTGTTGCATTTCAGAGTGAGGTTAAGCAGACAAAACAATAATGGAAATAACATGATCGTGAAAGGGTAATATGAAAAAAAGTTTACCCCATGACTGGATATACTAGCACTTGAATTTGAAGTTGGAGCTGGCAACAAAGAGTCAAAGAAAACTATGACAAAGCTTTAAAAAAGAAAAAGCTAACTACTATAAATTTAACAAGGATATAACAAGATCTTCACACCTGATCCAGATGTAGAGGCCTCAGCACCACCAGAACTTCCAATCATATCAGAAAGCTTCTTTTTTCTGACATCATCAAGTTTCTCTAATGACCTTTCTAAAGGTCTCATGCCGACCATCTAGAACAACAAAGCAATAAGAACGTCCTAAACTAACTACCAATAAAAACATTGAAATACATCTCTCAAATATAAGCACCTTAGCTATAGCTGCCAATGCAGCAAAAGCTGCATCTCTCACTTCAGGGGTACCATCATTAAGGCTCTGCAAATTTCAATGAGAAGATTGTACCCATAAATAGCAACAGATATAACAAAATTACATATGGTGTTGTTGTGTTAACTAATAAATGCTATTTCTTGCTGACCTCCAAAAATACAGGCACATAATCCTTGTGCAATTTGAGAATAGTTGCTTTATTGTTTGTCTCAATACAAAATGTAACCCAGATTAATGTTAATGAGCGCACAAGTGGAACTTTATTCTTAACAGCCACTTTAACATCTGCAGCAACAACAAGTGTCATAAAAAAAGCAGAGAAGCAAATGAAGCCATACCAGAATTCTTATATCAAGAACATCAAGAAAAAAAACATAGCTTACAGTGTTTGTTTTCCACATAACTAATTTGGATCACAAGTATAAAATGAATAAAAAATAATTGCTATCTCAATGAAAATAAGTCAAAACCTGAAAAATAAATATATATGATAATTGGACTTGTCGCTCATTCCAAGAAAACACAAGTAATATTTGTGGTGACTGTAGAGATTGATACAGTTGTCTGCAACGCAGCCCTATGCAGGTTGTTAAATTATATTATTAAGACATTTAGCCAATTAATGTGTTTAAAACAGCACCCAAATAAGTTAGATAAACCCTGAATCTGTTGGAGCTTTTATCAGGGATTAGGAAATCTACATCCAACTATTTTGTTCCTTTGTTATCTGGTCAACAAACAAGGTCATTCTTCAATTCTACACTTATTCAGCTGCCTTTCCTTGGACACCTGCCTGTTGCTTGGAGCTAAAGCTGTCCTTTCACTCCTGCAAATAGAGAGAGAATTATAAACCGTCCAAAACCATATGAACCAGTATTTACTGGTCCAACTTAGTACCGCATGTAGATCCGCATGTTCCGGTCAGAATGCATCGTTACCAGCCTTACCGACCAGTACTTCTCAAATACCAGGCTTACCACCAAGTGTTTGATCGATAACAGTTTTGCATCAAGCAGTAAGCATACTGCTTACTACCAAACACCATCATAGCTAACACCCATTATTCAAAAAGGTGCCTCGGCTGAAACTAAGCATCCTCATTCTTCAAGCTCCAGAGGACGCTGCAAAGGCTACCACAGGCTTCTCCCCTTCAGTCTTTTAAAATCCATCAGCAATTATCCTCCAATTCCCTCTGGTTAAGGTAAAATTAAAGCATACTACTACATTTCAAGCACCTTTTTTATTGTCATTAAATTAGATTAGCCTCTTGACATTATTTAGCCATAAACTACTACCATGGAAGTTGCAAGCATAAGGATCATGTGGACCACAACAACTACAGAACTTAATTAGCCATGAACAACTATATGGCTTAGCCATATGCTTAATTCCCACTCTTTCTGGCATAAGGATCATAATAGGTCTTAAAGATATTTTGATGGCTACTCAGAAGATAATATGAAAATCAACAATTATAGAACTAGAAGTTCTCAGCTTTCAAAATTGGTAGAGAGTGGTCAGTATTGACATTGCTATTGCTATTCTGTCAGTACAAGGATGACAGGTAAAAATACTGGAGCAAGATTTAAACCTTGAATGTCTTGTAACTAGTCACGATTGCACATCTTACAATATAGCTTTAATAGTTTCTAACTCGGTGTTGCCCTTAGAAAGGTCTATAGGATGCATTATGCAGCAAATTTTAGTAATTTTAAGACTCATGATAAGCCAAAGGCCAACTTAGTATAGCTCAAACTTTTTCTAATGTTAGGAACAGTTGAAAACATAAAACTTGCAGTCCATATGTCACAATTAGACGGAAATTTCAGGTTTATATGGAGATGATTATTCTGCAAGTGCTTTCTTCAGTATATATTCAGGGGTCCAGATGATCAGATGTCTGTTCACGTGCGGCTGCAGCATTTATCTCTAGAATATGATTTGGATGAACTTGATTTACAAAATTTTATAAACTTCGAACCCTGGTTGACAAGTCAACTTATGAGTTAAGAAGCTGGGAATGGCATCATCTTTTTAGAAAAATGAGGCTGCTCCATTCTGGTAAAAAAAAAAAAGCAACTGCCATTTTTGGTAAGGAGATCTTAAAGATTTATATCATTTCTTCTTGATTTTAATCCAAAAAAAGAAAGCATATAAGACCATTAATGTCATAACTGTATCTGAAACAAACGTTTGAAATGTTTAGGAAAATTCAAGTTATTGAAGGCATGAGGGGCAAGATTAACAAATGAAAACAAATGCACACACAAAAAAAAGAACAAGAGTACTTTATTTTACATAATTAAAGCCACATCATGCGGTATATTATACATGCTAACTAAAAATGCACAAACTGAAGTGTGGCAAGCATGGGCCTAACTAAAAACTGGTGCAGCATACATGCTCTGATATAACACTTGCCTTCAATGACATCAACTAGTGTCAAGCATCCAGACTTGTGCATTGACTGAAGAGTTTGAGAAAGGGCTTCTGTTAAAGCTGGTTTTTTCTCCTTTAACTTTTCCTGTTACAAGAAAAATAGAAGAAAATATTAATAAGCCATGTAGCATAACAAAATTTGCAGCAAAATGTAGGTCCAAAAGAGAACTTTATGAAAGAAAAAAACTACAATCTTCATACAAGGAAAAATAAAATCAACATGTACAAACAGTTTATAGTTCACATAGTGACTAATTTATGACACCAAGTAACCATAACCTAGAGTGATAGAAGACACACCAAAAGTGTAGAACTAATGATGTCAAAAAGGTTGCAAAGAAGACTTCAAGTACTTACAAGTAGAACAGGTAACAGAAACCGTGAACTTGCAGCAAAGTGATTTCTCAGACCTTTTGCCAGATTCCCTATTGCTTGAATCGCCTCTACAGAAACAGCTAGATTCACATCTGTGACAAGCTGTAACCAAAGTAATGAGCACAAAAAATAAACTCTGAAAGACTGTGTATTAACTTAGCAAATTAATCCATAAATCAGAGCCATAAGCCCCATTTCATAAATTCAGGGAACATGGTGTTGCAGATTGCAGAACATTAAAGTTATGAAAGCAGAAACCCTAAATCAGAACAAGTCACTAAAATCGGATGGATTATACAGAAAATGGATCTACAATCAACATCAAAAAAGCAAATACCAATCCATAAAATCAAGTCTACGACTATAAACACCATAAGAATACCTTTTTGAGGGTCCGACAGATTTCACTAAAATCACCAGGAGTAATTCTTTTAGTTGAAGCAAGTTTAGCAAGCTCAGCAACAGCATCCCTTCTTTCAGACCATTTTGCAGCTTTCTAGTATAACGCAATGGCATATATGAATTGTTATTTAATACGATGCAAAGATACAGCCCACCATTAAGACCTGGTACTGCAGATGCACAATGTACCAACAAATAGCATAGGCAGAAAATAACATAAGCAAAGCACTAACCACTCCATCCCAAAATCCAGACTTGTCCAAAGGGTTCAAGATGTCCACAGGATCAACAAGTTCATATTCATCTATTTCCTGAGGAGCTGAAAGATGAACTATATTAGCATAGATTGCAAAACAAACAAAAGAAACACTTATATATAAGTACAGTATGTTTGAACTAGTAGCTCAAATTATATCAATTGACAAAATTATAATTTAAATGTTCCTAACCATCAGAAGTAGATTCTTCAGAAGCACCAGCACCCACAATTTCTGCAACAACTTCTTGCTCCGGTTCCTTGTCTTGCTCAGATCTAAAACATATTTACAAATATTACTCTCGCCAAAAAATAAAGGAATACAAGCTGACTTCTTGATATCACCTCTAAATTGATTGCAGAAGAAGAAATAACCACTATGTCAGATAAAGTTGATGCAAAAACTAAGACAATGCATCATTAACTGTTTGAGTATTCAAACCATCGATATGCTATACATGGTTTATTTATGCATCCTAAAATAAGTATAATGGTCAATACTCTGACACTTCAGGCATAATTATGTCTAACATACAAGTAATATAATTGTTAAAAGTTCAAAAAGCAACATTTATATATAAGCTAAATTGAATAATGAGGCATCTAAAGCCTGATGTACAATTGTCTAAGTCATCAAATATCAAAAAGGTGCCTGAGCAAGAGCACAAGGAGGGCTACTTTTCCTTTCTCTGTCCTACAATTTCTCTCTTTTGCACTTATTTCACATTCTTATATATGACAATAGGCCTTGTCCCTGTCTATAATAGGACCTTGCAATTTCATAAATTTCTTGTAGGAAAATTGTTCCATAAGTTAAATAATTCAACTAGAATTTGGGACTAATAATTCTTTTAGCAAATGTTTGCATGGATGATTGTATTTAGTCCTGATTTGATGAACAAAAGTTGAAGTTAAGTCCTTCTTGATCCATTTTTTACTCAATTTCTCAATTCTCTCTCTCCTAGTTCTCTAAAGAAGGGCATGCCAATTTAGAAGACTCCCAGCAATGGAATACAAAAGAAGGGTCAAATCAAAAATAAGTAATCTTAATATGGTGCAGAGGCTCATTCTCCAAACTCTTACCATTCAACTAATTTCAAAATCAAATCTACTCTAAATAAAATTGTTAATGTTAAAAACTTATGCAACAAAGATTTAGATCTCTCTAGCAGCTTCTATTATAATTTTTATCTCCATATCCAATCCTAGAACCTATTGAAAATCCTCAAACATCTTCAAATAAGTCACTTATACTTGAACAAAGTTAAATGAATAAGTCTAATCCTCAACAAAGCTTAAATTCTTCAAGCAACCTTACAAAGTTCAAGGAGACTATAGAAATAAGCAGTTTTGATAGCATAAAACATATTTCAAATTGATGAATAACATAGAAGCATTAAAACAAAATAAAATTCTGTATGCATGCATCTAAGTATATAGATCAAAATCACCCTTTCCAATCACAAAATGCTGTTTGGAACTTTGGATCCCTACCTTTACCCTTCTTTGCATTTGCAAATGCAGACCAACTTGTTTAAAACATAGGTAAGTACATTTCTGTATGCAACCTGGGAACAAATTACCTATGTCTTTCCATGAAATCAAATTGGTTAAATGAAAAAAAAATATGCAAGCATGAGCAACTGCATGGATTTGATTCAGGCCTCTGTTCTCCTCATCTTTTTTATATAAAATTCTATATTCATGACTTTTTTGTATCAACACGGCATCTCTTATCCATGTCCTTATAATGCACGCTATAAGCTCCAGATTTGCATATGCAATCTCAAAATGCAGGGATGCAAAAAAAACAGGATTGCATATGCAACATTATCAAATGCACGTTTCAAAACAAGCCCTACCATTAGTAAGTGCTTCATTTACTACTGCATGCATTAACTTATGAATAGGCATCAAAAACTGCAGTGATGGAAACAGCTCCTGCTTGAAATTATCTAAATAACACATCCAAGCAGAAGGTTTTACACCACTGGTGATTTGATGAATAGGCATTATATATCAAAATTGAAGCATTGTTTTCTAGATAAAGTGTTCAAGGAACTTTAGATCATGATTAGGAAGTTTATCTTTAAAAGCCCCAGTCCCACCATCTTGGTTCATGCTAATATAGACAAGGGTGAAATCCTTACAGAAGGATTCTGACATATATATATATATATATATATATATATATATATATATATATAATCAGTAATGATTGATTTCATTACTGCCTTCGTAATAAGACAATTACAAAACTTTATGTAACTTTCACTGTAAATTCCATAATCATGACAAACATATAATAACACCTCTTTCAAGATTTGAGTATAATGCATAATAAGTCAGGAGTATGACATAAACTATATCAAATCATCCATTAAAATTTTGGTAATGACTAAGCAGTAGTCGCATATAACATGTCAATAATCAACTATGTTTCACTTTTATAAGTTACCAAAAAATGCTATTTAATCTTTACAATATAATTTAGACATCAGACAATGAATACGCATACTGAAAAGACAAGTAAAAGGAACAAAATACATCACCTTATTTTGCGAGTAGGTCTAGCAATTCCAGAAACATTGGCAAGTTCTGCCTCCAGCTCTTTTTTCTTCAAATGATTATAAAGAATAGTTTCAAAAGTGCATATCAGGATTCAATTAAAAACTAAAACAGCTGAAATCTCACCATAGTATCTCGCATTTTTTCAAATAAAATAGATTTTACTGGTTCCTTTCCAATCCAACGACACAGTTCAAGTGTAAGACCTTTCGAAGATGCACGGACATTCTGATCTTGGTGATCAAAAAGTTCAGGAAGCATTTTAAGGATTTTCTTGGGAGGAACCACCTTTGCCCCAAACTCACTAGAGATTGTAAGCAAGTAAAAGAATGTCAGTTCTAAAATCTAGATCAATTGAAAAACTAAAAGAAACAAAATAGAGATTAAGAATGAGTAACATATACACCTAAGAGCTTGAAACATCACATCAATTGCAGGTACAACTGCTTTTGAAACTTTATTTTTTATTGCTTTCTCCATTGCTTCCTGAAATTCCAGACAATTGAGGTAAGAAAGTTTTCTAACAAATGTTGAAGGATTCCACAGCCAAAAGCCAATAATAGGAGGTAAAAGTCACAGAAAAATAGAAAGAATAGACACTGCTCCATGTAAAGTATAAAAAGGACCACATAGCATCACATTGTTAGAAAATGAAGAGTACGTTATAGCAAAATCAACTACCGTTTATCTTCAATGGAATAATCTAGATACATTTCTAACCAAACACAACAAGAAAACCTGCTAACCTATAAAAAATTAAATCAACGTGGCAATAACAAAGGTACATTTGATGCTGGCATTGAGTAGCTTAGTTAAGAATAGATATAACTCAACAGCCCACCTCCATCCATTCAACAAACTCCCAAACCCGGCCACACGAACACACATCTCCTTTTCTCAACCCAAATATAAAAAGTAAAAAATAAAAATAGAATACGGAAAGCCTGAAATTAAATTGAAAAATGATGCTAAGCAACTTTTGTACAAAATCAGAATAACAGGGTATCTGGCAGATACTATTTGCAGAACACCATCCTCAGGATTCACAGCAGTATCACTGGAAGCTTGGCTACTTTTGTGAAATGCTCTAGGTAACAAGGGGAAGAAGAAAATAATTCAGAATAATCTAAATGAAAAGTATTATTTATTTGAA
This sequence comes from Musa balbisiana, assembly GCA_004837865.1. Taxonomy (NCBI): domain Eukaryota; kingdom Viridiplantae; phylum Streptophyta; class Magnoliopsida; order Zingiberales; family Musaceae; genus Musa; species Musa balbisiana. The sequence goes on from CM017198.1 coordinate 20,225,450, forward strand.
TCTTAAGTTTCTGGAAGAATTAAATATATGCACCAGCACACATTTGGAGGGTGCAAAATGTCACAATTCAATCACAAATCTCCAATTACAGACCATAGTCCCTAAATACCAATGTAAACCAGGAATAAGTACTGGAGTTATTTAGTTCCTTAAGCAGTTGTCATCACTATGCTCTCCTCTGTATGGACTTAAAAGTCTCTATTGGCAAATTTACTATTGATATCTCCATCAGTTTTGTAGAGTATGGTATTAAAAAGATAATGGTTATCTAATATCTGACAATTGTCAGATTAACGGTTATGCTCATTTGGAGCTAATACTGATACTGATTATTTCAGCCATCTGCCACTTGCATGCATCAGGAGCGATTGAGCAGATACATATATAAGCTTAAACGGATCAAATATGATACTATTGTCAATATCTGTCTATACCTAATATTGTTTTATCCTACTTCCTCCTTATGAAGCATCAAATATAGCAGTTTTTAACTAGCACATAGCAACATGCCATTGTATTCAGATTCTGACATCCGCAAACAAGTCTGTGCATCAACTGGTTAGCATCCAAAAATGGATGGACAGCTGGAGCTTCTGAAACATATTCAGTATGAGGCATCATCATCAACATCTTCCCAGAGTGGCGGCTGGAAAACAAGACTTGAACTAATTCTGGAACCTAAATTACGCATGAAGATATCATATTCTAATTTTCATGTCAATTATAAGAGTTAACAGTTAACTTGCATGATGAGAGATCCCTATATCAGTTAAAGAAGCATAATATGCTCTTCTTCCAAACTCAAAAAGTGAATCATGTCAACAATATGACAAGAAATCCAGCCGAAACATGGAGTTCCCAACAATTTGAACATTGCATACACCTATAAATTGGAGGTGTATGGTAAGAGAACTCCAAGCAGGGAAAAAGGAACAGGAACCTTTGCCTCAAAAGTGCAACATAACAATCAACAAGAAGCAGAATGCCAAGTCATGCTCCAGAAGACATGTTTTGTTTGTTTAAAAAGATTGTTCAAGTAGCTAAGTTTTAAGCAAGCAAAGCAGCAAAATGGTGCCTAGGTACGTTATTTTCTTCTAACCAAGTTATTGTCTTGGTAACTTGAAATTTTCTTCGTAGTTAAGTATTTGCTTCTTGCAAAAGGGTGTAAGTTACTATGTTCTTACCAAGAACACTTCGGCTGCCTCCAACTCCACCCACAAGAGAAATGCAGCCTGTGCTTTCTCTACTGTCTTAGGCCTTCCAGTGAGGCATTTAGCAACGATGGAATCACAAACTTCCTTCGCATACCTACATCAAAAAGAACAACTCCACACACAATCAGGAGGTTGTAGTGTTGCCAAACTCCGTATCAACAGATAGAAAACAAGCATACCTCCCAGCATCAGCATCCGCCGCACGCAAAAATGCAATTAGGGCATCGAGTGCCTTCTCCTGCACAGGCGCATTGGAATCCGCCACTGTCTTTCTGAAGAAAGGCCCTAATCCACCACAATTGCAAAGAAATCAAAACTAACAACTTCGTCCAGATTTATTAACGACCCATAGCCCGACCAATCAACCGACGAAATTCCGCACGTTCAAGTCAGCACTCGTCCGACAAACTCCATGTCCACAGATCAAGTAAAAGCGCGCACGGCAAAGGCCAGACGAGAAGGAAACAAACTGGATCGAAATGGGATCGGTGCTTACCGAACTCTCTGAGGCGCGGATCCTTCGGATCGGTGATAGAGTCACAGACCGCGGCCAGATCGATGTTGGCGTCGTTCCGCACCTTCCAGTTCTTGTGGAGGAGCCGCTCATCCCAGGGCAGCTTCTTCGCATCCTTAAGCAACTTCTCGTCCTCCGTCGCCATCGCACAGCCCGCCTTCCACCCTCTTCCCCTGCTCCTCTCCCCCCTTCACCTTCGAGGAAATGTCCTCAGACCGGCATGGATGTAGAAGTGGCAGGAAATCGGACCGAGTGAGCGAGGGTTTCGCCGCTCCTCTTCTCGTGATCTTTTCGCCGGCCAGTGGGTGGCGAAGAAAGGAAAATGAAATAGAGAACAAAAAGAAATGAGGGACGAGAGGGAGAGAGACGAGAGCGGAGATTTGTTTGGGGTTGGCACGTGGGAGACGGTAGGTTGTGGGTCGGAGCGAAGACTCCCACATTTGAGATGGCTCGTGCGAGCGAGGTGTGGGTAAAACAATCACACCATCAACACAGCCCGCCATTTCTACCCGGGTGGGGCCGGTTGGTGGCCTCAGAGTAGACGAGGCAGGCACCGTGGAGGATTCAACGAGGGCGGGGGGGGGGGGGAGGGGTGTGGGAGAAAGGAATCGTGAGTCGGCACGAGAGTTGCACGTGACGCGTGGGGTGGGGTGTCTCTTTTTGAGCCCCTTTCAAAATTTGAACTTTGGTGGGGGGTGTGATGATAGCTGATGAGATGGATGGCTTAATTTTTTGGCTAGTTGAAGAAGGCTAAATGGTACGAGATGTTGTATTGAAGCTATTGCATACGATACGTGGAGTAGGTGACCGGCGATATCCAAGTCTGTGGCCCACTTGCAAGACAGAAAGATTGTCACTGTTCATCTTTAAAAGGAGTTAATCCGTGCACAACCCACGTTTGGATTCTCGTCAAGTATCTCTTCTAAGGTAAATTATTTTTTCACCAAAACGAAACGTATATTAGCTAATTAAATAATTACGAGCCATGCCTCGAGAGGATAACTGCCGGGGCCCATTATTCTCGGAAGACAAGTCATCCAGTGCGGATCTAACAAAATTAACTAACCAGATAGCTATCCTATCTATATTGGATAAAATTACCCTCTGTATGAAGCGACGGAACCAATCACGTCACCAACCACCTTAGTGAATGTCGTGCTACCTTGACGATCGAAATTGCCAGGTGATCGGATCACGTCATTGATTGACAACCTTAGTGAACGTTATGCTACTTCGATCATCGAAATCGCTACTTTGATGCTAGTTATGTTATCTCGATGGCTTAAGCCATCACCCTGGAGTATGAGTGTTCAACGTTAAAGTCGAACCGAATTTTTCTTTTTATTTGGTTCGAATTAGAGGTAGTGCAAATCAAAATCGATTTGAATCTATCTAACTAAACTGATTCAAAATCGATTAATCGATTTGTAATCTTAAATAATTTTAAAACTAATTTTTTGTAATAAATTGATTCAATATAATTCAATCGAATCATAATCTTGATCCAATTGAGGATAAGATTTATGAAAATAAGCCCATGTTATTTATAAAATTAGGGCTTTGAGTAAGTTTGATTAATTAGTTTGAATGGATTAAGGAATTAGGATAATGAATTCAATCGGAATAATATCTTATATTCAATTCTATTTGAATCAATTAATGAAACCAAACAATGGTACCCCAATCCAGAATAGTTTATAGTCTTCAAAATCAAACCATTTGTAAATTGATTTTAAACTAGTTCAATTCTCTATTTTTCGATTTAGTTGACATCTCTATCCTAAGAACATCTCTATCCTAAAGATAACTGGGTCATATCATCAACCATCTAAATAGTTGTTAAGCTATCTTGTAATTGTAATCATCAACCTCGAGGTGGTTAGGCTACATCATCACTCATCTCAATGGTTATTATAATATATCAATAGTTAAAATTACCGTAATTGAGTCATGTCATTATCTCTCCCCTCATCTTTCTTAATCTGTAAAGCTATTCATCTCAAATAATCGAGACAATCCAATATTGATCTTTCACATCAAATAGTCAATCATTTTCTTAATATCTAAAATCATTCTAACTCAACAAGTTAATTGACTTAATAACCAAAAGAATCGAGTCGACACAATCCGACATTGATCTTCTATAATTACCTCTATAGTGTGTTGAGGGTATATAGGTTCTGCGTTAATTTCTTAATTATACATCGACATATCAACTTTAATCTACATCATTGATATTCAAGGACAAACTTGATTGTTTTTATGCTGAATTCAAACAAAATCGAATCATATATTATTCATCTTCTACCTGATGAATAACTTTCGGCTTTGAAGGTAACGCAACCTCATTGAATTCTTCGATAACACCATTTGATTGGATTCTTCGATAAGGATTCTTTGATAATACTACCCATTGAAATCTTTATTCATATGATACATCAAAAAAAAAAAAAGGTACTAAAGTCTTTATATCCTAATTAAGCTTATGGTCTGCTAAGACTTGTGTTAATATAAAAGACGAAGCATGAGGCTCCATGATGATTCTTTCCACTCCCTTCTTCAAAGCAAGATGCGTACGTCCCCGGCTTTAGAGCCAAAAATTCATGTTAGAGAATTCCTGAATCGAATGTGATTGCAATCAGAAAACAACTAGTCGCCATACGCATCGTTAATAGGGTTTTCCCATGTAAATGCACTTGACATTCCTCTCTCCTTTCCACATAATAGTGGACATCGTCGTAGCGTAAAGGTCAAGCAACTGCTTTATCAACCAAACGAGAGAGATCATTGACAACATGGTTATGCAACACTTGCTTTCTACATCCCAAAAGATAATTCTATTAGATCGCGAGCATTCATCCAATGATTCCTTGATTCAATCTCCACTTGGCAAAGACATAATAAAGTTGAGGTTAAGGAAGCACCATTTGAGTGTGTTCTACGCTCAGGTTGAAGCTTCATTGACCAAGTGGAGTATGGAACTAAGGGTGTTCTCTTTAGGCCTCGATTGACGGTCATCGATCTATCAGAATTGGGTCATTATGTGGCTGTACTCTTTACAATGTGTCGTCGGCTCTCCCACTACTATCCATTATGAGTACATTAGTTCATGAAAATAATCGCTACTCATCACTCATACGGGCATCCTAATTCATGAGGAAATATACACTTTAAGGTGGGCCATAAAATGTTTATTAGGCATTGATTCTGTAACTCTTTGATTCTGTAACTCATTGATTCTACATTTACATGAAGTATCTGGCAATCAATTAACATAGGTGTGTATGGATTATATGACCAGCAGTGACCTTGAAGGACAAATAGGGTTTTCATTTAATGAAAATATTGGAAAAGGGATTAGAAATTCTCTTATCAAGCATTTCATGCTTATTGAACATTATTTGAATGTAAAAGCTTGTAAAAACTTTCTCAATGATGGATAATAGCTCAAGTTTATACCAGATATTAATATGTACCCTACTTGCACTGTTACCTTAATATTTCCATTATTTTGTAGAGAATAATATTTCAAAAGAATCCTTTTCCGTTTTCATGTGACAGTGAAATCAGACAATGAGATTGGAGCCACAGTATACTTGATCTCTAGGAAGCCAAACATATCACCCAATTCAATAAAGCATATGTACACTATACTTGATTTCTTCTCCAGGAAGCATAATTTAGACCAATAGCCTTCGATCTACTCAACACAAATAGCAAATCTATGCAATAAGGAGTGAAAGGCTATCGTCTGATCATATCCAAGTGTGTTGTATTATGAGATTATAAATATCGAATTCCCTTATATCAACTCAACATTTACCACCTCGACATGCTTTGTGTGGATATTAGTCGTAATCTGAATATATTTATTGAAGGAAGAGATATTGTTGTGTAGGGAGGAGAGGCAAAGGAGGAGAACGAGCGAAGGAGAAGATAAGTTTGAACGGTTGTTGCGGCGCCAATTGCTCACGCCGTTCTTATAGCCATCAAACCTGGTCATGGAATCCCCTTCTGCACCCGCTATAAGAGCAGGTCGAGGCCGCCGAGCAAAGACCGAAGCGTCCCAGTTGGCCTTGCGCTCCTCCTCTACATCTCCTCCGAGCGCTACCTGGGATCTTCCCATGGCCTCCCGCTAGGTTCCGTCCCCTCCATTCACCCTTCTTCTCTCCCTTCCTTCAGCTGTCGTAGCCGATATAGGAAAGAGAGGGAGGGCAGAAACAAAGAGAGCGACGCTGTTGCCCGGTTCCACCCAGTGAGAGGAAGAGCGAGATGTCGCGTGTCGTGGTGCTCGTGGTGGTGGTGTTGTCGGTCCTGGGGCTGTCCGGCGTCGGCGCCGAGGATCCGTACCTCTTCTTCACGTGGAACGTGACCTACGGCACCATCGCTCCTCTCGGCGTTCCTCAGAAAGGTATCCTCGTCAATGGCCAGTTCCCCGGCCCTAACATCAACTCCACCACCAACAACAACATCGTCATCAATGTCTTCAACAACCTCGACGAACCCTTCCTCTTCTCATGGTCCGTATCTCTGATCTTCCTGTCGATTCGATCTCGATGTCCGAGACATCAGAGACTGCAATGTCTGCTTGTTTGTGGATCGTTGCAGGAACGGGATCCAGCAAAGGAAGAACTCGTGGCAGGACGGAGTGCCTGGGACCAACTGCCCGATCCCGCCCGGCAAGAACTTCACGTACCACTTCCAGGTGAAGGACCAGATCGGCAGCTTCTACTACTTCCCGTCCCTGGCCATGCACAAGGCGGTCGGTGGCTTCGGTGGTCTGCGGATCAATAGCCGCCTTCTCATCCCTGTGCCGTTCGACCCCCCGGCCGACGACTACACCGTCCTGGTCGGCGACTGGTACGCTAAGGACCACAAGGCCCTCGCCAAGACCCTCGACATGGGCCGCAGCATCGGCCTCCCCTCCGGCGTGCTCATCAACGGTAAGAGCGGCAAGGACGACAAGCCGCTGTTCGTGATGGAGGCCGGGAAGGTCTACCGCTACCGCATCTGCAACACCGGGGTCAAGGCCTCCATCAACTTCCGCATCCAGGGCCACACCATGGAGCTGGTGGAGATGGACGGCTCGCACACTATGCAGAACATGTACGACTCCCTCGACATCCACGTCGGGCAGTGCTTCTCCGTGCTCGTCACCGCCGACCGGGCACCTAAAGACTACTACCTGGTGGCCTCCACTCGGTTCCTGAGGAAGGAGCTCACCGCCACTGCCGTCGTCCGATACGCCGGCTCCAACACCCCACCTTCGGCGGTCCTCCCCAAGGGACCCACGGGCTGGGGGTGGTCGCTCAACCAGTGGCGGTCTTTCCGGTGGAACCTCACGGCCAGCGCCGCCCGGCCGAACCCCCAGGGCTCCTACCACTACGGCAGCATCAACATCACCCGCACCATCAAGCTCTCCAGCTCCCGCGTCGTCGATGGTGGCAAGGTCCGGTTCACGCTCAACGGCTTGTCGCACGTCGACGCCGACACCCCGCTCAAGCACGGAGAGTACTTCGGCGTTGGCGACAAGTTCTTCAAGTACAACCTCATCGGCGACGTGCCTCCAGCTGGTAAAGCTCCCCTCACCCCGGCCCCTAACGTTATCACGATCGAGTTCAGGACCTACGTGGAGATTATCTTGGAGAACCCTGAGAGGAACCTGCAGTCCTACCACTTGGACGGCTACTCCTTCTTCCCCGTCGGGTAATGCGTCCCTGTTCTCTCTCGCTCTCCTGGTTTCACATCCATGCATGATCTGACGATGACCGTCTACGTGAATTGGGGGGCAGGATGGGGCCAGGGAAATGGACGCCAGCGAGCAGGAAGGGCTACAACCTACTGGACGCGGTAAGCAGGCATACGATCCAGGTGTACCCGAGGTCGTGGTCGGCGATCATGCTGACGTTCGACAACGCCGGGATGTGGAACCTGAGGTCGGAGCTGTGGGAACGGCGTTACCAGGGGCAGCAGCTCTACATCAGCGTGCAGTCGCCGGCGCGATCGCTGAGGGACGAGTACAGCCTTCCCGACACCGTCTTGCTCTGCGGAGCGGTCGCCAGCCTCCCCAAGCCGCCTCCCTACACCTGAGGAGCGCGGCTTAGGGCTGAGTTGTGCGTTTGAGAGTGGGAAGGAGAAGAGTGAGCGAGGAGATTCACGGGAATTATAAGCCAATTTGGTACTTGGTTTGGCTGGTCGTCGACGTGCATGTAATTGTTCGCTCTCGAGATATTAATGGGTTATTTTTAAAGAAATAGCGCCTTTTTTTATTTAAAAAAATAAAAATAAAATAACAATATTTGATTAAAAAATAAATGAAACAATAAAAAAAACATTACATGGTGGTAAAGTTAGATCGTGGCAAGTATGATTAGATACACAATTATTTAATCATGCTACTCAAAGGAATACATTCTTTTGTTTGTTAATTCTACACATAAGACATCTAAATTATAATTTAATTCTAAGAATTAACTAGTAATAATGATTTATTTTAATCGATGATTTAAGGGATCTAAAACTCATCATGAACTCATATGATGATCATGATACATAATGATATTAACTATAATGTTTGATGATTCGATTGACTATTCATAAATAATACATGATTATTTTATATTATTATTCCTGTGAATTAATTCTCCCATACTCAAAGATGATTATTATATCATCTTATAAAAGACTTTCGGTATGCTACTTAATATAAAGAGATTTTATACAACTCTTAAACTCAAAAAATTGATTAAATTCTTAATATTTACTTAATTATTGGAGGATTTTTGTTAAGCATAATCTCGATATAGTTTTTGTAGGACTTCATATCAAATCTAATCATCTCTTAATATCGAGTTCGATAAAATCAAGATTATCTTCAAAATCAAAATATACAGTAATTAAGAGTGACGATGTGTCATAAGATAATTATATTAGAGCTTTATATGATCATGTGAAACCTATTCTCCTCAGTCCCAAAAACCAATGTGTCATTCCTTCCTTAATCGGTGCAACTTACTTGATAAAGGGGAGTGACACCTATTGTCACTCCTAATCAACTCATTGAACCCATGCCTAACATGTTCCACTCCACTTCTCTTATTCCTTCTAAGGGGTGATTGAGCAATAAGTTACATGCTATAGGTTAAGAGTGGCTAAATGAATTAGATTAATATTTTTAGGATATAAGACATGAATCATATAAGAGAAGAAAGCTAAAAGACTACCATCTATGTGAAGTCTCGTTTCACTAAAAATATCTAAGAAGAGTAAGTGCCTCATGGTTTCCACCTACGAAATCTTGAAACCATAGCTTAGATGACATTATATGTGATGATTGACACCCTTATGTGTTGGTGCTTCTTGATACCTCTCAGAGGGAATGAAAGAGTGGTACTCTCACTTCACTCTTAACTTCATCAATTTCTTTAGTCAATTTTTTTTTAGGCAATTGGGGAACAAATATAATCTTAACTATATCAACTAGAAGCTGTTAAAAAAAGATAATAATATCTTTATTTAAAAGTTTTAGAGAGAGAACAAATCCATACATGACTGCTATACTAAGTTCAACAACAAAGTTAGGATGGTGTTTGATCGATTCTTATATAAGCTTTTATCAAGTATTTATGGTATTTTTATTTCTTTTGGTTAAGCACCAAAAGACATCAACTACCTACCTAGAATTAAGGTCAAATCAATATATTATTGAAGAGAAGAAACTGACGAAGGAGGATCGACTTTCTCGGTCATCAATCGATAAGTCCTAAGACAAAGGTCCTCTTAGGGATCCGATTACTCTATGGGAGAGACTTTACTCCCCTCAACATCTCACACATCGAGGTATTTCTCCAAATAAGAGAGAATGGGCTCTTGAGAGCTCTTTGCTTATGAGGTCTATGATAGTACAGAGATATAAAACCCAATTTCATCAAATTTTATTATAAACCCTCAATCCAATAGGCGGATCGAACTCACCAACTTGACAATTCTATAGAAATTGAAAAATATGTGGCATTAGAGCAAAGGGAGTCCAGGTGAATGAGCTCTCAAATTTCTATAGAGCTATCAAACTATACTAGAGGCATCAATGAAAGAGTTGCCTATGATACCCAAATTATCATTCCTCCCAAGCTTATCACCTTGATAACCCAAACCATGAACTATGATAAAAGGATATCAAGTGCTAAGAGCTTACCTCAATAAGATTAATGAGATTCAAGAGAAGGCCCATTTAAAGATTTGGTCTATGAGTGAGCAGTGGTAAAATACTACAATTGAAGATATGATATCGATATCGATGCATAAAGTTTGGTGACTTGGCCCTAATGAAGGCAAAGGTGAGTGACCCAACTCACTCACGAGAGAAACTTGTACCAAACTAGAAGCGTCTCTATCTAGTAGCCAAAAATGATAAAAAACATATTGACATTAAACCCTCAAGTATTCGTACACTTCTCGAACTTGCAACATAGATAATTTATGAAAATACTATAATTGATGAGGTTATGCATCATACATCAATTACACATAAAATGTTTATAAATAAATTATTTAGAAAAAAATATTTCATTAATAGAAGGTTATGTATATCTATTGGCAGGATTTGTATATGTTTGTTATAAGAAAAAAAAAGGGTCTCGGCACCAAAATAAAAGTCAAAAAACCAAAAAGGATATAAGGCTTATTAAACAATAGGGGCAAAGACTTCTCCGACTCCGATTTGACATCATCAACCATGACGATAATTTTATCATTTAATATAACACTTGACACCGACTAAATATAAGCCACCTTGCCCCCTTCCTTGTTGGCTATTGCACCGACCTCCAGCTTGATCTCACCTTTGGTGAGCTCTTTTTGCATTGGCCTCTTTATTATTCTCCATGTTGTCATCTTTGAGAGGAGTGGACGAATGATTATAATGGTCAAAACTATCATCGTTCCAATCTCCATAAGGTAGTCTTTGAGACATTAGTCACTAGTGTGTTTAGCATATGCAAGCCTAGAGTGATTGATTAAAACTAAAAAAATCACAAAATGATAGTCACACTTGAAGGAGTTATAGCCATGTCTAATGAATCCCTTTCAATCCCTATCAATTTCTTATATTTAGCAACTCCCTTGAACTTATGCTATGGTTGATGGACTATTTATGTTAAAGTCAATTAGATGGTTCTTCGACTCGATAGGTGAGCTTGATATTTTCAGACTAGATTTATAGAGCCTATTTAATTACTAGGCTATTCTCAAATTGTATATCAAATTATTGTGTGTTTGAATTGAGCTTTGCTTCAGCTTTGAGAGCTCTATCTACATCGCATCATGAGCCCCTTGTGCCTCGTCTAACTGAGTCTAGAGTCGAATGAATTATTCTAAGCTTTAGTTGGCCTCGACTAATTTCTTTTGGCCTTGATTAAGCACCATATTCATAAAATGGTGACTTTGCATAATAAAAACCCTGATTCAATCGGTGATTAATAGATGTATAAAAGAAATTTAGTATAAGACTTACCAATATCATATTTTTATGAGTATAGAAAATGAGCGACTACATATATACTATTGGGAAATCTGGGATGATATCGTATGCACAGTGAAAGAATAAAAAAAAATCTCAATTTTTTATAGAAAAATTAGTCTTTTGTCGTTGTGCAAAGAGTAGTGCGCAAAAACCCATGAAATCGAAAAACTACACGGGTAAGAAGATTGTGTTATCTAGGGAGAGTCTATGAAGGAGGTCAATTGTCATCCTCTCTAACAGTAATCCACATAGTAGGAGTTATAAAGACGCTTCTTAAATCACTGCTCAAATCTCCTCATTGCATACATCATACAATCAAGAAGGGGCTGACCCTTGTTGTTGTCCACATGCCCCCAAATAGGGTCTACAGGTTAAGGAAGAGAGGGCGAGAGGAGAATATAAGGTGGCAGCCAAAAGAAGTCTAACTTATGGCCCTTTGGTTCCCTTCTATTTATAGAGGTCCTCTATAAACTTAACCCTAATGGATCCTGCCCTATTGGGTATTGGATCACCATTCAACTATCCAAGCCTCTTAGATTAGTAGATCTCCATCCAATAATCTCTCATTGGCTCTTATTAGATCTCATCCATAGGATCTAATAATTCATGAGCTTATTGGATATCCAGTAAGATAGGGGCTCTAGTAAATATCTTATATCCGAACGTCTACCCATCGTAACACTTACATTATGTGTGTGACCCTCTAGGCCCAATATCAAGTTAGCCATGAGTCATACTTGTCAAAACTTATTTTAGCTCAATGAATTATTATCTCTATAATAATTCATTCGACTCATCGATTGTGGACGTATTAAGCCACTACACTATAGTCCCCAAACAATATAGGAGAATTCAATCCATTGGATTTATCTATCCTCAATTATCAGATATCTATAGTCCATCGTCCATTTAATACTCTAGAGATCGTATACCGGACATGGTGTTGTCAGGTCTATATTATTTCTACTCGAGTCTCACTATAATTGGATTTTCTCAAAAAACTATTTCTCTCTCAATCCGAATGACCCTAGTTAAGGATTTGCCTAAATGAGAATACATGAGATATTTCTCTCATGACATCGAGAGTGGATGATCCTCTATCAACACTCAATAGCCCTCGTAAGGTTAGCTACCACTCTTGATGATCGGTTGTGCTAGATCTAGAACTTCTAGGTCTGTAAGTCTAGTATCAAATAGTAGAGTACTCATACAGGACATCCTTAATATCTCAAGTCTAAAGGCTAGATACATCACTGGAATGACGAAATCATTATCTGACAATAAAGCATCATCAACCATCCAATATTCCATGAGTGGATCAATCAATGAGCTTATTCTTCAATGAGCATCTGCGCGATATCCTTAGTGTCCCAACACAAGCAGTTATGAGATTAGCCACCTCTATGATATGGATAGGTATACAGTGCAGTAGTCTATCCGATCATATCGATGTCCCTCTCGTGTGACATATGATCAGAATTATTTAGGGTATGTATTTAAAGATGAATTAATCTAATTATCATGATTTCATCACGATCTGATTCTCATTGCATAGTGTAGGGAAATCTAAGAGCGACATCGCAAGCGCAACGGAAGAATAGAAAACAAAATTTTCATATTTCCATAAAAAGGTTTCATCGACTTACGAAGAATAGTGTTACCTATAAAATTAAAAAACATATGTGAGATAGTTGTGTTACTTAGGAAGATCATATATCCATGAAATTCTGTAGATTTATGAGAGAGGATGAAGGAGGTCAACTGTCATTGTCTTTAATAGTAATCCACATGGTAGGGGTTGCAAAGACGTTTCTCGAAGCGCTGCCCAAGTCTTCATACACCCCGTTGGCTGAGAAGGAGAAGGAGAGGTGGTAGCCAAAGAGGCCTAGCTTATGGTAGTTTGGTTCCCTTATGTTTATAGAGGTCCTTATAAACTTTACCATAATAGATCTTGCTATATTGAGTACTAAATCTCCATCCAACTTACTAAATCTTCATCCGACTATCTAAACCTCTTAGATTAGTGTATCTCTATCCAATAATCTTTCATAGGTTCTTATTGGATCTCATATATACAATCTAATAATTTAGGAACTTATTGAATATCCAATAAAATAGGAGTTTTAGCGGATATCTTATATCTGAATCTTTATTTATCGTAACACCTACCACATGTGTGTGACTCTTTATGCTAATATTAAGCTGACTCTTTAGGATCTATCTCGAGCATATCAAATCAAATCATAAAACATATTATATCTCAAATTCCGAGTTGAATGAAATATTTAATATATCTTATACAATCAAATCTAATTATGAAAAATCCGCCATCTGCTGACACTCGTGAAACTTTACTCACCTGCAACAAGTTAACTTATAGTAAAGATATCCATCATTCATGACATGATTAAATTATCCAATGAAATAATTAAATTATCCACGGTCTAGAATGCCATAACATTACTAACTCAACACATATTCGGACCCTATGTTAGTTCAACATGTCAACCGAGTATTTTAAATGATTGGCACGATGCATGATAGCATTAATTGCAATGACCGATAGTTCCATCAACTCTTTATGTCTAAATAATGTCCAATAACCTCACATAAATATCCTATAGAAGACCTCATGTATGTTGCTTTATACATGAGACATTTTATATGAGTAGGAACTCTCCGAACACTTCGAATTAAGGTTGGTTCTGAACCCTCAGCAACTTAGATAATCCGAACATGCAAAACATGAAAAATCAGGAAAGAATCAGAATCCCTTGATGCAATTTTGCAAGACTCCCTATCAAATCAGACAATTTCCTAGCACCATGATAAGAACTAAGGTTGATTCTGAACCAATCAGAATCTGCAATAACAATCAGGAAATAGATGACATAAAACTGCAAAACAGAAGATTGAGAGTAACATTACAAACAAAACATGGAAATATAATTTTTCTTTGGGGGAGGAGAACAGGATGCATTCCATACTCTGCACAACATTTTGGTGCCATCTTTCATCTTACCAAGAACTAAACAAGAAGCACCTGCACCAAGCAGTAAACAAGAAGCCATATTTCATCTTACCACGAACTAAATAAGGAGCACATAACATTTTTTTTTTACTAAAAAAAAAGGTACCAAGATAGAGACATCCAACTACAATGCAAATTGACATAAGCACTAGAATATTGAATTAAAAATAGATAATAAAAATTAAATACAAAATCATTTATGACTATCAAGATTTCCAGAATTTTTTTTCAGGAATTAAAAATCCATCCTAAATGTAGCATTAGCATACAAAGAACTGCAAGCTAGTGCGAGATGCCAACTTACCCTTGTTGCATAAGAAAAGGGGGCAACAAGGGCTGAGAAGAAAATTGAGCAAAAAATCAATTTACACTGGTCCAAAGATGACATTGATCCAATTTGAGGTGACACTCTGTTAATCTTCAGACTATGTAACAAACAAATGGTGCAATCAACTATTTCGTGAAGCTACCAGATCTTCCTACACCTGTCTCTTATGTCAAGAATCATAAAGCTAACCGATGCTCTTATTGCTCAGTGGCCTTTGCATGTTCATAAACCAGCAACAATGGAGACCTTGTCTCTTTCCAAATTTATTGGTGACTCTTGACAGTTAAAAAGAATCTGATGTTTGCTGTACATTGCTGACACAATGCCTGAAATCCAATGTGGAAAATTTACGCAAGTTTGAGGCAAGCAAGATTGTCATTCAGTCCATGCTTCGCTTATCATCCTGCACACCTCACAGCTGACGTTATGGATTGACGTTGCATGCATCCATAAACCTCTCTCCTTTCGTCAGGTACCTTTTCCAGTATTTCTTGTACTTTGGAATGCCTAGATCAAGCCAAGGCTTCATGTTGCCGTCATAGTGCAATACGGCAGCTCTGTTTAGAGTCTCATCGAGGACTCTATAGTCATAACCAAGTCCTTGCTGAACCAGGGTATCATCTAGAGCATATATCTGACCATGTAAAACAAGCAAACTTGCTGGAAGCGTTGCAGCTCTCCATGACGCTTCATTTTCATGTTGCAACTGTCACCCACAGGGAAAGACAAAAGAGAATTAGATTGCGATAAATAGTGTGAATAATATATCATCATCTTAAAGTTCTAGTAAAAGTGGAAACAGATCAGCTTTGGTGCACAAAGAACTTTACACTCTACAGTAAGTTATGAAACATTAGAAATTTTGTAAACCAACATCCTGATCCGTTGCAATTACCTGATGGAGAAATCTTTGATAAGATCCAGTGATATTGTGTTCTCTCCATTTATCCAAATCAATAATGTTTAATCCAGACATCCAAGCACAAGAATTAACATCATAACCGCTGGTGCTCAAATATGATTTTAATTGACCCAATTTGACCCCACAAAATTCTGTAGCACCAATTACTTTTCCTTCCATGTCAAGATTCCACAAGAATGATATATCCTTTTGGACAACTACATCATCATCAAGAACGATTATCTTCTTTAAATTCTTGAAGATATCGGAAAGAAGAAAGTGGGAGTGACCAAATACTGAGATGTATTTAGTTCTCATCAGCAAAGGGGATGGTTGAGCAATAGAATGAGTGGAGACCCTAAACTCCTCAGACGTTGACAACTCTTCCAAATCAAAGTCAGCAAAATGATTAATATCAAGCTCATCAAAGTTCAAAACATAAATGGTCGCCTTTTTGTAAGAATTTCTGGAGAACCAGTGTTTCATAGAGTAAAAATTTTGTTTATCAGTGAGCACATGGAAAGCCATGTTGTCAGATTCCTGTAAAACAAGGAAGATGTCAATGACACAATAGGGAACAAAATCTTCCTATGTCAAATGAAAAGGCATCAAGATCAGAATGCCATACCTTAGAGTTCACTACAGTAGAGTTGATAGTTACTGATACTGCAAGTATATTTCTAGAAAGGATTACATAGTGTTGAAAATTTGGGTTGTCAATTTTGTTAGCAAATGAATGTTTGATATCTGCTGATGGAGACTTGAAATATTCTACTGTCAGTCTCATTGAAAGGCAATGGAAACCTTTGGACATGGTCTGGACACCAAGTTGATAGAGAAATGCACTTTGCTTCATATGAAAATGAGCTTCATCTTCTGTTAGATCAAGTATCTGTCTAAGTTTCCTGTCAACGTTACTGCACTGTACAGAGCATGATTTGGCTTTTGCAATAGCCTCACCCATCCATTGTACCTTCTTCTCTATGCTGAAAGGGAAAAGTCTCAGTAGTTAAAACCATGTCGCAGTGAAGAAGAAAAGAGAGAAAAGCAATGGAACTTTCTTATGGGTTTCCCAAGGATTAGAACTAAGAAAACATCTCAAATTATTGGGTATCTACAATTCAATTCTTAGATTGTCAGTTAGTGAGTTCCAACATTTGGCTTCTCTCAACTGAGAATTAAAAGTTGAAGCAGTTATAATCAACACTAGTGCAATCAAAGGAGATATAAAACCTAGTGGCCAAACTAGGACTAATCTTGGCATCACATAGTATGTTTTGCTTCCACAACCTGAATTGACACCCATTTAACACTATTAAGTAGCAAAATCTGAAGTTACAATAGTAGCATGATCTAAATATTTGTACAAAATGACCTTAAAATATTTGAGCATCTGGTAAATGTTTTTTAACAAATCCTGAACTTCTGATAATACTCTCTTCTAATATAATTCTTATAATTCTTTAGTTTCTAGTTTCCCTAACAAGATCATTCTAGATGCATCTGCAACCATAAGTTTTCATCATGGTATATCACAAAAATTCAAAGCTGTATCACAATGTTTTATATATTGGTCCAATAGCAGCTTCCGTAAGGTATGGACTGGTATGGTACCAGTATACTAGGCAGTATACCAACCCATACCATTCAGTATCAATGAATAAAATAGTGAAAATAGTAAAAGATGAACCATATGAACTTTGAGCTATGAGTTCCACTATCACAGGTCAGTATGTATCGATCAGACCCATATTTAAAACATCACTCAATGAAACAGTCATTTTTATCCTTCTCTTAAGTTGCAGAAGGCTTTCAATATAGCAAAAGATTTAAGTTGTTTGTCAATTTGATCAAGTCACTCATTAGTTTCTTGTTTAATTTAAACAATCGATTGAAAAAATGAAGGACGTCTTGCTGTTGTTTTCAATCTCATTTGTGACAGTCAAGTTGCTCATACTCAAGATTCAAGAGTGCTACTATGTAGTGAGACGATCAGAAATGAGGTGTCCACAGCGATACTACTCAGGTAATGACAGCGGATACATGAAGACCACAATTAACAGCAAATGTTTTTTATTGATTCAAAAGTTAACTTAAGTTCAGATTAATACAATAATTTTTTATGTATAATAGCAGAGACCAGAGTAACAAATAACACAAAGTAGGCATAATATTGTAGAAAGAACAGATAAAAAATGGATAAGTCAAGAGAAAAAAAGGGGAGAGCATACATCAGGTTTACAGACAAAAAAACACCCTGTTTCTTAAAAAATCAGCAGAATATTCAAAGTTCATCAAAGAACGGCATTTTGAAAGCAGCAAAGAACACAAACTACATTTTGAAAGCATAAATGGTAATGACTCAAGAAACTGAGAAAAGGATACCAAAATTATCTTTCAAACAACCTAAATTTTATAAGAGAAATAAGATGAAATTCATAAGAAATTAGTCCAAGGGACACTGATGAGATTGTCTCAGTTGAACGAAATGATTGCTTAAATACTAATTATGAGTTACATCAGATACTCTTCATGTTTTTCAAGTTGAAGAAACTATGATACTTTTCATGTTCTTTGAGTTGAAACTATCCTTTCAAGAGCCTAACCATTAAGTCTCCTGATCTGTGCCTATCACGGTGTTAAAATTAGCACCAATTGTTGCTACAAACAAGATTTTGGTGCTCTAATTCAGGTATGATAAAAACACAAGTAGAAGAAGACCAAAATGTCTAAGAAAAATATTAAATTAATAGATGGTTAAATGAATAGAATTCTAAAAGAATGAAGACAGCAAGCCACAAATAGATGAAATACAGGAACATAATTCTAGAAGAATAGACATCAAAACCATAAAGCAGAGAATATTTTGTTAAAAATCACCAAGATACTGTGATGATTCATTACTAGTAAAAAGGCCCTATCTATAAAAAACACGACCACAAAATGGTAGAACTCTGGTGCAAATCCATATACACCTAAACTAAGATTTCAATAGACTTAACTAAGAAGATGATGCCTAGCCAACTTAGAATTCCAAAAATGGAAATAAAAAAGCAATGAACTTCTGAATAGATGAGACCTATGATTTCTGGCTTTGACAGAATAAAATTATGAAATAAAGATTGATCAATCAGTACATTACTCCATAAGAAACAAAACCTAATAATGCTTAACCTAAAATCTTAAATGACGAACAATGTATCAAAATTTCTAAAAAGCAAGAAACTATGTTATGATCATAAAGACTCCAAGATCAATTAATTCACTCATGGCATGAGATGTGAGAGGCATAGAATTAAGTTCCACTCAAAAAGATTACCTAGAGATGCATCCTAATCACTCGTCTGCATGTCCCATTGTCAAAAAACTAAGAGAAAAAGATAAAGATATATCTAACACAATATATATAACACAGCTCATCCCAAAGAAACTTCAACACACTTTTACCCAACAAACAACATGATTCCCTCATTAGTTGGACTATTTTTGTGGGATAGATACAGGATGTAGTTTTTCCTTATTCCTTATACATATAAATTGCACTACTTTTACAGAGAAACTATACACCCAACAATTGTACATTGCAAAAGGACCAAGAGAACATTGCATGCACCATCATAGTAAGTAAAATAAACATTTTTAATCAAATAAGACCAGGTTAAAGTTGTCCAGTCAATCCAACAAGAACAAGTCAAAGTTCCCAACTTCTTGAGGTTGTACCTTTATAACATCTCTGTATGTTAGGCATATAAATCGATTCATACTATATATGGATATATATTGGGCCAAAACTTGAATATTTGGACATTTAGTGCAGACAGTAAAAATAAAGACTATTTATGTATCACAAAGGATAAAGTGAATTTAATTAATAAAGATGAGGTTCTAGAAATTGTGCTTACAGTGGTGGAAGCTCAGGATCAGAAACTGCTTCACTAAGCATGCGTTCATGATTTTGAATGTTCAGCTTCAGTTCACGTGTCAGGTTTTCCTGTCCCTTAAGTTTCGCGATGCTTGGATAGTAAGATCTTGCCACAAACAGCTGATCCTTGAGTCTCTTCACAATAGAATCTTTCATTACTTCTCTATGTTCCCTAGACCAGAGACAATAACTTCCAAATTCAAGTTCACAAGACCTCTCAATCTCATGAACATTTGAGCCCATGGCATAGCTGTGCTTTCCAATTCCCTCACTGGACTGCAATAATACAATAATTAGGCACTCAATAAATATTCCAAATGATAAATACAAGGCACAAAGACTAAATGCTGCCCACATACATGTCGAAGTATTAAACAAGGTGAACTTAAACAAATACATGTCAAAGAAACTCAAGGAAATTTGGTAGTTCTTTTTAAAATATAACTACATCAATACAAAACTCTGCTACAACTTGCTGATAACCAGCCAGTTAGATTGGCCGCAACAATCTTTAATTAAAGATTGATTTAGATATTTAGCCAACAAGATATGCTTACTTTATTACTCAGAGATGAAGATTTTTTTGCAGCACCATTATTTTCTGCAAGTGGACCTGCACAGGATTTTAAAAAGTCAGATATCTTCTTTGGTTAAGAAATAGGAAGAATAAGAGAAGGAAGATATACACATCTTTGGGTGTAAGAAGAACACACCTAAAATTATCCTGGGTACATACCTTTCAAATTGGATGTCTTATCCTTTGGTACAGCCAGAGAAGTAGCATTCTCTGGTTTTATAGGAGATGGTGAAATAACAGCATTGTTTACCCTCTTGTAGAAATCCTCATCAGAAGGCACACTTTCAGTACCCTGACAAAGAAATGAAGATTTTCTTTGTTAGAAAATCTGTAAATCCTAGCTAACCAAATAATAAACAGGCACAAGTTTCACATAACTTCTGAAATTAAACCTTTTCCAGCTACAGATCCATCATGAAGATTCCAAAGTTCAATATCCAAATTTGCAGGTGCCACAAAGATTGACCGTGGGTCACTCTAGAACAATAATTATTCAAAAAAGCTCAAATTGCTGACGAGAAATTTGAAAACTATTAATCTAATAAAGAGAATCTTTTTTTTTCATTCCTTAACTCTCCCACCAATATTTCAAGTTTGGGTCCAAGGCTCAAACCAGTCTTTCGTGGGACCGCTATAGGTCCGGTAATGCACTAGCATATAGATATATGTAAGTTGATATACCAGTCAGCATAGACCAAAGAGAAACACAGAGAAGAGGAGGAGGAGACAGGGTGCAGTAGGCGGCAACAATGATTTAAGGAGAAAGAGACAACCATAGGAGGAGGTGGATGACAAGGCAGAAGAAAAGGTGGAGAACAACTGAGCAAAGAGAGACAAGAAACATAAGCTAATTAAACTTACAAGCCTTTTTTTTTACTTTTTCAATAATCTAAATATAGCAAACCAGTCATTTTCAGCTGTCCAAATTATAAAAAATGATTTCAATGTGGATCGGGTGAATCTTGCATTCTGCATGCCGGAACTTGGGTGGACCAGTAAATGTTGGTTTCTATGCACCAATCTGACCAGTTCTTTTAACCATGCCCCAACTACCATAAACCCCATTGTAGGGATGCTAAACTTTTTATACATTCTCCAGCCGTCCTCACGTTCACACTCTTTAACATATCTCTTATTGCCAACACATCCTCCTATTTCCACCCAATCCTACTAAACACAGAATTCATTGCCTGTAAATAGTGGGAGCCTGTGAAGAAGTAACCCCAATTCAGGTGAGGTGGACATTGGCTTGCAACAAATAAAAAAGGATGAGATTAACATCGTTTTGATGGACAGTGAAATTGACATAGGAGCCAACCATAGTGGTACCCAAAATTTCCCAACTCACAATAAGAAGGGACTAAAATGAAAGCAAGATCCAATTTAAGACAAAAATGAAGAACCTAGAGATGTATAGAAATGCTAATGGAGTTGAAAGAAAGATCGCTCGTCATGAAAATAAAAAAGGTGGTGTAGTAACGCTTCCACCAATGCAGGTCTAGGGAGATCAATGTACTATTTCTAGCTTGCCATAATTTTAATGGGAAGGCAGAATCTATTTACTAATAGCATTTACACAGAAATTAATAGTTTTCTCATTCTTCCCATTGTGTATGAGTTACAGTAACAGTGAATGATCTAATGGTTTCACAACAGGACCAATTACAAAGAGAGAAACTATTCAATAACAGAAAAGTTCAATGGAAACAATAGATTCAATACATGAAAATTCTCCAGTATAATAAAGATTTTCCACGATTACAATATACAAATTGATCCCTAACACAATATAATTTGATTAAACAAAACACTTAACAAATTCTTCTATTGTCTTTCTCACTTAATTTCACCACAAACAAAAGATCTAGGGTGTGCTTACTCTAAATATTTATAATTTTATGTTTCTCTTTTTCATTTTTCAATTATTTACTTATTGAAACTAGATAACTGTTTCTACTAACTTGCTTATCATCATCTCAAGATGTGTATGTCAGACCCGAAGATGGTCAGGTAGATATTATGACCACAACACAAGCTAAAGTAAACCACAAGTTAGAACAAGGTGATATCAAGGAGGAAACACTTGTGGCTAGTGACAACAAGATAACGAACAAGGGCTAGGAGGAAGGAGGATCTTCTCAGAATGATAGAGGATGGGGATGGAGGCCATGATGAAATGATCTCATCACTTGTAAGGAAGGCGTGTGGTGAACCTTTTGGAACATACAGATGTAGGCAGCATAAATGACAGAAAAGCACAAAAATCAGGCGAGCGGCGAACCTTTTGGAAGGGCGGTGCAAAATTGTTCACAGCGTTACGAGTCAATGGCTGATCATCCTGTCAAATGCCAGAACCACTAATATCATTAAGATGGTTTGCGAACCGAGCAGGCCAATACCATGACAGAGGAAGTAAGAACAGAAAAGAACCTTAGAGGGATTCTTCTTTTCACCACTATCATCGTGCCGGTAAATCTCAAAGGAACTTTCCTAGAATGAACCAAAACCGAGAATCAGGTGAAACCAACCAATCAAAAGCATTACTCGGTATCATCATAGCAGATTCGCTCACCTGTTGAGAGCGATCATCAGCCAGGTATCCTGCAGAAAACGACAGATGCGGAATAAGAGATCTCACCAACCAAAGGAAGAGTTCCAAACCCGGAAATGGACAATGCATCTATAAAAGAACCAGTCACCAATGCCCGATCAGACCACGGATCTCTCCGTCACCACGTGCCGAGTGTGACATCGGCGAAGGACCCCCGCCGGATCAAGAGCACAACAACAAGAATACGAGCTCGACCGCGCAATGCGGGAGAACGGGCGAGATCTGAGGGGTAGGTTAGGGTTCAGGGAGGATGGGACGGGAGAACTGAGATCACGCACGCACCAGAGGGGAAGCGGTTGTGCAGGCCGAGGAGGAAGACGAGGGGGACGAGCACGGAGCAGACGACCAGGACGAAGACGGCCGTCCCTTGCCCCTTCCATCGCCGCTTAGCCGCCAGCAGCGCAGCCGTCGAGCCTCCGCCGGCGGCTCCGCCGTATCCTTTCATCTTCACCTCCCTCTGCTCTCCCCCTATTTAAATCTCCCTCTCTATCATTGCAAGGAGGAATCCTCTACACAATCGTCGTCTTCGTCTCTCCACACATCTCTGTTTTCTCAACTATCATTCTCGCTTCGTACCATAATCCAAATACGGAGATATCTACCCATCTCACTAACTCTAATTCTGTGTCAGTATTTTCGGATCTTACATATATATATATGTATATATATATACATATACATGTATATATATACAAATATATATGTGTATATATGTATATATAAATGTATATATATAACATATATATACATACATACATACATATATATATGTATATATATATATGTGTGTGTGTGTGTATATATATACCTATATATGTATATATACATATACACATATATGTACATTATGTATATGTATATATATACACATATATACATATGCATATATATATGTATATATACCTATATATATGTATATATGTGTGTATATATATACACATATGTATACATATATTTGCATACACACACACACACACACATATATATATATATATACACACAGAGAGAGAGAGAGAGAGAGGTGTGGAATAAACCCATTAAAATCTAAGTTCTAACCTTCTAATTGTTAGATTTTTAGACAATTAAAATTTACATTAGCTAGTCATCAACCGATATTTACATAAATCAAATATAATTTAATCGAGTTTATTATATTCAGATATATGAAATGATGAAATTTCTAAACAAACTTAAAACTTTATCTTTATCCCAATTAGTACCTTTGAAATAATGCATGAAATTTAAATTTTATTATTTTTATTATGAACTGATATGAGCTAGATTTATAAGAAATTTCAAGTCAACCTCCCCATAAGATGATTTTCCTAATACTTTTTTTATTTTCTACATCAAAACATCACGATGTCTAGATATCTTATCTACCTCTTTTAGGAAAATAAATGTATCCGAAAAATAATTTTAGTTCAATATATTTTTGAAGCCAATTATGTATTTACTTTAATATTATTTTTGTTTCGAACTATTATCAATAAAGATCCGAATAAGATATGCACTTCTTTGAGAATAAAAAAAAATGATATACTTTTATTTGGTATTACAGAATAAATTATTTTGATCTTAATACTTAATCAAATCTATTTTTTTTATAATTGAATTGGTGGTTTCATATTTAGTAATTTATAAATTACTTCTTTGTAGATCATCAAAATAAGTAAGAATATTATTTCTAAGTAAAATACTATTTTATGGTATTTCTTAACAATGCATAAAATTTAAATTTTATTATTCTTATTATAAACTTATACGAGCTTATATTTTTATTAACACGAATCTTATTAGCATTGGGTGTAAATGATAATTTCAAAAAAAAAAAATATTTTGTCCTCAATGATCCCTATTTATAAGAATTAGTCACATCCATAATTATTGATGGTTATACAGTACCCAAAGTAAATTGTTCCGACCATTCTTATTAATCGCGATGTGTGTTTAGAGTTTAGAATAATTTATTCAAGCCTAGTGGTTTCTGAACCTCCAAAAGTTAGCAGAAATTGGTCGGTTCTTCTAAACACTATAACATCAGTTTACAAATTTTTAATTAGTAATAACACTGACTAAATCCTATATTTTATTTTTTTTTCTCAAGTGTAGCAAAGTTTATGACCTCCTTAGCTCTTTCATCCACCAAATTTATTTCCTATAATAATTATATTTTCAGGTCAAAACAAAATATAAAATAATCTAGTATTATCTTGATAAATAAGCATGCATTCATGAACTACCAAAAAGTATAAATAAGAAGGCTTTAAGGAAATAAATATTCATGCTTTAGAGGGCTAATTATATATTATTACCCTAATAGTTAGTTACGTTTAGCACGTGGATCGTTATATTTAAAAAAAATTATATTAATATTTCTATACTAATTAAAATAAAATATTTAATCTTGTTTCTTTTCATATCATCAATTTTATTGATGAGAGATATGGTTGTCATGTATAGAAATAATATTTTTTTAAAAAAATAAAAAGATAATTTTGATTCTCATTATTCAAAGATATTAATTTCATAATAACTTATGTAAAAGCTTTGTTATCCTTCCTCTAATTTTGTCCTTCCCTTCGGTTTTACTATCCTCTTGGATGACCTATCCACTCACGACGTCGGTGATAATCTTCATTTTCTGTACCGTCTCATTTCTCTTGTTTTATTATTCTATTTAACGTCTTTAATTTTGTGTAAGACCGATGATTTTGTGTAAGATCATCTCATTTCTCTTGTTTTATTATTCTATTTAATGTCTCATTTCTCTTGTTTTATTATTCTATTTAACGTCGGTAGGATCAAAATTATATTTTTATTTTTTTATGTTATTTTTTGCATGTGATAATATCAGTATCTTTTTTTATGAAATCGATGGTACGAAAAAAAAAAGAGTTTAAGTATTTTACTTTCGTACCGTCGTAATTACGGGTACCCATATAGACTCATATTGGGTTGGATTCATGTGAGATGAGCAAAGAATGAGGGATCAGATCGCATTAAAGAATGTCTGATGGTAAGGACGAAGGCAAGAGAGGGAAAGGGGTAAGTGGATTAAATGCAACCACCGGCGAGTGCGGTCAAACATAGAGATCTGAGGATGATAACATTGTACCATAACTATCAGTCATAACCGCTAATTAAATTGACTCACGGATTGTGGGAACCATAGTTACAATTAAAATTTTTGTGTCAGATGATGATCATGAGATCATTACCATTTTACATGTAATCACTAATTTGAAAATATATTCTTCCATTTATCTACAGAAATAAATCAGCTGAGATCGTATAAATTAAGTACATTTAAATTGATTGATATTGCGTAAATTTCATGTATATATTTTGTTGGAATTGAGTATCGATCAATGAGAAGACACATGAATCTGATGGATTACTAATCATATTTCAAAATTAGATATAGACGATGAACATATTTATTATTGTTGTTTTCTTTTTAATTATTGTTCGATGTTTATGTTTAATTTCATAAAATATTGTTGAAACTTATGTCTATTAAAATTCAAGTATATATTTTTTTTATTAGTTCAATTCATATGACAAAATAGATAAACAAATAACTAGTTAATTACAACCATATCTGAGAGTAGATTTTATCATGCATACTGTCAAAATAAATATATGTACAAAAACTTATAGGGTAAGTTATGCTGTTTCAAACGCATGCATCTAACTATTAGCTCGGTTCTTTGAGCCTGAAATATACTTTTTATTTTTTTTTTCTTTACATTTATAACATTTAATGAACCTAATTGGTTCATTTGATTATGAATGTTATAATAATTTTTGTCTTTTTAAAAACCTTTGTCAAATACTGGTCAAACACTTAAACCTTTTGATGTGATGGTCAACAGTGCTTTTACATGAATTTACATGAATGAAAACAGTACATTCATTTAATGTTATGCGTAGGATAGTAAAAGACAAGTCTTAGAAGGATGATACAGTTGACAAAATGAAGCTTTCTTCAGGGAATGAATCACATAGATTTGCCGCTAGTTCAAAATAACCTCCTGGATTCCTCTGATTATGATGCTGATTACTCAACACAGATATTTCAAATGAAGAAAAAATAATTTACAAACTCACCAAACTCAAAAAGTCAGAAACTAGTTTCCACCATACCGACATTTTTTGAATGTTGATCAGGAATTTCTGGCAACCAAGTACCCCAAAAGATGACCCAATTTATATCAATCATCCATAACTTACAAAAGCTACAGACATTTCCCAGAGCATCAAACCATCTTTGATGTTCCGATGGATAATGTGAAGCAAATATGGAGGCAATACTATGTCAATGCACGTGCCTCTTTTTAGAAAGAGTCTTCATCATGCCCTTGAGTATTTTCCAAAACCAAAATACATTCATCAATGTCAAAATTGGAGATACTGTCAGAAGAGTGTAGAACCCCAGAGGAAATATTGTCTTCACCTGGAAAAAAAAGATCCATAACCTTGTTAGTTGAAGATACTTTCTTCTTTTGTTTTCAAGAGAAAACATTCATTTGTTTCCAACTCTTCTAACCTTTAATCAGTATATGATTCGATGAAATTACCAGTTGAAAACGAGTCATTAGGTATTTCTTTCCAATGAACAACTACTAGGTTTGCTGATTTGAAGTTCTATCAGGGTTGGCAACTGCCACAACTAAAAAGTTGCCTGGAATTTTTGGTGTAATAAAATAAAGATTTTCTTGAATCACCTGAAACCAGGTGACAAAGAAAGGCTGCATGCTTGATTTTTGTCAAAGCAAAATCTTCCATCTTTGTAAAAAAGGGAACGTTTTTATACAACTGTACCATTATGAGAGTTTCTAGAAGTATTGCAAGAAAGGATTGCTAAAAGAGCATGCCATGATAAAATTATAACCTCTAAAACTGCAAAAAGAAAAATACGACCATATATTTCGAGACTCACTTTAGCGAGTGTAAACTCAAAAATAATCAGTGACTGGCAGCTTTAAGACGATCAAACTATACATCTTCTGAACTTTGTAGAGGATAAATAGATTCAAATGGTATTCTTAAGAACCATAACAATAACATCGACAAATGCCCACATCTGTAGTATTCTTGTATTGTTTTTGATACATTTGGGTGCACTTTTAGAATAAATATTCATTGCTAATATTCTGACCACCTACATCTTAGTGTACTGTTTCTTATGGATATTAAGTCAATCACATTGTTGCACATATAAAGTTTGTGCATCCTCCAGGTATAAAACTGATAAACGTACACATAAGATTCATGCTTCAATTGCAAACAATTTAAGCTTTAAATGTGATTTCTTAGTATCTATAATAACACTGCCTGCAGCATACCTGATGAAAGTGAAGATATATGTGCATGAAGAAATAGATGAACAATAGGATCCTTGCAGCCTACAATAAAAAGAACTCAACAGATCAATAAAAAAGAAAGAGTCAAATTAAAATACTGATTTACGATAGTGTTAGATAACTGGCTTAGTAAACTTATTTACTGCAAACGGTGTTAGAATAATTTATTTAGCTAGGAGATCAATCAGTAAAATACAATTCAACCTAACTCAGTAGTTCCAGGAACTAGATGACATTATAAACAGAAAATAAAAACAGATCTTCTTATACCTAATCTATATTATGAAAAGGCAATCATAAACTGTCAAAAGAGGATAATTGAAACAAATATTATATTCTTATTGGTTACGTCAAAAATAAAGCTCATTAGATAATTCTCAGATATATCCTAAATACTTCAAATAAGTGTCGCCCATTGACCATTTATGCATACAGGAGTTGTACACTTCAATAAAACTTGGATGACTCTTGTTGGATATTCTGTCAGATTCTAACTGTTAACATATGAAAGTGGAACATGATTTTCTCTCTTGTTTTTGGCTTAAATCTTTTTCACTGTAATGTCATATTTATCAAGATTTATACATTAAACATTAGATTTTGAAGCTTTGTTGTTTTGTCATGCAATGTTGCTTGTTTCAGATTGAATTAGGAGTGCTCATTGTTACTTGATACTGTATAAAGCTAATGCATCGTAAAGCACCTCACAAGAATGAATGCATAGACACATGCGCGGACACAATATCACATGTTTCGTAGCTGTGACCTGATACTTCTATTGATCTGACTACCCCAATTACTTAATCCAACTAAAAAACACCACAGAGTGAAGTTGTACTACCATCCATCCAAGGAATAAGGCCACACCATTGTACAAGTATAAATTAGAACTTTTTTGTCCAGAAAGGTCCAAGTACCTGAAAGAAATTTGTCTTATAAAATTCATCTATAGTAAATCAGACACTGGAAACAAAAATTTTCAAACCATACCATCTAAGATTCACAAATGGAGTGGTGGTTTCAGTTAACAAAATCATGAGTATGTACATATGTGCTTTGCCGCTGACAAGAGAGAGAAAAATTGAAAACATGGAAAGTCCATGATGCAAAACCTGAAAATGATAGCATAAGATGATTAGCATGCACAAACATACATTAAAAGATTCCAACTTCAATAGAAACAAGGCATAAAAGCTTACATATTCTTTGCCACCTAAGGAAGGAAAATGCCATAGAATCATTGCTAAATCTGAAAGAAAATAACCAAGTGATATCTGTAAAAGAAGTAATTGAACAGATAAGTTAGAGCGTAGATGGAGAAAGTACTAGAAAATCTAGATAAACCGCTTTCTAGAAATATAAATCTATGAATGATGCTATGTATTCTATAGATGCCATTTGCAGAATCTTTTGTTTTAGTAAAAGATGATATATCGCAGAATTAACTGTCAACTCTCATGGAAACTCAAGTCTACTCCCCAGGAAGATCCAAAAGTAACTGAAAGCTAACAATCCCAAACTGAAAATTCAATGTTTTTTCCTTCACTGATGAAATAAAAAAATTATCTAATCATCACAAAATCCAATTGCATGTGCCAACTGAAATGCAAGGTCATATAAAACTTTGGCTATTGTTTTAAAGTTTACAGACTATTCATAACAAAAACAAAAACAATCTAATCAACCAATAAAGTTGATCGCATTGAAAAATTAAAATTTATCTTATCATATAGCCGATAAGATAAATTTTTAAAGATTGCAAACCATGTATAGATCATAGTTTGGCACCAATATCAACATTGTAGTCACTAAATGCCAGTCATGGCATGTCTTCATGCACCATGATGGTCACATGCCAGACTACAAACAGCACATCGGCACAATTAAGTATTGTTGGATAACATAGTGATAAAATAATTCTTGTTGGCTTTACTTAGAAATATCGTTGAACTCCTGGTATCACATGATCATTTGACAGCATTATAAGCTAAAAAGATATAAATAAATTTTAACAAAATTGTCTTTACAGAACAGTTCAACTTCCTTTAAATAATTCTTCTAATACGGTATTGTTACAAGGGTTAAGATATTAATGCAATGAACATAAATATCAAATTGCAATTATTTAGTGAGAATGTTACTACCCTAGAAAAAAGAAAAAGACTGGTCCTCTTGGCATGTTATAAATTCAACCAAAACAGATAAGCCAGAAGAGCCAACGACATACCCCAAAAATGGTGTCAGATAGGAGTGATTTTCTATTTATCACTAATTCTTCTTGAGTACCACTTTTGAAAAGGTCTGAGACCACTAAGAGATAAATTGAAACCGCTGCGACCACAATTGCATGGAAAGTAGAGAAACCCCTGCAAGATAAAGTTGGTAAGAGATATTGAACATATAAAGGATAATAGTCCACCAAAAATCTCGCAAGCACCAATTCCTGCACAAGTAAAACTTACCGATTGTTCCACTCGATCCTTTGTAACCTGCTTAGCTTGTCATATCCCTTAAAGTGCACTGTGCTGATCTTAAGTGTAAGATCATATACCTGCATTATCATACGAATATCCTATTAGAATAGATAAAAGAAAAAACATATGGACACCTCAAAAGGCACTCCTTTTGCATATTTATACTGCATCATAAGAATTCACTGCTTGGAATAATTATTTTCAATAAAAAAAATTAGTATCAATTAAATAATTGAATACATAAGACAAATCTCCAATGGTCACAATCTACATAACAATCCTAAGTAAACCATGATTTGTGTTATAAGAGATTAGCATTTCACATTGAATAAGAATTTTCTTTATTTTCTAGAAATAAGCTGGACAATTTGGATTTACAAGATAATTAACTGACTTTATTGTTTAGCATGATATTTTGAAAATGGAGCTAATAGTAATTCAGAAGATGATAAGCATAGAACAAGTAGTATCTGGTTTGATATATTATGCTCTGATAATTTTACATTCCCACTAGGCACAAAGTACACACCTGATAATGTCATAAATTGTTGGTATTTTGTAATATGTTAAATTTTGATTAGCATTGAGATTAAACCAGAAATTGAGATAAATAGATTTAGTCATGGGTCACGACAGGCAAGAAGTTTGGTTTTTTCACAATTTTGTTGATTGTGCTTCCCCCATCAAAAATATAATTAAGATTCAACTAAAAGCTCTCTTGTGCAGAGTTCAGAGTTTATTGACAGAGTAAGATAATGGAAGAAATTCGTTGCACGGTAAAGCACCAGATCCATGTAATCAGTCGATGTGCATATACATGTTATACAAGGGAAGCAAGAAGACAGAAAAAAATTCTTGTGGTCAATAGAAATGACCGAATCTATGCTACATGCCAAGAAAATTTCAGTCAACTAAACAATATACGAGATCATTAAGAACGCATCTAACTGCTCAAGTTTTACCATCACTATCACTAAATCTATGATTCCAGGACGTTTCCCACCAAATTTCCTCATCGAAGTGCTGTCAATCTAACCATCACTATCCCCTTAGCCCAACCGCATCACTAATGTCGATACATTACCGAGAATTCATTTTTATTGCTCAAGACAAGGGGAGGTCAGGGAATTAATAACCTAAGATGCCAATCTGCTATTGGCAGGTCACAAGTTATGCATCAAAAGATTTTGCACGTTGCTTCAAAATCAGCATCAGATTTCTACTTACAACTTTGCACATGATAACGCCGGAGAAAACTGATACGGGCCAAAGGACTTGCTCGATCGGACCAAAGTTGCCCTCCATCGAATCAACTCCAAATGCTCCCGGAACCAGCGGTCAAACTGCCGCTGCACATAACCAATCCAAGTTCAATCTCCCATCAAGCAACCCAGTTCACAGGGCAGAATCAAATCCTTTTCCCTTTTCGCATCAAGAGCCAGTTCTCGAAAGCTAAAAAGAACGATTCACAAGATAAAGCAACAAGAACCGGACCTCGATTGACCACAAGCGGAGGAAGGCTTCCGGTGGAGCAATTCCAAGAGTTGCGAAGACAGAAAAATCAACAGATATATAAATAGTTGGACAAATACAGGCGGATGGAAGAAAAGGAGGAGGCGAACCTCGGATGACTGGGGACCGTGATCGACTTTTCCAGGAGAGACGATGCTCTTGAAGCATCTTCGGCTGTTATATACTGCGTCACATCGTGTCCGTTACGGAGTCCAGAGGGGAAGCAAAACATAATATAATAAACGTTATTATTATTATTATTATTATTATTATTATTATTATATATACTTATTTAATATTCCTGGCAAAAGTATATACCTTGAATTAGTAATAAAAAGCTTTATTATCTGGTCAACTGACAGGACGGAATTATTTTAAGTCTATTATTGAAAAACTTGTATTAGAAGGTGTTTTTAGATCAGTTATCACGCAGGTTAATTTAATCAATGACATAAAATTTGGATTTAAATTGAAAACTATATATATATATATATATATATATATATATATATATACATGTAAATTTTAAGAAAAAGCGAGAGAGTAAGGCTTCCCCTTCTCTATCTAAATTCGAATATATCCTTGATTTGATATTTAATCATTTATATATTTTTTATTTGTTTGGATTCACAGGATCTCAGTTATAATATTTTTTTACTATATTACAGTATTTTTGGATATTACTAAAAATATTATAATTCAATACAAAAATACTATAACTAAGTTTTTTTAGATTGATTCTTTTTTGACATATAAAAACATGTCAAAAACACTATAAATATGTTCAAAAACACTGTTACTTGTGTCTAAGTTAAGTTATTTAAATATTTATTTTCTTAAATAAAAAATTCTTATTTGAAAACTAATCAAGGTTCATAAGTATTTTTTTTCTATTTTTTTTAGTATGATTCCCTCAATTTTGTACTAGAGTTATAGAAACAACAGTCTAATTGTATCTAAAAAAGAAAATGCAGTCAAAATATATTAACAAAATACTTATGCACCTGGGTTCGGATCCCAATTAGGTATGGTTCTTCATTTAAGAAAATAAATATTCAAATAAATTGAATTCTAATATGAGTTATAATATTTTTAGTAAATTTTCAAAAACACTGTAATAGAATAAAATAGACTAAAAATATTATTTTAAAAAACTCACTTATAATATTTGTAATAATATTAAAAAATAATTATAACGTATTAAACAAACACTACAACTGAGAATGATCAAATTCGATGAACTGATTCACTTTATGGATCGTTTTATAGGGAGAGAAAAGAAAAGAGATGATTATTATCAAATGAAGAATCTGAGAAAGAGGAGGAGGCCAGTAAGAAAAATCAGAATAAATAATACTGAAAAGAGGAGCGAGGATCCAGTCCAACATTTGCTTAGAGTGGAGTCCCACCGTTCATGCATCTCAACCATCCACTGCGGCACGAGCGTGCGTGTGTTGTCTATGGATTAAAGAACGACTCCCTTGAAATAGTTACCGGAGAGGATCCTTACTCCCTTGAAAGCATGGTTGACAAGAGTCAACCAATACGGGCTCTTGGAGTGCATGCCGTCACGTTAAAAAGCAGCAGGTCGTCCTCGAACGTGGACCGTGTCTCGCGGGGTAGACGCAACCGGGAGTCAGCCCGTGACACGAACGCTTTTGACGGCCTCGCGATGCGGAATGCACGAGGTGGCTTCATAAATCGATGCCCTCGTAATTATTCTTATTGTAATTATTATACCGATTAAAAAAGATTTAATTTAATATTTGAATCAACGCAATCATTGCACTAATAAAGGAGATAAATCTATGCGTCTTCCGAGACTATGAGTTTGGAAATTTGGAATTCATTTATTGTAATTTGTCGAACACAGCATCGAACTGTCGCGTAGGATTTCGGTTAGGAATACACAAAACTGAACTTGGCTTCTTAAGATCTTGGAATATTTCAACCCTATTTGGCGTCATAGTCAACGCTACCTCTTTCGTGGAGCATTACCCGTTGGGTAATAAGTCAATTAATAAAAAGAAACTGATTAACTGGATCAATATATTTTGTTTGAGTCAAACCATTTTTTTTTTATCTTTGTTGAATGATTTTTTTTATTATTATCTTCAAAAGGTGAAATATTTTTTAAAATATACCTGCAAGAAATTTTGGTATACGAACGATACTACTATTGACATTGAGAGATACTAGCATCATAATTTATAAGTTATAAATTTGGATTCCGACAGTCCTATCATTATAAAATTAAAATTCTAGATAATACCATCATCATCCTAGGTGATATTATTATTGCCATAAGTAGCACTACCATTGAAAACTTTGACTAAATAAAACGATTCTAGGTGACTTAGATGATACTGTCACTTGGATGGTATCACTATCTTAAACTAGTTTATGTTTATTAGTTTTGATCTTTTAACCGGTCCAATTTGACTCAATTTTAAATCTAATGATTTTCAATTAATTTTATTTGGCTTCATACCAACTTTAATTTACCTAAATTAACCTTAATTAAGACCTTGAACATATCTTCGAAGCTTTTGACACATTGTTCACTTTTTTGGCACATTGTTCGATCTTCCAACACTTCGGTACATTACTCTATCTTCTGACGTATCATTTGACCCTACAATGTATTGATTTTGCTCTTCTTATGCGATATTCCTATGACATATCTGTTCTTCCTATATGATATTTGATACTTCTGATATGATATCTGAATTTTTTTTGGTATATTGACTAATCCTTAGACTCAATATCTAATTTTCGGGATGATACTATTTCGGCACAATGTTTAAATCTTATGCTCAACATGATCATTTAGTTATTCGATATATGATTAAAATATTTACTATATCATTTATCTCAAAAGCATATTAATTCATCATCAAAATCTATGTTTCAATATAAATTTAATATAAAAATATTTTTTTATATTATTTATCACAAAATATATATTAATTCAATGTATGACTTACAATCTAGCATAAAGCCACACCGCAGCTTCGCTTCACAGTCATCTTATACCATAAGCAAATAGCCATATGTATGATCGTAGCATGTACACCATAAAACTCGATGTCCACAGATAAACTAATCGTCTACTACAAACACTCCATGCATATGTTCTAGTAAGTGGCCCGTAGAAGGTTGACGCT
Organism: Musa balbisiana; assembly: GCA_004837865.1. Taxonomy (NCBI): domain Eukaryota; kingdom Viridiplantae; phylum Streptophyta; class Magnoliopsida; order Zingiberales; family Musaceae; genus Musa; species Musa balbisiana. The sequence continues at coordinate 20,260,590 of CM017198.1, forward strand.
ATACGAGCCCAATCTGGGCATTGTCTTATAAGGTTTACGTCCTGTGCTCCAGCGTAGGGGTCCACATGGTGCGTGACTGGTTGACATGGCCAAATGACTGCCCACACACCTTCTTGTAACTTGGCCCATCAATCCAATTGCCTACACGTTGAGGTCGTTTTCCCTACGCGGACCAGTAGTTTATAGTTGATGCATTATCATTGTAAGTGCACCAACCTAATATGTTTGACATAAAATTTACGGGTCTAACCAAAACATAATGACCCTATATTTGTGGTCGCATATATCATGAGACTCACGATATCTCGGGTGCATCGCTGCCTTGTATGTACTGATGTATCATAAGATTTACATATCTTTGGGCACTAGCTGTCTTGTATGTACCTTTTTATGACAATGCTTACTCATGGATGAGTATCTATCATGACACATGATGTACTTGATGTTGTTGCATGAAGAGCTGATGATGCCTCCGATGTGATGATGTATGATATTATGATGATGATTATGGATCCTTGATATCGTAACAATGTTAATAATAGGATGATTCTCTTTGGGTGGCTTTGAGATTTCAATAGTGAGTTGATAGGTATGGTAGTTCTCCGAGGAGACGTCTTGTTGAAAGATTTGAATCATCTTGATGAGTAATATACATTTATCTACTGTTAGGAGAGTGTAGTATCTCGAGCATTTAGATATCATTGATAATGTACAAATATTTGGTATCGTTCCATATATGCATTATTTGTAAAATGATTCTTTCATACTACTTTTTGTTGACCCTTGTTCATGCATAATACATAATCAGCTTCTATAAATGATATTTATACATATAGCGTATTGTTATTAGCTTATCCATGGCTTGTTCCCTTTTGTTACTGCATATTTGTGTTCATTCCATTATTTTTCAGATTGCAACACAGATCGATAGAAGGATTCTTTTGGACTTGAGCTAGTGTGATGATCGAACACTGATATGAATGAATGACCGGATGGCGTGGTGGTCAGCTAGATGATTTTTCTAATGTACATTTCTTGAGGATTATGCATTGTAAATGATTTGTAATAATGTAAGATGGATTTTTGAGGTAGTGGATTAGATACGATGCAATTTACTCAGTCAGTGGTTTAGATCAGATTCGTTGAATGAGACGCCTTATGAGATTAGATTTATTTAATGAGACGCTTAGTGAGATTTTTCTGCTCTTTTTTTTTTGTGAGAAGAAATAAAAAATGTCGAACGGACAACACATATCTTTAAACCATAATTTTGATGGGGGGAAAGATAGTCCTATTAGATTTCATCATTGGATATGTGTTTTAGAGAATCATGTATTGAAGAAGAATTGAGATTTGTATACATCCAAGGAAAAAACTAGGATGTATCATGATTTGTATCAGGGTATTTGTGATAAGGCATGAAGAGAGCCATGATAACTACAACTCCAAATGTGTGGTTTATTAGTAAGTGAAGATGAGATATTATAAAAAATATTTATATCTAAATGAAAGTGAGAATATATTACTATAGATTTTGTATCATGATTACCCAAAACATAAAATAAAAAAAAAGACAATAGAATTTAGGTTGTCATGAACCCTTTAACTGAGTCTGCTCACTTCTCTCTATTTGTAAGAATTGCTGCTCGTTGGATAAGTTGGCAAGATTTTATGTTTAGAAAGTTCATACAATGTAATAGAGTGTCACTCAACATCACATCTAACATGAATTAAAATTCATATCCAAGTTTTAGGAAGCTTTGGCATGCAATCTAAAAGACATACAATCTAATAGAAGATTGTGTTTTCAGTGTAGGTGGTGGTTGGAATGAACATTTACATTTACATTAACATTTAATTGAATTTGCTTATAACAACTATCAATCCAGTATTCAAATGATCGAACTCTCTATGAGAGAAAATATTGATCAATAGTTTATTAGAATCACATTAAAGAATAAGGTTTCTTAGACAAAGCATGACGTAGCCTACGCGACCGAGTAATTAGCTAAGGCGATCGAACCTGAATAGTCCAATTCAGTTTGATTCTAGTCGATTCAATTTGATTCGAGGAAGGTTCAATCATATTCTAGTTAGCTAGTCCTAACGTGTGGTAGGCTCTTCCCTCTATGTCTTGGTTCTTCAGACTTAGAGGGTTTTAGTTGATATTTTATTATGAATTTTGACAATTACTAAGTGATTAATCATAAACCAAGTTCGATAATATGATAGTATATGTTTCATATGATTTTGACCACATGTGTACAATATTATATGTCATATTTCACGTGATGATGAAATGCTTTTATGTTTGAAAATGAATATGATAAATGAAACAATCATATGATGAGAGGACATTTTTTTCCTTCTATCGGCAAATAGGTTTTTCCATTCATTATTGGGAGAAATGCATCTCGAATTTAAATGGGTGAATAATATCACTCTATCTTTTATTAAAAATCTGATATAGTTTCTCTTCATCCGTTATTTAAAGAATAAAAAATCCATCCTACGATAAACCATCCATTTGTTGTTTGAAGGGTGCTTCGTTGACAACCGACCTATGCCAATGTGGTTAATAATGATAATAGACTTGTTATATTCATGATGATAAACAGAGAGAGTGCCACAAGATTAAAAGATGTTCTAACCACTGTTGCTGGCTCTCAACTTAACCGAGTGATCCATAAAAGCCTTTGACTGTTGCTTAATTCTCTCTAATGTTTGTCATTGTTCTCTTAGGTTCCGAAACTTTTTGTTTTCTCGGCTTGAACAAATTTGGTTGATAGGAAAAGATGAGCAATATGCATGCAGGCTTCTTCTTCTTCTTCTTCTTTTGTTTGTTTGAGCATATGGTGACTTGGTTTCTCTTTCTCCACTTGCAGACGTGTTTTGAAAGTGAACATGAGCTATTATAACAGATGCCACCAAAAAAGTAAAGAACGAGTGCAACATGATACATGCAACGCCATTTCACTTGTGAATTGCTTCATTCTTCACCTCGTATGTGCATTTTGATGTCTAGTTAGGGAAATCTCAGAGGTCTACACTGCCCATCTCTATGTTGAAGAGAGAAAGGTGACTGTTACAAGGAACACCGATCCTTCTATTCTAATAAAAAATATAAGGCTGAAAAAATTACAGAGATGTTGAACATGAATGGTGTAAACTATAGAAACAACAATTGAATGGTCAGTAGAAATTGCTTACCCACCAATTGGACAATTTCACAATGCTAGCAAATGGACAGTAGAAATCGACACATCGAGTGCATAATCAATTCAAAATAACATGCCATTGCAAATGATAAATAATTAGTGGAACAAGTCAACGATTTTCCTAATGTACTCTATAAGGAATTTTCCTAATATATTTGACTATGGATATTACAACAACTTTAAGCCTCCTTGCCTTTCACTATGGATATTACAAGAGGAATTACGTCCTTTTTGTATCAACTTCTTAGTGCTCAACACTTGCAATTATATATGTTTCATGTTTCAATGCTCTAGTAGATAGTTTATCATGAATTTGCTACATGTCCTCTTATACCAACCTCCATAGTCAAAAAAAAAAAAAAAAAAAAAAACCTATTTAGAGATGCAAATTTTTGAACAAAAGGAGCATTTTTTTAAGAAATAAAGTAATAATTTGAGTGAAAGTTTGCTAACAACATCATACAAAAAAATAAAGCCATTTGAAAAATACCGGCATCTCTTTCATTAAGGTAAATAGAATTAATTTGAGGACTAAAATTCCAAAATGAATAGAAGATGTAAATCCTATTAATTTATCTTGATTTTAAAAACCATAAATTATATACACTTCATTGCTTCCTAATCTTTTATAGCATTTGGAACACAACTCATCACTCATTAATTGTTTCATATTTTAAATACCATAATATGGAATGACTTATTTAATTTCTGATTAGATATAAAAAAAATAATATGAAATAATTCCTTCAATATTAATTAAGAGACTCCCTCATCCCCTATATAAATCTAGGCAAACACTCCTCTTTTTTTTAGCTTATCACTAGTTTGTGAGATATTCAACTGTAAGAGATAAAGAGATAAGTAGGTAAGAGTCATCACCTTTAGGATGATGGAGATTCTTCACTTTTATCTTTAGTTTTAGAATTATTATTTGATTATATAAGTGCTTAATATTTCATAAAATTTTGGCATCTATTATGCCATTTTGAAGTTTAGTGGTTAATTGAAAATAAGTTTAATATTATGACACATACGTTTAATATTACTTTTGCAATGTGTCTCTATCGAGACATCTAAGTTGATTAGTATATTGTTGTATATGTAATAGGTCTCAAGCTTTAGTCCATTTGTGAGCGACATATATGTATATAGTAATTTTTTTATTTTTTAAAATATTATTTTTACAAGGTATATATAGTATTATTATGTATGATGTCTAATGCTATAATGTACATGCATAGGAATATTGTATATTGGATATGATGAAATAACTTTATGCTTGAAAGTGAATATGATAAATAAAATGATAAATATTGATGTGAGAAGATATTTGTTTAGTTGGTAGAAAGATTTCCTTTGGGATCAACAGATCATCCATATTTTTAGGGTTGAAAAATATCACCCCTATGAAGAACCCATTTGATAGATTAAAATCTTATTATTCGTTATTAGGAGAGTACATTTTTCATATCTAGCCTACATCATCATTATGATTATGTTAGACAATAATAATAAACTTATTATGTGCATGATAACAAACTTATTATATTCATGATAATAAGTAGAGAGAGAGAGAGAGAGAGAGCGAGAGCACTAAAGGATTAAAAGATGTTTTAACCATTTTAATTATGTAGAATATGTAATATAATCTCATGTAATCTTGGGATTTAACCACTTCTTTTTGCTTATCCTATCTAATGTTTGTTCTTGGTCTCTCTGGTTTCTTAACCATTGTTTTTTTAGCTTGAACAAACTTGGCCATTTGGAAAATATGAGCAACATACAGGTATTCTTCTTTTTCTGCTTTGCTTTGTCCTTTCCCTAGATCGGAGCCCACATTGAGGTTCATGAATGATGATGTTTGATGGCTATCTTATGGTCCTTCACGAGTTCTCTTCTTCTTCTCATTTGTAGATATATAATATATTATATTTTAACTTAGTTTCTCTTTCTCTGCTTGTAGACATATGTTCTAAAAGTGTCCATATCCAGTGAGAAAGACTGTAAGAAGGTAAAGAAGGCACTTTGTAACATCAATGGTATGTCATTCTACCAATCTTTGCATTGCTTGATCCTTTACCTGGTATATATATATATATATATATATATATATATATATATATATATATATATATATATATATATATATATATATATATATATATATATATATATATATATATATATATATATATATATATATATATATATATATATATATATATATATATATATATATATATATATATATATATATGTATGTATATTTTGACTTTTAGTTAGAGAATTTCCAGGGGTCCACGATGCTCATATCGAGATAGAGGAAGGAAAAGTGACCATCACAGGGAATCCAGATCTTTACATTATACTCAAAAAGCTTAGTAAAGTTGGGAAACATGCAGAATTATTGACTATGAACAGTATGGACGAACAAAAACAACAACAACGACAGCAGCAGTTAAATAGTCAATACGATGATGCTCACCGATCAGATGAATATCATCATGCGGATGCTTACCCTTCGACAGTAACCAAATATCCTTACGAGACTACTTACTCATCGATCGAATATCATCATGAGGCTACTTCTTCATCAAACGAATATAATCATGAGGTTGCTCACTTGTCAGTTGGATATCATCACGAGGATATTTACCCACCTGTTGCGACTAGATATCCTCGGGAGGCTTCTTACACACCGATCCAATATCATCAAAAGACTAATCATTGCGAGTCATCCTACATTCCATCATCTCGGGACGAATGGGAGTCATACACTAATATGTTCAATGATGAGAACCCCAACAACAAATGCTCAATAATGTGAACAATATTTAGATAAGATGAAGTTAAAAATGTTTATCCTAATAATGTTAGTAGTGTACAAGAGAGACGAATGTTTGAGATTTTTTTAGAATATAAAAATATATTTGAGTATTTGATTTAATTAAGGATATTATTTTTTATATAGTTGATATCTAATAGTTGGGATATCATAACTTGTTATTATTTTTTATTGTTGAATTGCTAACTTCTTTGTTGATACATATTATTGCAAATGATAAATAATTAGTAGATCAACAACTGCAAATGATAAACAATTAGCAGATCAGAAAGGATCAACATTGCCAATGGTCTCTTTAGAAAAAAAAATCAATTGCAAGCAATCAAGTTTAGATTAATCTCATGAAGCAATTGCATAACCTTGGGTGAAATAATCATGAACTAAACTTTGGTAAACAGATAAACTAGTGGGGTAATTTACCCATAAATACAGAAAAAAAACCATAAATTAGATGGCAGTGGCTTTGGGTGATTAGATATAAAACTCAATGAGATAACTGACTGATCAAAGTTAAAGATGTTATAGCCTCTATCAGAATCAAATCCAAATATAGTGTATATGTAGCTTAGCCTGATGGTATCTCCATGAAATGATCTTATGCTAGTCCTCTTTCATAGGGAGTCATTTTCTATTCAATTCCTTCACTTTACACAATATTAACTTGGCTTGATAGAATAAGACTCAATATCATGATATGTCTCAATCCCCTTAAGATACTCAATATTAATTTAGTTCATCTTGATGAAATAACTAACATATTAACTTATTGAGAATAGTCAATTTGCCCTATATCCTTAGGACTAAGTTAACTGTTGTTATCCATCAATCTCTTATAAATAAATTTAAGTTTTTACTCACTTCTAATATGTGACAATTTAAGGATTGTATACCCTAGCAGTGCACTAACTCCCTAGTTTGTATACAAAATGATGTTGATTGAGTTGGAGGAATCTAAAAACTAATTTTACTTAATTTTATTTTTGAAATCCTATTAAAATGAACAAAACAATGAGAAATGAAATCTATATTATAGTAGACAATCTAACTGGGTTTTAGTTATACAAGTAAAAAATTATTGTCATCAACTATTAATGAGGATATTTTTATCATTTAAAAAAAAATTGAGATTCTCTTTAGGAATTTTTGGATATAGGAGCAGAAAACCCAAAACTTAAGTCTTTTTCCCTTATTCTCTATAGAAAGAAAGTGATCAACATATAATTCTTATCTATATTGTTGGTGATGCAACTAGATTGTATGATAAAACTAAGATGTAGACAATAATATTTTATAAATTATCTATACGTACATAATCTATTTGTATACGATAGTTAGAAGAAGTAACATGATTATATGAGAAGAGATAGAGGAAGACCTAAAAAGATTTTAATAGAAACTATAAATAAAAAATTAATTAAATAAATAATTTTTTTATCGATCTCAACAATAATAAAAGATCCATATAATGACTTCAAATAGTTGAGACTTACAATATGAATATGATTTTCATGGATCATCTACTTATCCACTTAAAGTAGATTTTTCATACATAGACCTGAAATTAAAAATATTATATTTATCTTTCATATTCATATGCTTCATCATATGGGAAATATATATTCTTTAAAGGATTTTAACAAAAACAAGATATTTATGGTAATATTCATTGACTTCCAATGAGATAAAATATCCTTAGAAATAATAACAACAGTTTGTACATCATCACCTTCTAATTTTCATTGGCTTCCAATAAAAAGCATCTTTAGAAATAATAACAATAAATTGTGCATCATAAGCTTCAAGTAGTTAATATCGAATTCCTGTTTCTTTGGTAGCCATCAGCTCATTGGATCAGTATCAACCCTAACAAAAAACCTAGCACCTTTATCATCACTACCATATGGGAGGAACCATCCATATTTAAATTTCCCCAACCAACATATAGGGTTTTGCCACATATCAAGAATCTGATGTAATCCCACATGCATTCCCAAATTTAGCCCACAAGCACACAGATGGTATTTTCTTATGTCCACATCAATGTGAATATATTATAGAAATATATTAGATATTATTTATATAAATTTGTATTATAATATAATAGAGAAGAATATTCATATGAAATTATCTCGAAGGGGGAGTTGGGGAGAAAAGTCTGAAATGACATAATGGGATGAAGGTTTGAGAAAAAAAACAAATATATCTTTTTCATCTCATCTTCGACTGACTTTCGAAACCAATACCTTAATTCTACCTATTTCACTATCGAAATTCATCAATACTAATTTGATTTTTTTCATAAAAAATAAATGATGAAGATAAGATTCGAGTCAATGACTTTACAATGAACCGTCAAAGTCGTTACCAACTAAGCTGACTAACACCATCAAAATATGTTGGATAATCTTTGTTTAGTAGATCTAGTACACTACCAGTAGAATAATATTTTATGCATAAAAATATGTCGGATGAGATTATGAACCATTAACTTTTAATAAGTAGGTCTAGTACACTAGTATGATTTATAATTTGATTATGATTGGTGCAGCACTATGGATTCCTTCTGTTTTTTGATTATTTTTAAAATAAAAAATGGTATGCTTCAAATCATGTTTTATTTTTAATATTTAAATTTGTGATATGGAATACATCTCATCGTTCATTATTTATTTCCTACTTTTAATTACTCTAATAGGAAATAATTAAATTAATTTTAATTTTAAAATAAAAATATTATGGAATAAATCATTCACCATCAACTGAGATCCTCCCTCATCTCCTATATAAACTCGGACAGACAGACACCTCTTACTATTGATAGGTTAAATTCGACTGCACGGGACGAGCAACATCGCAATCATGATATTGTTGGTTCTTCACTTTTATCTTTAGTTTAAGCATTGAAGTTATTGTTTGGTTTAGAGTTACTTGACGTTTCATTAAAATGATACATGTCTTTCAGATTGTACATTCGAGTATTGTTGATAAATGGTCGGTCGAGACTGATTGATGTTTCATGCTAATTCAATTTGGTTCGATTTGATTCTAAGTGAATTCAGCTCCAGTTAGGGTAATCGTGATGTCTATCGTGCTAATTATCTCTCTATATCTTAATGAAGCATAGTTAAGGGGGGGTTTTACTTGATGTTGAGTTATAGATTTTGATAATTGTTTTGAAAATTCTGCATGGGACAAATGCTTGCATGCATGAAAGTGAACATGAGATTTTATTTCTGTTTTGACGTACGAGAATATTGCTTCATCCATTATCGAGAAATGAAAGTGAAGTTGATATATATATAAAATGAAAGTGCTTGCTTTTAATCTGCGTCATCGGTCTCTCAGGTGTTGTTTTGCTGGCAACAAACAAAGTGACTCACCGAAAAAGACGATCGACAAAGAAGACAAAAAGGTAAGGCAAATTCGACGATAATTCTTTCTTCTTACTCTTCCCATCACTATGGAAGCCTATGTCAGCATCTTGTTGTCTCTACTGACTCTATCGCTTTGTTCGTTCACTTGAATCGCAGCCTGCAGCAACTGCAGCAGATGTGAAACTTCCTGCCAAGAAGAAGAAAACAGTCAGGTTCGACCTCCCTCCCACAGTGATGGGTGAAGCCGAGAACAATAGTGAAATGCCTATCTATGATGACAGCTTCTAGCCTTACTCCAACTACACACGGAGATGAACGTTTGAGATTTTATTAGAAACTATACAAAAAGATTTGATTAACGATGTTATTCTCTATAACATTTGAGTTGAATGATTGAAAATAATCCATTGCATGCACATCAAATAGTTGGGATACTACGATATGTTATTGTTCTCGTCGATTGATGAATTATGAACTTCTTTAATGCAATAGCCAATTCAACATAAGTTGCCATTGCAAATGATATACAATCAATCCATCATTAGTGTTAAATTTCAATCGTAACATCAACATCTCTAAATCTCAATCTCTCTCCATCTCTTTCTTAAAATCTTATGTTACAAACTTGTGTTGACATTTAGTTTAGGCTTAAATATGTAAATACTCGCACACACACATTATATATATATATATATATATATATATATATATATATATATATATATATATATATATATATATATATATATATATATATATATATATATATATATATATATATTATTAGGATTGAAATCGATACTAAGAGGAGAGGGGGGTGAATTAGTGTTTACTTAAAAAATATCAAGTATATAAAAAAAAAGTTTCGATAAAATCTTATTGGAATTGCGTTTGAACTTACAGAAAGTGTGAAATGGAGTGAGCAGCTAAGCAATATAAAGGAAAAAATGTAAAGAAGAGAAAACACATTAATTGTATAGTGGTTCGATCATTGTGACCTACATGTACTCCTGATTCCTCTTCACTCGAGGTCATTGGCTTCCACTACCGATCTTTTTTCTGATATGCGAAGATCAATTACCTTTATAACTCTTTTTTATTTTCATAGGCTTACGAGAGAATCTTTACACCTCGCTTTTTCAGTGTTCTCTCACACACTTCCCTTAGGACTATCACTAAGCTCTAGGAGGAGGGATTCTACACTTTAAGAGATTATAACCTTGGAATCACAAAGTTTTTATTCTACTTTCATGTGTTTTTAAAGCAGAAATTTGTGGGGTATTTATAGACCTCAAATGGTTTAAAAAATTGGAGCCAAAATTCAAATCCCTAGGTTTTTGGGGTATTGGTGATACCACCACTAGTACTACCGCCTGCCAAACTAACAACTAATGGTACCATCGTATGTCAATTTGATATTGAGCGATACCACTACCCAGTCTAGCGGTACCATCACCTGACATAGTTCGGAAGATTGTGTTTGGGCGATACTATCGCCCAAATAGCTTGGGAGATCGAGCCTCAACCGGTGCCATCGCCAGCCCTGGCGGTGCCATCGCTTGGGCTAATTAAGGGTCACTGAATGGGTCTTTCTCTTGGCCCAAAATAGTCCCAACTCTGGCCCAATGGGCCTCTAATTGAGTTAGCATGATTACACTCCAAACTAACTCAATTATACCTAAACTACTTTGATCTAGATAAATTGTTACAAGCATGAATCCTATGTTATCCGACATGCCATTTGTTCATCCGGTGCTTCGTAAGTTTTTTCAGTGCATCGTCCTCTCCTTCAGCATATTGCCCAATCGATATATTGATCTCTGCAACGTTTGATCTCCCTGGCGTAATATTTAATCATTCGGCCTGATGCCCGAACTCATGGCACGAAGTCCTTTTATTGGTACGTCAATCGATCCTCTTGCTCGACGTCCAATCTCCTGATATGTTTCACTTCGACCCAACATCCGATTTCTCCTACTTTAATCGATTTGTCTTTTCTGATTGAAGTTGGTCCTATGTCACTCAAAATATAGATTAGATCGTAAACTCATCAATTAATTTCATCAACAAAGTCAGAGATTCAATAATCTCCTTCTTTTGTATGATGATAATTAATTGATGACGAAGTTTAAACTAAACTCTCCCAATCAACATGTCATAATTTCAATCATGAATTAGATGCAATACATCATATCATTACTTACATCATAAGTTCAAGTATTGCATCCAAACCATCATATATAATAAAATTTCATTATATCATGCATGATCATCATCATACCTTCTCTCCCTTTATCATCAACAAAAAGAAAAAGTGTAACTAGCAAGTTTTTTTAAATATACAAGATAGTAAGATAGCAAGATTTGAATATACAAGCTAGCAAGTTTTTTTTAAATATACAAGTTAGTAAGATATCAAGTTTTGAATATGCAAGCTAGTAAGTTTTTTTAATTATGCAAGCTAGTAAGATATTAAGTTTTGAACATGCAAGCTGGAAGTTTTTCACGTGTGAAAGTTAGCAAAAATTTTACTTCTTTTTGTTAGGATCGAATCGGCACTAAGAGAGGGGGGTGAATTAGTGCTTGCGATAAAAATGACGTCGGTTCTGAAAATCTTTGTTTTGATAAAAATCGATATCGAAAATGCTTAACTTTGAAAGCGTACGAAAGTATAGTGAAAGTAAGAAATCAGTTTGCAATTAAAATGAAAAGCTTAAACTAAATGTAAACCAGATTTTTATAATAGTTTGATCATCGTGACCTACATCCACTCTCAATTCCCCTTCCATCAAGACCACCGGCATCCACTAATGATCTTCTTTGAATGAACGAATATCAACTACCCTTTTATAACCATCTTCTCCTTTTCACATGTTTAGAAGACAACCTTTTACAAGCACTCCTCTCTAACTAGAATTCTAAACTTTAAAACTAGATGAAGAGATTTCTTAAGTGATTGCTATGGTGTTTTCTCACTTTTAAGTTCTCTGTGGTTGTGTTTATTAACCAGGGATAAGAGGAGGGATTTATAGACTCTAAATGGATTCAAACTTGGAGCCAAAATTAGTTTCATCTAGGGTCTTTCGAGTACTAACGGTACACCACCTGTAGCACTGACATTGGGCGGTACCATCGCCTAACACCTTGCTACTAGACGGTACCAACACCTAGTTTGACGGTACTATTGCTTGACACAGTCTTAGAAATTGTGTTTGGGTGGTACCATCGCTTGATATAATGTCGAAGATTATGCCATCAATAGTTCTACCTATTGGGTCATTGTTTGGCTGATTAACTTGGCCCAAAACAGCTCAAACTTGAGCCCAATTGGCCCCTAATCGAGTTGGCCCAATTCCAATCCAATTACACCTAAAACTTACTTTGATCTAGATAATTATTACAAAGCTAAATCAAATGTTGTTTGGGATGTCATTGGTTCATCGACACCTCGTCCGATTCTTTGGTGCATTATCCTCTCTTATGAACTATTGCCCAATCAGCTAGTTGACCTCTGCAACTCCGATTCCTTAGCACAATTTTCACTCTTCTTGGCTCGATGCCCAAACACATGGCCCGAAGCCTTCTGCCGATACATCGACCGATCCTCTGGCTCGACGTCCAATTTTTTGACATGTTCCACTCTGGCCCATCATGATTCTTCCTACTTTAATTATCTTACCCTGGTCGAAGCTTCTTGCATCACTCAAAACACAAATAAGATCATAACATTATCAATTGGTTTCATCATCAACATCCAAGATTCAACAATCATCTCTTTTTTTATGATGACAACCAATTGATGACGGAGTTAACCTTAACTCCCCCTATCAATATACCATATTGATATAACCTTGAATTCAAATTGAATTCAAGTCAAAGCAAATTTAATTATGAATCCAAGTAACATGTCATCATAAAATCATGTATAATCAAATTTTTAATATATCATTTTATGCATGATTGTCATCATAACATCTTCTCCTTTGTCATCAACAAAAAGAAAAAGTACAACTTTTAAGATTTAGGGATATGCAAGCTTAGCGTTTAGCAAAATTTTCATCACTTTAGAACATGCAAACTAGTAAGTTCTTTCTTCTCTTTTGAGAAGTGCAAGCTAGCAATTTTTTGCTTCCTTTGCAATATTCGAACTAGCAATTTTTGCTTCTTTTACAAAGCGCAAGCTAGCAAAACTTTCATCATTTTATAACATGCAAGTTAGCAACAATTTTGAGTTTTACAAGTTTGTAAATTTTGCTAGATGTGCAGGTTAGCATGTTTGCTTTGTTTTACTATGTTCAAACTAGTAAGTTTTTAAAAGAGAATGCGAGATAGTAAATAGTAAGTCTAGAACATACAAGTTAGTAAGTTTTTTACATATGAAAGTTGGCAAATTTTTTGCATATCTTGAGATAGCAACTTTTTACTTCTCTTTACAATTGCAAGCTAACAATGTTTTTACTAATTTTTGTGATGCACAAGCTAGCAAGATTTTCTCCCCCTTTGTCATTGTAAAAAAACAGGAAAGAATACAATATTGTAATTCTTTTCCCTTTATATCAATTTCCAAGTCACGACAAAGAAAAAGTATCATTCTTAATTCAATATGTTTGTGCATCATTATAGTTTCAAATTAAAACATACATAATTTCAAAACCTTACATTTCATCCTTACTTCATGCATGATACTAAAAATAAATCAATCATCATTATGGGCATATCATACATGATACTCAAGTATTTATGATATATTATTTTGGGGCATAACATTCATAATGCTAAGACGGTAAAATTTTTAAGCATTTATTACTTCATGCATTAAATCAACATTTTGATCATGATACCAAATATTCATCATTTCTCCCATGCATGATACTAAAGCATCGATGATACCAAACATTAAATCAATATTTTTAAGTATTTATCACTTTATACATTAAATCAATATTTTGATCATGATACTAAATATTCATCATTTATTTTCTCCCCCTTTTCATAAAAAAAAAGAGAATCATTCAACAATGCAAGTGTTTAAAAACATGTCAAGTAAGTTTTACACCAATTTATCCAAGCTAGCAAAAATGAGAAGTTAAGCAAAAACTTTGCATGGAAAATGAGAAGCTAGCATTTTTGCTTAAGAGCTTTTTGGTTCTTCTTAAGATGTGCAAGTTTTTTTCTTTCTGCATCATAAAAAGATAAGAAAAAGAGTAAGGGAGAAATTCATTCTCCACAAAAAAAAAATCAAGAACCAAATTCATGAAAAGATTTGAACCAAGTCAAATCCATAATAAATGAGTTTCATTGAATCAAGCTTCTATTTTAGCAAAGAGAAAGGATTCATTAAAAGGATCAAGATGTCCATACAAAATCAAATCCCTATTTTTACAAATGATCATCACATACTAAAAGTCCATGAATAAAAATTCTTCTTTCCTAAGAAGAGTGAGAAAGAATTTATGGGAAATGACCATTAAATGAAGGATAAAAAATCCATGAATAAAACTTCATAAATCAAATCCTTTTTCTTGCAAATAGAAGGAAGAATGATTCAAAAAGAATTAATTAAGTCATTAATCTAAAAATCCATTAATCAAGGCTCTTCTTTTGCAAATAGAAAGATGATCTCGATTTAAAAAGAAAATTCAAGTTATGAAGAATCGAGAAATCCGAAAAAAGAATTCATGCATTTAGAAGATTTAGTATGGCTAATTCTCTTCTAATGAAATCAAACTATTCCTCGTTCAATTTCAAATCGTTAAATCATTAAAATCACTTTCAAGATATTCATAAAGAATAACATAAATAGATTCATTAATCTATTTTTGAAAAATTGATAAGATAGTGATAGAAAAATTTTCAATAATGCATTCCCATTTTAGTTGTTTCAATTCATGTGATTGATTTCATATAAGCATGCCCAAATTTTTATTTTTTTTATTTTTATGTCAAAACAAAAATATGCATCATTGTTTAAGATCAAAAAATAAATTTCACCATCAAAATCATCATGACTAAAAATATAACACATTAAACATAAGGCTTCTTTAAACAAGAGATTTGATTTATCATTTTAATTCTAATGATAATATATTTTTTCATTTTATATGTTTCATTTTATGTGATTGATTTCATATAAGTATGCTCAAGTTTTTCATATGAAAACCATTCATCATGTTTAAAATCGAAAAGCAATACAAAATCAACAAGATACACATAATTGTTTCTTATAACATAGAATTAATCTTATTTGATGTGTAAGTATTATTACAAAATAAGCAATTGTTATGATTATATATATATATATATATATATATATATATTTAAAACTAAGCATGAAAAGCATTAAGTAATTTAATGGTAAGGAAAAAGAGATTCGATTGAGTCACTTACCTTATTGACGAAAGTCATTAAGGCGTAGTTTGCCACATTGTCTTTGTTGGTGTGCTCCTTGTCTTCGGATGCACTCTTTTCATCTCAAGTCACATTGAGTGTTTTCTTATTTTTTAGTAGTTTTTTTTAAAAGTTCGTTTTTATTCTTAATTTCATGTTTTATAAATTTTATAAATTTACTTGTGAGGAGTTCTATGTCATCGTCACTTAGCTTTCGCTCGAGTGGTCTTATATTATTCAAAGTGTCAAATCCTTCCTATTTTTTGGAATGTAATTCTCATGTTTATTATGTTCATCATATGCCTTGTATATCATTGTATAGGTCATTAAAGACATAATAAGTTCTTCAATTGAAAAATGATTTAAGTTCTTTACCTCTTATATGACAGTTACTTTTGAATCCTAGTTTTTATGAAGAAAACGTAAAACTTTATTCATAAGTTCAAGATTCAAAAAACTTTTACCAAGAGCTTTTAAACTATTGATGACATCCGTAAAACGAGTATATATGTCAGTGATAATTTCACATGGCTTCATTTAAAATAATTCAAAATCATACATCAAAAGATTACTTTTCGAATCTATAACTCTACTAGTGCCTTCGTATGTGATTCAAGAGTGTGTCAAATAATATATGGAGTTTCAGAAATTGAAATACGATTAAACTCATTTTTATTCAAAGAGTAAAATAAAGCATTTATAACTTTCACATTTAAAGAGAAAGTCTTCTTTTCTAAATCATTTTATTCGTTCATTGGTTTGGAAGACTTCTCAAAACCAAATTCGACTATATTTTATAAATGAAGATTCATAGAAAGTAAAAAAACTCTCATTTGAGTTTTTCAATATGTGTAGTCTGTCCCATTGAACATAGGAGGATGAATGATAAAG
>CM017198.1:20294804-20549804 GCA_004837865.1 Musa balbisiana
GTCATTCTACTTGGGAATTGTTTGATCTTTCAGTCGGTATGTATGTACATTTTGATGTTTAGTTGGGGAATTCTCAGGAGTCGATACAATCGATCTCGATGTAAAAGAGAGGAAGGTGACTGTTGTTGGGACTGCAGATCCTGCCATTCTAATCAAAAAGCTTCGTAAGGCTCGGAAAATTGCAGAGTTGTTGGTTTCGAAGGAGAATGACGAGTCCATAAAGGAGGGTGGTGGTGAAGATGGAGAGGAATCCAATGACCCGAAGAAGAAGAACAAGAAGAAGAAGAAGAAGAAGAACAAGGAAGGAGACGCGAGTGAAGAGAAGAAAGAAGATGGCGGTGAGGGAGGGGGAGTTGAAGCACAGAACCGGCAAGCTCTAATGCAGCAGCCGATGATGATTGACGGTGAAGTCGATAACATCGAAGCATACATGCTGCTGCCTCACCTCGTCGGAGAGCCATTTTGGACTTTGTTCACCGACGACAACCCCAACAAATGCTCAATAATGTGAGGAGGTATTTTTATATTATATGTAGATATGAATTATTTATGTTAATGTTGGTGGAACATTTTGACATGATTTGCTAGAAAGTTATTGATGTCACTATGGATATTCTTTTGCTAAAGTAATCAATAATCGAAGGATTGAATGTTCTTGACACCAAATAATCGAAATATTACTTGTTTTTATTTTCATTGATCCATTTAGCTCATTCAACATAACATGCTATTATTACAAATGATGATATAATTAAAGATGTTATTGCAAACTATGAAATTGTATCCTACATCACCTTATAATGTGCTACTCTTTTGATTTAATATATATGTTTTTTTAAAAATATAATTAATTTATAGAGAAGATAATAGAGGAGAAATGTAAGGTACCTTAATAATCATAATTTTATTCATCATCATTCATCTCTCATATCTCTCGACCTATGTCACATCTCCCTTGATATCAAACGTTGCAAAAATTATATACACAAACATATAAAGTTCCTTTGAGGTGGCTATCTCAATACAAATATCTCACAACTCAAAAGTCATATGTAAAATTAGTAATAGGGGTATGTCTTGCAAAAATCACCTTTTGATGTTTAAGTTAATGAGAGATTCAAAAACGAAATGTTTCTCTTACCTAATCAAAACGTTAATTCTTAACTAACATTCCAACACAATCAGTTTTTTCAACTCGAATTGATAAAAGAAGATCAATAGATCATCTAATATTAAAATGACTCAATCTAAACTTTTGTTTGTTTCGACATCCTCGATTGACCTCTTCTTGTATAAAAGATCACTATCAAGTGCTTAAATTGGTATTCTCATGTCACTCGACTTCATATTTGATTGGGATCCAATATTTACAACTGAGATGTAATACAACATTCTACCCCAAATAGATGGGTTTAAGTGACGGTTAAATGACATTTACATATAATTGAATTTGCTTATGATAATTATCATTCCAATATTCAAATGACCATGAAGCTCTTTAGCGAAGAACCTATCGATAACTATCTTATTAGGATGAGATTGGATGAGATTGGAGAATAGAGAGATGCATAATATATTGTCTAAGCAACATAGATATATATATATATATATATATATATATATATATATATATATATATATATTCACGTTACCTTGATAAAAGATGAAAGAGAGAAAATCTAAAAGAAAAATATGTGATCTTGAGTTTTTATGGGTTTCTCGAACAATAAATGGTACATGCAATATTAGTTCCTAGTCTTTTCATACCCCGATTTGAAATACATCTTATTGTTTATTATTTATTCAGAAAAGAAGGGGAAAAAATAATCCTCCTAATTTTTTTCATAATTTGAAAACCATATATTGTAAACACCATTCATTCATTCTTTTTTTTTCTTTCTAGTTTTTACATGCCCTAATAAGAAAGAATTTATCTAATTCTTAATAAAAATAAAAAAAATAGTATAGAATAAGTCCTATCATATCAATTAAGACTCTCCCTCATTCCCTGTATAAATCTAGGTAGATACTCTCTTCTTTTCATCTCATCGTTGGTTTAAGAGGAAATCAATTTCAAAGGACAAGTAGGTCGGAGTTACAATCTTCATGGATTGGTAGGTTTCCCAAACTTTTATCTTTAGCATGAGTATTAAGATTATTTTTTGGTTTTATAGTAGTTTAATATTTCATAAACAAAATTAAATTAATTTTATTTTATATTTTAAAAAATAAAAATTCGATTTGATTGTTGTTAATTCCAATCACGTATAAAATTTCATATCATGATTTAATGATATTTATGTTATAATATAGTAATAGACAAAATTATTCGTGGTACACTCAAACAAGCGGTTCGATTTGGAACCGGCCCAACTCTGGTCTTTAGGCTACCGATAGAATTACCTATCTCATGCAGCCCAAGTGGCCGATCCGATCCCATCTCTATCTGGTTCGAGCGAGTGATAGACCATACAATTATCCGGTTTAAGTGTGATTCAAATTGGTTCAACTTGATTATAGACCGTTTATACTTGGATTAAACTAGTTTTCTACCTCATGGATTAAAGTGGTTTTACTCGTTGTTTTATCATCAAATTTTAGATAGTTGCTTAAAACATAGTTATCAGAACCAAACCAAATCAAACCAAAACAAATGAGAACCAACACCATATGTTTCACTTATTTGAATCGGTTATATTAATAAAACGACAACAAACCCAGCCGGGTTTAGTCCATTTTTGAATAACCCTTGCCGGGTTAAATAAAATAAACCTAATCTAAATAATATTACTTAAACACCCCTAACTATACATCTTTTGTCATTTATTGTAGAGGGCATTGATGTCAATTTAGAATCGAGTCACCTCTACCCTCTGCCTACTTATATCTCTCCATCGTATCTTTTCTCTTCACCTCCTCTCTTCTGTAATCAAAGACTTCATGGCTCGTGTTCCTCATTGTTTTCTTTTCTTAGTGTACTTCATTTTATTAACTTAAATTTCACTTTTAAGTCTCCTCATAAAGTATCTTCAATACTATCACACGTTATTTAAGTACTAGAATTGCATATTCACCTTTTATTTTGTTGAATATTATCAAATGTTATTTAATCAGGATTAAGATTTATGTTCATGATGTTGGTTGATGTTATTATTTTTATTATATTCTATGCGACTGACGTTTTATGTTCAGTTATTTAAATTGTTTAATTTTTAATTATTTTTATATTTGTGTTACATATAAATTTAAATTATGTTATATATTTTTAAAAAATTATTATTAAATATGTAGTTTGATGAGTTGATACACCGATCTGATCAGTGACCTGACGACCCAAGGCTTAGCTTGTTCTTTTTTTATTGGATTTTGATTATTATAATTTAGAGATTAATTATTAATTGAGATCGAGTTTGATAATATGATGTATATGTTTCACTTGATTTTTACTATACCATTACGCATCATGTTTCATGATAAAATGCGTATGTTCATACGAATGTTGGATATGTGACACGATGAATTGATGAAACTGTTGGAAGTGAATAAGATAAATAAAATAATAAATGACGGTATGAAAAGATAATGTGTTTCTTGGTAATATTATATATATATATATATATATATATATCAATAAAAATAATTTGATTAGGGATTAGTGGGTCGTACCGATTTGAAAGAACATTTTCCTACTTTAACAACTTAGCTAAGAGATCCATAAAGGTCTCTGAATGTTGGTTATCCTCTCTTTTGATGTTTGTCTTCGGTCTCATAGGTTTATGAATCGTTTTCGTTGTTCCAAAAAATGCAATCAAGAAGATAAGGAGATACCTTCAATGAAGGTAAATTCATCCGATCTTCTTCTTCTTGAATTATGATGTTTCATGGTTTTCTTCATCTCGGTTTCTCTTCTTATTTTTCACTTATAGACATGTGTTCTCAAACTGCACACATGTTGTGATGGGTGCCAAAAGAAAATAAAGAAGGTGCTTCATAAGATCGATGGTATGACATTATACTCGTGAATTACTTGATTCTTCATATATATATATATATATATATAATACATAGGAATTTTCAGGGGTCAATGCTGTCGATCTCGACGTAGAAGAAGGGAAAGTGACTGTCACAGGAAATATTGGAGATCCTACCATTCTAATAAAAAAGCTCCGTGAGGCTAAAAAAATAGCAATGTTGTTGACTGTGAGTGAGGAAGGAGTTGAAGTACAGGACGAGGGTGGCGTGGCATCAACCATCGACCTCCAGGAGAATATTCCAGCAACCCAATCAACGGATACGCATGAGTGCTCAAGATGTGAATGATAATGATGACTGTATTAATGTGGTGAGGGAGGCCGATAGAAGTTTGGTTAACTATAGTATTTTCAACAGTGATCGATGGTAAATAGTTAGGTTTTGTTAACTTTATTTGATGCATGGAATGCGTAGCCAATTCAACAGTAACATGTCATTTGCAATCCCACCAATTCAACAATAACATGCCATTGAGTGGACCGGTAACCAACATCAATCTTCCTCTTTTGGTAACTTATGTGTTTGGAAAATTGATGGATTATGAAAAGGTTTAATAATTCATAAAAATTAGATGAAAGGCTCCAATATTTCAGAGATGGAACACAATTATTGCAGGAGAATAGAAGAGGTACTCCTGATAAAAATTTATATTTTTCAACATCTCTTAATTTCAGTCTCTCTCTATCTCTTTGGTTAACTCTTAGGTTACAATGTAATATATATATATATATATATATATACATAATCTCTATAGTTCTAAAAATAAAAAAAATTACCTTAACACTAACAGCTGCATTGACAGAAAATACATATTGGATTAATAAAAAGTAATTTTAATATCCTTTTTTGTTTCTAACAACTTTATTAATAAGGAGATAACTTTTATATATATATATATATATATCTCAGTCATCCGCTACCGACTCCCACCGCCATCTGGGTCGAGGTTGAGGCCTGCGCCGATTTCGCTTCGAGATGGTCATTCCCCCTTCTTCCTCCATCGAGGACGGCCCACTTCCTCCTCCTTCTCCGTGCCCCATCTGCCTCGAACCTATAGACCAAGAAGCCTACTTAGATCGTTGTTTCCGTAAGTCTTCTTTCCCCTCTTTTTTCTCCTCTCACCTTGGTCTCAGACTTATCATCTTCGCGAGTTAGATTTAAATGTTGACCGCGGTACCGATCGAGAACCGTTTTTGTTGGAAGTGTACCTTACGAACATTGCAACATCTTCGAGGAATCGGTTTTCCTCCTATCAAACGCTAGGGGAAATATCTTTCATAAAGGTTTATCTATGCGTCCTCGAACAAGTGAGAGATGCATCGCATCTCTAGATAGTTTACGGCCTCAAGTAAAAGATATTCAGTATTAGGGTGTGCGAAGGCAAATCTAGGAAATCATGATTATCGTGCCCAACAAGATTGTACCCATCCTTGAACTGACTCTTTGCCACTGTCTGATTCCAATAGTATTGGAATTCCTTGTGAATAGAAGGTTTGTAAAAGCAAAGGTGTCGGGTAGCCTGGAGGTTGTCTTCATAAAGAGGAATTCAGAGTTGACCTTGCAATAGTCTGCGAAGAGTGGATCAAGAAACATGACCTTTTGATCAAAAATGATTTATGAAAGGCAAGATATTCCATATAGACTAGGGAGGGTTGATAAGGTGATTGTAAGCGGATGCCATTTGACTGATGGAATAGGAGATTGAAATACAACACTTCCTTGAGGGTAAATACAAATCTGCAGCAAGGGCGATTTGAGTACAAGATTGATCCATGTAATAGTTCATCTAGATTTCTGTGGTAAAGGCATTTTTGTTTATGGAGAGTTGTCACTGAATTTATCTTGGTAAGTCGAACTTCCATGTTTGAAGCTAAAGTTCCAAACAATTCTTTTTATTCAATTTTTTATTTGAATAGTATTCTCCTGTGAGACCACACCCAAAGTCTTGGCCCCCATTTATGGGAACTTAATTTTCATTCCATATCACTTATCCATCATACTATTATCAATATGTCGACTGTGAGAGTCCTACTGCAATCTGGTAGACTTATTGGTTCAAGAAGCTGGATAGGATAGGCCTTAAGAATACGACTCAAAATACTTAAGCCTAATTCACTAGTACTCGGCCCATGTAATCATATATATGAGTCCAATCCATCATCATCTTCTGATGAGACTGTTCATGGTTTACGAATCCTATAATAATCATGTATATGATTCCCTACCTGTGGATATACATATGTATACCCAGGCTGCAATTCTTTATACTAGGAAGTTTCACATAATGCATAATTGCAAATAGACTATGTATAATCACAGTAATGTGTTGTATAATGGGCTTCATTATTTATGTGTATTTTCCATCCTTAAGCAGAGGACTAAATGTGGAACAACTTTAATCTAACGAACAAGAAATTGTACTCTTCATATATGAGGGGCTGAAAATAAAAGCAGTCAAAGAAAGGACAATAATTAAGTACTCTTTTCTTTTACTGTCACATCCCGGATTTTTTTTTTTTTAAGATCACATCTTTCCACACATTCAGAGCCAACTAGATGAACATCATCTTATTCATAATTTATAAACATTTATTACAATTCATTTATTCGTTAAATCACAAGTGAAAAAATAAACATAGTGATGTTAACTCGATGAATCATTCAAGTGGCTCTACTTAGCGGTAGAGGAAGGTCCTCTCTCCATTGGATTCTGATTTAGTACTAGTGGGAGGTTGCATTGAAAATCAAAAACAAAAAAAATTCAGTAACATTGAGTAGGAACCTCAAAAGTTAACTCAAAATGAATACATGATCAAAAATCAATCATCCCATTAGCGTATATCAAATACTCGAAGGACCACTCTCCTAACAGCGGATAGAGAGGCTTTATCCTTAATATGAATAGCATTCTCACTTTTATAACATGCTATAGATCCCAACCATTTGGGTTTTGCAACATGGATCCTTTTTTACCCTTGTGCATCCATTAGCATGATCACCTTCGTGGTATAACTAAACTAACAGTCTTTCTTCCACGAGAACTTTCTTTCTTTGTTAGTTTAGATAAATTTGGCTCTAGGAAAATTAAGCATTTCTCCTAGAGTTACCTGTGTTTCAAGTGTTTGTGGCTTGTAATACTTGTTATGTTTCAATTTTTTTGGATGTATTTGACTTATTAATAGTATGCAAATACTTATAAAAATATTCATAATTGGGAGAAAAAAACAGAATGTCTTATAGTTAACATTCTTGTAAGTAAACACTGTTTTAGGATGTCATAGAAGATATTCTCGTTGATTTTCCTGCTATGATATTTTTAGAAGATAAACAGTTAAGATGATGGATCATTGGTATGCATAGTTCTTATTCTTCTATAGGATGTGTCACTTTTCACTATTCACTTACAGATGCATTTTGCTATCGGTGTATTTCTCAGTGGATTAGATATGTTGATAGCAAACACATACAATCCGTGACTTCAATCAAATGCCCTCTTTGCAAGGTGAGCTTATACATCAAGACATTTAATTAATGAGATTAAGATATTTGCTAGGGAAGAAGTTATATTATTTATATGATTCTTTAAAATTTAGGCAATGTAACATGAGATTACAGTAGAAAGATACAATGAATCTCCAATCTAACTTCATCAGTTCATTGATCATAATTATAATAACAATGACCTAGATAACACATCTTAAATCATATATCCATCTTCGTTAAAGGGTATACATTAAGAAGAACACTCTTTCTAAAATGTTTTTATTATTTTTTGATAAATATTTTCAGATGAAACTGAGTTTTTAATTATTATTTAAAGAATAAAAGACCTCAATGAAGCATATGGTGACAGCCTTTGGAAACAAAATAAGTTCCTGCTGTACTTACAGAAGTGCGACATATATTTTTGTTTGAGCATGACCAACAAGTAATTAATAGTACGTTAATGATATTATTCTTGAACTTGTTTCAGATATTTCATGTATGAGGTACTTTGTTTTGTTATACACCTTGCAGATTGAGAATTTTTCTATTGTTCATGACTTCAATGGTAAAAGCTTTCGGAGACACTATGTGAATCAAGATTTTGGAAAGAGGTTTGTGGGCTGATCATCTTTCTTTCTCTTCTTGATGGATAAAAGACAAGATTCATGATTAATGTTGCTAGTTAGAATATCAGTCCATGAACTTTATAACAAGAATAATAGGAATGACTATTCATAGTTGCCGGTGGTCTTCTATGTGAGTCCCCCGCCACCATTGAGCTTAGCTCACAAGTATTGTGTTTGTTAATTCTGCAGACATCTTTCAGATGCTCATGATTTTAGAATGAAGTTTTATGTCAGCCAAATAGGTACTTTGCGGGTTATTACTTCCAGTTTCTTTCAATATCTCTTATAATATGAACTGACAAATTTTAGCAGATCATGCAAATGATATGTTCAACGTGGAACAATATTGGAAGCGGCGTAAGTATTTCCAGAAAAATATTTGGATTCAAGATTGGCTAAAGAGGGAAGTTCAGACTCTTACTCAGGTATTTGATCATGACTGTCAATATATTTTTTAATTTTGTTAATTAGGCATCTAAATTTGAAATTTGACTTGTAAATGTTTTTTTACCACCAAGGCATCTATATTTTATGTTCAGAATGATATCCTTTTTTTAATTGGTTCAGAGCTTCTATTGATGAAATATTATTGAACAATGAGGGCGTAGAAGACCAGTTGACACTCAAGGATGTCTATCTGTTGGCTATGCAGAACTCATATCGACAACGAGAAATCTTCATGATTCCTCTGGTCATGCAATTAATTTAAAAGGAGGAGATTAGGAAACATCTTATGGCTCAATTCAATTTTCATCAAGGAGTACTTTTATGAAATAAAAATTTATTCGTGTCATTTTTTTGGAAAGGGAAAAAATATCATTTAAAATTTCCCCTATGGGCCATGGAATCACATCAGAGTTGCTCAGCAGATTCATAACGTGTAGCAAATTACGATGAACTCAACATTGTGGAATTCTTCCTGGCAAGCTTTAGAGAGACCATCACTAAGAGTCCAATTCTCAGCCATAATGGGTTATGCATCTTTCAAGAACTACTTTTAGATCTGAAAGATCTTTCACATTCCAAATTATAGAAAATTTAGGAGGCTAAGCAAATCAAACTGCATGATATCCCCGCTGGCCCCTCAGACGAATCAACAGGATGGTCCCCATTATTAGTAAGGGTAATGACTCTACATTGAGTAGCCTAGTTAATGCCAATGAATATATTTGATGTTCCTATAAAAGCACCAAGGCTATAAAAGCTGTAGCACTTGTTGATAAATATCAACATACCATGTTAGTCATTTTAAATTTTTTTTTTTTGTTAAATCAGGTGTGTCTTAACTGACAAATATGATTTAGATAAACCTTCTTTTGTTGTTTTGAATTAATGAAAACAATATAGTGAACAAGAGAATGTTAAACTACAAGTCAGATGCCCTGCTCAAACCATGATTTTGACATTGTATACAAATACTGTTGTCCTGGTCTAGTGATAGAGGACAGAGTTATAAGCTTCAATAAAGGTTTGACATGAAAGAATCAAGCATTTGCTGGTACTCCTTGATGCTTTAGAACAGAAGAATACAAGCATAATAAGTGATTCCTTAGCACAGAAGCATTCAAGCATAGTCATTGATAGTCTAGCACAGAAGCACACTTGTAATCACATGCTTGATGATATACCTAGGCATGTCAGTATTAGTATAAGATCTTCTAACACACACTAGAAGTGTCTGATAGATGCTATGTTATGGTTGGAATTAGTTTATTTTGCAATAATAGTTGTATTATATGTGTCTTACTCAGAAGTATGAATATTCATCCATGTGAAGAAGGCTTACAATAGTTTTGTTAACAAACATGTCACTATCAGATTTGACATCTGGTCATATTCTTAAAAGGTGACTAGTAAGAACATTGTCGATGATGAAATTTTATGTGTCTTTTGAATGCCAGAAGTTCCATTCTAGTGCAATAAAGTTGTGTTCATTTGTAACTTTTGGAACATATGCTGCCCATTGGTGTTGTGGAGACTTAAAGTGGCCATTTGCCATAATGGTTATCATAAATATTTCCCTAATTGTTCGGATAGATTTGTTAATTTAGTGAGTTAATCTTGACAGATAGTAGGTACTTATATACAAGGTTTTTAATTTCGTATTATACCGCTCGTACTGGGCGGTATGTATCGGTCCGTCGGTAAACCGATACGCAGACTGCCCGCTACTGGACGGTACTATCGATTGTGGCTGTTTCTGTCCTGTTACCATGTGAAATTGGTCGATGACGGCAATTTTGATCGTCGCCGCCCGCCACAGTGTCACACACCTAGCTGGTTTTGCCTAAGTCGTGCGACACCCTTGCGTATCTGTCCGCAAAGGTCAGTCTTCCCGAAACCTTCTATGGTCCCTTAGGACCTACAAAAGAGAAAATGGGTTAGAGAAAGCGTTTCACTTGGGATCCATAAGCAATCATTTCAGCAAACACTTCATAACCAATGCAAATTACAAATATATTATACAAGCTCTAAATGGTCGCACAATAAAGGGTCCAAAATGGTCTACTACAGATCGAAATCCTCACAAGTGCCCACATAACACAATTTTTATTTGCAAGCCTAGGATGGCCACCAAAACCAAAGAAAATGGGGCTGCTAAGCCTACTGCTAGCCCTTTACATGCTGTGTAAAGTATGAACAAAATCGAAAGACACGAACATATACGAGCATTACATCAAACACTCTGTTTACAATTTTGTCCGTGACATTCTACCCCACTTATTCCTTCGATGTCTTCGTCGAAGCCTTTGCAGACAATGCATCTCATTGCCTTTGCTGAGTTTTTAATCTTCTGCTCTAGCTGTAATATGCCTCTTAGCTCCCAACTAGACTCCGCCGCTGTTGTTGAGTAGTCGAACTTTGATTCGCCATGTTGTTTCAGCTTGCCAATGACTCTTGACTTTTGTATGGGGTCGGCTGAGTTGTGCTGATCCTTGTTGTTTTCTACGAATCCCTTAGATGAAGGAAGAGACCATCCTTAGTATGCACTAGTCTCTCAAATGCTTCATGCTACTTGAACTAGGTGGATGCTTGTTGGAGCTTTAACGAGCATCGCCTTGTATACTTTAAAGTTTTTGGGTCCTTTCTCCGTAAAATTTGTCCATCGATTCTTCTTTCACTTAGTCGTCACTTCTAAGTAGGTTCGCATCACTTCCGCTTTTGATTGATATTCTGTTGGGAAATGAAGCGGATAATATACTTTCAGTAGCACTAATCACCATTGATGAGGATTTGACAACTATTGTCTTCTATTCGGTTTCTTCGAAGGGTCTTTGAACCTGTGTAGATCTCCTCTGCTAGATAGATAAAAGAATTTGGGTACTTGGTTTCGCCCATTCTCTTAAGAGTTAAGAAGGCAAAGGTTACTTGACTTTGCCCACCTTCTCGAGGGTTGTACTCCATGCATCGAGTTTGTTATTAGCTTTCGCCTGCTCTTTGCTCATACTTCTGAAGTACTCGAAGTGTTTGCACTCCTTGCAGTGAGTTAGCTATTGTGATTCACCTTCTCAATGCCATTGAACTTTTGGAATGTAAGAAGTTGTTTTTCACCCTAATTTGGAGCAAGTCTCTAGTAGTTTTGGTCGCCTCTGGGATTGTACTGTCTTCTCCATCATCTTTGTTGTCTACTCCTCTGAGTTGCAAAAGGTACAATACTGCATACTATCTACTTCGTTCTGTGGTCGAGCACTTTTGTATCAACTCGAAGTCCTTCACTTTCGATTATCTTGATGAGAAGCTCATTGACACCGGTCTTACGAAGTTCCTATCTTCTCGGCCCCTTTCACAACCAAGCGCTCTCCCTTTCATAGAAGTCCTACCTCTTTGGTATCATGGCAGTGCTATGCTTATGGCCCTACTATCCGTCGCCTTACATCTGTGTCCCTTTCTTCGCGATCAGTAAATATGCCTCTTTGGCACTATGACACTCCTCCGAGTTCATCTCTATTCTAATCGATGCTTGGTTTTGGGTAGCTAAGTCCCTTTGGACTCGTCATCGTTTCCTCGCCCCTTTTGACCCCCTGCTTCAACACCTTTGTGTTCTCTAAGTAATTCTCTTAGTCGATGGAAAGACAGACTGTGACTTTTATGCATGGACTTCGCCATCATGTTGCAGGGTTCGTAATGTTTCTATTCTCGTTAGCTTCCTTGATAGCAACGTTCGCTTATTCGGTCTTGTCCTCTGACTTACCGGGCTCCCTTAAGCGAATATGAGCTCTGGAGTAGTCCAACTCTTTAGCCACTCCAATCATACATCTGCATGATCAAGTCCCTTCGTGGGACTCACTGTTTTTTTAGTAGCTAAGTCCCTCTGGACTCGTTGTCACTTCCTCGCTCCTTTCGACCCCTTGTTTTAATACCTCTGTGTTCTCCGAGCAGTTTCTCTTGGTCGATAAAAAGACAGACTGCAACTCCTATGCATGGCCTCCGCCATCATGTTGCAAGGTTTGCACTGATTCTGTTCTTCTTGGCTTCCTTGATAGCAACATTCGCTTACTCGGCCTTGTCATCTAACTTACCGGGCTCCCTTAAGCAAATATGAGCTCTGGAGCAGTCCAACTCTCCAGCTGCTCCAATCATACCTCTGCATGATCAAGTCTCCCCCCCTATGGGACTCATTGGTACTTGCATTTAGTATACTCCTTCGGTGGTACACAACCCCTATATGCTAATGACCAAGGATTTTATCCGATGCAAAATTCGATGCACGCATGGAAGACCCGCCTCTGCGATACCATGATATTCACTCTTTAAATCCATAGCCTTTCTTGTCGTTATGTTGTTCACCGAAGTGGAGCTCTCAGTAGCTCCCGATTATACCTTCGTATGATCTAATCCCTTGTGGAACTAGTTTTGTGTGTATCGCATTGCCATGAACTGTTCCACCATGATCAGTTGCACCATGTCGCCTCCTGGTGACATCTCCATTGCATTCTGATTAATTTGGGATGAACTCGAATTACGATCCCTTCATGTGTGGCCTTTGCTAACACATTGCAGGGTCTCTTTCACCTTCGATTATGTTCGCTCCTTTGACAATTGACCTTCATCTACCCGCTCCTGGGTGACACCTAGACGGAGCACCGCTCTAGGACAGTTCGTCGCCTAGAAGCTCCCAAAGTCCACCGACTTTGTTGAAAATGATGCACCATTGTCTGGATTCTAGGCCTCTACCCCCCATTAGCACAATCTCCGTTGCGCACTGCTTTCTTAATGGCAACTTGAATGGCAGCACTGTGGTGTCTTCTTCAAGAGTACCTGCCTCCGCGTCCTCTTGTCCCGTGCCAAGGCCTTTTGAACCCAACTTCATCTCTGCAAGTTGAGTCGCCTTGGTTCCTCCATCAATTACTTCTCCGAGATAGGGTGTATGTGCCTCGAAGCTCTCTTCGTCTTTGACACCATACAAGATGAGTCCGCTCCATCAGAATGAAGGACCTATGGAACGTCATGATCCCGCTCTTGCCTCTGCCTTTGATCTCTGTCCAAGGAAAGCTTTGTGCCTCCGCTCTATGTTCCATCTTTTATGTCGGCTTCCGTTATGCGACTTGGGTACTTTACCAAGTTACACCCAAGTTGCTATGCTCCTCAATTTGCATTTTGTTGATGGTGCTCCTCGTGCCCACCATTCCACGGGTCAGCCCTCCAATGAGTCCGATTTCTATATCAGCTCTAAGTGTGCCTTCATTTTGTGTTGCCTCGGGTCGCTCCCTAACTTGATCTCGCAATGCATCTATCAAAGCATTACCTTATACGAGATCATGTGATAATCCCTCGCCACTCGCTCGGTCCGTTGAGCTTTGTGGGGTTGTTGTCTTGAGGTACTCCTCAACATGTGCGGTCCGTTGCACATGATTCTCCCTTCGGAAAACCGGGAGTTATCCTTCCAAGGTATCTATCCCGTTGGAGCAACTTCTCTCTTCACATCCTTCCCTTTGGAAGTTTCGAAGACTACCATCCCCTTGGACTACTCTGCCTTGCCGAGCAAACTGTGCATTGTTCTGCCCCTGCAAATGCACTTGCTAGATTGGGACTCCTCGCCAATGCAACCCCTACTGTACCCCTCAAGGCCTAGCAACATGCTGAACTCACTGCACACTTCAGCCTCATACGGGTGTATCCTTCTCATGCCGAAGAGAAAGTTTCAATGCTCCATGGCGTCGGGTTTCGATCGCCTTGGGATGGCCACGAATATTCCATTGTTCTAAGCCCTTGCATAAGTACTGAATTCTTCGAGTTAGTAATTCCCCTCACCTTTGTGAGCTTTGCATTACTCTTTCGGTCGCTGAACAACCCATTCCACATTGTATGGTCTCATCCTTTACTAAGCGCCTTGCTTGCCTTGAGCACCATCAGGTATGGTTACTAACGTTGAGCCGTAGCTCGAACTCAACCATCCCAACCTTTGTGTGCTACGCATTCTTCCCAGTTTGCTTGTCTTTATGGTGCCTCTTGCGCGAAGGGTTGGCCATTCCTCTGAATGCCAATCTTAGATACTAGTTCCTCTGAGCGACTCCTTTTCCTTATATCTCCATTCCTATTTCCCTAAAACGGTCGCGCGTGTTGGTTGCCCTCAACGCAGCCTCGTTAGGTCCCCCTACGTTTGGATGCTAAGTGTTTCTATGAGTGTTTGTCCCGCTCTGATACCATATGTCACACACTTAGCTAGTTTTGCTTAAGTCGTGCGACACCCTTGCGTGTCCATCTGCAAATGTCAGCCTTCCCAAAACCTCCTATGGTCCCTTAGGATCTACAAAAGAGAAAACGAGTTAGAGAAAACGTCTCACTCTGGATCCACAAGCAATTAATTCAGTAAACACTTCATAGCCAATACAAATTATAAACAAACTATACAAGCTTTGGACGGTCGCACAACAAAGGGTCAAAAATGGTCCACTACAGACCAAAATCCCCACAAGTGCTCACATGATACAACCTTTGTTTGCAAGTCCAGGACGATCACCAAAATCAAAGAAAATGGGTCTACTAAGCTTATTGCCAACCCTTTACATGTTGTGTAAAGCATGAACAAAACCGAAAGACACAGACATACATGAGCATTACATCAAACATCCCGTTTACAGTTTTGTCCGTGACAATAGGGTAGTATTAACCGAGGGAGAAGGGAGAAGCGGGATAATAAAAGAAAGAACCTGGAGATTTGATGCCACTCTCCCTCGACGATCCCGATCCGTTATTGCCCTCCCTCGTCGAACATTGTAGATGAGATGTCGCCTCCTCCTCATCTGAGGCGACGAGGCCTCGGCATCGTTGGTGACTTCTTATCTACGCGGGGAGAAGAAGCCTCGGTGATGCTGCCAAGGCTTCACGGGGAGAAGAAAACATGGTTTCTTCTCCCCACGTTGTCACGGGCTTTAGCTGGAACTGCCTAAGTTATAAGGTACCCTTGCGGCAATTGTCATGCACTTAGCTGAAATTTCCTAAGTTGTGAAGCACCCTTGCGCCAACTTCTCAGACTTAGCTACGATTGCCTAAGCCATAAGGCGCCCTTGCGATATATGCATATGCAAAGGGGCAGCCTAGTTGCAACCTCGTGTAGGTCCCAAAGGACCTATAAAATGTAAGTTGATTAGTTCGAACAAGGACTTTAAAAGGTTGAACGAATAGTTGTAAGTCCGCAAACAGCTGCTCATCAAGTATCGGGCGCGAAGGCAAGTTTCCAACAAGTTAATATGCGAACTTGTGCAGAATGTTCAACGCCCGACACTATCCCGAAGCCCTATCCCCCCTGGTGACACCCGGGGGGGTTCTAGGATGTTGAGATGGTTGATGTTTTGCGTGCAATTGCGATCTATAGAAAACAGACCATGGCACGTGAAAATGAAGCCATTTTGGGGCAGTTTTGCCCGGTGCGGCGAGCGGTCGCACTGCAGCGCTGCAACCTGTTTGGGCTTACATTTTTACAAGCAAAACACACAAAACCAAGGCAAAACATGTTGCCAAGCATCTGTACAAGTATGTAAAAGCGACGAATGGTTCGTTGAACGAAGTTTTTGCTTGTGTGCGACGACCGTTTGTGACATTCTCCCCCACTTAAACTGTCGACGCTTGTTGGTAGGCTTTGATGGCTATTTCTTCATGTCGTAGGGTGTCTTCAAGCTTTTAATTGGCTTCGGTTCGAGGAAGCTTTCGCCATTTCTCCGAGTATTCGGTTTGCTCAGCTCCGATGGGTAGCTTTGTTTGACGATCTGCTAAAATGGTTTTAACTCGCTTCTCGTAGGAGGCTCTGATTTGGGGTTGGGGGGGGGGGGGGTAAGCCGAGTTTGGAACACTTCGAAAAGAAACTTACGGATCTGAGTGGTAGGCTTTTAAGTTGTTGTCGTGAAAAACATTATAAATTCAGAGCCACGTTGGTAGCTGCAACTTGTAGGAGATGTTGCCTACTCTACTAATAATTGGGACGGGCCCTTCATACTTGCGGACCAATCCTTTGTGCACTTTATGGCTAAAGAACTAGAGTGACGCTGGTTGGAGCTTCACCAACACCAAATCATCAACTTTGAACTTCTGCGGTCGCCTTCCTAAGTTTGCTCACTTCTGCATCTTTTTGATCGTTTTCTCCAAGTAAGCCCGCACAATATTTGCATTTCGGTGCTTTTTTTTTGTAAAGTAATATGCTGATGGACTACTCCCAGTATAACCAATAGCGAAGGTGTGAGGAGTCGATAATTGTTGTCCTGTAATGATCTTGAAGGGGCTTTTGTTGGATGCAGAGCTCCGCTGCAAGTTGTAGGAGAATTGGGCTATGTCCAACAACTTCACATAATCTCGTTGGTTGGCACTCACGTAGTACTGAAGATATTGCTCTAGGAGCGAGTTTACCCTTTCAGTTTGGCCATCCGTCTAGGAGTGGAGGCTTGTGGAGATGTATAACTTAGACCCCAACAACTTGTGTAGATGTATAACTAGGAATCGAGCATCTCAATCATTGATGATATTGTGTGGGACTTCCTAATACTTCACCACATTCTTCATCATCAGCTTGGTCGCCTTCTCTACTGAATAGTATAGGGGTGTAGCAATGAATGTTGTACTTTGGAAATTGATCAACCACCACGAGTATTGATCCGAGTCCCCCTATTACCGGCAAACTTGATATGAAGTTCAAGGAAATGCTCTCCCACGACCTTTTTGGTATGGGTAACGACTCCAAAAGTCCCACCGACTTTCGTTGCTTCACCTTATCTTGTTGATAAGTAAGGCACGTTCGAACATATTCGTCCATATCAGTTCCTATCTTCGACCAGTAGAAGGCTCTCTCCACGAGAGCCAATGTTCGATGAATGCCCGAATGTCTAGCCCAAAGGGAATCGTGACACTTTCTCAAGAGTTCATGCCTCAAATTGTCCACTCGAGAAACATAAACCTTATTCCCTTTTGAGTAGAACAATCCCTCTTGGACCCAAAATCGTCGTGCATTGCCTTCTTTAATTAGTTGCATCAGGGTTACTGCCTAGGGATCACTATACAGTCCATCCCTGATCCTGGAAAGAAAGTTGGAGTGCAATTGACTTGCTTGGCCTCTGCCCTCCAATTGCATAGCATTCACCCGCTCCACCTTCCTGCTCAATGCATCGACCATGACAGTTGCTCTTTTAGGTTTGTACTCCATTGCCATATCAAACTCAGCCTGGAAGTCCTACTATCACACTTGCTTTCGGGAGAGTTTCTTTTGAATTTGGAAGTAACTCCAAGCGATGTTATTCGTTCTTAGCACAAATCGCAATTCGAAAAGATAGTGTCGCCAAACTCGTAGACAGTGGATCGCCGCTGTTATCTCCTTCTCGTGCATCGGATATCGTCGCTCAGTCTCGTTGAGCTTGCGGCTCTCATAGGCCATCGAGTGACCCTCCTACATGAGTACTCCCCCAATAACAAAGTCTGAAGCATTTGTATGGACTTTGAAGGGCTCCCCTTAGTCCGACAATTTGAGCACTAGTTCTGTAAGGAAATCTAGGGGCGGCATCACATGCGTAGCGGAATAACAGAAAATAAAATCCCTAAATTTTCCAAAGATGTGATCGGCGTCGTACGAAGATTGGTGCGTAAAATCAGCAAAATTAAAAATCAAGCGTGAGATAGTTGTGTTACCTAGGGAGATCGTATATCCTTGAATCCCTACAGATCTGTAGGAGAGGATGAAGGAGGTCAAGCGTCCTCTCTAGCGGTAATTCACACAACAGGGCTGCGACGACGCTCCTTAAATCTCCAAGCCTGCTATCTGAGGAGAAGAAAAGAGGAGAATAGGAGGTGGCAACCAAGAAAACCTCTCGCCTATGGGTGTTTGGTTCCCTCCTATTTATAGAGGCCCTCTGTCAACTTAACCCTAATGGATCCTGTCCTATTGGGTATTTGATCTCATCCAACTACCCAAGCCTATTAGATTAGTGGATCTCTATCCAATAATCTCTCATTGGCTCTTATTGGATCTCATCCATAGGATCTAATAATTCAAGGGCTTATTGGATATCCAATAAGATAGGGGGTTCGACGGATATCTCATATTATAACCTCTACTCGTCGCAACGCCTGCCATATGTGTGTGACCCTCTTGGCCTAATATCGAGCTGGCCGTGAGTTATATCTATCAGAACTCCTTCTGGCTCAGTGAATTATTATCTCCATAATAATTCACTCGACTTATCGACTACGAACGTATTAGACCACTACGTTGTAGTCCCCAAACGATATAGGGGAATCCAATTATTTGGACCTATCTGTCCTCAATTACCATGTATGTATAGTTCCTCATCCATTTAATACCCTAGAGACCGTATACTAGGCATGGTACTATCAAGCCAATACAGTTTTTACTTGAGTCTCGCTCTAATCGGATTCTCCCGGAGAACTCTTTCTCTCTCAATCCGAATGACACTAGCTAAGGATTTGTCTGAGTAAGAACACATGAGATATTCCTCTCATGACACCGAGAGCGGATGATCCTCTATCGACACTCAATAGCCCTCGTAAGGTTGGCTACTACTCCTGATGACCGGTTGTGCTAGATCTGGAACCTCTTGACCTATAAGTCCGATATCAAAGAGTGGAGTATTTATACAGGACATCCTTGGTATCTCAAGTCTAGGGACTAAATACACCACTGGGACGACGGAATCGTTGTTTGACAATAAAGCATCATCAATCATCCAGCATTCCGTGAGCAGATCAATCAGTGAACTCATTCTTCAATGAGCACTTGTACTGTATCCCTAGTATCCTCACACGAGCAGCTATGAGACCAGCTGTATCCATCATATGGACGAGTATACAGCACGCCAGTCTGTTCGGTTATCTCGATGTCCCTTTAGAGTAACCTATGATCGGGATTATTTAGGATTTGTGTTTAAAGATGAATCAGTCTCATTATCGTAATCTCATCAGGATCTGATTTCCATTGCACAGATCCATGGACATCACAATATATTCATGCAACAAACAATATAAAATGATAAAATATCAAATAATAATAAGCAAAAAGACTGCATATTAAGTCACATGTGCTATCACTCACGTTCTTTCAACACAATAGCCTTGAATAGTTGGTTCATAAGAGTGCAAAATGTGGTTGGAGCATTGGTTAAGCTAAAAGGTATCACCAAGAACTCAAATGCTCCAAACCTGATCACACATGTAGTCTTCGCTTCGTCGTCTTCAGTAATGTGCACCTGCTAGTACCCCGACTAAAGGTTAAGTTTGGAGAAATCTTTTACTTTGCCCAGTTGGTCAAACAAGTCCGCGATGAGTGGGGTGGGATACTTGTTTTTCACCGTCACTTTGTTGAGGGCCCAATAGTTGACGTATAGTCGGAGGCTCCAATTTTGTTTCTTTTGGAAAAGGACTGGAGTTTCGAATGGTGCTTTGGAATTACAGATGAGACCACCAGTTAATAGTTCGTCTAACTGCTTTCTGAGCTCCGCCAATTCTGGAGAGGACATGCGATATGGTGGTCTTGCTGGAGGCTCCAATCTTATTTCTTTTGGAAGAGGATTGAAGTTTCAAATGGTGCTTTGGAACTACAGATGAGACCATCGCTTAATAGTTCGTCTAACTGCTTTCTGAGCTCTGTCAATTTTGGAGAGGACATGCGATATGATGGTCTTGCTGGAGGCTTTACTCCCGGCTACAACTCAATATGATGGTATACGCCTCTGTATGGTGGCAGATTTTTCAACAACTCGGGTGGCATAACGTTTATAAACTCCTTCAGAATGTTCGCCACCACAGCAGGTTCATGAATGGCCTCCCCATCGAGTGGCTCCAGCTTCATAGTGGCCATGAAGGTTAATTCTCCTTTCGTACCCTTTTTTCAGTTGTAATGTCAATATTTGTTAAGGGTCCTTAGTTCCTCTCCGAGAGACAGGAACCACATTGGGGTCATCACCTCCCATCAGACATAGAGAGTTTAGGAACGACATTAGCACCAACTTTGCCGCTTGTATGAACTCCATTTCGAGAATCACTTGGAAGTCGTCTAGTGGCATCGCCATCATGTTTGTGCTCCCGCTTCACGTTTCAATCTTGATGGGATTCCCTTTGCTAGTCCGGAGATCCGCTTGGTCTCCGAGTTCACCGCCTTCATCTGACTTGGGTTCTTCATCAAGATTAGCCCAAGTCGCTTTGCTTCTCGGTCGGCAATAAAGTTGTGGGTAGTGCCCGTGTCCACCATTGCACGGGTTGTTTGGTTATTGAGCTTGATATCCACGTACATCAGTTCGCTACTCCTTGCTTTTTGTGGCTTTGCCTTCATGTTCTCCCCCACTTGACCCCACAAGATATTCAACAAACGCATTGCTCTCATTTGGGGTCCTTGCGACTCCTTATCGTCGTTGCTGGATTCCGAATTACTTGAACTAAGAGCGACAACCTTGCCCTTGTTCGATTGGGGGGGTGGATTGAAGCTGTTAAAGTGTTGAGTGCTTGTTTCTATCGGCACTCCCTCACCATGTGCCCTTTGCATAAGAAGCATCCGTCAGGTTTTAGGGCATTGCCTTTTGAGTTTGACCCTTTGTGGGAACTCTTCTTCCTTTGTTCGCCCTTAGACTCCCTCCCTCGAGAATATTTCGGTGGGCGATTTTCTGAAGGTTGTTTCTTTTTCCCCGAGTCCTCCTAGGAAACAAAGTCAGTGAGCCTTTCTACGGCCACAATCGTTCCGATCACATCGGTGACATTCCTTCGATGCAATTCTTGTTGTGCCCACGACTTTAGGCCATCAAGGAAGCTGAATAGTTTATCCTTTTCGGACATGTCCTGTATGTCCAGCATTAGTGTGGAATATTGCTTTACGTAGTCCCGTATGGAAGTGCTTTGGCGGAGTTGTCTCAGCTTCTTCCTTGCAACGAACTTTGTGTTCTCGGGTAGGAATTGAGTTCTTAACTCCCACTTCAAGTCTTCTTATGTGTCAACTCAATACCGACCTTGTTAGATCTCCTCCCAACGTGTTTGCCACCAAAGTTTTGCATCCTCATTCAGATATATGGTTGCTGTCGAAACTTTGACATATTTAGAATCGGGCCTTGTAACTCGAAAATACTGCTTTATGTCAAACAAGAAATTCTCGAGCTCCTTTGCGTCCTTGGCATCCTCATAGCAATGAGGCTCAGGTGTCCTCAAGTTTTATGGCAGCGCAACGCGGGTGTTGCTCCCTCCCGCATTTAATGCCCTTGTGAGCAATGTCACTCTGGAAGTGAGTTCCGTCACGACTTCGTGCAAATGTTGTACGAAGTCTTTGGTGTCTTCCGTCAGTCGTTGTCTAGGGACTTAACCTTGTCGATTTAAGATTCAGCTTCTTCTTGTAAGCTCTTTACCCTAAGAAGTCTTTGTTGGCCTTGGTAGAGTTCCTCCAAGCTCGCTTCGGGAATATTTAGGCGGGTTTCCGCCACTGTGAGTCTCTCCTTATGGCTCTTTTTCCCGATTGGCGCTCTAGATTGCGCCTCTTCCTCTCGTGTAGAGTAGCCAACTTCTCGCTCGTCATGTTCGCTATTGTGCTCCTCTTGAGCAGTTCCAATAGCATGAGAGTGAGTCTACACTTACAGCCCACCTGTGGCTGCTTGGGGCAATGGTCCGACTTGCCCCGTCTTGCTCGATTCGCCATGATGCTTTACCATGGCGAGATTGCGAAGTTTCTTCGCTACTTGCTCGAATTGCTTGCCTGCTCTGATACCATAATGTCACAGACTTAGTTGGAATTGCCTAAGTCGTGAGGCACCCTTGCAGCAATTGTCATGCACTTAGTTGGAGTTGCTTAAGTCATGAAGTACTCTTGCGCCAACTTCTCAGACTTAGCTAGGATTGCCTAAGTCATGAGGTGCTCTTGCGATATATGTGTCCGTAAAGGGTCAACCTAGTTGCAATCTCGTGCAGATCCCGAAGGACCTGTAAAATAACAAACTGATTAGTTTGAAAACGAGCGGCGGACAAGTCCCAACGTCTCGCAAAGAGGGAAGCAATTCAGCGCGCATCTTTAGTGCAAGAGAGAAAAGAGAGGAAGGAGAAAACAAGGACATTAGAAGGTTGAACGAACAGTTGCAAGTCCGTAAACAACTGCTCACCGGTGTCGGGTGCGAAAGCAAGTTTCTGACAAGTTAACGTTTGAACTTGTGAATAGTGTTCAATGCCCGACACTACCTTGAAGCCCCATCCCCCCTGGTGCCACCTAGGAGGTTCCAGGGTGCTGAGATGGTTGATGTTTTACGTGCAGCTACGGTCTGCAGAAAACAGGCCATGACATGTGAAAACGAAGCCATTTTGGGATAGTTTTTCCCGGTGTGGTGAGCGGTTGCACTGCAGTGCTATAACCTGTTCGAGCTTATATTTTTAAAAACAAAACACATAAAACTAAGGTAAAACATGCTGCCAAGCATCTATACAAGTATGCAAAAGCGACGAACGGTTCGTTGAACGAAGTTGTTGCTGGTGTGCGATGACCGTTCGTGACAACGTGGGGAGAAGAGACGAGGGGCGTCGCCTCGATGATGTCACCCTTTTCTATTTTTAACTTTATTATATATATATATATACGAGCAGTACGTTAGAGCATATCGCTCGGTATACTCGTACCATACCGAGCTTAGCTCAATACTTCAGTACGGCACGAAATTACGACCCTTGCTTATATATATATACACATACATATATATATATACACATACATACATATATATTGTTTAACAGGTTGAATGTATGGCTTTAAACAATGGGAACAGGAAAGTGGGAAATTTTCTATTTGTATTTGCAACTTTTTAACATATGTACAAGTTTGTGAATGGTTTAATCCAAGCAATTTGGTTTCATTTTGTATCTGTTTCATGATGCATCCCCTCGCTGTTCTGCTCAACGATGGACAAAAGTGCATGTGTGCCTAGTTGGACATACGCCTGTTAGGCTCAAATTATCAAATTATAGTAGTCTAGCAAAGAATCTCCCAAGTGGTTAAAATAAACTGCAACTTTGGATATTGGAACTTGGAAGTGAGGTTAAGTTCATGAAATGGCCATGTAAGGCTCCAATTTTTTTGATGCTTATGAGAATTTGTGATTGTTAAAATTAGAAGTTTATAGTCCACGTTATGTGCATGTATCACTTTGGTTAGAAGAATAAACAAGAGTAGCTTATGTAAAAAGATATTATCAAGCGAAAATGGAAGAAAAAGGAGTTGAGATAGGGGATTAGGTAGATGATGATGATTAGATTCACTTTAAGTAGAAGAAGGGGGATATAGGATACATCTGGGGTTGAAAAGTTTAATGTCTATTCTTTTATAGAAAATGCTACAATTTAAGATGCTGTTCTCTATATCCACAGGGCCTAAATTTTAGTTGACAGAGGATAGGACTCTATAATATTTCAAGTTATGATAGTGCATCACTATTGTGGTTATAGTGTCTTGAATGCCAATGTTAGTGCTCCAAAACTTGCCACCATACTCATGACATGTATTTAACATTTGGGGTGTGAAAAGCTTTTGTCTATTCTTTTATAGAAAATGCTACAATTTAAGATGCTGCTCTCTGTATACACGGCCTAAATTTTAGTTGACAGAGGATAAGACTTTAATATCTCAAGTTATCCTAGAGTATCACAAGGTGACATGTGAACCATGCAAACATGCATGCCATGGAGAAAGAATGGCAGTCGTTTGATCTTTTTGTCTCTGATATTTAATTTTGATCCCTGTAAGAATACATTTGAAGTAAACAGACATGTAAAAATCCTGGATATGTTTGTTTCAGTTTCATATTTGGTGTTTGTGTCAAATGAATAGAAATGGATTCTATATTATCCTAGTATGAGAATGAAATAAGTTTGTCTTCTTTCTTAAAATTTCATTTAAGGCCTTTTATGTTAATTCTTGCTTGATTAGTTTGTTCAATTTATGAGGCTAATAAAATTTTATATAGGACAAAGATGTTGACATTATCGTGCATCACATTAATGGTGTTGCTGAGACTTTCTTTAGAAGGTAAAGTGCCAAACTTCTTCCTGACATCACGATAATATTGAAACCTCGTGACTGAAAATTGTATTGATTAATGTTACAGAAATAGCCTCTCTAGTCATAGGTAGCCACATGCATTGATTCACCTAATTTTACTTGAAGTGATTTGTACTGTTTTGTTTTCTTATTATTGCGAATTATTGTTAAATAACATAAAAATTCTGATTTTCTAAATTCTTGTTATGGGGCCTTTTAGCCCTTGATCCATTTTTCTTCTGTTGGCATCCCCAAATGTGGCTCTTCTAATGGATCTTATGTATACTTTGAAGCCCATTTCTTGCTCATCTTGGTTAGATCAAGTAAAATTTGGCTAATCAATGCCCATTTGTGCCTTTTACGTACATGTTCAACTACATCATTCACCTTTTGTCGAGCAATTGAACCTTGCTTTTCTTTTTCTTTCATGAAAATTGTCAATCAATCATGGATGGTTTGTAGGGAGGCAAAGATTTGGTATAGTAGATGCAAAGTTAAATATCTAATGTTCATGTGTTTAATTTTTCTATGCTACAAAGATAAAATAAACATTGAAATTAGCATTTCTTTTGTTATCAAATTATGAAGTTAGATTCCTTCTATTTTTGTCATGTTATGTTGAAGGTCTGCAAACATACTAATCATGATCAGAAATTACTGTTGCAGACAACAAAGGGAGGATAACAAGGCCATGGCTGAGCAAAAACGTACC
The DNA here is from genome assembly GCA_004837865.1 of Musa balbisiana. Lineage (NCBI taxonomy): Eukaryota > Viridiplantae > Streptophyta > Magnoliopsida > Zingiberales > Musaceae > Musa > Musa balbisiana. The sequence continues at coordinate 20,320,150 of CM017198.1, forward strand.
GAGTTCAGGACTTTGCTATCTGAAGCTGCACGACCATTTCTCGCTGGATACACCGAGAGCTTCATCGACGAGCTAGAGTTGTTCCTGGTTTCAGGTTTAAACATGGAAGCATATGATAGATTATGCGTGCAGCGAATGGGTGAGCTTTCATCTGGTGAAGCAAGTGCAGATGACAGAGAAATGTATGATCAGACTCTTCAGGGTCGGTCCTTGCAACTTTTCAACGAGGAATTAGGAGAATCTGAATAATGTCATTATGATTAATGATGATTAATACAGTTTACCATGTTTAAAATTGAAAAACCAGTGTTTCATAATGGCAAAAACTCCTCATGTATATCTGTCCAGCTCTCCCAGGAAGAGCAGCATTTGCAAATATAGCCATTTTATCATTTGGTAGGCTTGCTGACAGTGGATACAACTATAATGTGAATCTTGTGATACAAATTATATTGTCAAAAGGCTGATGATTTATAAAATTTTTTTAGTTACTTGGAAGGGAGATGGTTTATGTGGCAAACAGCTTGACAAATCTGTTCTTGTTGAGTAAATATCATTCTTGTGTGGATTGTAGTCAGTTGAATGCAGGTCATGGTTTCAAATTTGGGTTGTAGTCAACTGGAATGGCATTATTACTATTTGGGTTCATAAAAACTGAGATCTGATGGGGTCGATGAAATCTGAAAAGTGTCATCTTATCATTGTTTGTATTATTCATTTTTGATAGATTGTTTTTTTAATAGAGATATTAAAGTTAAGCTCTTATATTGACAATCTGTATTTATCGGATCCTTATCGATGTATGAAAAGATCAGATCCTATTGGATTCGGGTTGACACTAGCGGATCGAATTCCGTCGACGTCCCCATCCCACGAGATATCGAGACGAACGGTTTTGATCGGACACGGTTCCATCCTACGGTTTACGTTTGCCAGACGACTCCTATATACATATGATACCCGTCCCCTTAGGGTGATTCCACTTCGCTTTCGCTCGCCGCCGCGGCTGCTCACCTCCGCCTCTCTTGCGGCCACCGTTTCCGTAGGGTTTTCAAGGTCTCCCTACGCTTTTAGCAGGATGGTAAGTCCCTAATGTCTGTGCTAATTCGTTCCCGATTCTTTTGATCTTCTACTTTCTTTGTTCTTTATGTTGCTTTTGTGTGTTTGTGCCAACAAAAGGTGCTTCCGAACGACGTCGATCTGTTGAACCCGCCGGCTGAGCTCGAGAAAAGGAGGCACAAGCTTAAGCGTCTCGTGCAGTCGCCCAATTCCTTCTTCATGGTGATTATCTACTGTAACATTGTGTTTATTGCCTTTGATTGTTTCAACCCTGTAACGATGTCCGTCTTTGTGTTGGTTTTCCTTTCTTGTCTCTAGGATGTGAAGTGCCAAGGCTGCTTCAACATGTAAGGCTTCCTTTCCATCCTGTAATTTTCATTCATTCTAATTCGAAGAGACAAATTTTTTTCGTGTTCTTTGCGATTCTTGATTGCCGTCGGTATGATGTTCTGCAGCACTACGGTGTTCAGCCACTCGCAGACCGTGGTGGTCTGCGGAAACTGCCAGACGGTTCTCTGTCAGCCGACCGGAGGCCGTGCGAGGCTCACCGAGGGATGCTCGTTCAGGCGCAAGGGAGATTGATTTGGTATTGTGGTTCTAAATTCACACCGCTCTCCTATTGATCATCCGTAAGGGACACGAGTCTTATGAATTCAGATGCTACTGCGTCTGTATTCTATTTAGTTTTGGGACATGATTGAGTATGCTGCATTTTGTTATCGGTGATACTTTCAGTTTGACATTTGCTAATCCGCATTTAAATTCAATTTCATCTTTTGCACTTGGTTCTAATTCCATCATGAGTATTAGTCTTAGATATTGGTAACAGTAATTTCTGGAGTTTTGTAACATGATTGAGTATGTTGCATTTTGTTCTTGTTGATCCTTTCATGCTGACATCTTCTGATCCACATTTTAATTCAGTTTCATCTTTTGCACTTGGTTCTAATTCCATTATGAGGATTAGTGTTAGATATCAGTTACAGTAATTTCTGGAGTTTGGGGGCATGATCGAGTATGTTGTGTTTTGTTGTTGGTGGTCCTTTAAATTTGACATCTTCTGATCATATTTTAATTTGGTTTCATATTTTGCACTTGGTTCTAATTCCATTATGAGGATTAGTCTTAGATATCAGTTACGGTAATTTCTGGAGTTTGGGTACATGATCGAGTATGTTGTGTTTTGTTGTTGGTGGTCCTTTAAATTTGACATCTTCTGATCCACATTTTAATTTGGTTTCATCTTTTGCACTTGGTTCTAATTCCAGTATGAGGATTAGTCTTAGATATCAGTTACAGTAATTTCTGGAGTTTGGGGACATGATCGAGTATGTTGTGTTTTGTTGTTGGTTGTCCTTTCAATTTGTGACATCTTCTGATCCACATTTTAATTTGGTTTCATCTTTTGCACTTGGTTCTAATTCCATTATGAGGATTAGTCTTAGATATCAGTTACAGTAATTTCTGGAGTTTGGGGACATGATCAAGTATGTTGTGTTTTGTTGTTGGTGGTCCTTTCAGTTTGTGACATCTTCTGATCCACATTTTAATTCGGTTTCATCTTTTGCACTTGGTTCTGATTCCATTATGAGGATTAGTCTTAGATATCGGTTACAGTAATTTCTGGGGTTTGGGGACATGATCGAGTATGTTGTGTTTTGTTGTTGGTGGTCCTTTCAAGCTGACATTTGCTAATCCTTATTTAAATTCGGTTTCATCTTTTGCACTTGGTTCTAATTCCAGTACGAGGATTAGTATTAGACATTGGTAGCAGTAATTTCTGGAGTTTTAGGACATGATTGAGTATGTTGCGTTTTGTTATTGGTGATCCTTTCAAGTTGACATTTGCTAATCTGCATTTAAATTCAGTTGGATCTTTTGCACTTGGTTCTAATTCCATTATGAGGATTGGTATCAGATATTGGTTACAGTAATTTCTGGAGTTTGGGGACATGATTGAGTATGTTGCATTTTGTTATTGGTGGTCCTTTCAATTTGGCATTTGCTAATCCGCATTTATATTCGGTTTCATCTTTTGTGCTTGGTTCTAATTCCATTATGAGGATTAGTCTTAGAAATTGCTTCAAGTAATTTCTGGAGTTTGGGGACATGATCGAGTATGTTGTGTTGTGTTTTGTTGTTGGTGATCCTTTCAATTTGACATTTGCTAATCCACATTTAAATTCAGTTTCATCTTTTGTGCTTGGTTCTAATTCCATTATGAGGATTAGTCTTAGATATTGGTTACAGTAATTACTGGAGTTCTGGGACATGATTGAGTGTGTTGCATTTTGTTATTGGTGATCCTTTCAAGGAGACATTAGTAATTACTGAGTTCTGGGACATGATTGAGTGTGTTGGCATTTTGTTATTGTGATCCTTTCAAGGAGACATTTGCTAGCTGCATTTAAATTCAGTTTGTTCTTTTGCACTTGGTTCTAATTCATTACGAGGATTAGTACTAGATATTGGTAACAGTAATTTCTGGATTTTTGGGACATGATTGAGTATGTTGCATTTTGTTATTGGTGATCCTTTGAAGCTGACATTTGCTAATCCACGTTTAAATTCGGTTTCATCTTTTGCACTTTTGCACTTGGTTCTAATTCCATTACGAGGATTAGTATCTAGACATTGGTTAGCAGTAATTTCTGGAGTTTTGGGACATGAATTGAGTATGTTGCAGTTTTGTTATTGGTGATCCTTTTCAAGTTTGGACATTTGCTAATCTGCATTTAATTCGGTTGGCATCTTTTTGCACTTGGTTCTAATTCCATATGAGGATTGGTATCAGAATTGGTTACAGTAATTTCTGGAGTTTGGGGACATGATGAGTCTGTGTGCATTTTGTTATTGGTGGTCCTTTCAATTTGGCATTTGCTAATCCGCATTTATATCGGTTTCATCTTTTGTGCTTGGTTCTAATTCCATTATGAGGATTAGTCTTAGATATGGCTTCAAGTAATTTACTGGAGTTGGGGACATGATCGAGTATGTTGTGTTTTGTTGTTGGTGATCCTTTCAATGACATTTGCTAATCCACATTTAAATTCAGTTTCATCTTTGTGCCTTGGTTCTAATTCATTACTGAGGATTAGTACTAGATATTGGTAACAGTAATTTCTGGATTTTTGGGACATGATTGAGTATGTTGCATTTTGTTATTGGTGATCCTTTGAAGCTGACATTTGCTAATCCACGTTTAAATTCGGTTTCATCTTTTGCACTTGGTTCTAATTCCATTGTGAGGATTAATCTTAAATATTCGCAACAATAATTTCTGCATCAAGTCCTTGTTCTGCTTGTTGATCTCAAGAATATTGATTTCATGAAATTTGACCTTTGTTTTGTGGACTTAGTTTGGTTGTTCAAGTTGATATACTTTAGTCTGTGAACATTAAGGGAATTTGGCAATGATTAGAGTGGAGTTGGACGAAATAGTTTCTTTAATCTCTCTCACATAGTGTATGGAATTGTTTATAACTTGGTGTAAATGTGAATTATTTAATTTGGCCCTTTTGTTGTGGAATCTTTGGTTAGAATGTTTTTTTTTTATTCTTAGTTGATGGGTGTAATTGAAATAGTAAAATATACTTAAATAAGGTATATATGCCAAGGCAAATGCTTCTAATGTGTGTATATAAGTGTGTGCGCGTGTGAAATCCCAGAGAACAATTTCACAGTAGAGTTCGCTAGGATCGATGTGGATCATTAACCCAAACCATCGTGAGGACCGTTCAATCCATACGAGAACTAAACGAAGCTGGTGGTGTCCAACGCGTTGCGGTGGTGGGCTCGGCGAACTGGCGGAGCCGAACTGCCCCCGTTACCTGCCCTTGCTTTTCCATCGGACTACCGTGTTCGTTCCCGTTGCGTTGCGGTGGTGGGTTCGAGCTACCGTGCCCCTCGCACACAGCCGGTGTGCATCCGCCACGCGTCACCCAATGTCCTCGTTCCCGTTGCCTCTATTAACCCTGACCCGAACGCTTCATGCGCCGCATTGGTTCCGTCAAAAAGCTATCGTCATCATCTTCGATCATGGCTTCGATGTCGGCGGTGGGTTCTCCGTCGCCCCTAATCCATCTCCCGCTCGTTGCTCCACTTGTCATGATGGTCTGCTTTGTGATCTCTGTAGTTTTATTGGAGGTCGGTTGCTCGTCAAATGGGATCGGGACGACGCCTGTCGACAATGACCGTCCCCAAGATGAAGCCCATGTCACCTGCAACTGCTGCTGGTATGTCAAATCATCATGGAAGTAAGCCCAGGTCTGATTGATCTCCACGACAACGTCGTAACCTACAAATCCTGTATGCATCCGTCTATTTGTTTGAACGAATGGATTCATCAGGGAGTCGAAGGCCGAGTTCACGCCGATCGCGGTGGTGTTTGGATTGGTAGTGGTGGCGCTGTCCATCGGCGCCCACACCGCGAAGCAGCAACCGGTGCACTCGCCCAGCGTTTGGGTGAGCAAGAAGAAGCGGGAGTCCATCCCGGAGGTGGAGATGCCAGATCAGGTGGCGGGCGAGGCCGGCCACTTCGTCGACAAGTCCTTCCTCCGGAAGGTGGCTCACATCCAAGACTTGGACGCCGCCCGATCCGGCACCTGCGACCCTTTTTACACGTATGATCACCTTCTTTTCCTTCGTTTCCTCCCTCTTATTGTATGCGTCTCCCTCGCCCTCATCCTCCTCTTTTGGGTGCAGGCCACGAGCTACGGAGAGCTTGAAGTCTGTTGGGGTTAATCCACGGGGCCATTGAACTCATACCCTCATCTTATGCTTCTTCTGCATTATGGATGTATGCATCGGCCCATCTATTTGTGTCTCCTTGGCAAGTAGAGAGAGGCTCTGTTTCTTTTCGTTCTGTTGTCCTTGAAATAACTCGATCCGACTCCAACCGTGTTATGGTTGTATATTGATCGCAAATTGAAATAAAATATGAGAAGACTACATCCATCGTGTAATGGTTGTATATTGATTCCCTTTTTTACGTTGATTTTATTTTATTTTTAAATATGAGAAGACTACATCCATCTTTTAAATCGAACACCAACTTCCACTGAACGGCCGCTCAACATTTAAGTACAAGTATCTACGATGAATAGAGAGAGAACCATTCAAATCGCATGTACTTGTCTTAGTTTTCTCATCGCTTCTATCTCTCGTGCTATTTGTCATCACTCTCACAAATAACTATTTCTATCTCTCGTGCTCTTGTCATTACCCTCACAGACAACTAAGTGGGTATATAAATGTAATTAGTTTTCTTTAGGATTTTTTATCCTTATATTTTTAAGAATTATATTAAGATTCATATATTTAAGAAAATAGAACATTAATATATTATTTTTAATAATTTTTTTTATTTTTAATATTATAAAATTATCTTTTAAACCTTGTATAGGGATCTGAATATTTTATTTGTATATCTCAATATAACTTTTGAAAGTGTTAGGATTGAAATGTTAAATGAAGATAATTACCTGGGATACTATATAATTAGCTCTAAAGGCATAGTGGATGACCAAAGTAAATCACTATTAGAAAAAAATTATTTATTTTTGAGTGGAGGGTTAAAGGAGTCACTCTATTACTAGTATTGATATTGATTATGATATTGATCTCGACTCGAAAGTCCAAAGGCAAAAAGTTATTATCATATGTTGTGCATGATATTATCACCTTTCGAATCACATTGAGCCAACACAGAAAAATATGATAGATAATTGAGGAATTATATTTAATAAAAAATATATATTTTATTTTTTAGTGATTGTATGGAGTAAAGATTTACGAATAGCAAAAAAAAAAAAAGAAGAAGTTTGCTTAACAATTTATTTTCCTTTCATTTTCATCAAATTTATCTTATTAATAAAAAGATTGAAGCCGGAAACGAAATGTCCAACGATTACTTCGCCAACTCAGCATCCTTACGGTTACGAGGCTGTTAAGGTTTGGAACCGCCTTTGGTTTTCTCTCTCCCTCTTTTGCTTTCTGGATCCTGAAACCGGCGGAGAAGAACAGCAGGCGACATGGCGCAAGAGGCCGAGGCGATCACGAACAAGCGAAAGGCCGGAAACGACTTCGTCGGCGATGGAAGCGGCGACGGAGACGGCGCCGAAGGTGATTTGCCGGCGATGCCGGAGGCGCCCTCCTTGGGGGTCGATCCCAAATCGTCGGCCGAGGCCCCCGGTTCCTCCCCTGATCTTGTTGATGTCTATATTGCCTGTTTGTCTGACGGCCGGAACGGCGACTCCAAGCACCGGTTTGGATATAAGGTGAGGAATCGCCCTACCATTCTGGATCGTAGTTCATTTCGTCTTTTATCTTTGGAGGGACCTGACGCAGCATTTTTTCGGCATCTGCGACGAGGTGGCCATCGAGAACCCTTGCGTTGGAGACAAGGTGAGCGAATCGCCCTGCCCTTTTGGATCTTAGCTTCTTTCGTCTCTTATCTTTGAATTTCTTCATGTCGATGTTGCACATTTCCCGAATTCTTGGAAGAGTATTTTGCCCAACTTAGTAAGTAAAATCTATAAAGAGAGTTCGCATAGAGTTCGAGATCAATTCTGAGTCCCATGATATATCTCCCTTCTGCGTCATATCATGTTCATTTTCCTCGAAATGTTTAAGGCTACTGTTTTTCCTTTTCATTACACTTCCAGTATCCTTTCTTTTTCCACTGTATTGAAAATGAACAAAACAATGCAATAATGGTGCCAAACAACAAAAACAATGGTTATAATGGCTAGTGAACGTAACAGTAGCAGTATTTTCTCTATCTCAACCGTTGTCATAAGTTTCCGTTTCGTTTCTCTTTCACGTCAACTTTCTATTTTTTGCTATTCTTCCCTTCCACTCTTCTCTTCTTTAGTTGATTAAATTTCCTAGAATTGGATAGAATTAACTAATTCTGGCTGAGTTCAAGTTTTTTTTCTGTTGCTAATTTTGATCAATTTTTTACTATAAGACGGAAAGTCCTTTTGAATTTGTATCTCATGTGTTTAACTTTTAGCTAACTGCCATCATTGATTAATGAGCCTACATGACCCATGTCTTGCTTTGTCAAGCAGACTGTAGTAGCAGGAGTGATAATTAACGTGAGTTGTTTGGATCAGAGCTTTGATGTTGAGGCTTGCCTCCGACCGGGCTCCAAAGTCAATGTCAGACCTGCAAGATGATCCAAGAATTGGAGCCAATGGGTACGATGTGAAGTTAAGAGCAATAACTGCAAGGTTATTGTTGAGAAATAAATGTTAAAATTTAGTCGGTGGCAGTGTGCCAGAGGTATCAGGGTCTGTATGATTGGAGTGAGGGCTGGTCTCTATGGCCGCCACTAGAATTTGTGATCGAAGAGTTGTTTGGCAGTTGGCCTTTAGTGACATATATGGACGGTTGAGAATGGAGGAGTAAGAAAAAAATAAAATAAAATATTACGATGCAGGTAAAAAAATATTTTTGATTTAAAAAAATAATATAATATTTAAAACAAAAGGATTTATAAGAATATTTATAAGATATTCATAAGTGCACACACTCTATATTCCTTGCTTCATGAACTATGATCATATTTATAAGACCTAGTGGTAATTATCCTATAACTACTAGATCATGATTGAGGTAGTTATTGAAATCACCCTATAATTACTAGATCATGATTGAGGTAGTTATTGAAATCACCTTGTAACTATTAGATCATGATAACTACCTAGATAACTATGAATCAAATCTCAATACTCCCTCTTGATTTATAGTTACATGTACTGATTTGCGACATGAAATAAATATGCTTTTGAACTGGAAGCGATATCCGCAACTTGTTTATTTGTTCCACAATACTTCATTGTTATGGCTCCACTTATTGTAAGATCTCGGATGAAATGAAAGCGTATCTCTATATGCTTCGTTCTTCCATGAAATGTTGGATTATTCATCATTGTAATTGTAGCTTTATTGTCATAAAATATTTTTGTTGCTTCTTTTTGTTCTTGATGAAGATCTTCAAGAAGTCTTGTAAGCCATATTGTTTGATAAGCTACTGATGTTGCGGCTACATATTCTGCTATAGAATAGTTAGATGAACCCATATATATAATATCATCAACATAGAGACAAACCATTAGAATATTATGTTTACCTTCCTTCTTTAGATAAAGAGTAAGTTCATTATTGCTCATCTTAAATCTATTTTGAAGAAAATAATAATCAATTTTACTGTACCATACCCTTGGAGCTCGTTTAAGCCCATAAAGAGTTTTTCTTAGCTTATACACCTTTTCTTCATGTCTTTTAACCAAAAATCCTTCAAGTTGAGCAACAAAAACCTCTTCGTGTAAATCTTCATTTAAAAACGTAGATTTCATATCAAATTAATAAACAGGCCAATTTAAGTGAGCAGCTAAAGCTAAGAAAGTTCTCACGGTTTCGAATCTAACAATTGGAGAAAAAGTATCATTAAAATCAATATCTTGTTGTTGTGAATATCCTTTTGCTACAAGCCGTGCCTTATGATTTTGTATACTTCCATCTGCATTAAACTTTGTTTTGAACACCCATTTTAATTCAATAACTTTCTTTTCTTTCGGTAGAGCCATTAGCTCCAAAGTTTCATTCTTCTCAATTGACTTGATTTTCTTCTTCATTGCTTTTCTCCATTCTTCTTTTTCAACTGCTTCCTCAAAAGTTGTTGGATCTGAAATAAACAAAGCAAATGTTGAGTCATAAATTTTTGTTAGTGATCTGAAATTTCTTGGAGGGGTTTCATCTAAGGAATCAGAATTTAAACTGTTATTCAGTGAGGTTGACGATGAACTTGTTGGAGCAGGATCTGTCACTTGATTTTGCGGAGTGTCTAGTTTTATTGAAATATACATTTGTGTTCCACTTTTATTGGTCTCCCAATTCCAACTTACCCTTTCATCAGACATAACATTTCTGTTAATAATAACTTTGCTAGGTTATACAATTGATATGCTTTCGATTATAAGGAATAACCAATTAAAATATATTTTTTAGATTTTTCATTAAGCTTGTGATGATTTTATGAATTCATCAAAGCATAAGCAATACAATAAAAAATTCTTAGATGTCTAACACTTGGTTTCATACCATACCAAGCCTCAAAAGGAGTTTGATTCATAACAGCCTTTGTTGGTGAAATATTCAACAAATAAATTGTTGTTGCAACTGCTTCTGCCCAAAACTGATTTGGAATTTGTTTTTCTTTAAGCAAACTTCTTATCATTTCAATGACAGTCCGATTCTTACGCTCAGTTATACCATTTTGCTCCGGTGTATATAGTGTTATCAATTCTCTATGAATACCATTTTCTTCACAAAAAGAATTAAACTTATTAGATAAAAATTCACCATTTCTATCTATCGGAAGTGTCTTTATACATATACCATTTTGCCTTTCTACAAGTGTCTTGAATTTTAAAAAATTATCAAATATTTTAGATTTCAGTTTCAGAAAATATATCCAACTCAAGCGACTATAATCATCTGTAAACAATAGAAAATATTGACTTCCACCAAATGATTTTGTACTCATAGGTCCACATAAGTCAGCATAAATTAATTCAAGATAATTAGATGCTCTCCATGCTTTTCCAATAGGAAATGGTTTTTTACTTTGTTTATCATAAATGCATCATTCACATACATTAAGTGTATTAATCTTGAGCAATCCGAAAACCGTTCCTTTTTTACTTAACAACCTTAAACCCTTAATGTTAAGGTGTCCATATCTTAAGTGTCATAAACTAGACTCATTGTTTTGAGTTGCGACAAGCGCATGCCTTTCAATATTTGACCCATTAAGTGGAAATATCTTGTTTTGTGTCATGCAAATATTTATTATAATCAAACCAGATTTTTTATCTTTAATAGTGCATGAACCATCATCAAATATTACTGAATATCCATCATCTATTAATTGTCCAACACTCAACAAGTTATATGATAAAGTAGGAACAAAGAAAACATTATCAAGGTATTTTTTCTTCCCTTGATTTGTCTTCACCTCAATTGTTCCTTTCCCTTTCACTTGGATTTTCTTGCTATCTCCAAGTCTAACTTTCAATTTGTGAGTTTCATCAATATATCTAAATATTGATTTTATGCCTGACATATAATCAGAACATCCACTATCCAGAAACCAAATATCATTTGAGATATCATGAACTTGTGAATGAGTCATAAACAATTTACTATTTTTTCATTTTCCTCCACATAGCTTGCTTGCTTTTCTTTTTTCCAGCAATCTGCCTTCATGTGACCAAACTTTTTACAATAGTGACATTGAATTCCACTCTTATAAATTTTTTGATCATAATTTGATTGTCTTTCCTCTTCCTCTTCTATATCCTTTACTACAAAATCCTCCTCTGCCACATCCTCTTTCTACTAATTTTTTATCTTCTTTTGAAGTAGAAGACTCTCCCTTAACTTGAAATGTTTTTTCTTCATTTTTTCAAATGACCTATTCAACCTTACTTCATGTGCTTGCAAGGAACCAATTAGTTCATCAAATGAATATGTAGATAAATCTTTTGACTTTTCAATTGTGGCAACAACATGATCAAATTTCGGAGTTAAACTTCTCAAAACTTTTACAACAATTATATAATCAGGAAGATGTTCACCATAAGATTTCATTTGACTAACAATTTCAGTCACTCGAGAAAGAAAATCTTGTATCGATTCATTGCTTTTCATGAACAAAATTTCGAACTCACGACGGAGGGTTTGAAGTTTTATCATAATCACCCTTGATGAGCCTTGAAATTCATCTTGAAGTATCAACCAAGCTTGCCTTGAGGTTGTCGCTACTGTAATTCTTGAGAAGATTATCTCATGTACAGTTTGTTGAATGAAGAATAATGCCTTTGAGTCATTTCTATTTTCCTTCAGCTTGATTTCGTCATCTGGATCCGCATATCTATTCTCTATTAAGTCCCAAAGATCTTAAGACTTGCCTTGAGGTTGTCGCTGCTGTAATTCTCGAGAAGATTATCTCATGTACAGCTTGTTGAATGAAGAACAATGCCTTTGAGTCATTTCTATTTTCCTTCAGCTTGATTTCGTCATCTGGATCCGCATATCCATTCTCTATTAAGTCCCAAAGATCTTAAGACTTGAATAGAGTCTTTATCTTGATACTCTAAAATTCATAGCATTTGCTTGAGAAGATGGGGATAAGGGGTTGAGATATGGAATTGCCATTGAAAGTCATAATGCTCAGTTCAGATTGAAACTAGGCTCTGATACTACAAATGTTAGGGATGGAGGAGCAAGAAAAAAAATAGAATACTACGATGCAAGTAAAAGAATCCTTTCGATTTAAGAAAAAATATGTAATATTTAAAATAGGAGGATTCACAAGAACACTTACAAGATATTCCTAAGTACACACACTCTCTATATTCCTTGCTTCATGAACTATGATCTTATTTATAGGACCTAATGGTAACCACCCTATAACTACTAGATCATAATTGAGATAGTTATTGAAACCACCCTATAACTATTAGATCATGATTAAGGTAATTATTGAAATCATTCTGTAACTATTAGATCATAATAACTATCTAGATAATTATGAATTGAATCTCAACGTGTACAGCGTACTGAGTATGGAATCATTTTTATTGCTGACTTCGGGTAGATGACTCATGACCCCTTCTTTTGCCATCAGTGCCAGTCTTAAATAAGAATATAAATCAAGTGCATTGTACCATAGTTGGTCTATAACACAAGCTATGTTTTTTAACCATATCCTTTCCATCTTGTATTATACAACTTATGGGGGTTCATTGTATTAGTGTCTATTATGTGTTGTCTGTGTGTCCATATCTGCTTCCATGCATTGAAGATTTAAAGACATGGCAAAATGTTTGTACACAATTTTAGGACTTGAAATTGCATTTCACTGGTCAGCAACTGTTCAGAAGTTAAAATGTTACGTCATGACTTCACTAAACTGATGTTTTCACTATAAGTTCTATATAAAAAAAATTGTAACAAATTATACAGTGTGGTCATGTAAAAACAATACTTTTCTTCTTTTGACTGTGCAGGAACCTCTTTCCTTCTTAGCTGCTGAGATTCGGTCAGGCGACCACATCCTTCAGGAAAAGATCAAGGTACATTTTGGTGGAGTGACACACAAACAGTTGCTGCTGATCTATTCATTATGCTTGTTGATAGGAGCATTACACTGTTTTCTGTTTTGTTTGTATCCGTATGTTATTTAACTTGCAGCTCCTTAACGATAAATATGCTGCACTGAGGCGAATACGGGATGATGGAAATTGTTTCTATCGAAGTTTTATGTTCTCCTACCTGGTAATTGAAAAAGAAAATTCTGACAACCCTTGTGAACTTTGTATTTTGTGAGTTCACTGCAAAAGATGTTCTGAGCATGAGTTAGTGATGTTTATGTAATATCAAAATAGGAACAAATTGTGGCAACACAAGACAAAGCTGAGGTTGATCGTATTCTTGCAAATGTTGCAACGTGTAGGAAGACACTACAAGTTCTTGGAGATCCAGATTTTATGGTTGATGAATTCTTCTTCGTAAGTTTTGTAACTCCTGATTTTTACTTATATTTAATTTAATTCTGCAGTGTGATCTATGCATGTTTCTAGTTAGTATACTGAACCAACACAAATGCTGGTAACTGATGCTAGATGTATTCCTGTTAATTCTCTCAGATTAAATAGAGCTTGTAAAAATGTTTAGATCTCCCTTTCTGATTTATCCTCCAATTCAATGTGCCTATATCATTGTGTAGATGAACAATACGAGTCTTTTAAGTCAGAGAAACTGCTTGACCTTTCTCATTAAAGAATTTGGGGATAATATGTACTTCTCTAGGAGTCTTCTACCAAACATTCATAGCTAGAAGATTACAACTTTTTGATATCACTGCATGTATCATTGGATATGTGTTAGGACCAAGAATAGAATGAACATTTTCTTGTTTCCTTGATGAACAAACTTTCCAAAACTAAAGAAAGAAGCACAAGCAAGCCCTCATTTGTAAATTAGAAAGCAGCCATTTTAGGACATTATTCATTGTTATGCACTGCTGTTGTTTTATGGTGTTTTTGATGATATATTGGTTCTTTTCATTTTACCACATTAATGTTCCACCCGAGATTATCAATTACAACAAGGTGATTTCTTCTTTGAAGTATAAGCCTCCACCTAGGCGGTATCTGAGCTCATAACCAATGGGGTTCTTTAACATGTTACTATGTATTTGCTTTTCACAAATACTAGACTGCTGGTCATAGAGCGTTTCTTTCTTATTTATCTCTAATGTGATATATAATATAGTTGTCGATGTCAATAAACTTACTCTTTAATCTAATTTTGCGTTCACTCGAATACAGTAAGAAAGTTCAAATGAAGCATAAATTCCCTGATAGAGGACATTGGACAAGGTAGGCCAGCCTAGTCAGCCAAGGAATTAGGCTTTTGATAGACGTGTTTGTTCGGTACAATCCTTGGTTCCTTGGTCTATTTTTTGGTGTAAGCAGTAGTTAGATATCCCCAGTAGTTGGGACGTCATGACTTGTTCTTCCATTGTAAGCAATTAATAGATTGCTCCATTGAAAGCCTGGTGTATCACTAGTTTCGTTTGTGCAGAATACCCTCAGCATCCATAGGCATATGCAAAGCAGTCAAGCTAGTTGATTGGTCCAGCTAGCTGACCCAGAATGAATAATAAATTAGGCCACGACTTTAGGCAATGGCTTGGGTTTGAGATTTTAGGTCCAAGAAATTCTTTTGATAATATTTCTAGATCCTACATCCATTTTAGCCCACTTTCATCTGACCATACACTATATTCTATGAATGATTTAATTAGGTTTGAATTGAGTGCTGCTTAGGTTTAGTTCTGAACTTTTTAGGTTGTCTTTTTTATTTTTTTTAACAGATAATCTAATTATTGTTTGTGACGTTGATATAAGAGCCTAATACGTGGTGATTACATGATCTTCATATGTAATTGTCAATGGGCTACATAGACAATATGATATACATGGTTTTAGTTTTAGTTTAGGTGATGTAGTTTGGCTGAGTTGCTTGACATTTATCCTCTCTCATATTTGTTTTTGTTTTTTTTTCTCTCATTTCTTCTACCTTTGCCGTTTCTGCTCTCTGGATGTGATCAACAGCAGACATGCTTATCTTTGCCTACCTATGAAATCCCAATCAGCTCTCTACTGATTGGTTTCGCCCTTCTCAGAGTTTTATTCAGAATGATATAGTATCGATATACTGGGTGATTGAGAAAATAACAATAATTACCAGTTGGTATGAAATGACCTAACTGACATATGAAACTGTGGCTTCAATTGTGAAATTATCTGAACGCTTTTTGTGAGATAACTAACTAGAGACCATCTTGCTTTACTGGTGACCAATCACTTCAGTGGATCCATATCCTCTGGCATGTTTTAAGAAATTTTGAATTGGCTTCAGTATTTACTCTTTAAGGTATATCTATTATGAACATATAGGAGTACTTCTTGGCGGATTTTGAGCAAAGAACCCCCTTCTACCTACATATTGTTGGATCATATACTGCTTCCTGCTGAAATTCTCATCGTGAAATTTGTTTCGACAAGGACTGAAAAAAGGTCTGCTTCGATGAAGATAATTTTCTGATAGTTATGAGTATTATCTCAGATGTTCATTAGCCTGCTGGAAAATGTTTTGGACGAAAGCTGTCCTCCAATAAGGTAGGATTTCAATTGCAAGTGTCTTGTATTTGCCACCAAGAAACAACAGATATTTTTCTGAAAGAGTTTTCTGCCATTCAATGTCATAACATGCACATTTTGCATTGACAGTCATGAGGAGCTTCTGCAGATAAGCCGTGATGAATCGTTTTCAGATAACCGTAAGAAATTTGCCCCAGAATGTTTGTCCTTTTCTGTAACATAACTCTTATCTTCTAAGCAAGTTTTCTGGCAGTTGTTTTGTTCTTCAGAATTGTTGCGTCTGGTGAAATACGCAGAAGAGCAGAATTTTTTGAACCATTTATTATTGGCTTAGAGAATACAAGCGTAGACCAGGTTATTTGTGACTTCTCATCCTCGTTACATGCATGTTTGGTTGCATCCGAAGGTCAGATTGCTTAATGTACAACCAATATGTCTCTTTTGTTGCTTATTGGCCTGGTAAATCTGTAGAGGTGGCCTAGTAGAGTTTACGAGGCATCTTAGTTGGCATGTCTTTTCTATTGCCTGTTGGCTGTCCGTCCGTCCATCGCATGTATTTTTGGTCGTAAACTTTTTTATGTTAGGTTAGTATCATGCAGTTGCGTGTGTCATCAAATGTATTCCACTTTTGCAGTGTACAACTTGTTGGTGAATAATTTCTTATCCATATATTGTGTCTTGCTTACAGTTCTGCAAGGAGTCGGTGGAGATGTTGGGGGAGGAAAGCAACCATGTTCAGATCGTAGCTTTATCTGATGCTTTGGGTGTGCCTATAAGCGTGGAGTATCTTGACCAGAACTCGTCCGACGGAGGTGCTCTTACTCCAAGTGACGTGACGTCGTGACTAATGGGAGCAATCCAAGTGGGACGTATCTGTCATCGACACCGCGGGTGAACTTGCTGTGTCATCTTGGCCACTACGATGTTCTGTACCCCAATTGCCAGTAGTGTTTAATTTCTTACAGGTCTGGTACGTTCTCTAACTGCATAACTTTCTTAACATCCCTTGGTTTCCATCGATTGACTTGTACTTGCCATTTTTTGTGAGTTGCAAATTGCTGATCGTGGCAAATCGCGAGGCACTTGCCATTCCAAGTGTATCAAAACATTTGTAGCAAGGGAGTCTTTTGGGCGACTACTCGTAAATGATAATCCGCATCCAACATTCACGCACAGACATGACTTGCGTGCATTCTCAACACTTTCCTTGTTTTTGCAATGAGCTCTTCACAACAATTTGTTTTCCCCTAATTGCAACTGAATTTCTCGAAGTTATAAAGCCCCTGTTAAATGATTGTGTGCAGGCACATTGATTGATCAGAAAGTTGAAATTCTGCAACTAGCCAAATTTTACATCTAAAATCTCGTCATTATTTAAATATCTCTTATTCAAATTTTATTTAATTTGTTTGGAATTTGTTTTTGACACTAGGAATAAAACGAGTGAAACGTGCTATTTTTAAAAGAGTATGAAATTTTATCTAATTTAATTTGGTTCTTGTTGAGATGTTCTTTTTGATGAGCAGTATAATGAGTAAGATTTGGATTAAAAAAAAAAAATTCAAGAACGAGCTGGTTACCTTATTTTATAAAAAATAAGAGCCTTTTAACCTTTTTCACTTATTTCACATTTTAAAATATCGTTGTGCCAAATTAAACTGATTGAAGAACAGAATCGTACTCAAGCTCTTTATACTAGGAGTTTATGATGGATAAATTCAAATTGACTCAATTTTGAATTTGTTTATTTAAAGTTTACCCACAGAATCTGATTATTATTTAGTCTCCCATTCAAATTTTATCCAATTTGATCCGCCAAAGACAAACCCGGTGCTGAAAGTACTAAAAGAGCATGAGGTTTTTGGAGGTTTTCCTGTGTCGGTGGAGGCAGGGAGCACTGCCAGGTCACCCAATTCATAGCGCAATGGTGTCACTACTGGATCGCCAGCCAAGAAAATTCATGAAAGAAAATAATAACTTTGGGTTTTTCTTGTATAGTGTCTGTCGTAAGTTTAAAACAAATTTATAAAATATTTTTTCTAAAAAATTAATTATTTTATCTCTATTAGTCATCACCCTCCATCCGTGTCTTTATGCGCAACCTGATAAAAAACAACATAGTTGCCTTCTTTTCCTCTTAATCACTTGTGTCTTTTTTACATTGGTTGATAAGTAATGTCAATCACTTTTTCTTTCCTTCCTTAATCGCTTGTGTCTTTATAGGCCAACAACATCGATCGTCTTCTCTACTTCTTTAGTTGTTTGCATATTCACATATAAGCTGATAGGCAATACTAATCGCTTATGTCGATCTCCCATTCTTCTCCTCTAGTTGCCTACATCTTCGAACGAGAGTTAACTGACGGGCGAGGATCAACAGGATAAGCCACAAGTGTAAGGAGGTACAATTAAGAGTTGAGCTATGACAAAAGTTTTTTAAAATTATAGAGTTAAAATGATTTTTTTTATATACACATGAGAATAGTACTGTGTCAGAATTTTTTTCGTTAGGGAGAAAAAAAAGCCCAAAGTTAACAGCTTTTTCCGGGAAGTCTCCAAGGATATTTATATGCAATTTATCCAATAAAAGATACTTTCAGTAGAATACTCTCACTCTCTTCTATCCAAGGCACCAGTCTCCACCGATGCTCTCGTCGGTCTAAAAGCCAACCGCCCGAGGCGGCGGCGGCGGCGGCGGGCGGCGGGCGGCGGGCGGCTGGCTGGCGGCAGAGGTAATGCGACACACGATCGAGGATGAGGCTGCTGGAATCCGCGAGACGGATCGGGGTAACCCGGTGCCTGTCTTAGCAAGGAGCAAGTCGGAACCCTAGCGAAGATCCCTTCTTCGTCTGACAGAGGAAAAATTCTGCAGGATCGAGGTCTCTCAGTAAGGACGATACGAGGTGGTTTGGAGGTGATTAATGCACGTCGGCCGGCCTCCCCGCGGCTCGGATCTGGCCGCCCGCGGCATGACGGCGGATGCGGAATCCCCAAGAGTGTTCGAGGCCTGGAAGGGAAGCAACGTAAGTGTTGTTGATCTATGTCCTCAAACTTTCATCGACGCCTCCGTCTAGCTGGATTGGTGGAATGGCTGCGACTTGCTTATTGGGCAAATTCGGTTTTGATTGCGTGATTCGTGTCTTGGAGAGATCGGAAAGTTAAAAAGTTTCTGAAGTTTTCTTATATTGTTTCTTCAAATCGTCTGGCGTTCATGCGTGAGTGTGCAAGTGTGTGTTATTGGATATGAATTTGATGTGTCAAGTGAATTACCTTTTCCAATCTTCCCCTTGTGTGCATTATAAAGTTCTCAACTTTCAGCTTATTTTTCCTTATCGAATGAATCCAAACTGCAATGTATGTTGGGCTTGATTCTTTTGCTAATTATATTTAGCTACTGGCTTCCTTGTTATCCACTGAATGTAGAGTTCCGTTGCTGTGTTTGATTTTATCCAAAAAAAGGTCATAAGCTCATAACATGTGTAGAATAGTTTTACCTTGAAGCCGATGGAGAACAATGTTCAGATTTCTTTAAGTCATTATTCTGCACTGCATTTACATTTGAAAAAAAATAAAGGTTTATACTGATCCATACAAGACAGTTATTTGCATGCACTTTTGTTCATAATAAAATGTAAGAGTACTGTGAGACCTATTTTAGGCTTGTCATATCCATTTAGTTTCCTGTTCTGTGTAAATTGAATTATTATGTCATAGTAAATCATTTTGTATTTATGGTGCATTAGCTCCCTGTATTGAGAACTTCTGAAATTGAAACAAAGAACTCGTTGAATAAATTGCTATACTAAAGATGTAGTCATTGTCTTTACAATCAAGACAGCCTTGAAAGTACCTTTTGTTAACTTTTGGGATCCTTCTTTGTAATTATTTTGTACATGTATGTGCAGTAGAACTTATGAGGATGTGAAATGCTCAAGATTTTTTGTCAGGGTAAAAATGGCTTAGTTGTTGGTCGGCCTTGTTCTACTTGAGACCATAATTTTACCTGTTAACACCTGCAATAATACTAGGAAGTTTCTGCATGTACTGCATTTGGATTGAGTATTAAAATTTTTATATTAAATAAGTCAACTGTAGAACCTACTAAGAGTCTTGGCTTTCCATGTAGTGAGTGAGTACTAGCTTACATTGATTCAGTTTCATGCATAATTTTCTGATTGCTCTACCTTTCCTTTTGGTGAGATGAATGGATTGTTTTACTCTTTGTTTTCAATGCTTTTATGAAAATCGTGTAGAAAATTCTTTTTTTAGAAGTTTAACACTTGGTTCCTTCATTGACATCTTTGCCATATCTTGTGCAGATTTTTTTTCTTCAAGGCAGATTTATGTTTGGTCCTGATGTGAGATCATTGTTTCTCACCATATTCCTGATTGTTGCACCTGTTTCAATCTTCTGCGTGTTTGTTGCCAGAAAACTAATGGATGAATTTTCCAGTACTCTGGGTATACCAGTGATGGTAATAGCTGTCCTTTTCACTTTATATGTAAGTACTTCATTATCCTTGTCCCCTTATCATGGCTTTTTTCCTTTGGTATTTAGATGCTCCATTTTGGATGCTGCTTCTATAGTATCCTATAGAGATATTGAACATTGGAACATTAAAACAAAGGATATGGCATCCCTAAAACTCCTACAAATATGGAAAGCTTGTTAATAATTTGGATTTATTTTTCCAAATTTTAGCCATAAACTACACTTGTTGCTCTCCGCTTTCTGCTCTCTGAACCATAAAATTCTGATTTGGATCTCATGACCTCGATAGAAGTTTTTACTGAAGATACAAGCTTCCAATTTTCCTTGTTTATAAGTGCTCTAGTAAGCATGTTTGTCATTTATAATTCAAGTACGAAGAAAAGGGAGTTTCTAATTCATTAGCTTCTTCCAGATGATTAGTTAAGTCATTTTGCAAGTATCCTTGTCGGCTTCAAGTTCCCATGCATAAGAGGGTTTCTGGATTTTTGTTCTTTTACTTTTCTTTTCCGTTTTTCCATGCTAAGACATCCTTATCCCAATCCACTATCATAAGTGTGATGTATGTTTGCTGCTAACTACTAGCTGAAGTACAAATTCAATAGTTGCTCTTAATGGATTAATCTCCATAATTCAATGCTATTTGTTATATGAAGATTCTTCTGCTTATGATTTTCTTATTACCTACTAACTAACCTATATGGTGACCCCTATATTGATTACATATTGAAAAAATGTCATTTGACAAGGTTGGTATCAGTGATTTACAAAGCGCTAGACGCCAAATGTGTCAAGGTCCAAAAACGCTCGAGGCGCTAGGCGCTCGCCTGAGTGAAGCGAGGCGTTAAAATATAAAAATATATAATATAATTAATAAATATAATTATTTAAATAAAAATATGATATTAAATTAAGAAAATCTATAGTACAAAGTCACAATGCCACATTAACAAAAAGTCTCAAAATTCAAAACAATAAAATTTTATATCAAAGTCATTCATCTTAGTCAATATTATCGTCATTTTCAAACAAATCATCTTCATTGAGTTCGTCATCTTCCTCTTGTCCTTTCTCTTCATCAAAATATGTTTCATTCTTTATGTCTTCAACAATGGCAGGAGTCGAGCTTGATGTTGTTGTACTCATTTTTCTCTTTGTCATCTGTCTTGTATATGTTTGTAATTTTCTAGCACCTGAAGCTCTTGTCACATCTTTTCATGTCAATCTATTATCTTCAAATACAAGTTCGCCTTCAATATCTTGCAAGTTGATACCCACTTCTCCCACCAACCACTTATTTGAATCATTAATATCTTGTGATGAGATTAGATCAATTCTATTTTGCAAATTATGACGAGCCTTTAAAGCTTGATTATACTTTATGTAAACAAGATCGTGTAATCATTGATGTTCCAATCGATTTCTTCTCCTTGAGTGAATCTGTTATGTCATATAATTTAAAAATATATTAATACATTTATATAAATAAATAAATTAATTGAAACAAAAATATTCAGTGATCCTTATATGCTCAAATACACTCCAGTTTCGCTCACAACTCGAAACACTACATATCAAATTACTGTAAGTTCGGGGTGGAATTTCCAAATAGACTTCATCATTCAGCTGCAAAATTTATGTTATTATTAGCAATAACATAGTAACATACTATAAATAAAATTAATTATATCAAATTATTAATACGTAGTGATATAGTTGTCCTGGATCAAAATGTCATTGAAATTCCAAAAAGACCTTCGACATTTTTATATAGAGATAATTCATGAATAATCTTATCTTGCACTTTAAGGCTTGGAACTAATCTTGCAATGCATTGATATAACCCAACTAAAACTTCTGGATCAAACCTAATAGATTTAATCTTATAAAAGAATTCTGGTTTTAAATAATATCCTACTACATGTAAGGGACGATGAAGTTGATAATTCTATCTTTCGTTAATGATTGTAAAAATTTTCTTATGTATTTTTTCATTTTCATTAAAAGACTTCTTAATTATCTCCTTTGCTCTATCCATAGCCTCATAAATATATCTCATTGCAAATTTATTTTAATTATCCATCAATTTGAAGGACTTAAACAAGAGGGCCCATTATCTTTAATATATAAATCAAGGTCTTCAATTTCGAATAATACCACCCGGTACAGGCGGTACGTATCGGTCCATCAACAGATCGGTATACTAACCACCCGTTATCGAGCGGCATATATATATATACAAATATATATATACATATATATACATATATATATGTATATATATATATATATATATATATATATATATTATAAAAGGCGACGTCTCCTTTCCCTTCTCCTTTCCTTTCGGCAACGTCAATGACGTCACCTTTCGCCTTTTATAAAAATATTTATATATAAAAAAATATCATATATATAAATATATAAATATATAAATATATAATATATATTTTTTATATCGTTGAGGTGATGTCATCGAATTTTTATTTTATTATTATTATTATTATTATTATTATTATATATATATATATATATATATATATATATATACCGAATGGTATACTGCTCGATATACAATATCGTACATACCGAGCGAATGTCGAAACTCCGGTATGGTATGATATTTCAATGCTTGATATAAATTACATGATTCCAAAATGATGACATTAAGATGATATCAGTGGCCCTCTTGCCTTTTGCTTTTTTTGCCCATTTGCTTATCACTCATTTCTTAGAAGTAAACATATTTCTCAGGTTATGTTTTTGATGGTGCACGCTCTGTAAAGTCAAAAATGAAATAGCAAATCGGGTGATATCATATCTCACCAATTCTTTATTACATGTGAGTTCTCTTATCATATTCAAAGCCTCAGCATAATTATAGAAAAATCCAACAACAAAGATTGCCCTTTCTAAAGTTTTCTTAATGTCAGGGATCTTTTTAATATCCTCTAACATTAAATCAATACAATGTGCTGCATATGGAGTCCAATATAAGTGTTATCTTTTTGTTTCAAGTAATTTACCTGAGATAAAGGATAACAAAAATGATAAGACTTAAGAGTTTAACACATATAATTGAAGATAAAATAATTAAAAAATTAAAAAAACTCAAAAGATGAATATTATCAACTAATACATAGTTGCTTCTATTGTCAGTTATGACTTGAACGACATTTTATTCTCCAATTTCTTCCATGAGCTTGTTAAACAAATCATATATTTTGTCTCCAGATTTTATAAAAGATAAATCTATTGACTTCACAAACATGGTCCCTAAAGAACAGTTAATCATAAAATTAGTTATACTCTTGCATCTCTTGTCAATCCAAACATATGACATAATAGAGCAATCATGTGTTGCCTATGATTCTTTGTGGCCCTTTAGTAAGTCATTTGTATCATTCGACTCTTTTTTCAATAATGAAACTTGCATCTCATAATAACTTGAAGATTTTAATCCCGCACTATATCTTTCAATAGCTTCAATCATCTCCTTAAGACTATTTAAACAAGTTGTATTAAGGGGAAGACTAGCCTGATAGAATAAGCGAGCAATGTGTTGTATTGTTTTTCCTCTTATTTCTTTATCACAAGTATCACTTATATTTGTTTGTCTTAATTTTGAGCCTCCTGCTTACCCTTATTCCTTCTATGATCCTTGAAACATATATAGATCCATCAATTCTTTTTTACCCTTCTTGGTACTCATAACTTCTTTTCTTTTTTTATCGTGTACTTTTTTCCCACTTGGGTTGACACTCGTAGAATAATCTTCTTCTTCATCTCTGATATGTTCAACATTATCCTCTAGTAAGTTCCCGTAAGATTCATTCTTTTGCATCTTCTTTTCATTCATATAAGCCAACAACTTTTCTTTTATCTCAGGTAGACACTTCTTGCAAGTTGCTGCATTCTTGAAATTTCTTACTAGATGTTGTTTTGTACGAAAAATACCACATCTAGTAGTCTTATCATAGAAGATGCAAGTCACTGCATTAGGATCTTTAGGATCCTTTAGATAATTATACTTCTATGCAGGATTTTTTTTTTGATGTCATTGGAGAATCTATTGAGTTGCTCTGTACACTTACCATTTATCCTGAAACCCTAACAATAATTTTAAATAAATAAAGATTAGCAATCTTAAAATCAAAATAATATATTATTAATCTAATAAATAAAAAATACTGTTAACAATATACTAAGTTTAGTTGATGTGAGAAGAGTGTGAAAAGGGTAAGACTGAGGCAACTGATTAAGAGCAGTGGCAGTGGCAGCAATGAGCAGCAGCGAGCAACGATAGTGGCAGCGGCAGCAGAGAGGAAAAGTCGACAGCGAAATCGCGAGCAGGGTTAAGGTTGGTGAAGTTGCAAGGGAGGCTAATATCGGTGCTTTAGTTGGTTCAATTGAACCAACTAACGCAAATGAGATCGAACCAGACCTAAAACGCTAGTTTGGTCGCCTAATTTAACTCGAGCGCTCAGGCCTCGCCTTGCCTTGCCCGAGCGCCCGAGTGCCTTTTGAAATCTGGTTAGTATAACCATGCTTACATTTAAAGGTTTGACATGGCTTTTGTTACCTGGAAATATTGATTTACTAAAGTACCATAATTGTCATGCTGCCAGGTCAGTTACCAGATTAACTAGATGGACATCTCTTACTGAACTGGTAGTCCAAGTTGGTGCCCATATGCGTTATGTTGATCTGGTCCCTTTTAATTATGAAGTGCAGGTGTTAAAATACGCATAACTTGTATCTGCATAAAATATAATATTCATCCATAAGAAGGCACTTTAATAGAACTGAAATGGCACAAACCTATATTGGACTGCATTTCAGGAACCCTATGATGCATACATACTATATATTTCTCCCAATTGTTATCCTATTTGGTTTATGGCATTTGCAGATTTCAAATGCATTTCTTGCCCCATTGTAGCACTTTACTAGCCAAATATTTCTTCTTAACATTACAACTAAGTGTCGAACCAAAATGTACATAGACTTTGTGCATGATATTATTGCACTTGCATTTTGCTATTCAAACTGTGATAGCCAGATTTGTCAATGTACATTGTCTTTGTGCATGATATCACTATACTTGCAAGTATTTTTATCCAAATCAAAGTGTGATGTGGGCTTTGCATTGCAGGATTTGATTCTTCTACTTGTTACATCAGGTAGAGATCCGGGTATAGTACCTCGTAATGCACATCCTCCGGAAGCTGAAATCTTTGAGGATAATAGTGAAGTTGGAGGTGCCCGAACTCCACAATTACGTTTACCACGAACAAAGGATGTAAATGTGAACGGGATGACCGTAAAGGTGAAATACTGCGACACTTGCTTGCTCTTTCGGCCTCCTCGTTGCTCACACTGCTCGATCTGCAATAACTGTGTGGAACGTTTTGATCATCATTGCCCATGGGTTGGCCAATGCATCGGGCTTGTAAGTTGCAAATTTTTTGTATAATTGTTTGAAATTGTCTTATATGTTAATGTGAGCCAGCTTGATTCACAAATGAATATGTTTAATGACTAATTGAAACCTGAAACTGTAGATCATCCAGGACTGTTTGCCAACAACTAGGACATTATTATCAAAACTAGTGCTATTACTTGCATTTGACAAAGATGACTTCAGATAAAAGACGCTATTTTCATGAGATAGTTTGTCTCTGGCTATTACTGATACTTGTATTCTTGATGCAGAGGAACTATCGTTTCTTCTATATGTTTGTTTTCTCAACAACTTTGCTCTGTCTCTATGTCTTTGGTTTTTCCTGGGTGTGCATCGTGAAAATTAGAAATGCTAAACAAATATCTCTTTGGAGAGCAATGACTAAGACTCCAGCTTCCATTGTCCTCATAATCTACATTTTCATATCAGTTTGGTTTGTTGGTGGCCTCTCAGTCTTCCATTTATATCTAATGAGCACCAATCAGGTATTATTCCTTGTAACTTCTTATTGACAGTTCAGTGTATATGCCCATGCTGTTCTTTGATCATTTTCTTTGTTCTTTTGTTAGACGACTTATGAAAACTTCAGATACCGTTATGATCAGAGAGCTAACCCATATAACCGAGGAGTAGTAGAGAATTTCAAAGAGATCTTTTTTACAAGCATCCCTCCATCAAAGAACAAATTCCGTGCAAGGGTACCACGGGAACAAGAATATCAACAACTTACTATAGGTGGCGGTTTCATGAGTCCAAATATGGGCAGATCGGTGGGTGACATCGAGATGGGTAGAAAGCCTGTGACATGGGATGAATTGAGGGCAGTCACACAAGCTGGTGATCTAGAAGGAGGTCTAAGCAGTAGAAACATGGTGGACGACAAGGACAGTGAGCTCGGTGAAGTTTCCCCAGATTTAAGAAGGGAGTTTCTGTCGACAAGGGGTGTGGAAGTACAAGCTGCATTGCACCATAGGCGCTCAAGTTGGGGAAGAGGTGGGAGCTGGGAGACCATGCCTGAGGTTCGAGCTGTGGCATCTGCAATGTGGGAAACAAGTAGGATAGGCAGTGGCAGTGGCAGCCGCAGCATGTCTGCAGCAAACTTATGAGGTGTTCAGATAGTGACATGCTCGTAAAGGCATGGATCTTGTGGATGCCTTTTGGTGCATTGGAAAAGGACTGGTGTCTCCTAGTGTTACGTAGTTGCGAGTGATCTATTGGGTTTGGTTGATACACATTTGTAGAAAATTATTTTGTGCTGATTTGCTGTGATACCGGCATCGTCTATTCTTTTGTAGCTCTGAAGACGATAGATAGTCGAGGGCTGTATTCGCTTGCTTGACATGTGTGTGTATATATTTGTGTTTGTGGCTTCAGTAAAAGTTGTTATCCATCAGAGCCTACTTTAGGTTTTTCTTCTCTTCTTTTTTTTTCTTTCGAAATGATTCAACATTACTTTGTGTCTAGTGGGTCTATTGTTTTCTTCTTTTCTCATATTAGTTAATAATCTGGTGTTCCATACTATACTACTTATGATTACAGGATCATATAGGCATTGCAGTAAATGATACTATTGATTGATGGTGGATTTGGGTAACAACATTCTCATGAACCTATTTCAACTCTTGTACAACTTTCAAATCTGGTTGTTTGCCTTGTAAATTACAACTTGCAAATCTGGTTGTTTAGTTGAGATCTATCCATTAGTGATTCCTCTATTTCGAGATTGAGATAGTGACTATTGTTCTAATAGGCATAAATGGGTTAAGATAATAGTATCTATAACAGCAAGAACAACAAACAGGGTGGCATGTGGTGTCCCTACTATTTGCATTTTAGGATCTAATTAAGTCCTTTTGGGTCTATTCTTGCGTTACTAATTCTAGTTGGCTTACTTGGTCTAATTCACTTCTCCTTTGGGCATAATCATATCATCTTTGGATGATTCAGTGGCTTCATCTTACAACATCCAATTCCTTTCATATGAAAAATATATTTTATATGTTATTACATCTTTTATCCTTGTTGACAATCCAACACTAATCATAAAGCATGAGTGACATAATCACCGAATCGGAAATCAATCGGTCGAATCGCATGTTCAATTAAAATATATACGATAATTTTAAATTAATAAAAATTTATAATACTAAAATTAATAAAAATTTTAATAATCTTAAACCAATTAGAATAAAACTGTATTCGTATAGAATATCATAAAAATAATAATATAAATCAAATATTATAAACATAGACTTTTATCTAGATTAAACAACACGTAACATAATATAATCTAAAATAAATATTCATTGATACAAAAGAGAGAGTTTATCCAACATAACAAGTGGATGAGAGAGACTACTGTGTTGGTCAGGTAATTCTAATTTCAAAGTTAATATTAATATCCTCTTAAATAAATAATAAAAAAGTCTAAGTTAAGGCTATTTAAATAATATATATAGTTAAGACTATATATATTCTAATCAGACTAGTCACATATATACATACGTACATACATACATACATATATATTTAAGGAGAGTCTTACTCATAAGAAAATAATTATTACATTCCTTTTTTTACGCAAAGGATTAGTGAAGTTAAGAGGACACTACGATATAATATTATTAAGGTCTTTATCAACTAAGCTAATTAATATATTCCACATTTAATCTTTTCCTTTTTTACAAAGTAAAGCTTCATTCACATCTTTAACTCAACTCATCAAGTAAAGTTACTTCTAATACAACATTTCCCTAACCATTGAACATAATATTTGAACCATCTTCTCAAAATGTACTTCAAAGTTATAGTATCTATCCCACGACAAATTGAAACCGTTCACTAACATGAGCTCGATGCACCATTAGATGTTTACAACCAACTACGGTAAATTTGATTGCTTGATAACGAACCCCTAAATCCTAACAACATGCAAAGTTAGTGACATTACTGCTATTTCTAGATTCCAATAACAAATGCCTTCTTGCTAGTGTGAATCAAACAGCACCTCTTAACTCCTTCCGAACTCGCCTTTAAAACAGGCCCCTCTTTCTCATGCCAAAGGAGTCATCAAAGGAACCGAGAAGGACAAGGAAGAAGCCCTGTGCTCTTGCTTCAGCTCTCTACAGCTGCTCTTACGCACTGCTCGGTTGACAAGGAAGATGGAAAGCTTGTTGTTGCATCGAATTCTACCTTTCGCCTTCGGCATCTTAGGTGACCACCAAGTTCTTGGATCAAACCTGTTAACTCTGTCACTGATTGCTACTTCACCATAATAATTTGCAGGCAACATCGTCTCATTAATGGTTTTTCTTTCCCCAATGTAAGTATTAGAAGCTCCCAAGTCGGTTTGATTCATCCTTGATTCCGTGCTGGACTCATGTCGCTCGTCGATCGTCACAGTCTCACGTTCTACCGGATTTATCGGAACAAATCAACAGGAGAATTCCAATCGATGCCATATGTTTTCTCTTTATTCAGCTGCAGTTTGTGGATCTACTATTCTCTCGTCAAAACTCACTCGGTCCCCCTCATCACCAACAACGCATTCGGATGCCTCATCGAGGCCGCCTACATCACCATGTACCTCATCTACGCCACGAAGAAGGCTAGGGTTTGTGACTACTATTTGCGTCTTTGGTGGATATATCTACGATAACATGTACTAAAAATGCATGTCTTTCGGGATCTTGAGTCGCAGATCTTCACCATCCGAGTCTTCGTCCTGGTGAACGTGGTGGCTTTTGCTGCGATCGTTCTCCTCACTCAACCATTGATTACTGGTACTAAACGTGTGACGGTACTTGGATGGATCTGTGTCGCCTTCTCGCTTTGCGTCTATGCCGCTCCATTGGGCATCATGGTAACAACAGTACTATAATATCTCTCTCTCTCTCTCTCTCTCTGGCGCGCGCGCGCGCACTCATGTCCCATTGTGTGAACTCAAATGTTCAGATGCGTGTTATCCGCGCAAGGAGTGTGGAGTGTATGCCATTCAGCATGCCGCTGTTCCACATGCTGAGCGCGATTGCATGGTTTGGCTACGGCCTGTTTACCGACGACGTATACGTTGAGGTAAACGATCGCAAACACGACGCATGCGGAAGTCGGTCTTCTGTTCTTACGTCCCTGTTTTCATGGCGAACACATGCATGCAGCTCCCTAACGTTCCAGGGTTCGTGATTGGAGTCGGACAAATGGTGCTCTACGCGATCTATCGGAAGAAGAGCGGTGCTGTGGTGGACGCGGCCGAGCACGAAGTCAAAGTGGCGCAGCCGACGCCGAGCCCAGCTTCGGTGCGGCAGCAGCACATCGTCAGGATTGTGGAGCACGTGGTCAGGATGGTGGAACTGGACCCGACCCTGGATTCAGAGCCTCAGGTCATCGCCGGCGAGAATGATCGCGAGAAGAAGAAGAAGATCGACGTGGCGGAGCCGCCCCTAATTTCAACTCCAGAGTTGGACAACCACGACGACAAGAAGAAGAAGGCGGAGGAGGAGAACGACAGGGGTGTGAAGAAGCCAAGGATAGTGGTGGAGCACATCATCAACATCCGTGAGCTGATATCAGTAGCAGCTTAAGAGGAGGAGAAGCAGGCGAAGGACAGACATACCATGCGAGCTGAGAAGGGGCGTGAGAGTAGTACTTTGTGAGCCATGATCTCGAAACGAAGCCGTTCCTATTCCTCGCCTTTAGTTCCTATCATAGGAGGTTTATATCGATTTATATGAAGTGCGAATTCCATAATTCCATTTAGCTTTTCCCTATATTTATTTATATTAAGATCTTTATATTTAAAATTATTTAGAAAAATAAAATATTTAATCCGATTGGTTTTACAAAATCTCTTTATTTCTAATCCTACAAAATTAACTTTTTAGCTTAATATAAGGATCTCAATATTTCAATTTTATAAACATAAAGATCTCAATATAATTTTTTAATTAATTATAAAAAAATAATATATAATTAACCCTTATAATCCTTTACATATCTCTGATAAAAGTAAGTAAATTATAGGGTGAAGTGACAAATCCATCCTTAAGATGAATCAATTATCACTCCAATCCTTCATGTAAAAAATTTATGATACTGGTTATAATATTTTGTAAATAAATTTATTATATTTTTGCAGACCTCCATCAAATATAGTTTAATCCAAAACAACAAGTGGCTTCAGAACTTAATGTAAATCAACTCATATGCTAAAATAAGATTCATATCTTATTAATTTTAAAACTTTTGTCATTTATAATATTTTTTAATGAACTTATAACATTTTAAGAAACATAAATCCATTCAAAAACATTATAATCTAAGAACAGTACTGATTCGACTGATGCATAAGGTGTATGAGAAAGAAGAATTACACATCATGGATTATAGCAGGCAAAGAAGAATATCCTGTGACAAATATGAAAAAGAAGTGTTCCTCCGAAAAAAACCAAAAAAAGAGAAACTCTTCTCGAAAATTCACCCCTTTAAAGAATTAGATGTGTATTACCATTAACTCGAGTTCAAGTATTTTTAAAAGAATTATGCTCAATAAATTAATATCTCTTTCATCTAACGAGGATACCAACATTAATTAGTTATCTTATGCATAGAGCAGTCGACATATTCTGCTCCCTTTCACCAGCAAATTTTTATGCTGCTTATGGCCATGACGATTGTCATAGGAATGTTGTTTTGCTGACTATTCTCTTCGATGATGGGTGTAGTTAGAATACTAAGATACACAAATGCGCTAAATGATGCACGCAGAAACCTTGCCTCCACTGCTTCAAAGTGCCTGTGTTAACAGGCAAAAGAATAATAAGTATGGAAAAAGAGACCTTCAACCAAAATAGACACAAAACTTACACTAAAAGTTTTCCATCCAAAATGGACATCTGCCTCTTAACCTTGTCAGGCTGCAGCTGCAAGTAAAAGCAAAAGAGACAAATTCACAAATTTATCAGCATACTGGTCTCAGTCTTCATCTCTCTATACATATATATTTATATATGTATAGAGAGAGAGAGAGAGAGAGAGAGAGAGAGAGAGAGAGAGTCATCTTCTATATCTAAGTATACAATGGATGACAAGGAAATTAATAAGAGCTAGCTTTTATGAACCTCCTTATAGCATATATAAATAATGTTGGCATGTTCCTTCGATCCATAATCGACTTCAAAGTCACCACTGACCAAAATGATAGGAACTGAAGAATGTAGAACCATTTACAATAAGAATGAAAATCACATGTAGAAATATACATTAAAATCTATAATAAATAGAAGGCAACGCTTGAATGTAAGCGAAACCAGAAATGAATATTCCTAAATAATGGGCTAACAAAAAGGCTGAGAAGTTTTCTAAAGCCACTTCAATAAATGGAAACATTCATGTGTGGGACAAAATCAAAACAAATAACCAGGCCTGGTATGCAATCATGTAATTGATGCAACCATTGAAGGAAGGCAGAAGAAAGAGCCAATAAGCATACATCCACCAAATGTTACTATCTTATTCATGAAATTCCTGCTTTGAACAAGATATAGCTGCTGCACATGTAATGTTTTACCAGCATCCACAATATTTATTTCAATCCATAAAAACAAGAATTTTGTTCTTACTAGGGAATTATTAATGCTACAACCTTTCTATTTGTCACGTAAAATTTGTGTTATAAAATTTCTGAAGTTTTCTATCCAACTAGAAAAAAATTATCGGGCAATTAGACAAGGTAAGTCCATATTTCTTCTTGATTCTTCCCAAAGGAAGGTTATAACTGCATAATAATCAGTGAAGTCATCCAGAATCTACTTCAATCATATTTTCTTAATCATACTCACCTTCTAATCGAAATGGGATTCCTCGTAATGTTCACGTTTCACGCATAGATGCCAATTTAGGACCATTCAATGGAAAACGAACGCCATCCAGTCTCTAGAAGCTAAAATATAAAAGCAACTCCATTCATAAATCAAAACTCTTGTTTGGCTAGAATATCGCAGAGATTCTATCTCGAAACCACTGGAGTCTCCGTGAAACGGTAAAGGTTGCAACTTTTCGGTGGAAAACCCCCAGAAATGATTTTATACATGTAGGACAGCGGGCAAATCCGCCATTTAAATCGGGTAAAAGATGCCACACGTTCCACGTTATCGCCGGAAAGAAACTAGTTATATCAACAGCAAGTAGGGCAAGAGAGGGAATGAAGAACTCACCATCTAAATTCCCACCGGGAAGAAGAGAGGGATCCAAAGTCGGCGTTGGCTCCGGTGTCGCAGACCATCGGATCCATCGATGGCGGTCACCGAGTGGGGCGACGGGGATTACGAATTAGGGTCTAATAGGGCGCGCAGCTGCGCCATTGAGAGGGACGAGATTAAGTGGGGGTAGCGGGTTAGCGGCTTTAGATCCGTACCCGGCCGAATGGGTTGACGGGTTTGTCCCTTTTCACGTGCAACGCACCAGCCTCTGCAATTTGATATTACTGATTTGCCCTCCAAACTTAACCAGATGTCCAATAAGCTAACGCCTAAGTGTCTATGTAATTAGCGCTGACCCTTCCGAAACCGACTATTCCGGTTTCCTAAAAGCAGCCAAAAAAAGGAGCCAAAATTTTTAATTTGATTTCGATTTAAATCGTTATTTTTTTTTATTTTTCAATTGAAAATATAAAAAAAATATATATTTTATTTTAAACTTTAAAATTTGAATGTATAATGAGAGTGTAATAGGCATAAAGAAACAATGAGTAAATATTTTTTCGTCAAAAGTTTGAAATAAATTATATATGTTTTTTGTAAAAATTATGTACAATATGAATATGAGTAAGAGCAGTAGGAAGAACACATTAATAGCGGGATTTAAAGCGTTTTCGATAATCATCAATAAAAAAGACTTTTTTTTTACCAAAATTAAAAAAATAAATGTTTAACTAAAATAAGTCTAATTAATTTCTTCATAATTATTTTAATAAAAAATAAAAATAGGATTAGAGGGATACCCAGAAATTTGTGTTTGACTTTTTTTTTTATTGACTTGTGTTGGGTATTTCTATTCTTACGAAATATCTTATATCCTCATTTGAATTTAAAAATCTTTTTTTTTAATTACTGTATTGAATTTCTCATATTCTATGATGATGTACTATTTTTCTTGGGATGACTGAACCTTTTAATTTTAATTTTTTTTTATGAAGTGATGAGTTTCGATTGTCAATGGAATAAAGGAGAGGGCCTAAGAGAGTCATTAGAGAGAGAAAGAGTATATTATGAATGCTCAATCAAATATATTAGAAAGAATGAGGGTTAGGAGGTGCTTATTGGATTTTCTTTCTAAAATGCTCCCAGACAAATTGTAATTTTTTAGCTATTGAAAGTGAGCAAATTTATCTTTTTTAATTTTTAATTTAAAAAAATACTATGAGGAGCAAACTGGTTATTTGTGCCTCTAGTGGTGCTTTGGAGGGGCAAAATACCAAAATACTAAAATTTATAAAATCAATGGGTTAAAACTCTAGATTATGTTGATATGACCCGACAATTATAATTGGATCATATACCCTTCATTATTTCTTAATAATCAATATTATAGTTTAACCAATATCAAATGCACCAGTTCTGGATTTTGGTGCCCAATTGATGTCCTAATTTTGAGTTCCCAATTGACGTAATTGAAATCAGTTGCTATCATATTTTAATATCTAGAATCTTAATCAATTTTGTTCGTCATTTGCATCAGCTGACCTATTTTATTGTATGATCAATTTGCAAAATTGATTGAACCCAATTGACGTAAATTAAGCTCAGGATGATCACGATTGAATCTTTAGACTTAAATGACTCGTGTATAACTACACTCAACCCATGCAGCAGCTGTCGCCGTCTACACCTCCCAATTATGTGCACCAACAACCTTTTTCCATGGATCATTTTGACCTCTCTTGTCTAAGTGCAATGCCTGTACATAGCTTTGAAGATACGGCAATCTCAACAACATCTTTCACCACTGCTCGATCGCCATTTACAAGTCAAGTAGGCTGAAACGTCATAATCCAACACTAGCAATCAGTATACAGCAGCTGCATGCCTTCACTTGGAATGATGGAATGTGTCCGGTGGCTCGCTCGGTATACTTTCTATGATGGCGACAACTTCCACAGAAGCATTTCATCGAGCACCATGAAGTCACTTTCTGCACTCGACTGTGGACAGTCTCTGCAACATGGAACGCGTTGTACAGCCAGGACGAGTTGACTTCTTCATTGAGGCTCCTCCGTCGTGGTCTCGTCGGCACAAAGCCGAAGTAGGAGGAGCATGTGACGGCCACTTTGCATCATTCCTCTACCATATATGTTGCTCCAGACATGGCAAGACTGTTTGTCGGCTCGTTACAGATCGGTCATTTCGTCAAACACATAGGAACCGATGGAGAAGGACTCGCTGGAGTTGACAAAGAGCTCAAAAGATTAGGACGCCCCCAAGTGCTATTGGCTCACCGGGGTTGACCATCGATCTCGGTGGGCGTAAAAGTCTATTCTTCCATTGCCCGCACCTCTTCCCAAACATTGTGATCGACAGCACAGCCAACATCTCCCACTCCATATATTGCCACTGACATCTCTTGCTCAGCATCTTCGTCTCTCACCATGACTTCCAGCTAAACAAATCCTCGCTCATGAGCAGATTTGCTTCTTCTTCTGCATCATCTCGACACATTCTGCATCAGCTAAGTCATGAGTAATCTGAGCCTCCCAAGAGCCATGATGATGTTTCATCAAGTTTATGACAGAGGTTAATAGCATAAGCTTCCAACAGTTGGTTCTTTCCCCCTCACTCCGAGTGATCATAACAGTAGTAGGAGTTGGATCCTTATTGTGAAGCTTTCTTTGCATGGAAAAGGTTGGAGGAGATGGCAAAGAGAAGAGGGCGAAGGGGCTCATACTGAAGACCTTGGAACGGTGCCGGTCGATGGCCGGCCAGCGCAGAGGAGGAAGGCAGGAAGCGCCGCCGGAGGGGTGCTTCGCGGTGTACGTCGGGCCAGAGAGGGAGCGGTTCGTGATCCGAACCGAGTGCGTGAACCACCCTCGCTTCAGGGTGCTGCTGGAGGAGGCGGAGATGGAGTTCGGCTACTCCAACTCCGGCCCTCTCGAGCTCCCGTGCCATGTAGAGGTCTTCCATGAGGTCTTGTGGGAGATGGAACAGGAGGCGGTGGAGTCGTCTTGGTGCAGCTTCGGCAGAGGAGGAGGAGGACATGGTGGATATCGTTCTTTGAGGTCGGTAAACCGATGAAACATGCTACGTGCTCTTTGCTTCCTTGTTCATGTCTGAGGACACGCAGACTTCGATCTGCATGTCAATCTCTTCCCAGACTATAATAACTGTGTTACGAGTTCTTGAGTTACAACTCGGTCTTCTTCTTCACACAAGGATTCTTGTCTGCAGCTAAAACAGCAAAGAAACCTGCTTGATCACTTCTACTTGTCGAGTGATGTAGCTTGCAAGCGTAGCCATCTGTGCCTACTGCAAACTTCTTCCTTTGAACTTACTGCAAGTGCTGTGCTTCTAAGAACTTGGTGAAATCAAATTTGAAAGAGATTATTATGATGTAACTTTGAGAAGAAGACAAACAAAGAAAAAGGGAATTCCCAAGCTTTTTTTAGTTGGCAGTAACTGGAGCAGCAGCAGCACTTGGAGACAGGAAGGGTTAATGGATTGGAACAATAGCTAGAAATATCACAACTTTGCTGGTTTGTCCTTGGGGGAATCTCCACTGTTCATTGTCGTATTAGATGCTCCAACAAAGCCTGTGTAATATCTCATAGAGAACTTTGGGGGACACAGATGAGATTGCAATCAAATCAGAGGAATAAATACTGAAGTCCATCAAGATCAATAGAATAAGCTAAACCCAAGATTTAGAGTTCATCAAAACTAAAAGAAAATATGTAAGAAGCAAAGGATTTATAACTACAATCCATTCATGCATTTGCCAAATAGAAATTTTCTAGGATGATATGTTGGTAGTAAGACTTGACAACAAACATCCAATAGTGCATTTCACAAGACATATTGAGTAGTAATAAGCAAAATGTTGATTGATTGCTAATAGGATGAAAAGATTTCGAATTGATAAGACAAAGATAGCATGAACTCAACATGTTATGTACTCCCAAATTTGAATCCTGCTTTTGCCTATATGTATCATCAGATGAACTGTGCTTCTGTCATTGTGGAAGCAGGAAATTAGTCTTTCATGATAGTCAAGAGGTTGCAACTCTCAAGCTGTTTCTTACCAACTATGTTACTACATATTTACAGGTAAAATAGATGTACTAAAACACACATGTTGGTGATATATTGGACTTTACTTTCCCTGAATCATCTACACCCTAATATTTCTGTTCATACAATACTTGTGTCGGTTTTCTTATAGTTTCATCCATAATAAATGCTTAATCATTATCTGGACATGTGATACATGTCATACATATCTCCATAATCAGAACCAGGTTTTGCACTACCTGACCAAAGTATGCAGACTCATTCTCTATGATGAAGGGTCAGTAAGAGTTGTCACAATCTAAAGTTTGGCTTTCAAACATATTACTGCATTAATCACATTTATTGAACAAATAAATAGTTGAGAATCCTAGATGCTGTGGGCAATGCACAATCTCACATGAAAGCTCACTTTCTAATTGTACACACTTCTAAATTCTGACAGAAGTATCAATCACATTAATAAGAGGGAGAGGTTACTCAATAGACTTGAGAGTTGCATTAAAATTAAAAGAAAATAAAAAAACTGTTCTTTCTGATGCTGGTTCAAAATTAATATTATTGATAAACACAACAAACATGTATGAAAAAAGAAGTAAGAATTCCCTTAATTAAGAAATGCAGAACACTTGCAATAATGACATTATTGTTTCTCAGAAATTTGGAAAGAAGACACACAATTATTCAATCGTAGCTTTCTCCAAAAATGTTTATGATAATAAAAAAACACTGATGAAGGTTTACAGTAAACTGTCGAGCAATGAAGTAGCAAGAGCAAGCTGAACATGATATCATAATCAACTTAAACACTGATAAATCAAAGCCTTTCAAGGTCGAAAATATGTAGTGTAAGACTTCAGAAACACCTCATATGCCTCAAGGCTCCAACTTGTACTATAGACCTTTTAAACTTGCCAAGTCAAAGCTAATTATCTATGATTAAGTTTCCAGGACATGTTCATTCACCATCATTCTAGTGTTCTCCCTTTAAAAGAGATATATACAAATGGGTCATTGCTAATCATCCTTGTAAAAATGTTTTGGCTTTAAGATCACTGAACCAAATTTTTAGCAGAATGTCCTGTAATATACATACAACACCCAAACACAACCAACCTGAACATAAGAGGATCTTCATAAGGTTAAAAGAAATGAAAACAAAAGAACAAAAGTTGTTAGTTATTCTGCAAGTGAAATTATAGGCAAAAACAGCATGGTATAGGACAATTCGAAGAAAAAAAAGAACCATAATCTCAAACAGCACTTGGAGTACATACTCCAAATCTTTTACCTAATTGCTGGCCTAATCTGGATCAAGAATTGTGATAGTAGGAAATTCTGTTGTCACAACTCAGTACAAACTGGTTTCCAAGGTAACTGGCACTCATTTTCCTGAGTGATCACAATTCAATTGTCTCGATTGCTCATTAAATTTAGTTTTCTTCAATTGAAGGTTTTCAGAAATTAAGTTTACAAGCTCATACATTTCTTTCCCAATGCTAGGATTTCTTATATATTCAAAACATTCTTAAGGATCTGATGTCTCATGGTGTCTCACTCAGCTTGTCCATTGTCTTGGAAAAATCACATGAATGTTCTACCTAGATGACTGTTTTTTCTTCTTTCTTTTCCTTTCTTGGAGCGAAGGTAAGAGAGGACTTGTTCCATCTAAACAACCTAATTTTTGTTGCCCTGATTAAACGGCTTATGCTTGATCACAGCTTACTTTGTTCAGGTCTTGTAGTGTACTGCCAAGTCTAGGATGCCAGCTATCTAATTGCCCACCAAATGCAGTGCCACAAGCTTGTAGAACTTTGCAGCTGTTGCAATATCATAATGTCAATAGGCCATAACAAACTTTCATAGCAAAACATGACCAGCCAAACTAGTGAGGCAATGGCCAAATTAACCTGATCTGGCTGAGCTTGAATTAACTGGTGCCTATACAGATCAGCCATTGGGTAATGTATGTGACCAACACTTTGCCAGCAAGCCTTGGCACCATGATAAGTTTGCTCCTTTGCCACTAGTGTGCCATGGCTCAGGTCCCAGAAGAGCTATCTTGACCACCCTAGATGTATTGGTGGGAACCTCATGTATGGGGTGTATTTTTTTTGTGAAAAAAATATATCCCTAACGAGAAAAGTTTTGAAAATTTAATTACATCTGGACATTTTGGAATGGTTAGTGTTAATAGTCTTTGTAGGGTTAAGGCCAATTTCATGCCTAACTGACAACCAGCTTGATCCTAAAAATTATCCTCTCTCTCTATTCTTCAGTTTTCTACTCTAGATAAGTTGTAATAAAGGAGAATGGAATGTTGTCCATCCATATTAATCTGTTGAAAACCAAACAGACTAAAGATACAAAATCCAGACCTAAAGGCAATTAAAAAGATAAAAAGAACAATCAGAAATCAAACCACAAACATGTCCAGACACCATCATTATAATAGAAGGAACCAACAAAAGTGAAGGATTGGAATATTATTAATCAGCATGAAGAAGTTAATCCAGGAAAGTGTTTCTATTTCTAAGACCAAATTGACCTTAGCACCTCCAGTATTCACAGAAATAATAAAAGAACAGATGTCAAAGCAATTTTTTATTATGGCAGCAACTGTTAAAGCTGAGCATAGATTAAACCATGGAGAATGATCCTTCCTATAATGAGCATAGATTATAATGGTTGTTTTTTTTGTCCCCTTGTATCTAAATGGATAGGGTTCTCGCTGTGCCTCAAGGTACTGTGAAAGCACTATGTTCCTTAACCAGACTACCCCTTCATGTACAAGTGGTAGATCTGCACATAGATCTAGTAGTAGTTCATAAGATATTTGGAAAGGTTGAGTAAGCATTTCATGCCTAAGTGGTAGGAAACAATTTGGTAAAATACATGTACAGTATTCTAGGACTGAAATATTACATTTTGAATTGTGTACTGGCCAAAGATAACAGAACACAATGACAAATTTGGTTCCACTAGTATCTCATAACTTAATCACAATCCTAGTGTTCATATCTGTATTATTCAGCCAAGACGT
Source organism: Musa balbisiana (assembly GCA_004837865.1). Lineage (NCBI taxonomy): Eukaryota > Viridiplantae > Streptophyta > Magnoliopsida > Zingiberales > Musaceae > Musa > Musa balbisiana. Next base: position 20,360,219 of record CM017198.1, read on the forward strand.
GGCCCAATATTGAAATTAACAATTGGAAATAACACAAATCAAGAATGATCTCTGAAGACCACTTGATATCCAACAAGTCATAAGATTGCTAATATAACATGTGAACTCAAAACAAAGAAGTCTTGGGACAGGTAAAAGGCAAAAAAGAAAAGAGAACTGTACTTCATGTCATTAGATGCAAAATGTCTCTCATTTTACACCTTCATATGGATGTAAAAGTCGAGCAACGAAAAGGTTCTTAAACTTTCTGAAATCATGTCCACAAAGTCCCTGTTCGTTTCCTCTCTTGCATTTTACTCCTTTCAGAGGATATACTGAAACATCATAGGAATTGGACATAAAATTTATAATTCAGTAGGAAATATCGCATGATTTCAAACATGTCACAAAAGATGATGAATGTAAATGGACTGATTTATTGGCCTACATTTAACTACACTTTTCTCTGGTTTTTGACATGAAGTTCATATTACTCCCTAGCCAATCATATAAAAAAAGAAAACAGATTTTTGGCAAATTAACTCTCAGATTATTATCAATTTGAGATCAAGGAAGCAGAACAATTAAATAAGGACAGAGGTGTTATATCATAATTCTCTGTAATGGAATCGGGATTCTGAATGACTGATCCGAAATCCACAAGCCAAAATATTGAGGTTCATTGATTAACGACCAAAAGTTCATGTTTGAGTAGAATGTCATGTGCATTCTAGCATCATCCTTATACCTGATTCACACATTGTGTATAGACTATTTAGCAGTGTCACTAAGGTTATCATAATTCCTGTAATGGAATCGGGATTCTGAATGACTGATCCGAAATCCACAAGCCAAAATATTGAGGTTCATTGATTAACTACCAAAATTTCATGTTGAGTAGAATGTCATTTGCATTTCTAGCATCAGTCTGTATACCTGATTCACACATTGTGTATAGACTATTAGCAGTGTCACTAGACAACCGAAAATTACTCAGCATGCCAACAATGGTACACAAATAAATGTAATAATGTTGATATTTATTTCTTATAGAACAAGGCAATCACAAATCAGGTTCCTAAAAGGATAAATCATCAGATACAGCTAAAATCTTAATAACACACCTCAACATAAAAATGACATGAAGTTTCATCGCAGCATATCCACCTCTGCAAAGGTAGGACTCCATGCTCCACATCCATTGCCACATTGTTCCTGTCCCATTCTGATCATGTAACTCGCTCGAATGAAAAAAAGAGAGGGAGGAATACCAGAATTGGGAAACCACAATGGAGGTTGCAGAGAAGGGAGCAGGAAGAACCAACCACCCATCATCAAGTTCCTCAGTGACTTGAATCATCTTGGCAACTCTCTTCATGTTACAAATCGGAATCACACACCAAAGAAACAAACCAAACGACGTAATGGAAACAAGCTTTGCTATTCTCTTCAGCTGAAGATGGTAAATTCCATCTAGCTATCCTCCAAATTTTCATTTGAGAGTTCTCCGACGCTACTCCGACTCATCTGAATCATCCTCTGCTGAGAAGACTCGTTCTTGTTGTTGCTGCTGCTGCTCCTGGTCTTGCAACTGTCCACTCCCACCAGAACCTGCTGCAGCCCTGCCATACCCAATCTGCGGATAGAATTGGTTCAACGTTTGTGGATTCAGCACTCCAACATGCCCATCCTGTGAGAGCCCAAGCTCCAGCCCCGGCAGCTGCTGCCCATGTGCGGCCAGCATCGATGCGAAGCTCATCGGACCCATGTTGGCACCGGGCAAGTCCAGCCCGTGCATCCCCATTCTCTGCATGAAGCTGCCCATCGACCCATCGACACCGCCTGCAGTTGCAAGACTCGAGCTCGATGCGGCTGCCGATCCAGAGTGCAGGAATCCGGAATCAAGCACGCCAGGCGGCAGCAGAAAGCCCGGGAGGGGCCGGCCAAAGTTCGCAGCCCCCAGCATGGCCCAATTAGGCCGCACAGCGGGCCCCGCCCCCTGACTCAGCTCGTCGAGCTTGGGATGGAGGCCGGCGGAGACGGTGGTGCCGGGGCGGGACAGGGAGCCAGCTGCGGCGGCGGAGGCAAGGGCTGAGGCAGGGATGGTGCCGGTGCCGGTGGCGGCGATGATCGAGGGCTCCGCCTGCTGGAGGAGCCACTGGATGGTCTCCCCATCGGACTTGTGGCCTAATTCTCTGGTGAGCTGAAAGATCCTGGCGGCGCAGAGCGCGGGCATCCGGATCCTCCTCCCCCTGCCTTCAACTTTGGTGTGCCTGTCCTTGTTGGAGCTCCTCTTGGGCGCAAGCTGCTTCCTTGGCTCATCTTTCTCCGCCGCCACCACCTGTGACCCTGTGGAAGGCGCAAGGTCTCTGCTTTCCGGTGCTGCAGAGGCTGTGGTGGGTTCACTTTTGTGCGGCTGCGGGAGGCCCAGCGCCTGGTGGAACTTGGGAGATGAGTCTCTTATATCCATGAGGAAGAAGGAGACGGAGGAACTCTGGGATTCCGGGGAGTTGACGGAAGGGATGAAGGTGAGGAGGAAGGTGGGAAGACTATGCTACCATGTTTGGGCACAGGGAATCAGATTGGAGTTGAAGGGTCCAAAGAGAATGAAGAACATGCACAGGGCTGAGACCAAAAAGATTCCCACTTTTACAGTTTACTGTCTCATCTTGAGCTTTTTTTAACAGTCAACAGTATCACTTTGGCTGAGGGGGGCGGGTGAAAAGGTGGGAGAAGAGGAGTGGGCAAGGCATGAACGATCAAGCACCGGTTTTGCCATCATCATAATATAATCTGCAAGATTTATGGTCAGCTTCGGATTCTAACGCGTCCATCGTTTCCTGCCAACTCTTTTTCTCCGATAAAACAAAAAGTCAAACATACTCCCCGAGATTAAATTATAAGTTTACATCTTCTCAAATAAATTTTAATTTTAATTTTCCCTTTATCTCTCTATATTTATTAGAGAAAATCCTAAGAGTATATATATATATATATATATTCATTAGAAAGATTTTTATACTTAAATTCCTCGTCTAAGAACATTGTTGTTCAAATAATTTAAATCATATTAGGATTTCAAAAACACTTTCTCTGTAAATGCTAATCTTCTCCGTGTTTGGCATTGGAACTGATGGGAGTCTTATGGCTTAAGAGTACTTTACTGTTGGTGGATGCCTACCATATGACAACACTTCCCTCCCTCGAAGTTTTCTCCCATGATCAGCGCTGGGCTCTTTTCGTAACACCGAAAGCCAACTCCAAGAAAATGACATCTAATCCTCACTTATTCTCTTCCCTGAGCACTTTGAAAGTGATTTTATTCCTATTTTATTCCTGTGACTTATCTTCCCTGTCCATCTGTGTGATTGTAATTGTCAGAGAAGAACTCGAAAGAACAGGCCGTCCACACTTGTGCTGTGTTGTGTTAAGGAGATAGGCACAGAAAAGAGAACAAGAAACAGTTGGTCTATCATGATACAGCAGTATCTTATTCCAAGTCGGGAGACAAGACGACAACGTTCTATCGTATAAGAGAAGCGAAATGGAGAGAACAGAATAAATCCAATTAACTCACTTTTTATTTTTCTCTCAGAAAACGGAGAGGAATAGTGCTTAATTAGAAACATATTAGACAACAGCTAATGATACAGACAACTCGGCAATAATATGGTAAATTATGCTGGCAATTGAATTCTGCAATTGTTGAAATCCATCGAACATTCCTATTGAGTTCTCATCACTAAATGCTAATCTTCTCCGTGTTTGGCATTGGAACTGATGGGAGTCTTATGGCTTAAGAGTACTTTACTGTTGGTGGATGCTACCATATGACAACACTTCCCTCCCTCGAAGTTTTCTCCCATGATCAGCGCTGGGCTCTTTTCGTAACACCGAAAGCCAACTCCAAGAAAATGACATCTAATCCTCACTTATTCTCTTCCCTGAGCACTTTGAAAGTGATTTTATTCCTATTTTATTCCTGTGACTTATCTTCCCTGTCCATCTGTGTGATTGTAATTGTCAGAGAAGAACTCGAAAGAACAGGCCGTCCACACTTGTGCTGTGTTAAGGAGATAGGCACAGAAAAGAGAACAAGAAACAGTTGGTCTATCATGATACAGCAGTATCTTATTAACGTCGGGAGACAAGACGACAACGTTCTATCGTATAAGAGAAGCGAAATGGAGAGAACAGAATAAATCCAATTAACTCACTTTTTATTTTTCTCTCAGAAAACGGAGAGGAATAGTGCTTAATTAGAAACATATTAGACAACAGCTAATGATACAGACAACTCGGCAATAATATGGTAAATTATGCTGGCAATTGAATTCTGCAATTGTTGAAATCCATCGAACATTCCTATTGAGTTCTCATCACTTCATCTCTTCATCCGTCAAATCAGATCTATTCTCGTTCATTTCAACTGCTCTCGTTTCCTAGAGTTGATCTATGTTTTGAATTATGCAACCATCATCATTTGTGATCTAAACTGAGAAAATGGTACATCATCGAACACTTCAAAAGAAAAAGGAAAAATAATCTCTTGCATTCAGTTTGTAAAAAATTGATTCTTTTCACATCATAGTGACCACGAAAAATAGAGATTTGTTATGTGTTCATTTGTGCATGATTTGATTGTCTCAAATGCTTCCACAACGGCGACATGATGACCGATGTATCGACCAAATTTACTTGATGTTTCGTTAGATAACATGCACTAAAACCATAGCCAAAGTACCACTAATCATTATGTTGTAGTGATTATATGTTTTTAAATCTAATAAGCATTTATTTTAATATTTTAATTGATTTCATCTTTCTATAAATAGTTAATGGATTACAAACTTTTCAATTGTTTTATTTCTTATTCAAAATAGTTCAGTTGATAACACACTGATATGCAATAAAAAAAAATTGATTTAAGAGTATAAGATAATTATACCATGCAGCATGAGTTTTTCACTAGTTAACATAAATTACTAGCTATGAAAACCTAAATCCCATCACAAAACCATTTTATTTATTCCTATAGCTACTATTCCTCAGGACACCATTTTTCCTATAGCTATTCCTACAAATCCAGATATGAAAGCATTCACTACTATTATCCTCTGTCATGTTAGCAACAAGAATTCCTCTCTTTTCTTTTCTCTTGTTGCATGTTTTTCTATGAAGCTATGTCTTTTTACATGCAAGTGTTTCCATGCTGTCCTTTCTTTATTTGGGTGTAACTCCTTGGGAAACCCAAGCTAGATTATAGCTAATACAATTTTGTGGTGTAACAATTTACTACTTGTGTATCCAAACTACATGGGACACTATGGGAGTCACCATAGTTCTCTCCCGCTTTTTTATATACTCTCTCCTGACAGTCATTAGCCCCACAAATGAGATTGACGGCAGGAGACATCATCCCAATGACCTTTCGGATTGATTTGGTCCAATGTAGGAACATTGTCTCCTGGTTGGGGACATCATCCTCTGTGACCTAATCAATGTGATCTTGATACTTCCTGATGGAGTTGTGTTGAGATGTATATTCTATGTTCCTAGTTCACTCAGTTGGACTGCACTGGGTGTTTTTCTCAAGGATCAAGTGGATTCAACCTCAAATCAAGTGTACCAATCTAAAGAACAAGTTGCTCAGCACAAGAACAAAAGTTGATGGAAAGTTTTGGAACTATTAGTCATATGGTGATACTGTAGAAACTGTTATTATTATGGGCTATGAGAAGCTGCAGTTTTTGGTTCATGTAATCAAGCAAGGAAAGGTCAAAATCATATAATATATGCAATAACAGCCTTTTAGAATCATGAGGACACACACATATATTATTTTGAAATGATGTTTCAAAATGATACGACAAATCAACTCAAATGGGATGAAATAATAATAAGTCGTAGTTATGGTGGATCATAGTGATTTCTTCCAGTCCATTTACTTGTTATAACAGGCCTTTACAACTTATCTAACAAATGAAAAACATTTATTGCATTCTAGTGCATGCAAAACACATGCCAAACATATCATTGCTCATAAAGAACATTTCGTTGCTCATTAATCAAAAAATGCCTGAATGCTAATGATCAGATCATTGCAGAGATCAATATCAAGTCCAAAAGCAGAACAGGATGAGGAGGATGGCTTAGAGGAAGATGAGAAAGACTGCATGATGTGTAGATCTCAGAGACGAATATAGACAGATGGTAAGTGGGAAACTTCTGTGATGGATATGGAAAATCCAACTACGAAGGCTCAAATGGAATCCTGATGGAGAATCCATGGGAAGGGCATTGAAACATTCATCCATTTCTCTTGAGTTGAGGTACAAGATTGTTCAAGTGAAGTTTTGTTTCTGGGGACTCAATGCATCTGTTCTTGTTTCATGTGTATGTATATACTTACTTGTTTCTCATAAATGATTTATCGCTAATTGGTGATTGCTTTATCATATGTGTTATCATCGAGACTAAACTTTACTGAAGAAACGTGTGTTTTGTAATTAACAAATATCAAATCAAGATGAAAAAAAAAGGAAGGATGCAATGAAGTTGTCGATTAGACAAGAAAGGATGGAGATAAAAGCTGGAGTTAATTGAATGGGATGTTAGACTGACAGCCTATATATTCAGTCGAAGGTGGATTTTAGTAGTAGACAGCCCACCCTTTGATTTAGTCTTAGATTAAAATTATGGGGGTGTGGGTGACTATGTTTTGGAGATAGAAAAAGCACAGTAGTAAGGGAGAAGGCTACAACCATATGATTTTCAAAGAAAAAAAAGAGAAAAAAAGAGAAAAAGATAAGGACAACACATAAATACTGTTCTCAATCATTTAGCAGTGCTTTTATCTCATATTAGATCAGATCTATAGTAGATTCTTACTGTGATTACTTGAGAAGAATTATGGAGGATTTAGATATTGTACACAGTGACGTGATCCTTGTATCCCAGTTATTTTCTTGTGATTGTTGCTAGGGTTTGGGCAAGAGATTGAGATTTGTATATTCATTATTCTTATAGTGGATTATCTCTAGTTTGTCTCATGGTTTTTACCCTTTACATTGGAGGGGTTTTCCACGTATATCTTGGTGTTCTATTTGATTGTGATTCCATTTAATTCCACTACGTGTTATGGCCTACTAGTATTTGTTTATATACAAAAGTTTATTTCTCTTTATATCCCATCAACTAGTATCAGAGCAGGGTTGTAGTGATTTAATTTTTGTATTTGAACATGAAGGCCAGTAATGTTTCTCGCATAATTAGTTTGAATGGAAACAATTGGATAATATGGAAATCAAGAATGGAAGATCTTTTGTATTGCAAAGATTTGTATGAACCTTTGCAGGGGAATAGTGCAAAACCCACAACTATGACAGATGATAAGTGGAAAAGGTTAGATCGAAAAACAGTTAAGTTTATTCAATAATTACTAGATGATAATGTCTTTCACCATGTTTCTACTGAAAGTTTTACATATTCTCTTTGGAAAAAATTAGAAAGTCTCTATGAAAGAAAAATAACAAGTAACAAAGTTTTTTTAATCAGAAAACTTATGAACCTAAAATATAGAGAGGGTGCTTCTATTGCTGAATATTTGAATGAAATATAGAGTATCACTAACCAGTTATCCTCTACGAAAATGTCTCTTGATGATGAGTTGCAAGCATTGTTACTTCTCAGTTTATTGCTAGAAAGTTGGGAAACACTGGTGGTTTCCCTTAGTAATTCTGCGCCAGATGGTGTTGTCACCATGAGTCAAGTAACAGGTGGTTTGTTGAATGAGGAGTTGAGAAGAAAGAATTCGGTAATATCTCAGAATGATTCACAGGCATTTATCTCAGAGAACAAAGGAAGGTCAAAGTCTAGAAGCAGATCACGCATAGGTAGAAGCAAGTCAAGATCAAGAAAAGATATTGTTTGCTATAACTGTGTTGAAAAAGGACATTACAAGAATCAATGTAAGCAACCTAAGAAGAGCAAGAAAAAGGGAAAAGAAGTGGAGTCTACAAAGTCAAAAGAAAATATCACAACTACAGTGCAGGGTGATGATTATTTGATTTTGTCTCCTTCTGATGATATTTTTTCTTGTGTGTGTCAGGATCTTGACACGGGTGCTTCTTATCATGCTACATCATCGAGAGAGTTTTTTGCTACATACAGGTTTGAAAATTTTGGCGTTATCAAGATGGGCAACTGTGGCATAACAGACATCGTTAGCATGGATGATATCCATATAAAGACCAACCTTAGCTACAAGTTAGTGCTTAAGGATGTGAGGCATGTGATTGACTTGAAGCTGAATTTGATTTCAGTTGGAAGACTAGATGATGAAGATTATGATAGCAGATTTTACAAAGGGTAATGAAAGCTCAGTAAGGGTTCTCTTACTATGGCTAGTGGAAAGAAATATCATACCTTATACAAGTTGCAGGCCAAAGCTTATGGTGAGCAATTGAATGCTGTAGAGAAAGACTTCAGCATACAGTTATGGCATAGGAGATTATGACACATAAGCGAAAAGGGGCTGCAAGCTCTTTCCAAGAGAAAAGTATTACCGGATCTCAGAGGTGTACATTTGAACCCTTGTATTGATTGTTTGGTTGGCGAACAACAGAGTTTCATTTGCTAGTCCTACTATGTCTAGAAAAATGCATATCTTAGACCGTGTTTATACAGATGTATATAGTTCTTTGAGGACAAAAACTCATGGTGGATTTATTAATATTTCTGGTATAAGTGGTGCACTTTATTTTGTCACTTTTATAGATGATTTTTCCATGAAAGTTTGGGCCTATACTTTGAAGACCAAAGATCATGTTATTAATGTCTTCAAAGAGTTTAATGCCATAGTTGAAAGGGAGACAAAAAGGTAATTGAAATGCATAAGATCAGATAATGGTGGTGAGTACACATGATTATTTAATGATTATTATAGGTCACATGGAATCTAACATGAGATGATAGTTCCTGGTACACCTCAGCATAATGCAATTGCAGAGAGGATGAACCGCACCATCATGGAAAAGATCAGATGTATGCTTTCATAGGCCAAGCTACCCAAAAAGTTTTGGGATGAGGCTTTAAGGACTGCAGTTGATGTGATCAACTTGTCACCATGTACATCCCTAGATGGTGATGTTGCAGAGCATATATGGTCAGGGTAAAATATTTCCTACAAGCATTTGAGAGTATTTGGTTGTCATGCATTTGCACATATTCCAGACAATGAGAGGTTCAAGTTGGATGATAAGACTAAAAAATATATTTTTCTTAATTACTCACATGATCAGTTTGATTACAGGCTTTGAGATCCAGAAAAGCAGAAGATATTTAGAAGCAGAGATATAATCTTCTTTGAGGATCAAACCTTTGAGGATTTGAAGAAGAAGGCACCAGCCAAGACTTCTACAGAAGGATTAGCAAATTGTGACCCAATTACTTCTCTAGTATATCAGGATGATGGAGGAGATATGCAAGAAGATGGTGTAGAGCTTGATGTTGATCTACCTGTAGGATATGTTGAGCAAGAAGAAGTTGGAGAGCAAGTTCCCATAGAACCTCAGTTGAGAAGATCTTCTAGACAATGTCAACCTTCCAGAAGATACTCTACAGATGAGTATGTGATGCTTACTGATGCAGGTGAACTAGAGAGTTAACAGGAAGCAGTTGAAAGTGAGCAGAAAAAGAAATAGTTAATTGCTATGCAAGAAGAGATGGATGCTCTTTAAAAGAACTACACTTATGATTTGGTGCTACTACTAAATGGAATTAAGGCCTTGAAGAACAAGTGAGTATTCAGGTTGAAGATTCAAGAATATTGTTGTCTACAAAGCTAGATTGGTTGTGAAAGGCTTTAGTCAAAAGAAAGGTATTGACTTTGAAGAGATATTTTCTCCTGTTGTTAAAATGTCTTCTATTCGTGTTGCTCTTGGTATTCTTGCTAGCCAGGACTTTATCTACAAGTTGAAGAAGAGCTTGTATGGGCTAAACCAAGCTCCAAGATAGTGATACAGAAAGTTTGATTCATTTATGATAGAAAATGGATATAAAAGAATGGCTTCAGATCATTATGTGTACATCAAATGGTTTGATGAGAATTTTATTATTCTCTTACTGGGCATGCAGATTTCCCATGTCAGAAAAACCAAGACGATTTGATTATCACAAGAGAAGTACATCGAAAAGGTATTGGAAATATTCAATATGAGCAATGCAAAACCAGTTGGTTCTCCTCTTGCAGGTCACTTCAAGTTGTACTCAAAACAGAGTCCATCAAGTGATGAGGAGAAGGAGAAGATGCAAAAGGTTCCTTATGCTTCAGTAGTTGAAAGTTTAATGTACTCGATGGTATGTATGAGACCGGACATTGCATATGCAGTGGGTGTTACTAGTAGATTTCTTGCAAATCCAGACAAAGAGCACTGGACAGTAGTGAAGTGGATCTTTAGACATCTTAGAGGGAGCTCTAAGGTTTATTTAAGCTTTGGAGGTGGACCACTTGTGTTGACAAGTTACACAAATGCAGATATGACAAGAGATATAGATACAAGGAAGTCTACTTCAGGTTATGTACTTACTTTTGCAAGGGGAGCTGTGTCATGATAATCCATATTGCAAAGGTGTATTGCTCTCTCCATCATAGAGGCAGAACATATTGCTGCTATAGAGGTTTGCAAAGAAATGTTATGGATGAAAGAATTCTTATAAGAATTAGGGTTGAAACAGAAAAATTACACAAATGGATGACAATCAAAGTGTCATCCATTTGTGTAAGAACCCAATGTTTCATTCCAAATCAAAGCATATAGATGTCAGATACCACTGAATTCAAAATGTATTTGAAGAAAAGCAGTTGTAAAGATATGCCGACAGCTGGTCGGTATGACTTCACATTGAGGAATCTTGGGATAGCCCATATATTCAGCCCAAGGTGGGGTTTAGCAACCCACAGCCCACCCCCTTGGACCTAACCCTAGATTAAAGTTAGGGGGTGTGGGTGGCTGCGTTTTGGAGGCAGAAAAAGGACAACAGCGAGGGAGAAGGCTGCAGCCACATGATTTTCAAAGAAAATGAAGAGAAAGAAAGGGAAGAAGACAAGGATAATACAGAGAGACTATTCTCAATCATCTAGCAGTGCTTTCATCTCAGGTTAGATCAAATCTACAGTAGATTCTTTTTACGATTATTTGGGGAGAATTATGGAGGATTTAGATATTGTGCACAGTGACGTGATTCTTGTATCTCAGTTATTCTCTTGTGATTATTGCTAGAGTTTTGGGTAAGAGATTGAGATTTGTATATTCATTATTCTTATAGTGGATTATCTCTAGTTTACCTTGTGATTTTTACCATTCATATTAGAGAGGTTTTTCACATATATTTTGGTGTTCTATTTGATTATGATTCCATTTAATTCCACTGCGTGTTATGGCCTACTAGTATTTGTTCATATACAAAAATTTATTTCTCTTTATATCTCATCATGAGAAGTATCACTCCAAAGTGCTTCTGTAAGATTGGATACATCCAAAATCACATAGAACTGGATAAGATTATCTTTCTAGTTCCAGACTATTGAAATTATGTCACACACCCAAAGGAGAGGACATGACGATACGTGGGATGACCTTGAGCTAAACTATTCCAAGTTTGATTATTATTATTATTTTTACATCACATAATTAGAAAGTTACACATGTTAGAATCAAAATAACAATAAATATTATATTTAAAGATTAACATGGTACAAGATATAAAAAGATAATTACATCAAAAGGAATTATCTAATATTGATAATTTCAAGTGTCCCCTTAATATAGCATACATGAATCACTAAGAGACACCCTCAACCATATTAGAATAAGAATAATAATAAATATTATATTTAAAAATTAATATGGTACAAGAATATAAAAAGATAACTACATCAAGTATCCTCTCAATATAGAATCCTTTCATACATACATGGATTACTAAGATGCACTCCCAACCCTAAATCAATCATATCTATTTTAATAAATTATTTGTGATGATAGAAAAAAGAGGTGAGTATTTAAATAAAATACCCAGGAAACATGCCTCCTTCGTAGGGCAAGGAAGCAAGATGACAATTTGAAGCACATCAATTATAAAATACATAAGCTTTAAACATATTAACATTATCAACAATGCATCAATCAGACCAATACATGTATTTTACACAAAAGTAAATCAATATGCATAAGACTAAAATGTGTTTGTATTTAAATGTCAATGCATCTTATGTTTTTTTTTAATGTTATATTTATATCATATATTTTTTAAAAAAAATATAATGACTAGACAATTAGACACGTACTGAATTCAAGGGAATCAACCCTATCTTACGGATAACATCCTTGATGAATTAAAAATCATTCTACATGTTGAGCCACGAGTTTATCACCTAACGATATAATAGTATATTACTCATGAAAATTATTATATGAAATATTTATTTTAAAATTTTCAATTGATTGAAATTTAACTCTTTCTAGGTTTTACACAGCAAATAAAAGAATGATTCTATACCTTTATGGAGGTATGTGGTTGGATCTACCTCGCAAGGATATAACTAGATACTCTTTATGTGTGATTGTAAGGTGTTTGATGCAGATTCGTGAGCACTAGTATATTAAAAATGCAAAAAGTAAAAAAGTGATCTTGGCGAAAAAAATATATGAAAAAGCAAGACATCATAAGAAACATATATATTTTTTAGCCTTTAAACATTCTTAAAATAAAAAAAATATATCTAAAAATTTATATTAAATAAAATGTATAACAAAATTTTTGAGTTTGCAAAATGAAAATAATGCTAAAAATCTTGACAAAACTCAAAATATCTCAAAATTAGAATTAAAAAAATTAATATTTTTTTAAAAAATTTCTTAGTCTCATACTATATATAAAATGGGTGGTGTCAATTGGATTGTGATTCAGCATATACTAAATCAATGGGTGGTGTTGCCTCCGCTCTCATCAACTTGATGAAGGGAAGAGGTTAGGCGTTGCTCGCAATCAGAGCAAGGGAGAAACGATAAATGGTTGGGGGCAACAACAACGAAGGTAATGATAGATAAATAGTAAATCTGAAAGAATATTTTCGTTGAGTTGATGAAAGAAAAGGTGTCTCAAATAAGAGGAGTATTATTTGGTAAATATCCAATAGTAAAAACTTTTCTAAATAAAATATCTTTAATAGTTAACATTATTTTATGAATAAAGAAATTAAAATGGTATTTTCACCTTAATGGTTTGTTTGGGGATAGACTTTTTCTTCACTTTTTTTTTTGTTGTCTAACTTTGATGAATGGATTATGATCTTATATTTTTAACATGAAGCATCTTTTGTTTTCACTAGAGTTATTCAAATTAACCATAATATATCTCATCTTAATCCATATTTGAATCTAATTAAAGATTACTTTTGACTCGCGTTGGATAAATATAGGTAGGTATTGGGGAAGAATGATTCGGGGTCATTGTGATTTAAGAGTACATAACAACAATTAAAGGAAATGAGGGGAAAACGAAGGTTGAATCTCATTGAACTGAAGGCAGATGAAATTAATAAGACCGATAGGAATTTAGAGGTCGTGGACTTGGTAATATCATAGAAATTATTTTCTCTCTCTAATCTTTCTTGAACAAAACATTTTGATTATAATTTTCCTGAAATGAAACTGATGGATGTTTATGGGAGCGTGGAGGGACGTAGCTGAGCTCCGCGAGTCGTCGACTGCCATACGTCTTCCCACGTGAATTCCACATGTCACTACACATGTCACTACAGCATGAACATACGTCTTCCGCAAAGCGTCGGAAGAAACACACCCCCCCCAACCTTCTCCTACGTGTCTGCGACGAGGGGCGGCGAAGGCCTTTCTCCGATACGATCTCGCGGCCTCGCCGTGCTGCCGTCATCGTTGTCGTATCGCCCATGGCGGTGACCGCCCACGAGCCGAACGCCAGCCACGGGACGCTTTCCCACTTCGCCTCCGCCGTGCTGTGTTTGCCGCTGTCATCTGTAATTTCGGAATAAATTCCTAATTATTTAAAAAATAATAACTATATATTTTTATATTGAATAAAATATCTGCACAGTATGGATATTATCGACAAGTTTAGCATCGCGAACTTTCGGGAGACAGCTAAAGTATCTTTCAACCAAATGTTATCACATGAGGAAGTCGAAAGAACAGGAGAGGGATGGCTTCATCGTCGAACCATTCATATTAGGTTTATATGCAGTCACATGACGAAGAGATGAACTGTTTCAGAAGGACAGCAGATGTGGGGTTCCGACAAGTGAACGAGGGGAAGAGGCGACGTGCCGGAGCAGGTCCTCGTTCTACACACCGGTGCAGCAAATAAACAACATGGAAGTACAAAAATGTTATGGCCGCGGTAAGAGGCATCACACGTTTACGCCACGTAACGGGAGGTGAAGGGTTAGGGCAGTCAGGCCACTGCGCTCATGCCAGGCGTGCACCCAGCAATCCCGGCCTTCTGCGTGTCTACGCCCGGCTGCACCGCCCAATGGAGGCGGGAGCCTTTCCCCGAGACGACCATCTGGGCGCCGCCCTGCCACCGCCGCCTTCATCGTCGTCATCATCACCGTCATTCCGTTCCTCCGCCTCCGTCTCTCCGGTTTTGTCCCTTCCTCCTGCCGCCTGATAAAAAGAGGAGCGAAGCAGCATCAACGACACAGTGCAAGGATCGAAGGTTGGTAGATGGAGAAGCAGGCGTTATCATGTGAGTTCTCTACATGCTCTTTCATGAGTTCTCTAGATGAAACGAGTTGCTGTTAACTAATCATGCATATATTATTGTCTCAGTTCTCTCTCTGTGTATAAATGCTTGTAAAGGTAAATAAAGGAAATAAATGGCCATGGAAAGGAAGTCCCTACAAATGTTCAGATAGGTTTATTGACTTCATCCCAAGAATTATCAGGACAATTTTATATATAGAAAATTGTAGTGCAATTGGATTGTGATTTAGTATATGCTAATTTTGAGCAGGAAATATGTATTACTAGAGATGTATGCATGCATACCTCCTCCTGAAACTGGTTTAGTGAATCCGTCGTTAGTTGTGTCTGCAAGATCACAAAGTTGATGGATTAGCAATAGGGTTGAATCATCACAGCAGATACGAAGCAAGCAATTTAGATGTCTTTGGTTATAGCAAACCTCCAAAATAATCTATCAGGTTCAAATGATTGAACCGTGTGCATGCATCAAAGAAACAGCTGAGTTTGATTTGACAGTAGTAGTTGCTAGCACTGTAATTTTAGTTGACATGATTATACTAGAGCAAATGTGATTGAACATTTTTTTATTCGGAGACGGATGGATACAAATGTCATGCCGGTGTTGTAAGAGTTGGATGGTTATTAACCTTTCTTGATCTTGTCCATTGTAGTGCGTCAGACAAATCTTTCTCCAATTTACAAAGGTTATCAGCATTTAATTGTGCAAAAATTGTTTCCCGAAGTCTGCAAAGAAAAAAAATAATCAGTGGAAACTTTATGAGAGACTCTTGTTTTAGGCATGATAAAAGTCAGATTATAACCTTTTACCGATCTCCTGTAATTTCATATCAGCCGCTAGATGAGCAAATTCTTCATGTTTCTGTAAAAATCATGGTACAAGTTACTTCAATAATATTAACAAGAAATATAACAAGTTTCCTTGATATAAAGTATTCAACATCTTTCAGCAGAAAAGATGCATAAGAAAGTGAAATCAAGGATCGATTCAATTGTTTAGTTAAGTCCAAAGGCATCTATTGTAATGTTTGCTTGATCATTGTTGTGATACACATCCATGAGTACATGAATGATCATTGTTTGGATGTAGGAAAAATATCCTATTCTGAGTATGAGTCCATTAGTGCCAGAATCATGGAAGATGCTACATCGGTTGGAACAGGGAAAGGGTTTTGGTGATGGACCTTGTATAACTTGAGTTTGATTTCTTGGAGAGTCTTTGTACGAAATATAGCCAACATAAAAGGCATAAGTATGAAAGAACCGGCAAGAAATGGATTTATTCCTTTAAAACATGTTCTAGAATTTAAAGACCATCTCACTTGCCAACGTTGTTGCTCGAATGGTTTTGAATACGGAGCAAAACTTGGACTTCTTTTTTTCGCTTCATTTTAATTTGCAATCAGGGGAAATAGATCATATTTGAGAAGTGATCGAGCAACAACAAAATACATGAAAATATAACAAAGAACTGATTAACCTCTGGAGAAGAAAAAAGGAAAAAAAGAAGAGAACAAATAAGGGACATTACAATTATATTTTTAGTTTTAGGTGAAAACTATGAGATAGAGTGTTAAGCCAGACATAAGCTCACCATAGAACTTTTGCTCTCACAACTTATTAGCTTTAGCCTGACCCGTAATCTTGTCAAGGATATAAATGGCATGTTTAAGGTCTAGATGTAGTTCAAGTCTCTCATGTATACTGTGAATGTAACATGGCTGCTTTCGAAGCTTGTTTTGTCTGGAAGAGTTGTTATCTTAATAATCCGATTAGAAGTTTGATGTCTGATGCCGAAGGCGTAGGTGTAACTTCTTTTTGAAGTAATATGATTTCTTTTCTATTTAAAAAAAACAAGTTTCAGAATAATATATCTTGACAATACATGCCAACAGTACAAGAAAATAATAGATTGATTTCTAAGAACAGGTAATATTAAAAAATGATAGCAAGAAAAGAAACATATCATTTATAAAGGCATAACATGTTGCACTTCAGATTGCACCATTGAGTCCAGTTAGAATAAATACTAAATTAGAATCATTTATTATGCATGACCGAAAAAAATCAGGAGAATTGGCATATGTCAATATCAAGTCTCTTAATGATGTGACTTAGACTAGTTTCAGGAGAAGGAAGAAATCATCCATCGATGAGCAGCGCATATTTGATGCAAGTTCACTAGGACTACATAGTAACAATTCATGAAACATGAAATATAAATCAGGACAAACATATAGACAAAGACCGAAGAGCATATTCTTGTTGGAAATGCTTTGTAATGACACTTCATAAATAGGTCGAGGTAATTGAAAGAAACCAAAATTCCTAGTAGATCAATCTATTGAAAGAGAAGGTGGAATTAATAAAAACAAAAACACCCTCTCTCTTCAAACTATCCTTGTCAAGTGGTGATTCACACCCTTGTCTCAATTCCATTAAGATTCCTGTTTGCCATTTTAGATATCAAGACAAATTGTAATGTGTCATGCATGAGTGATACAAAGTTGAGACAGTCTTCAGATTTGTGTATGTATATATTTGTGATGCAAGAGTAATACAACTTGTCTTTATTCAACTTGCAGTGTAAGTAAAATTATAAGATGGTCTTTTATTGATCTAGATTCCTAGAATTCCTAGAATCATCCTGATTAGTTGAAGATGGTGATTTTAAGATTACTATCGATTTTTGAAAAGAAAAAAAAAGAGAAGAAACTCTCTGTTAAACACACCTGTATACATTATTTCATGATACTTCAGGATCAAACATGGCTTTTTAACTGATGATAAACTCCTTTCCTATTCCTAATTAGTTTTCATGATTCGTATCGAGCCTTGTCTTACTGGTTCTATTGTGTCTTTTAGACAACGAGTGAAACAAACTTTTTGAAACACCCGACACTTTGAATGGAGTTGTGCAATGCATCAGATGTTGATGACATTTATCTCAAATTAGGAACCTGATGAGTGAAATGTGCAACCACTAACTCGAGAACGAAGTTGTGAACTTGACCAATTAATTGTCAAAGTCATGATGAAGATCATATGTTGATATGCCAAATACTGAGCACCTGCCAGTTACATGTATCGCATACATAAAAAATTGGTGGCACACACTGTGTTATGCCCCCATAAAAAATAGCATGCCAAATACATTGTCTTGATAGATCAAGTCCGGATAAAGAAAAAAATGTCAGGCTGGTAATTTTTCTACTTTACATTTAAACATTTCTTATGAACTCATGCTTTAGTTGAAGTCTGACATAATTTCTAGAAATATGGTAGACAATGAAACATGCGAAAAAGTTTCACCTGCATATTGTCATCAGACTTGTTCACATCTCCTGCTGCATTCATAAATTTCCGGTAACGTTCTACTGTTTTCTCCATGCTGAATTCAACATAAAATGGTTAGTCTCCAATTGTACTGCCCAGGAAAACTGTTGTGGAAACTGGCAACAGACAAGTTATATGGTTCATCCACATTCTCAAGAGAGATGAGTACAGATGTGTAATAAAATCTAAGCATTTGAATGACCAAATACTAACATTGTTTCCTTTGCAAGATTTCCAAGGATTCAAGGAGAGTATGTGGATATGCTTGAAGAGAGGTATGTTATGTGGATGTTGTCGAGGTTTTATGATCTCTGGAATAATAACATTCAATACTGCAAGTAACATTAGTTTGTTACACCTCTATTCATATTAACACTCTCTTTTTCTTGATCAGAGTATGATGAGTGAAGGCCATTTGTCATGACAAAATAAGGGGTGTATCATTCAAATAATTTAAAGAATGATCAAGAAGCAGATACATTCATCATCAGACAAGGGTGAATATATTTAGATAGACAAAGTTGTGAAAGAAAGGTAATAAAATGTAGTGTGTTAGACGCAAGAAGAAAGAACAGTCATCTGGCCCAAATAAAAAGCTAAATGCTAACAGGCCAAATCACAGCAAAAATTTCAGGAGGACAGCTACAAATTATTTTCGTCGTATAACATTCCAACAAGATAAAGGTATGGGGAACCATATAGAACACTTTGTTCATGTTTGTTATTTTCTATATCTATATATTTGTTTTTTCCATTTCCTGTATTGCAAGTTCTTAGTAATTGTTTTTGCCTGCATAAACTATGTAAACTTTATATCTGTTAAAACTATCTAACCTATTGACTTACTTGACACTAAACTTAGGAAGCAGCATCACATTTCATTTTATTGATCCTCTCAGGATTATTTGCTACTATGTTGCTTTTCTGAAATACTTGAACCTTTAATATGTCAAAAGACTACATAAAGGGATGACATATGAATTAGCATTATATCCTACCTGTTCTACGTCTATAATCCTCATGCTAACCAGTGACATGCTTCATCATTATCATGTTTGATGATATTAGTCTATATATGCCTAAGTATCCATTTTATCTATAGGAACCATTTTACAGTAGTTTTAGTCTTCTCTTATTTTACAGTTAATGGCTTGATGTTTCTTCTCTTTGTAGAATGTCATAATTTACAATGAGCAATGTCTAATCGGTCGACCCTTCCCATTTTTTAGTGTGATTGGCCCTCCCCCATTTTTCGCCTACCCCATATAGGCACCATTCATAACTTAAGAGTGTAAACCTATTAGAAGAACATAAACTTAAATTTGATCCATAAGGTGAACTCGTTTGGTATGTTACAATTTAGTGGAAATCAGAAGGAAAGATCTTATGATTCAGTGACTAAGAATATCAAACATAGCTATTCATTCTTCTACATGATATCCTACATATCTAAATTAATAGTGATTTGCTTACTGGTGTTGAGTGGTTAGAGGGTATCACTTAGGATTATGCACTGATACCAAGCAATTTTATTAGTCATGTTGATGACACAAACAACACGATAAGCTTCAAGTAGTTCCTAGAATGTTCATTTTTTATAGTTAAAATATACGTCAGATTTAACCCTAAGATTTCTATTACAAAGACTGAAAACATTACCTACAGATCTTAACTAGCATTCTAATGTTAGTCACTATTTTTAATGTTTATGTTCAATGATGCTACAAATCATGGTAGGCAGTGAGTAGCAGCCAAATGTAATGTCAAGTATCTAAATACAATATTCACATGAAATTTTCTCTGAAAGTAGCAGTTAGAATTTAAACATTATAATATTACATAAATTTTCATGCTCAATTCCAGATGTTAGAATCTCAATGTGCAATATGAGCAGTTACAATTAATCTCTGATCACGGGAAAAGAATGATAAGTGTAATACCTTTTTTTTTACCTGTACTATGAACAAAACAAATCAAATGATGATTTAGTGGCATATTGGTTTATATATGTGATTTTATTTCTTCATGATCATTCTGGTATGTCACTGAGTGGTCAAACCAACAAAATGGAGAATAAAATTCATGGTTGGTCTAGTTCTTTAATTGGATTGTATATATGTACATAGTTGATCAGGTCAATCTTCCATTGACTCTGTCAGAACCTATTAAAAAATATACTAAAATATTATGAAATTCAATCATCATAAGATGACAAAGAGCAAAGAACAACCAGGAATGACAAGATGGAGAAAAGAAGAGGCATAATAGAAAAGAGAAGTAAAATACTAAGAAGACCAATTAATTATGAAAGAAAAAGGTCAACAGATGGAAATAGATTAAAGAAAAGGAGAAAGAAAGATGTGAAAGAAACACAGAAGCAAAAGAGGAAAGATAAAGATTAAAAAATTGTATATATTTATGCTTTGCTCATCAAAGCACAAAAAAAGTGTTCCAACTGCTCATTACATACAACTTTGATAAGTGTTTCTTGTCTTCATTCATCAGTTTCAACATGTATTTTTGTGATTTATGAAGTTACTGACATTGAGTTGATGTGAAGTTTTAGGCTGTTTAATGTATGCTGTTTTATAGTGCATGATAAAAAATTTTAGCACTACTAAACGCATGATGAGATCATGTGATCTTATGATTATGTGGCACAAGGTTCTTATTTACTATGCTTGAGCACAAGTAGAACAGTCACAAAAGCTAATCAAAATAAGATTGTCAAGCCTACTGCAAGATTTCTACATATTATGTAAAGTATGAACAAAATAGAAAGATAGATATACATGAGCAGTACATCGAATATCTTTTTTATAGCTTTGTCTGTGACATTTTCTCCTACTTATTCTTTTAACATCCTTGTCGAAGACTTTGCAGACATTGCATCTCTTTGCCTTTATTAAATCTTCAATCTTTTGCTTCAATTACAACGCACCTCTTGGCTCCCAATTGCTTTTCGTCGCTGTTATCGACTAGTCGAACTTTGATCTACCATACTGTTTCAACTTACCAATGACTTCGACTCTAGTGTGGGTTTGGTTGAGTTGTGCTGATCCTTGTTGGTTCTAATAGATCATTTAGACATCAAACGAAGGAAAAGGCCTTCTTGTTATACGCTAGTCTCTCAAATGTCTCATATCGCTTGAACTAGGTGAATGCCTATTGGAGCTTTGATGAGTGTCGTCTCATAGAATTTAAAATTTTTTGTCTTTTCTCCATAAAATTTGACCATCGATTTCTCTTTCACTTAGTTGTTACTTCCAAGTTGGTTCGCATCACTTTTGCTTTTAATTAGTATTCTGTTAGAAAATGAAACACAGTATATTCTCGAGAATATCGATCATCATTGGTGAGGATTTAATAACCATTGTCTTTTACTAAATTTTTTTGAAGGATCTTTGAACCTATGTAAAGCTCCTCTGCTAGATAAATAAGAGAATTGGGGTACTTTGTTTCGTCCATTCTCTTAAGGAGGGTTGAGAAGGTGACCTCAATCGCCTACTTGAGGGTTGTATTCCAAGCATCAAGCTAGTTACTAGTCTTTGCTTGTTCTTTGCTTACCCTTTTGAAGCACCCGAAGTGTTTGAACTTTTTGCGTTAAGTTAGCTACTGTGATTCGCCTTCTCACTACCATTGAACTTCTGGAATACAAGAAGTTTTGCTAAAAAAAATAAAAGTTAGCCCTGATTTGGAGCAAGTCTCCAATAGTTTTGGACACTTATGGGATTGTATCATATTCTTCATCATTTTTGTTAACTACTTTGAGTAGAAAAGATATAGCATCACATATTGCTTATTTTGTTCCTTGGTCGAGCACTCTTGCATTGATCTGAATTCCTCAACTTTTGACTATCTTAATGAGAAGCCTGTTGACACCAATCTTATAAAGTTCTTTGGCCTTTGTTCTTTAGCCTTGTCTCGGTACTTAAGAGTTTGCATCTACATTCTCCACTTCCTCGACCCCTTTCACGACTAAGTGCTCTCTCTCCATGAGAGCAATGGATCGATTACTCTATCAAAGTCTCACCTCTATGGTACCATGACACTACCATAGCCATGGCCTTACTATCCATCGCCTTGCATCTGCGTTTCTTTCTTTGCAATCAGTAGATCCACCTTTGTGGCATTGTGACACTCCTCCGAGTCCTTCATTCTAGTCGATACTTGGTTTTGGGTATCTAAGTTCCTTTGGACTTGTCGTCACTTCCTCGTCCCTTTCAATCACTTGTTTCGACACCTTTATGTTCTATGAGCAGTTCTCACAACTCCCATGGCCTTTGTCATCATGTTACAGGGCTTGCATCGATTCTGTTACCTTTGCTTCCTTATGGGATTCACTGGTATTTACATTCGAAATTCACTGGTATTTACATTCGAAATTCACTGGTATTTGCATCGAGTTTTGGAGTAGTCTAACTCTTCAATTGCTCTAATCGTACCTTTGTATGATCAAATCCCTCTTATGGGATTCACTGGTATTTACATTCGAAATTCCTTGAATACTTGAATACTTGTTGCAAAATTCAAGGTTTTCATTCGATGCAAAATTTGTTGCACTTGAATACTTGCCTATACGGTACCATGACATTTATTCCTTGAATTTATAGCCCTTATTCTCATCATGTTGCTCACCAAAGTGTAGCTCCCAGTAGCTCCCAATTATACCTCTATATAATTAAGTCTCTCGTGGAACTTCTCTTATGTGTGTCGCATTGCTTCAAATTGTTCTATCACGATCCGTTACACCATGTTGCCTCTTGGTGATATCTTTATTTCCTTCTGATTTTTGTGGGATGAACTCGGATTGCAATCTGTCCATGTGGGGCCTCTGCTAGCACATTCGCCACCTCCTACTATGTTCACTTCTTTAGCAATCGACCTTCGTCCATCTACTTTCGGGTCACACTCGAGCAAAGCACAACTCTAGGACAGTTTGTCGCCTAGCAGCTCTCGAAGTCCATCGATTTTACTGAAATTGATACGTCATCCTAGACCTTTGCCTGCCAGCACAATCTCTGTTATGCACTGCTTACTTCATGGTAACTCGAATGGTAGTATTGCGACATATTCTTCAAGAGTACTCATCTTTTGAAGAGAAAGTTCATCATTTGCACACAAGCCCTTGCATGAGTATCGATTCTTCAAGTTAGCAATTCTCCTCACCATTATGAGCTTTATATAGCTTTTTCAATCGCTAAGCAACCCATCTCA
Organism: Musa balbisiana; assembly: GCA_004837865.1. Taxonomy (NCBI): domain Eukaryota; kingdom Viridiplantae; phylum Streptophyta; class Magnoliopsida; order Zingiberales; family Musaceae; genus Musa; species Musa balbisiana. The sequence continues at coordinate 20,383,555 of CM017198.1, forward strand.
CCTTGCACAGTTTCATCATTTGTCAAGCGTCTCGCTTGCTTAAATATCATCAAGTTTGGTTGTCAACGTCGTGTCATAGCTTGAACTCAGCCATCTTAACTTTTGTGCACTACACGTTCTTCCCAGCTCACTTATCCTCATGGAGCCTCTCATGCAAAGGGTTGGCCATTCCTCTGAATGCCAATCTTAGATGCTTGCTCCTCTAAGCAACTTCATTCCCTAAATCTCAATACTCCTTTCCCCTAAACGATCATACATGCTGGCTACACTCATTGCTGCTCCGCTAGGTCCCCCACGATTGCATGCTTAAGTGTTTTTAAGTGTGCTTGTCCCACTCCGATACCATTTGTCATAGATTTAACTGGTTTTGCTTAAGTCGTGCAACACCCTTAAATATTTGTTCACGGAGGGTTAGTCTCCCCGAAACTTGTTATGTTTTCTTAAGGACCTACAAAAAAGAAGACAGGTTAGAGAAAGTGTTTAACTTGAGATTCACAAGCAACCCTTTCAGCAAATGATAGGCAATGCAAATTATAAACATAAACTTCGTAAGGTCTAAACGGTCACGCGACAAAAGGTCCAAGGTGGTCTGTTGTAGTCAAAAGTCCTCATAAGTGCCCATATGACATTGTTGTAGAACAAGAAAACGAACCAACCCTAGATACTACCTCTAAGGCCCATCTAGCCATGTGCCACCCAAGTAACTCTTAGGTGTTATGTTGCCTAGATGGCTTAATTTTGGGCAATTTTGTCTCGACACAATGACTGTACACAACCTGTAATTATAAGCTTGAAACGATCACAAAAGCCAATTAAAATGGGGCTTCCAAGCCTATTACAAGTCCTCTACATACTATGCAAAGCATGAACAAAACTAAAAGTCATGAACATACACGAGCATTATATTGAACACACTGTTTACAACTTTGTCTATGATAGTTTGTCAATAAAGTTATACTTTTACCTTAATGTTTGAGGCTGCCACGAGACAAGTAAGCCACAATCAAGATATTAAGAACTAATTACCAAGTTACCTCCTTGTAGAATATTCGTAAAAATATTTTTGGAAGTCCAAGGGGTAGCTTGGGTCGATTATGAACTACATCCTTGTAAAATATTTGTCAAAATATTCCTGAAAGTCCAAGGGGCAACTCGGGTCGATTATGAACTGCCTCCCCTATGGAATATTCTCGAAAGTCCGGGGGGTAGCTTAAGTCAATTCTGAATTGTCTTCCTCGTGGAATCTTTATGATATTCCTTCTCCTCCAAGTCAGTATAAAAATACATCTTTAACTCTAGACTAAAAAAAAGGAGGACCTCAGTACTAACTTAAGTGTCGAAGGGATCGACTCGGGAAGCAACCCTTGACCTCGGTCTTTGTGCAGATAACAAGTCTAGAGAGGTTGCACTCTATTCTGAAGATAACGTTATTTTTTCCTCACATTTTGGTGCTAGAAGGAGGGCCCAATGTCATAGGAGCGTCCGTAGGCCGACCCTGTCCATGAACATTTGTGTAAGGCTCCGCCTCTGACCCACCCACGACACTTTCACTCAAACGTCCACCTCACTGTGAGTACTAATGTAGTACTAGCATTCGTTCAACGACTCTAGACCCTCGTCTTCGGGAGTGCCATCGAACCATCTACTCATTCCTTTGCCCGCATAATACAAGTTGTTACCCCGCTCCTACCTTAATTAGACCAATGCGTGATGCCACCGCCTCAACCACTGTTGACAGTTCGGCAACCACTGGCATCGACGTTCGTAGGGGTCCTTTCACTTGACGAATTGCCAACCTCTCATAGGCATCTAAGACCTATCGAGCCATCGACAGAAAGAGCACCTCGCTCCTCGACCGCAGAGTTCAGTAAGCTGCCCCACCACCGCTCTGCTCTGCTTGAATCTGGGACCCACTCGATCGGTTCAATGGACAAATTTTTAATGATCCAACTACAGTAAATGAATCGACGCTTGGAAGAGATGTATCGCTGTTGGGAAACCTAGGGCGACATCACATGCATAATGGAAGAATAGAAAACAAAAAATCTCAAATTTCCATAGAAAATAGTTTCTTATCGTCAATGCGAAGATTGGTGCACAAAAACTCACGAAATCGAAAATACATATATAAGAAAGATGTGTTATCTGGGAAGATCGTATATCCCTGAAAATTTACAGATCTGTGGGAGAGGATGAAGGAGGTCAATTGTCCTCATCTCTAATAGTAATCCATATGATACAAAGATGCTCCTCAAATCGCTGCTTAAATCTCCTCACTATGCACACCAAACAATCAAGAAGGGGCCGACCCTTCTTGCTGTCCACACACGCCAAACAGGAGTTGTTAGCCAAGGAGGAGAGGGGGAGAGGAGAATATGAGGTTGTCAACTTAACCTTAATAGATCCTATCCTATTGGGTACTAGATCTCCGTTCAACTACCCAAGCCTCTTAGATTAGTGGGTCTCTTAGATTAGTGGGTCTTTACCCAATAATCTCACATTGGTTCTTATTGAATCTCGATCCAATGATTCAGGGGCTTATTGAATATCCAATAAGATAGGGGCTCTAACAGATATCTCATATCCGAACCTTTACTCGTCACAACATCTATCATATATGTGTGACCCTCTAGGCTCAATATTAAGTTGGTCATGAGTCATACCTATCATAACTCCTTTTGGCTTAGTGAATTATTATCTTTATAATAATTCATTCAACTCATCGACTGCGTACGTACGAGGCCACTACACCGTAGTCCCTAGACGATATAAAGAATCTAATCCATTAGATCTTTCTGTTCTCAATTACCATGTATCTATAGTCATTCATCCTTCTAATATCTCAAAGATCGTATACTGGGTATGGTGTTGTCAGGCCCATATAGTTTCTTCTCGAGTATCGCTTTAATCCGATTCTCCTAGAGAATTCTCTCTCTCAATCTAAATAACCGTGGCCAAAGATTTGCTTGAGTAAAAACACATAGAATATTCTTTTCATACACCGAGAGTGGATGATCCTCTATTGACACCAAATAGCCCTCGTAAGGTTGGATGCCACTCTCGATGATCGGTTGTGCTAGATCTGAAACTTTCGGGTCTATAAGTTTGGTATTAAAGAGTGAAGTACTTATACAAGACATCCTTGGTTTCTCAAGTCTAAGGACCAAATATATCATTGAGACGACGGAATCGCTGTTTGACAATGAGGTATCATTAATCATCCAGCATTCCATGAGTGGATCAATCAATGTGTTGACGGATTTTGATGATGAGATCAATTGATGAAGTTATGATCTAATCAACATTTAAGTGACACAAGATTAACTTCGATCATGGAAAGACAAATCGATTGAAGCAAGAGAATCAGACGTTGGACTGGAGTGGAACATGTCAGAAGATTAAACGTTAGGGCAGAGGATTGGTTGACGTGTTGGAAGATAGAATTCGTGTTGTGAGTTCGAGCATCAGGCCAAAAGGATTTGACATTGTGCTAAGAAGATTGGATGTTGTGGGAGGTTAACATGTCAATAGATCGGGCAATACGTCGAAAGAGAGGACGATGCATCGAAGGATCAGACGAAGCGCCAGATGAACCAATGACATGTTGGGCAACATAGGATTCAACAGTTGGGTCAAGTAGTGGCACCGATAGACCAAGCGATGGAACCGCTTGAATTGGAAAAAGTACAAAATGTACTTTTTTTGGAAGACTCGATGGTGGTACGACCAATGTTAAGCGGTGGTATCGCCCAGTACTGGCGGTAGTACCGCCAGTACGCTGAAAACCCAGGGATTTGAATTTTTGGCTACATTTAGGGCCTATAAATACCTCTCATTTTTACTTGGGATAGTAAGAAAGAGAGCCAAAAAGGGAATAAATACTTGAGAAAAAAGCGTGTAAACTCTCTTGAAGTGGAGAGTCTCTTCCTCCTAGTGTTTAGAGGTCTTTCTAAGGGATAAGTGAGGTCTTAGTGTAAAAGATAGGTGTAAAGGTTCTCTCTTGAGCTTGTGAAAAGGAAAAAGAATTGTAAAGAGGATAGTTGGTCTTTGCCCATTAAAAGAAGATCGTTAGTGAACACCGATGGCCTCGACAGAAGAGGAATAAGGACTGGATGTAGGTTGCGACGATCGAACCACTATTTATTTTGTGTGCATTTTCTTTTTGCTCTTCATTGCTATTACTTTCTAAGTTAATTGCTTCTTATATTTACTCTAAGTCGAGCAAACTTTCGATATCGATTTTCATTGAACGAAATTTCCAAACCGAGGTTTTTATGAAAGCACTAATTCACCCCCTCCCTCTCCTCTTGAAGTGTAGAGTCTCTTCCTCCTAGTGTTTAGAGGTCTTTTTAAGAGAGGAGTGAGGTCTTAGTGTAAAAAAGAGAGGTGTAAAGATTCTCTCATAAGCTTGCAAAAAGGAGAAAGAGTTGTAAAGAGGGTAGTTGGCTTTCGCCCATTAAAAAAAGATCGTTAGTTAATGTCAGTGGCCTTGATGAAAGAGGAATCGAGAGTCGACGTAGGTTGCGATGATCAAACCACTATAAATTCGGTGTGTATTTTCTTTTTACTCTTCATTGCTATTACTTTCTAAGTTAATTGCTTTTTACACTCACTCTAAGTTGAGCATACTTTCGATATTGATTTTTATCGAACAAAAATTTCAAACCGAGGTTTTCACGAAAGCACTAATTCACCCCTCCTCTTAGTGCCATTATGGTCCTAATAGTGAACTCATTCTCCAATGAGCATCTACATTATATCCCTAATGTCCCCACACAAGCAACTATGAGATTAGCCGCCTCCATCATATGTATGGGTATACAACACACCAATCTATCCATTATCTCGAGTAACATATGATCGGGATTATTTAGAGTATGCTTAAAGGAGAAACGATATTATCATCGCGATCTCATTAAGATCCGATTCTTATTGCACAAATTCGTGGGCATCATAATACATGTAATAGGTAATATAAAGTAAGAAAAATATCAAATAAATAATAAACAAAAAGAGTGTATATCATGTCACACGTGTCATCACTCATATGATTGGTTTACATGGCACCTATGACTAGTAGTCTCTACCTTCCAAACTCAGATGTCGTTATATGACACACTTTGAATGACCTAATGTGTCGCACCTTCTCAACCACCTTAAGAGGTTTGGCAAGAGAGTGGTACGCTAATCTAAAATTGCTTTCTATTAGCTCATTCGCTCAGCTAGCAAAAGAGTTTAGTTCTACTTTCTCGAGAATATGCGCCCCACGGTAGCTATGCTTCTTGGACTAAGACAAGGCAATGAGGAGACACTCTCGATCACCCAATTCACTAATGAGACCCGAGGAGTAGACAATGTTCACCCTTCACTCATGATTCAATCCTTTATGATGGGACTAAAGCCCTCTCGCCTCTTCTGGTTGGTGGTAGAAAGAACACCAACGATAGTACCCAAAGTGCTTTAAAGAGCTAATTAATATATTATCGTCGATGCGATGGTCTCGAGCAAGCATGAGGAATCTCACAAGAAATCGAGGTAAGAGCGACAATAGTCCGGCCTTGCCCATGGTCACCACAATGTAAGAGAAATGAATGACCCGACTTGCCTCGCTCGAGGTCCAAACTAACCCCCTTGAAATTGACTAGAATGAAAGTTTTCTTGTAGATAAGAGAAAAAAAAGCTTATTAAGAGACCCCTAACTAATGAGGACTCCACTTGAGAAAAGAAAAAAAATCTAGATATTATTATTTTCACCGTGATTATGACTATGATACGAAGGACTATTATAATATGAAGGAACAGATTGAGGAGCTCATACGACAAGGGCACCTTGGGTGGTTCGTTAAAAGACATCGGGAGTCATCACCCTGACCTCAAGGGTCAATTGAGAGATAAATCAACATCATCAACGGCAATCTGACCTTAGGAGGATATAACACCTTAGGTCACAGAGCTTATGCCCGAGCCATATTGGAAAACGCCCAAGACTAAAGGTGACAACGAAATAACATACGACAAGGGCACCTTGGGTGGTTCGTTAAAAGACATCGGGAGTCATCACCCTAACCTCAAGGGCCAATTGAGAGATAAATCAACATCATCAACGGCGATCTGACCTTAGGAGGATACAACACCTCAGGTCAGAGAGCTTACGCCCGAGCCATATTGGAAAACGCCCAGGACTAAAGGTGACTACGAAATAACTTTTAGAGAGGAAGAAATAGAGTGCCTTAACCCAAACCACGATGGTGCCTTGGTGGTCTATGTGAGAATGGTCAACGCCCACATAAAGAGGGTCATGATTGATATAGGTAGCTCTACTGTTATCCTCTATTTTGACGTCTTTCAAAAACTTAGGTTCACAACTAATGACCTCATCCTTATGGCTTTCTCGTTGACGGGATTCACAGGCGACTCAATCTCCTCTCTCGGGATCATGAGCCTGCATGTCACATTTGGAGATGAGCCATGCTCCAAAATAGTTATGACCAAGTTCATAGTGGTTAATATTCCCTGGTTGAAACTTATATTTAGATATGAGCCTTATACTTGACAGACCTGGTTGAAACTTTTCAAATCCTAAAGAGGTAACATGCTTCTTAATCCAACTAAGTGCCCTCTTGGAGTTGGCTTAGGAAAGTTCCACAGATTCATTGTACACCATAAGGGGATAGATGCAAACCCTGGAAAGATACAAGCCATATTGAAAATATGCCCACCTTGGATGATAAAGAAAGTCCAATGGCTAATGGGGCGAATGGCGGCATTGAACCAATTCTTATCCCGATCAGGTGATAAATGCCAACCTTTCTTTCGAGCCCTTAAGAACCCGAAGGGTTTCTTGTGGACCTAGAAACGCCAAGAGGCTTTTGAAAGATTAAAATGCCACCTCGCCCAACTACCATAGTTGACCTCCACCTCGGAAGAGATTCTTAGTCTCTATCTCGCAACCACCGACCTGGTCGCCAACTCCGTGCTAGTCCAAGACAATGTACCCACCAACCTAGTAGACTCGAGGAGCGATACTCGCCTATAGAGCGACTAGCATTTGCAATGGTGCTCGTGACCAACCACTCACACAGGTTCTATCTTGGTTCGACATCTTAAAGTGACTACTGAAATGGTCCATAGAACTGAGTGAGATTGACATACAATATGTGCCAAGAACTGCTATAAAAGCCCAAGCCCTAGCAAATTTTATCTCAGAGCTGACTCCCCCACCCGACGACAATAGCTATACTCCCACAACGTGGACATTATTTGTTGACAACTCAGCCACCTCGGAGAGAGGCAACATTGGCATCGCCTTAAAGGGCCCGAACCAGAAGATGTACAAGTAAGTCCTTATATTTGAATTCAAAATTTCTAACAACAAGGTCGAATTTAAGGCTTTTAGGACTTCAACTCGCACAGGAACTCTAAGTCCAACAACTAATGATGTTTAGTGACTCGTAGCTAGTCGTAAGCCAAGTGGACAGAAGCTATGAAGCCCAAGATACAACCATAGCGAAGTACCTCACTAATTTGCAAAATTAGCTCATAGCTTCTCTCGACTCAGCTCATAGCTTCTCTCGACTCCATATGCTTTGAATACCACGCAAAGAAAATACCCAAGCGAATACGCTCGCCTGATTGGCATCTACCCGAACTCCAGAATAAGATTGTCCACTGGTCGAGACATTATCAACCCGCACCATCAAGAAACTCGACATGGCTATGGTTGGAGAGGAACCAAGCTGGATAGATGAGATTTGATGCTACAAGAAAGATAGGATACTCCCAATCGACCCCATAGTGGCCTTAAGAGTCAAGCACCACAAAGCATGGCATTATTTAATCAATGATCCTCCAACCAAACGCTCCTCAGATATTTAACCTCTCACAAAGTCAAGAGGGTGCTTGTTGAGGTGCACGACGGTATCTAAGGAGAATACATCAGTGGATGGACCCTTGCCTTCATGGTACTTCAGCAAGGGTTTTACTAGTCCACACTACGCAGAGATGTGATCGCTTACGCTCAAAAGTGCTATAGGTGCCAAGAATTTGCTCGAATACCATGATAATTGATAATCCCCTTGAGCCCAATCAATTGTAGGTAGTCGTTCACACAATAGGATATGGATCTTCTCAAGCCCTTCCCACCGGCTTCGGGTTAGTGAAGGTTTCTCATCGTAGGGGTCGATTATTTCACAAAGTGGGTAGAAGCTTACGATATTAGCATTAATAACTGAGAAACATATCGAGGGGTTTGTATAGAAGAATATCATCACCCACTTCGAGATACCAAAGGCCCTCATCACAAATAACGAGACTCAGTTCAATAACCTAAAATTTAGGGAGTTCTATCGTCCTACGAAATCTAGCTAAGATTCAGCTCGATGGCTCACCCCCAAACCATCTTATTGAAGTCACCAACTAATCTATCATCAAAGGTCTCAAAAAGTAAGTCATCGGATCGAAGAGTACCTAGGTGGATGAATTATCGAGCAGCCAGTGGGCTTCCTGAATGACACCTAAGACCGCGATAGGTGAATCACCCTTTAGCCTAGCCTTCGATATTGAGGTTGTTCTACCACCTGAGATAGTTTTCTCGACACAGCTTAGACGTGGAAGCCTTCGAAGTAAGACTTTGAGCTAGACTGGACTTAGTCGATGAGACCCGAGTAGTTGCGTATTTACGAATTATAAGATATAAAAAGGTAGTGGCCAAGCTCTATAATTGAGATATTCACCCTCGGGAAATTCAGCTAGGAGACTTGTGTTACGCAAGGCTAATATAAGTGACCCGACTCGATCCCAAGGAAAACTGGTACCAAACTAGGAAGGACCATACCAAGTCGTGGAAGTCGTTCGAGACAGGACATATTGCCTCGGGATAATAAAAGGTGGGACATTACCAAGAACATAGCACATTTCCAACTTAAAGAAGTTTTATCCTTAAGGCCCCCCTCGGGTTTGATTGAGGTATACTTTAAGTTTGTAGAAAGCATCTTTTCATTACTCTAAGAAAAATTACAATAGACAAATTGGATCTCCACAACCAAAATTAAACACCAATCTACAAAAAGGCAAAAGTAAATATTACAAAGTGGCTCGACAACAGATTAAGCATCCAAATGAGGCGATGAGTTAGGATTATCATCAAAAGGTATCTTACTTTCCATCTGGACACTCTAGTCCTCAAGGTAGGTGGTGAATGGGTCCTCCTCAAGCTTTAGCTCAAGATATTATGTCTTCAAATGGGCTATGGCAATCAGGTTTCCAAACCTATATGATTCAACCCCCGACCTTTCCAGCCCCTTTCTAAATCCCACAAACGCCTTGTACTCAATGACTACCTCCTCTTGATACCTCAACACCTTACCCCACTCAGTCTCCCTCCCGAGCTTGCTCCTTTACTGTAGCAGCCTTCCTTTCAAGTTCCAAGTTGAGCGCCTTTGCCAAATCCAACTCTCAAGCGAGCCCCAATAGCTCCTTCATAACTTGGTTACTACCTCGGACACGTCCCAACTACTTAGCCAGGGTAGTAAGCCCTCACTCGGCTTCCTCCCAAGTCTTCGTCTCGGCAACAACAGAATGATCAACTCCAACCTCCTTCAGCCTCTTGACCTTTGCCCAAAGGTCGACATTTTCCTAAGTTTGCTGGTCAATAACAACGTCAGCAATCTGGTCCAACAAGATCATCACATAATGATGGTGATACAAGTATAGAGACAAGTGGTAAAAAATAAAAATAAAAAACAAACACTCACAGCTTGACTTACCAGCACTTCGTTATGATAGCCTTGATTAAGCAACACCTCAAAGGGGTAGAGATAAATTTGCTTTACCAACCTCGAACATAGGGATCCCCAACAATACTACTCCAAGGCTTCACTATTATCCCACACCTTCTGCCCCTCCTATAGGTCTTCCTATATCGATTGCAACTGGGTGCCCGAGGTCGGGTCGGGTTGGTCAACTATTGTCAAAGCTGCAAAGGTCGAGGTCTCCCCTTTCACAAGTCAACCATTAACCTCAGTTTCTTCTCTCCTTAGCTCAAGGGAGACCTAGGGCTCTTGGGACCCTCTAAGGGCTCTAGTGTTGTTGAAATGAGACTTCCACCTACATCGGGCTCCTCAGATCCCCTCAAGAGACGAAAGGTCCTTTTCACAACTATCTTATACTTTTTCTTTGGTCGGTCGACGCTAACATCTTGATTGGTTAAGTTAAACCTAGCTCCTAGGGTAGCACTACTAGTTACAAGTGTCCTGCAAGCCAATCACGTGAATGATGACACGTGTAATCCGTTGCACAATATCTTTTGGTTAATATTAATAATGATATTTTCTCACTTTATATTATATAATAAATATATTGTGATGTCTTTGAATATGTGCAATGAGAATTGGATCATTATGAGATCATGATAATGAGACCAATTCACCTTTAAACACAGATTCTAAATATTCATGATCGTAGGTTACTCGAGAAGGATATTAAGGTAACCGAACAGACCGATGTACTATATACTCGTCTATATAATGGAGATAGCTGGTCTCATAGCTGTTTGTGTGGGGACACTAGGGATATAATATAGATGCTCATTAGATAATGAGTTCACTAAATGATCCGCTTATAGAATGTTGAATGGTTAATGATACCTCATCGTCAAATAGCGATTTTGTAGTTCCAAATATGTATTTGGTTTTTAGATATGAGACACCAAGGATGTCTTGTTTAAGTAATTCGTTCTTTGATATCAGATTTATAGGTTTAGAAGTTTCAGATATAGTACAAATAGTCATTGGGAAAAACAACCAACCTTACGAAGATAATTAGGTGTCAATAAAGGATCATATACTCTCGGTATCATGAGAAGAATATCCCATGTGTTCTCACTCAGGTAAATATCTAGCCAGAGTCACTCGGATTGAGAGAGTTCTTTAGGAGAATCTGATAAGAGAGAGACTTGAATGGATTTCGAATTGGCTTGATAGCATCATACCCGTCATACGGTATCTGGGATATTAGATGAATGAGAGACTATAGATACATGATAATTAAGGATATGTGGATCCAATGGATTAGATTCCCTTGTATTGTTTGGGGACTATGGCGTAGTGGCCTAGTACGTCCATAGTTGATGAGTTGAGTGAATTATTATGGGGATAATAATTCACTAAGTCAGAAAGAGTTCTGAGTCAAAAGGGGTTTTGACGAGTGTAACTCATGGCCAGCTTGGTATTGGGCCTAGAGGGTCATAGACATATGGTGGACGACTCGACGAATAGAAGATTGGATATGGGTAATCCAAGAAGCCTCCTTTATCTCTCTTTTAATAGATCCATTGGATGAGACCTAATAGAGTATGGAGTTTAGAGGGGTTATTTGATGAGGATCCAATACCCATTAAGAAGGATCCATTAAGGTTTTTATGAAAGGGCTCTATATAAATAGGAGTGGGGCTCAAAGGATCATAGGCTAGACCCTTAGAGCTGTTGGCCTCCTTATCTCTTCCTCCCATCTCTCCCTTGCTGTCAGCCCCTCCCTAGTATGAGAGGACAGCAAGAGGGCATGCCCCTTCTTGCTTATCGTTGCTATGTGGTGGTGCACTATCACGAGGAAGAGGTGCGTCACTATTGTTGTCCATCGTGTGGACTTCCGCTAGAGAGGAGTTCGTAAGAGTTTCTTCATCCAAGCAAACTAGGATCTATGTTTTAAGGGATATACGAGTTTCCCTAGGTGAGAATGTCTCACGCCTCAATGTAGTTTTATCGTTTTAAGGGTTTTATGAAAGGGCTCTATATAAATAGGAGTGGGGCTCAAAGGATCATAGGCTAGACCCTTAGAGCTGTTGGCCTCCTTATCTCTTCCTCCCATCTCTCCCTTGCTGTCAGCCCCTCCCTAGTATGAGAGGACAGCAAGAGGGCATGCCCCTTCTTGCTTATCGTTGCTATGTGGTGGTGCACTATCACGAGGAAGAGGTGCGTCACTATTGTTGTCCATCGTGTGGACTTCCGCTAGAGAGGAGTTCGTAAGAGTTTCTTCATCCAAGCAAACTAGGATCTATGTTTTAAGGGATATACGAGTTTCCCTAGGTGAGAATGTCTCACGCCTCAATGTAGTTTTATCGTTTTAAAGGAGTTTTATGCTCTCGATCATCTCTTAGCAATATGATGCTTTTGTTTGGGAAATGATTTTTATTTATTTTTTTGTTGTGCATGTGATGCTCCTTGTGGTTTCTCAACAAGTGCCTCGCGAATGGGGGTCGTTAATGTCGAGGTAGTAATCGTACCAGAAGATAAGCCACACCCTCATTTCTTCAGAGAATGCAGGTCCATTTCTACAATAAAAGGGGAGATTGATATTATAAAACTACATAAAATCAAAGTAGGGAGTGATGAGGGTTTCGGGTTAAACCCTGAGAGTCGAACTAAGATTTGTATCAACCAACTAGTCCTCGTTCGTCTTTTGGATGGTCTCAAATGATGATAGAATATCCTTTAGTTAGTCCCCCTCCTTGTCCGACAATAGGGAGGAGTATTGTCAAAAGATTATGTCAACCAGGCAAGGTTGAATCCCCAAACATGACCTAAACTTACAAAACAGAAACGTTCCTTCTAGTCCTTAGTATTCGAAGGAGCACCATCAACTTTGAAGCTCCCTTGAGCGATCGAATAATAGCTGCTCTTCCCTTTGCATAGTCGAAAGCAAGATGCAAAAAGTGTATGGGATGGGGAGATACTGACACACTTACATTCTCTAATAAACACTATCAAATAGTGCCAGGAGTCAGGCGTCATCTAAGACGATGATATGCTCCACCATTCAAGACAAGACTATCATTGGGTGAAAGGGAAGGTAGAGCCGTGCCTCGAGGGCATCACGGGGCAAAGAGACGCACGAGTCAAGAAAAATCTAACTCATACCAAGTAAAAACCGATATTACAGAAGCACAAGGCAAAGTACACCCAAGACGCATGAAAACCTAACCTACGTAAAACCAGAAAAAACCCAAACGATGCATTTCAAACCCCAAAATGCTCCAAGCACATCTTTAGGGGAGACAAATGATAGAGAATATAAAATTGACTAGCCTTCATTTGCCATGTCAATGCCACGTAAGGCTAACACACTCCTGCCCATATGAATTGGAGTCCAAAAGGTAGCTCAGGTCAATTATCAATTGCTCAGTTGCCTCTCCTCTAAAATATTCATAAAAATATTCTCAAAAATCTAAGATGCTGCTTGGGTGGATTATAATACCAACGAACATAATTTTAATGCATGAGGCAACCATGAAACAAGGAGACCACAGTCAAGATATGATTGACACAATTCAATCTTTCTAATGCAGATCAAGCTACATTTGGCAGACATAGGAAGAAAAAAAGGCAGACCCAAATAACTTTAGATTAATAGTGAACTTGAGCTTGGGTTCAATTGACATTTTAGGTTTGTCATACAGCAATGTCCTATATAATTAAGATTTTATTTCCCATATTGATAATAAAATAAAAGAAGAAAATAAATAAATAATATTGAACAATCATCATCTTGCAGGAAAGGAAGAGCACACACACAAAAAAAAATAAAATTATTTTATTGAATTATTATCTTGTAAGAAATAAAGAACATTCATGCACAAGAAGGGAAGATTATTTTACAAGGTTATTCCAAAAACCTATCTTCTCAAAAGATGACTAGATATAGTATATTGAATCATCTTGATGTGACTTTTATTTTCTTACTTACTAGTTACACCTTATATAAAGAAATAAAAAATTATACTAGGATGATCCATCTTTGGCTAAATAATAGTTTTATTCCTCATAAAATGTGAGTGGTGTGAGGTAACAATTTCTCTCGTAAATTAGAGGATTTGGTGTGAGTCCAAGACTTATCTCTACTTTCTTCCCCTCTCGTCTTCGCTCCTCCCAACTTGCAATGAAGACCCATGGATCAAAACTCTCGGCAATGTAAGCCAAAAGGATGTCTCAAAACCCTCCTTGACCATCTTAGTATTCATTGAATTTCAAGACATGATTCATATTATTTAAATTAATATTCTTGTAAATCAAAATTTTCTCATTTCCTCTTGTTTTAGTTTTTTTTATTTATTATCTATCCCACCAATTCTCTCATCATATTAGGCATCTCCTTTAGGATTATCCTACATCACTTTCTTAGTCATAGAATCTTCATTTTCTTCTTACACTAACCACCATGAGTTGGCTTAAAGCAAAGCTTGGTCTAGAATGATATCATAGTAGATCGTTAGTGTCAAAATTGTTCATCAATTAATAAGATCATTGTCTGTTGAGAGTTTATTTTTCAAGGAGATGGATGTTTACGATTCCCTTGAGATGAGTCTCTTACATTATTGATGTTGTCTACAAGACTAACACGGGGTATACCTGAGCGATTACTCTAATGCTCAAGTCAATTCAAAGTCTTATATTAGAGTCTAAAATAAAATTATCAATTCAGGTTAGTGTCAAAATTAGTCGTCAATCTAGAAGAGTATCATCTCTTGAGAGCTCTTTTTTGGAGGAGATGGATATTCACGATTCCCTTAAAACGAGTCTCTCATATTACCAATGTTGTTTATAAGACTAACACAATGTTGTACTCTGAGTGATCACTCTGAAACTAAAGCTAGTAGTTCAAAGTTCAAAGTCTTGTATGAGAGTCCAAAATAAAGTTTCCAATCCCGAATCGAGAAGATCCTAATTATAGAGTGATGGAAAGATATCAAAAAATATTCTTTCCATGAAGTTCTGCTTAGCCCGAAATATTAGTCATATCAAAGGTCTATCACATCAATTTCTTCATCACATGTAGATGACTTCATCTAGGGTCAGCAATTAAAAAGTTAAATATATTGATTCCTACTTAAACTAAAATTAATTATCGATCTTAATTTATATCAAACCATACATAAGACAGAATCGACCTCGAAGGACTCTAAAGGAAAGAGGTTGATATTAGTAAACCACTACTGATATCATGTAGAGGAATGAGTAGCTATGTTTAATGAAGTTAATCCTATTTATTTTTTAAGACCGGTTATATTTTAGTCAATGACTCATAGGATCTTTCCTACCTGGTATGCACTAAATTGTAACATATAAAACAAATTCACATAATGGATCAAATTTATGTTCTTCTAATATTATTATGCTTCTAATTCAAGTCAAGTTATGGAATGCAAATAAATAATCCTTTGGTTGGGCACTAGTCTTTTAGGTCCACCTATTCTACCTCTATTTTGTGTTTTTTTTGTCAAATCTCATATAAAGATTCTAATTCAAGTCTTACATAAAGGCTCATATTAATAGATGAATAATCTAAAGGCTTGCCGGGTTTACATTTTTAAATTGATGTTTATATACCATTAAATTCATCAACTAATAAGCGATGCAATCTTTGAAATAGTGAAAGTTTCATTTTCGTCCAATATCTCCTGCTGCCTATGAACCAAATAAATAACAAGTTTGTAACCTTGTACAATTTAGCTAACTTCAGCCTCTCGAGGTGGCTAAGATTCTAATAATGCAACATAACAACGATGAAGATGCTCATACAACGAGTATGATATGGAGAGACACCATGCGATCCAGAGCTAAAGATAACAGCGAACACCATGCAAGACAATACGAAGTGTTGTTTCCAAGATAAAATAATAAGGAACAGTATGAATTCAGCACGAAGTTGCAAATTAGGCGTTATGTCGGTATGTTAAATGCAAACATGATCGATGAAAGAGTAGGAAACAACGGGAAGACAAACACGTGCAATTGAGATGATAAGGCATGTCAGTATCCATGAAAAGACAGCAAACAACCAAATCCATCGATCGATGTCCGCTAAGCTTCCCTCTCCCGTTCCCGCATCGGCCGCTCCGTCCCACTCTCGCCGCCGAGCCAAGAACGAGAGAGAGAGAGAGGAGGAGGAGGAGGAGGAGGATCGATAGAAGTCCTACCTAGAAACCGAGGGATCAGATGGCTAGGGATCTCGAACGCGACGGTGGTCATGGAGGAGGTGTAGAACAACAAGTGCCGGAGGTGCGGGAAGGGAGGGAAGAGTACCTGGAGACGCTGGAGAACTCGTAAAGCTTCCCCGCAGGAGAGAAGACGAGGAGGCCGACCTCGGCGTCGCATAGCACGGCGAGCTCGTAAGCCTTCTTGAAGAGCCCGCTCCGCCGCTTGGAGAAGCGCACCTGGCGGCTCGTCCGGTCCTCGATACGTCTCAGCTCCACCTTCCCCCGGCGCGGCGCCATTCCCCCCTCGCCCCCTCCGGCGTGGCGCAAACCCTATCTGCGGGAGGCCAGCGAGGTCACGAAGTCGCTGGCGTCGCCGATGACAGAAACGACAAAAGGAATGATGGAGTGCGGTGAATCACCGCACCTCACCCAACTCTTGGTGTGCCCTGCAGTTGGCGCCACACGTAAGGGGAGGAGGACGCCGCGTGTCTGGTTTTTGTGACTTCTCCCTCGTGGGCATGGTAGGTGGGGCCCTTTAGGTTGACGTCAGCGTTTTTGGACTGCGACGTTGGTCCGTCCGTTCACTAACGGGTTCTCCATGCGCACGGGGTCAAACCCGAGCTCCAAAACGGTATCGATGCACGTTTCATCATCATGGGAGGCACAAATTTGAGCAAATTTTGCGCGGACGGTCGAATGTGTCAACGGCTTTAGCCAATTGGATCATCTAGTGATCTGGTCATGCTAATGAAGCACGATAACCCGTTCATGATTCAAATAATAGCTTTACTTCCCTTTTTCTGGTATCATTATTCCTCATTTGCATCCATCCGACGGTTCCAAGATTCCCAATTACTTTTATTAAAAATCTTTACCAATTTTATTGGAGTATATTATTATTATTTACAAAGAATAAATAGTAAAAACAGGATTCCAACATCTTAAGATGAATTATAATTAAGCCAATTGATAATTTTAAAATTTAAGAAAAAATTTGAGACATTATTGTATAAATGCCGATAAATTTCTAGATCTAAGATTTGTTGTCTTTGTGAAAATTTTAAAAAATATTTTGATGGATGGTGATAAACATTAATAACATATTACAGTTTATAAATAATGCTTTGAGCAGTATTAAATCCATGTGCTTTGATATTATTATTATTATTATTATTATTATTATTATTATATAAATAAATAAATAAGAATGAAAAAATAAATATTATTATTATTATTATTATTTATAAATGATAAAGCGTGAAAACAGGATTTGAACGTCAAAATCTTACAAGTAAACCGGTTACTATCTTCTTGATAATATTATTTAAGTGAATCGAATCGCATATGGAAATAGGGCCATCACGTTGGTGTGGGTCCCGCCACGTCAAATTTGGGAAGGAGTACGTCACCGTGGACCGCAATTTCACCTGCCAAAAAATCTTATTGGTGTGGGTCCCACCATGTCAAATTTGCGAAAGATTACATCACGCTGACAGGTAAAATCGAAATAATTCCACTGGTCATCTTCCAAGTTGTTGAAAGAGATTATGCGAGCTTATCCTTCCCACCGTTAAAACGGTCTGAACCACGACTTAGTAGTCTGTACTCAATCCTACCTGATCCTCTTTAACTTTTATGACACCGACGCGGGTCTAATATTAAAAGAATATCCGAAGTGGGATCGGCCCCCTTCCGTCTTCGCAACTTCATGTTACACGATGACCTACCATTGTCGTGATTGGACAACATGAGTGGGACCCGCAGTGCCGAAGAAGGTACTTTTTTGCTTCCCTGAAGAGCTTCATTTATTTATCGACAGCATTCTTTCCACTCATTTATTTCTTGATCCGTCGTGTATTTTCCTATGCGTATGTGGGTCCCGCGTGAAGCTCCTCTCGATGACTTGAAGGTATGACACCGCGTCACGATCTACGGGTAAGAGGTTTCGCTCTTCATTGTATGCCGCAGAATGCAAATAAAAGGAACCCCCTTCTTTCCCTCACCTTTCCTTTTATCTTCCCTTTTCTTTCTTTTAATTCTTTTCCTTGCATCCTCCTCCCCTTCGCCTCACCGCCATTGCTTCCTCCTCCGCGATCGCCACCGCCGCGGCGTGGCCAATGTCCTCCACCAGTGGACGAATCTTCGGTCGAGACTTGCTCCCCGGCTGATCGGCCGCCTCCCGCCTCCGACAGCGCCGACCGGGCTTACCTCGTCCCCTACAGGTAACGACTCCTCCGCGTCCTCGAACGATCCCTGAAGTTCGAAGCTTGATATCTTTTCTCTCTTCCGATCGTGGACCTTTGATCGCGTTCTTCGTCCGTTTAGGTGGGTTTCGATTGGTTTCTTGATTGGCCCTGGCCAGTTGGTGGAGGGACGCGCAGGACCCGGAGGCGGCGAATACGCCGAGGGCGGTGCCCTCCACCAACTTCTTACGGCATGAAGTTCCGCATCTTAGTGTTTAATCTCCGGCGAGATGATGATTTGGCGAAGAATGACGAGGAGGGTTCTCGGAGCCGGTGTTATGCTTTGATTGGTTCGGATTTGTGGTCGCATGCGCTCAAAAGGTAAGTGCATTGTGGATTCTTGATAGTTGGTTCCATTTTATAAGGACTGTTTCACTTTGTTCAGTTTGGGTATTTTTGCTTATGTTACTCTAGAATGTATTTTTATCATTTTGATTAACAATACGTGGTTTCTAGTCATCTAAACTCTGATGCATTGCTTGTGTAGCTCATGGTTGATTGTAGTTGAAGATTAGTCCTGGTGCTGCTTGAACAGTAATCATTTTTAGATTCTGGGTCACTTGATCTGAAGAGTGCAACATGAATGTGATAGAGAAATTGGAAGAATATAAAAATTGTAGCAAACACCATGGTTGCTATCCTGTTTATGCTACCTTGGTTTTTGAAGCATTTCCCTGCTCCATTTTGCCCATTTGTAGTTGAATGACCCACTGCTTTTGTCTTATGGAATTCATGTCCTCACAGTATTTGTTCATTACATAAATTGATTATAGATATGCTGACTTTAGGATTATTAGAGAAAGTTGATTACAGATCTAAATGGTGGGAAAGGATTATTGCAACAGATTGCTGGGGCAAACATGATGTGTAATACATATTGACTGTATCAATTACTTAACATGCTTAGTTTCATTCTTATCTTAATGCCACAGATGCTAAATGAGAAGGTTATTCCATATTTCAGTTTTGAACCATCAAACAGTTACAAATTTGCATGACTGTGTACATTGGCCCTCTTAGATCCTGCTTTTGTGGAAGCCTCATGCATTGAGACATCCAATAGATGAACCCCGTTTATTTAGATATCAAGGTGTTACTTGTCATGGACTGCCTTCTCAATATTAGAACCTATATCGAATGCCAGTACAGCTAGGACACCAGCTGGTATCAAAGCAGGAAAAAGAAACAACAAAAAAGGGAAAAGTATGTTGCAGTTGAAGAATTGGAGGGGCTCTCATTAAATAATTGTTAAATGACATTTAGGAGAGTTCTGGAGTGAGAGAGACTGGTAGTTTGTTAGGTCAAGTCGGTGGAGGTTGTGGGAGGAAAGGGAAGAGTAGAGAGAGGGGTTCTAATGTTGGAATAGTTAAGAGAATGATTTAAATTGAGGTTACAACTGTGTTGGCTGTCACGGACTTAGTTGGTTTGCCTAAGTCGTGTGGCACCCCTGCGTGTCTGTCCGCAAAGATTAGCCTCCTCGAAACCTCCCATGGTTTCTTAGGACCTACAAAAGAAAAAACGGGTTATAGAAAGCGCCTCACTCGGGATCCACAAGCAAACATTTTAGAAAACACTTCATAACCAATGTAAATTACAAACAAACTTTACAAGTTCTGAACGGTTGCACAAAAAAGGATCCAAAATGGTCCACTACAGATCGAGATATCTCAAAGTGTTCACATGACATAACCTTTATTTACAAACCTAAAATGGTCATCAAATCTAACTAAATTGGAGTTGTTAAGCCTTCGATCGTCCCTCTACATGTTGTGCAAAGCATGAACAAAGCAAAAGACACGGACATACATGAGCATTACATTAAACACCTTGTTTACAGTTTTGTCCGTGACATTCTCTCCCATTTATTCCTTCAATGTCCTCGTCGAAGCCTTTGCTGATACTGCAACTCCTCGCTTTTGCTGAGTCTTCAATCTTCTGCTCCAGTTGCAATGCGCCTCTTGGCTCCCAACTGCTCTCCACTCTTGTTGTTGAGTAGTCAAACTTTTTGATCCACTATGCTGTTTCAACTCGTCAATGACTCTGACTCTAATGTAGGGTTAGCAGAGTTGTGTTGATCCCTGTTGATTCCTACGGATCCTTCAGATGAAGGAAAAGACCATCCATACTATACACCAGTCTTTTAAATGCCTTATGCTACTTGAACTGGGTGGATGCTTGTTGAAGTTTTAACGAGTATCGCCTCATAAACTTTTGAAGTTTTGGGTCCTTTACAAAATTTGCCCATCAACTCTTCTTTCACTTAGTTGTCACTTCTAAGTAGATTCGCATCACTTTCGCTTTCGATTGGCATTTTGTTGGGAAATGAAGCAAATAATCTACTCTTAGTAGCATTGATCACCATTGGTGAGGATTTGACAACTATTATTTTCCATTTAGTTTCTTTGAAGGGTTTTTGAACATGTGCAAAGCTCCTCTGCTAAATAGATAAGAGAATTGAGGTACTCGGTTTCGCCTATTCTCTTAAGAGTTGAGAAGACAAAGGTTACTTGACTTCGCTTGCCTTCTCGAGGGTTGTACTCTATGCATCGAGCTGATTGTTGGCCTTCGCCTGCTCTTTGCTCACACTTCTAAAGCATTTGAAGTGTTTGCACTCTTTGCGTTGAGTTAGTTACTGTGATTCATCTTCTCAATGCCATCAAACTTTTGGAACGCAAGAAGTTTTTACCCTAACTTGGAATAAGTCTCTAATAGTTTTGGTCGCCTTTGAGATTGTACTGTCTTCTCCATCAACCCTACCGCCAACTCCATTGAGTAGCAAAGGTATAACACCGCATACTGCCTATTTCGTTCTTTGGTCATGCACTCTTGCATTGACCCGAAGTCCTTCATTTTAGGCTATCTTGATGAGAAGCTCGTTGACACCGGTCTTACGAAGTTCCCTGGCCTCTTTCCTTCAGCATTATCTCAGTACTTGGAGTTTGCCTCTACATTCTTTACCTCCTCGGCTCCTTTCATGACCAAGCGCTCTCCCCCCATGAGAGCAAAGGATCGATGACTCCATGGAAGTCCCATCTGCGATACCATAGTGCTGTCATGCCTATGGCCCTACTATCCGTCGCCTCGCATCTGCATCCCTTTCTTCACGATCGGTATATCTGCCTTTGTGGCACTGTGGCACTCCTTCGAGTCCACCTCTATTCTAATTGATGCTTGGTTTTTGGGTAGTTAAGTTCCTTTGGACTCGTCGTCGCTTCCTTGCCCCTTTCGACCCTCTGCTTCAACAACTCTGTGCTCTCCAAGCAGTTCCCCTTGGTCGATGGTAAGACAGACTGTAACTCCCATGCATGGTCTCTGCTATTATGTTGCAGGGTTCACACTAATTTTGTTCTCCTTAGCTTTCTTTGTAGCAATGTTCGCTTACTCGGCCTTGTCCTCTGACTTGCCGAGCTTCCTTAAGCGAATATGAGCTCTAGAGCAGTCCAAATCTCCAGCCGCTCCGATCATACCTCTGCATGATTAAGTCCCTCCCATGGGACTCACTAATACTTGTATTCGAACTTTTCCCTCGGTAGTACACAACCTCTATATGTTGATGACCAAGGCTTTCATCCAATTGAAAATTCGATGCACACACGGAAGACCCGCCTCTGCGGTACCATGGCCTTCACTACTTGAATCCATAGCCCTTCTTGTCGTCATATTGTTAACCGAAGTAGAGCTCCCAATAGCTTTTGATCATACCTTCGTATGATATAGTCCCTTACGGGACTAGATTCGTGTGTATCGTATTATCACGAACTATTCCACCATGATCTGTTGCATTATGTCACTTCCTGGTGACATCTCCATTGCATTTTGATCCTTGTGGGATGAACTCAGATTGTGATCCCTCAATGTGTGGCCTCTGCCAACACATCGCAGGGCCTCTTCCACTTTCGATTGTGTTCGCTCCTTTGGCAATCGACCTTCGTCCACTCGCTCTCGGGTCACGCCTAGATGAAACATCGCTCTAGAACAGTCCGTCGCCTAGTAACTCCCAAAGTCAACTGACTTCGCTGAAATTGATGCACCATTGTCTGGATCCTGGGCCTCTACCCCTACTAGCATAATCTCCACTACACACCGCTCCCTTCATGACAACTTGAATGGCATTACTGTAGCATATTCTTCAAGAGTACCCGCCCTCGCGTCCTCTTGCCTCGTGCTAAGGCCTTCTGAATCCAACTTCGCCTCCGTAAGTTGAGTCACCTCAGTTCCTTCGTCAAATGCTTCTCCGAGGGAAGGTGTATATGCCTCGAAGCTCCCTTTGTCTTTGGCACCATGCAGGATAAACCCACTACATCAAAATGAGGGACCCATAAAACGACATAATCTCACTCTTGCCTTTGCAAGCTATCCAAGGAAAGCTCTGTGCCTCCGCTCCATATTCCATCTTCTATGTCGGCTCCCTTCATGCGGCTTGGGTACTTCGTCAAGTTACACCCAAATTGCTCCGCTCCTCATTTTGCATTAAATTGATTGTGGCCCTCGTACCCACCATTTCACGGGTCAGCCCTTTGTTGAATCTGATCTCCATATCGACTCTAAGTGTACTTTTATCTTGTGTTGCCTTAGATCGCTCCCCCACTTAATCTCGTAATGCATTCCTCAATACATTATCTCAAGCGAGATCATGCGACGACTCCTCATCGCTTGCTCGGTCTGTTGAGCTTTGTGAAGTTGTTTTGGGGTACTCCTCCTCAACAAGTGCGGTCCGTTGCACATGGTTCTACCTCTAGAGAGTCAGGACTTAACCCTCCTGGATATTTGTCCCATTGGAGCAACTTCTTTTTTCACTTCCTTCTCTCTGAAAGTTTTGGAGACCACCATCCTATTGAACTACTCTGCCTTGTTGAACAAACTGTGCATTGTTCTGCCTCCCGTAAACGCAGTTGCTAGATTGCGACTTCACGTCAATACAGTCCCCGCTGCACCCCTCAAGGCCTAGCAATATGCTGAACTTACTGCACACTTCAGCCTCCTACAGACGTATCCTTCTCATGCTGAAGAGAAAGTTTCAATGCTCCATGGTATTGAGTTTCGATCGCCTTGGGATGGTCATAAATACTCCATCGTTTGCATACAAGCCTTTGCATGAGTACCGAATTCTTCGAGTTAGCAATTCCCCTCACCTTTATAAGCTTTACACAACTCTTTCGGTCGCTGAACAACAACCCATTCCACCTTACATAGTCTCATCCTTTATTAAGCGCCTCGCTTGCCTTAAGCACCATCAAGTATGGTTGCCAACGTTGAACCGTAGCTCAAACTCAGCCATCCCAATCTTTGTGCACTACGTATTCTTCCCAGCTTGCTTGTCCTCGTGGTACCTCTTGCGTGAAGGGTTAGCTATTCCTCTGAATGCCAATCTCAGATGCCCGCTCATCTAAGCGACTCCTTTTCCCTACATCTTCATGCTCGTTTTCCCTCAAACGGTCGCATGTGCTGGCTGCCCTCAACACAGCCCCGCTAGGTCTCCCACGTTTGCATGCCAAGTGTTTCTATAAATGCTTGTCCCACTTTAATACCATCTATCACAGACTTATTTGGTTTTGCCTAAGTTGTGCGGCACCCTTGCGTGTCCATCCGCAAAGGTTAGCCTTCCCGAAACCTCCCATGGTCCTTTAGGATCTATAAAAGAGAAAGCGCCTCACTCGCGATCCACAAGTAAACATTTCAGAAAACACTTCATAACCAATGCAAATTACAAACAAACTTCAAAAGCTCTGAACGGTTGCACAACAAAGGATCCAAAATTGTCCATTATAGACCGAGATCTCCCAAAGTGTCCACATGACACAACTTTTATTTACAAGCCTAAAATGACCACCAAACCCAACTAAATTGGGGTTGTTAAGCATTTGACCATCCCTCTATATGCTGTGTAAAGTATGAACAAACCAAAAGATACGGACATACATGAGCATTACATAAACACTCTATTTACAGTTTTGTCCATGACATGACGGCTGAAACTTAGTTGATCCATCTAAAATCATTAAGAATAGGGAGTCACTTTAGTACAAACCTAAACCAGGCATTCTATGTTATGGTCCTAATTTGGACTGGTATGACATATGTAGACCATGGTAATGCAAACCATGTCAACTGTAGCAAATAAGGCAAACCACGCATTCTGAGTCCAACAATGCTCTATTGTCAATTTTTTTTATAGGATAAATGACAAATGTTATATATGCAATACTTCTCAGTTTCTCTTTCTGAAAAATTATGCAATAGTGACCATGAATAAGAAACGGATTTAGGAATATTTCATACTCAAAAGTCTCTAGTGCTATCATCTGCATGTTTTGTAACAAAACTACTCAAGGTGTATTATTTTTTATTAAACAGCATCATCTTCTTGTTTTGATGTAAGGAAAAAAGATAAAAAACTTTGATGAAAGTTTTCTGTTTTAATGATCATTCTAAGATATGCATTTTGTTTTGTTAGGGCAGGTGCCTAGTGCCTCAGGCAATAAGAGTATAGTGCTTAGCATTATTTTGACAACAGTGCATCGGACCAGGCCATCCATGACTAAATAGATAAAGAATTATGTCCAAATAACCAAACTGGAAATTTCTTTTGCTTATACAAACAAATTGAACACATTTTTTGACCACTGAAATTGATTAACTATAATTTTTTACATAGGAGGGTCTTTCTGTTCCCAATTGATGCATAATTTTTTTAGTATGAAATTTGTTTAAATTTCTCATGCCATACTAAATCAGTAAATTGTCTGTCTTTTAGGATAATGCTGTTGATAATTACAAAAAGGTGAGCAAGATTTTTGGTGTCGACTCAGAACCAGTATGATGCCTATATTAGATATATATTTTTGTGATTTCAACAAGTAGTGGAACATGTAGCACATCGATAGTTTTTCACTTTGTCTTTGTTGAGTTAGGTTCGCATTTGGGACTTTTCTGGACAAACAAATCTGATATTAATGAATGAGTGGAATAGGTTTCGTCAAAATTGTCATCAAATGGCAGATCAAGAGGTAACATTTCTATTAAATTTGTGTTTTTATTCCTATAATATGAAATTTGGGATCAAACATGGTTGATCATAATGTATTTATACTCATTATTATGGTTTACTACAAATGAAATTTCTCTTCATCAAAATAGGTTCCTACAAATGAAGTAGCTGTGTTGTTGCAAGTTTTCTTGTTTAACTTGCTCTAATATGAAGAGTGGTTGTGGTATGTGGCTTCTTATGTGTTTGGGACCATGAATCAAAAAGCAGTCGTTCCATGAAAAGGATATCCATGTGCATTAGCACCTAGGAGATTTTAGTATTCATTTTGAAGAGTTTTGGTACCTCTTTTAGCCTCAATAGAGAACAAAAAGTTTAATATGTTATGAACATATTAAAAGCAGACTGATAGATGCCTAAGTAATGATGAAGAGTCATATTTTAGGTGTACTGGAAGTATTTTTATAAGCACAGTTCACTATGATCTTGTGAAGCCTATGGAAATACTGAACAGATATGATATGCCGCTTCCAGAAGATGACTTGCTGTGCGACTGCCTTATCACACACTAGCTTGAGTATCTCAAAATGAAAATTCACAACATTTTTTGTGAATTGCTGCCCAAAATATATGAATGAATTTAAGGTTGCTTTTCCAATTAAGTTTTGTTGTACATAAATTATGCTGCTATATGGCTTTCTTTCAGATGATTAAACAAAACTAGAAAAGTTATTATTGATTGTGCTGTGATGATGTCTCAAGGCCTCCCTTGATTTATATGGGGATATTGGTGCGAGAGAATTTTACTAAAAATAATAAAAAGGGGATTTGTTTCTCTTGATTTAGATGGGGATATTGGTCTACGCAGATCTGAAAGATCCATGTAACTATCCCCCGGTAGGCTGGACACTCTGGCTTGTTGATGATGATAATTCCTTCTAATGTTCTTCATGTGTTTTATTTGCTGTAACACAAGATCTAAGAATCACTATGTACTGTTGCAAACTGTCTCTTCTTTGTTTCCTTCATAAATTAGTTCCATAATTGTACCAGAGCTAAAACACTAGATAAAATAAAGAATCAGATGAGTCTTACATAATCATACAAATTATTTAAGGAAAATGTTGCAAACCTGGGACGTTGTTGTGCTTTTGTGACATCTTTGTTCCCTATCCTGTGCAGGGTCTTCTAGAAGTTCAGGTCTATACATTATCAGAAAATATGACATGCAAAAATGAAGTTAAAAAACATGACCCAGCATCTGACCAATCTAAAATGAATGGATTCTCTTTTGGTGGCTCACCTGTGTGCAATGGCAGCTTACGAAATGTGGACTCAAGTCTTCAAAATGGAAACCTCAAGGGAGGTGGTCTGTTTGGATTAAGAAGATTAGAGAATCTTGGAAATACATGCTTCATGAACAGTGCAATCTAGTGTTTGGTTCACACACTGATGCTTGTTATTTCCATGGAGATTATGGTAAAGTAACTAAGCTTACCAATCTGTTAGGACTGAAAGTAGGTCACATTGTAATAGATTACATGCTCATGCTATTATTTCCTGTATTTTCCAGTATGATACTTGCTTTGCTCTTGTGGCAAGGTTTTGGTTTTGGATGTCACTGGAATTATTATGTGATTCAGTTTTATCAGATTTAAACCGGGGACTTGTTTTGGCATTTGGAGATATATTAAGGAGCTTATGGACACCTGAAAGAACGCCAGTTTTTCCCTGGGTTTTCAAGGCAAAGCTTGCTCATTTTTCCCCTCAGTTCAATGGCTTCAACCAACATGACTTACAGGTTAGTTGATTGTTGGTCTCTTCCAATTTGTTTTCTGAATCTGCTGAAGTAAAAGTTTGTATTATACATTGAAAATTATAGTTAAATTGTTATATCCAAGCAATACACTTATACAGACAGTTCTGTTTGTTGTTTCATACGAGCTTCTTGCTTTTCTGTTAGATGAACTTCATGAGGGCCTGAATCATGTCAAACATAAGCCATATGTAGAAGCTAATGATGCGTCTGGTCGTCCTGATGAAGAAGTTGCTGATGAATACCGGGGAAATCATTTAGCTCAAAATGACTCTTATTATAGTTGATATTTGCCAAGTGAGTTCTGTAGTGTTGTGTAGTCTAACAGTTAACTTTAACTATCCATCACTGTCAATACACAAAAAGTTAAATGAATCATGTGATATGCTGTAGTAGTGATGCTTTTGTTCTGTTTGCTTCTAAGCTGTTTGTGGCGTGTCCTATCCTTTAATATTTCTGGTCCCACTTTCGTTCTGCTATTTCAAAGAAATTGTAGAAGTCATTTTGCCGCATTTTTTAAAGTATTTTTTTTATTTTTTGGTCTTAAAAGTCCTTAATATACTTTTACTAATTTAGCATCATTTACTAGGATTCCTTGACAAATACAAGTTATTTTCTTTGTAAATTTCATAACAGTGAATGCACACCCAAGGTTTCCATCACCTAGTAGTGTTTTCATAAGAAACACATGCCTTTTACATGATAGTTTGAGATTAAGGGATATGTATGTTTGGAATATTTTTCCTGCCTAAGACACTACAATCCTATGGCTGGAATATCTACATGTGTTTCACATGTAAACTCATGGCTGGTGGCATGTTGGTCAATTGCTAATGCAATCACATGTTTCTCTTCATCTATAATTCTTATTTTTCTGAGTAGATAATTGGAATTCAGGTATTACATCCTTGGCAAAAGGACAAGTTGGAAAGGCTTTAGTGTTCCTCTTATGGCAATGCTGCCAGATATTTTTGATGGATCCACTATCCAAAAACTGTTCCTGAAGCTTATGAATCCATTTAAAACAAGCAAGGATACTGGATCAGTTGATGATCAAGATAGACCCCAATCAGTGTTTGACAGTGGGTTTACAGATGAAGCTGTCAAAGAGATCACTGATGGTGAGGACGAGTTCCAATTTAACAGATGAAAAGAGCAAAATCATGCAACGCAAACTAGAAATGAACGAACCTGTTTCATTGCCTGAATTGCAAAAGCATTTGTATATTCTAGTATGTTGGCAGAGTAAAGCATTAGAGCAATATGATTCTAACAGATTTACAAGTATCGGTTTTTCCTCAAAGATTCCTGTGCTTTATATGCATGCCTTGTTGAAGTCATGTTTACATATATATGCATGTAGGTTGGATGGGCATGGATCTAATATATAGCCACATTGATCATTGTTAGATCTATGTTAGATAAGCGATTTCAATAGGCACTCACCTCGCCTACCTCGCTTCATTTTCAGGCGGCACGCTTCAAAGAGGTGTCACCTGGGCGCTCGCCTAAGCCTAGACATCGGACATTTCGGGTGAGTGCCCGGGTTAAATCAGGATAAACCAACATTTTATATCTGGTTCGATCTTTGGTGCTTTAATTGGTTCAATCGAATCAACTAATATATATATATATATATATATATATATATATATATATATATATATATATATATATATATATATATATATATATATATATATATATATATATATATATATATATATATATATATATATATATATATATATATACTGGACTGACCAATCCAATCGGATTTCGATCAGTCTGACCCATATATAGTGTCAGTGTGATACTGTACAGAAATCGTATCAGTCTCACTGATGATTGGTGATTGTATCGGTACCGGAGCGAGGTCTAAAATCTTAATCAAAAGTAACAATAAATCAACAAGTTTAAGATGAAAATAGTACAAATATGACACCTAGTTCATCTATAGTCCAAGAAACTTTAATATAGTTCCATTCAGAAGTCTTATTAGTAGCAAAACATCATACCCAATCAAGGAGGTCCTCTACAGCAATAATTGCAGTAGCATATGATCTCATAGAACGGTTGATGGGAGAGATAACAGTAGCACCAAGAGGAACTGCAATGCTGGAAGAGATTTGCAAAAATCTGAAGGATCTGCAACATGCTCTATTACCTGAAAACAAAGTCAAACGTTATTGACCTGTAGTCTGAGTACCTGTGCAAATACAGTCAGCTTTCTCTTATCTTTTTTTTTTTTTTTTCTTATACATCAGATGGACAATCCATCAGGAAGACCATCAATCATATGGTATTAAATAAAGATTATAATTTGGACAGAAACATTAAAGGAAGCCATCAATACTGATAGCTAACAAGATAACAAGGGCAACTGACTCTCAGATGATGCATATAAAAATTAATTCAGTTCTCTCCAAAAAGATAATACTCATGAAGAGAAAGACCATTTATACTAAATAGTAATGCATCATCAGGTTCTTTTTTCCTTGACTCAATACAGTTCTCCCTCAGAAAGCAACTTTTGAACAAAATCAGTTGCACTTAAATACTTAATGACCCTTGGTTTTATGGTCCCTGCTTAATGTCTAATTAATCCAATCCATTCATTTCCATTGCAATCGACTTGATAATTATCAAGTTAATATTTGCATAAAAAAATATTAATCTAATTTTTATACAAACCTATATTAACATATGTGCACCAATTATCAGATAGATCAAACTAACAAAAAAAGAGAAGATTATGGCACAGATATAGCGCAAACTGTAGGTAAATTAAATAAAAGCCAGTCTCTAGCTCAAGAACAAACTAAAAACCAAATAGTTTTTTATAATAGTTTAGGAACATCACCCAAATAAGAATCAAAAATTAAATATTTTGAACATCACAACAAAAACACAGTAAAAGCTGCTTAAAAATACTGTAAATTACTCAAATGGATTCCTAACCACAATCAAACCAACTGCAAACTAAAAGTATAATATCGTAATAGTTTACAAGCAATGACAATTAGGGAGGTACAATATGATGTTTTTCAGTAGATTTATAGTGTTTTTAACATCTCAATAAGATAATTATAATGCTTTTGAAAGACATGATAAATGAGCTAAATGAAAATACTGTAACAGTCCAAAATAGTAAAAAAACTAACGAAAAAATACCATTGAATACAAGCTGAATTAAAATAGAATACTTCATTTCTCTTGAACATGATCCAAAGCAAGATATTATCTGAAACATGTTATAAAAAGGTCAATACAAAATGCTCAACCTTCGAACATCCGGCATGCAATTGCAAACCTTTACATTATGATGGATAGAACTCATAAATCTTTCGAAAGAGAAAGGGTGCATTTTGGCAATTATTAGAAGATGGATAAAACTCAAAAGTATATGTACCCATGAAAGAAAGGTGACATTACCTGTCTAGTATTGCTCTTCCTTGGCTCCTCCAAGCGTCATATTAACATAACTAGGAGATGGATGTGAAGAACCCCAAGAGAAAACCATTTTCAGTTAGAAGATTGAACATTACAGATAAGAAAGCTTAAAAAAAGAGATGAGAACGGAGAAAACATACAAGAAAACAATTTACCAGTGCAGCTTGAACTTGTGCCATCTTCCAGATTAACAAATATCCTGCAAAATTTAATTAGTGACCTCACTGCAAATCTTAGCATTATAAGCATGTATTTACCAGTGCCGTTCCTCTCCTTTCATGGCAAAATTACTTGGAACGAAACAAAGCTCTGTTATCAATTCACCTGAGTGTAACAAGGTAACTCAGAACAAAGTAAATTTGGGGTAGAAGCTATAGACAGTGCATGCTGTCATCTAATATTTACAACATAATGTTTGACATCGATGCCTTGACAAACCTTGCTTGAAACTAAGATTGCTTTATGACAGGCAGAGATGGTATAAATCTGAATACCATATCAGAAGTCTGTGCTTTCTAGACTGCACATAGCAAAACTTCCTTATGTGCTCTCCTGAAGTGTCTGAGATCGGGACATTGCTGCCGGATTTGCATGCAAGACTTTAGTGGCATCTGATGGCTGATTGTTATCAGATTTGGAATGGAACGCTTCAAAGATGCCACCACCCCTTTTGATTGACTTACCAGGTGAGATACCTAGTGTTGCCCATATAGAGCTCTTTGCAGCCTCATCCGGGTCATCGATCCTCAGAGTCTTTGGAACCCACAAAGTCTTCTCTGTTTTCTCCACCGACTCAGAAATAGCATCTCTAGAATGCTTGCCCAAGGTCGGAGGGTTGTTGCTGTGACACCCATTGTTAAGATGATGAGAGGTAAACATTACTTGAATTAAGGGACACCATCTAGGAAAAACGAAAACAAGAAACGTCTATTAAGAAAAAATAAAAAAAAAAAGAACTTTTGAGAAATATCGTCTTTAAAATTTTGCCTCAACTTTCTCTTATAGAGATAAACTACAAATAAAGATTCAAATATGTCAACGATGGAGTGACAGGGACTCCAAAATAATAGGAAGTTATTCTAGAATCATAAATGGAAGCAATTAGGTTGCAGCTAATTTTGCCTTTTTTAGTAAAAAGATGCTAATTTTTTAAGCTTCATATTTGATGGTTCATCAATACAAATTCATATGAGAGCAATTCAAATATGAACATGATCAACTAGAAAAGAAGCAGATAACACATATAGTGGACTTAAGATATCATGACAGATATTTGTAATTCACATTTTTACAAGCTGAATTAAAATAGAATACTTCATTTCTCTTGAACATGATCCAAAGCAAGATATTATCTGAAACATGTTATAAAAAGGTCAATACAAAATGCTCAACCTTCGAACATCCGGCATGCAATTGCAAACCTTTACATTATGATGGATAGAACTCATAAATCTTTCGAAAGAGAAAGGGTGCATTTTGGCAATTATTAGAAGATGGATAAAACTCAAAAGTATATGTACCCATGAAAGAAAGGTGACATTACCTGTCTAGTATTGCTCTTCCTTGGCTCCTCCAAGCGTCATATTAACATAACTAGGAGATGGATGTGAAGAACCCCAAGAGAAAACCATTTTCAGTTAGAAGATTGAACATTACAGATAAGAAAGCTTAAAAAAAGAGATGAGAACGGAGAAAACATACAAGAAAACAATTTACCAGTGCAGCTTGAACTTGTGCCATCTTCCAGATTAACAAATATCCTGCAAAATTTAATTAGTGACCTCACTGCAAATCTTAGCATTATAAGCATGTATTTACCAGTGCCGTTCCTCTCCTTTCATGGCAAAATTACTTGGAACGAAACAAAGCTCTGTTATCAATTCACCTGAGTGTAACAAGGTAACTCAGAACAAAGTAAATTTGGGGTAGAAGCTATAGACAGTGCATGCTGTCATCTAATATTTACAACATAATGTTTGACATCGATGCCTTGACAAACCTTGCTTGAAACTAAGATTGCTTTATGACAGGCAGAGATGGTATAAATCTGAATACCATATCAGAAGTCTGTGCTTTCTAGACTGCACATAGCAAAACTTCCTTATGTGCTCTCCTGAAGTGTCTGAGATCGGGACATTGCTGCCGGATTTGCATGCAAGACTTTAGTGGCATCTGATGGCTGATTGTTATCAGATTTGGAATGGAACGCTTCAAAGATGCCACCACCCCTTTTGATTGACTTACCAGGTGAGATACCTAGTGTTGCCCATATAGAGCTCTTTGCAGCCTCATCCGGGTCATCGATCCTCAGAGTCTTTGGAACCCACAAAGTCTTCTCTGTTTTCTCCACCGACTCAGAAATAGCATCTCTAGAATGCTTGCCCAAGGTCGGAGGGTTGTTGCTGTGACACCCATTGTTACTGATAGAAGATGATGAGAGTAAGCCACAACTTGGTTGGACACAAGTTACGTTCCATGTATCTTTGGGCCAGCTAGACATGTGACCCCAATGTGAGGCTGGAAAGAATGGGAAGGGTATGACAGGTTGACAGTGTAGAGAAGAGGCCATCACTTGAGGAGGCCATGGGACTGGATATGGACTTCCAGTCTCTGGTCTGTGAACCAACTCAGAAGAGCACTGACCCGTCATCACAAGGGCCATATTGTTCCAACCCAATGGCCATGTGCATGGCCAAGTAAGCCTAGGAAAGCATGGCAAGTTAGACATGTGAGTGACACCATTTGAGTAGCTCTGGATGTGGTTTTTCTCCATGCCTGATGCAACTTTCAGAGGATCATTTTCCATGCAATTAGAGGGGGTCACAGATGTTGTGCAGGAGCCCTCTTCGCTGTTCTCATGACAAGAATTCATCTGGTCTTCAAGATTAAGAACTGCAGCCATAGACTCACAGAGTGGCCCTTCTGAATCAAATTTTGAGACAGTCTCATTTCTCTTCAAGACCTTCATGGTCACTGAGACTGAAAGAGCTGCAGTTTCAACTTGACAAATTCCCGGCTGTGGAACATCAACTCTGTTGCCAATCATTCCTTGAGACGGAACACCTATATGACTGTGGTGGTGCACAGCAGCATTCTTGCTTTTCCTCTTTCCGGAACCCACGGGAAGGTTCCTCATTGTGCCTCCTGCAGTCCAGTACCTCTGGCATTTCTTACAGAAATGCCTAGGTTGGTTCACATTATAGTTATTGTAGTAGCAGAACTTGGTATTCAAACTGTTGCATCGAGGGCATGGCAGAATCTTATCTGGCTTCTTAGGGGTCTTCTCTTGGCCTGAGGTATTTGCCTCACTATTATCCTTTTCATGCTTCTGTCCTGATGATTCTTCATCGTTTTGGGTGGAAACTTCATCGCCATTGCCATTGTTCAAACCAGAAGAGGTGGATGGTTTTGGCGAGTCTGCCATTTCTGATGCAGAGGTTTCAACTTCACTTTCTCTTACGTCTGTGCAGGTATCCTGGAATTCACAGTGAAGATAGTTAACATGGAAAAAACAGTACCACAAATTGCAGGAAATAAAATTGATGAGAATGAACAACAGAAGGGGAAGTTTATCTGTCACTAAAAATGTAAGCCTACCAAAGAAAAAAGATTATGATTTCTTCACTAAGATTCAGGTTTAAGCCTCATCATAAACCTCACAAGAATGACTATTAATATCTCCTTTCTTTTGCTCAAAAGGATAACCATGTCACACCGAATACTTGCACAGAAATGTTCCTGAGTAACGAACAATTACCATAATTTCTTTCTAAAATTGACCAGCTTGAAAATAATGTGATGAAATAACAGTTCCATTAAAAGATTGCAATGAAATGTTTCTTTTCTTCAAAGATAAGTACAATAAATTACTACTCTTCGATTTAAGATATGTGACAGAGTCGAGTCTTCTGCTCCTTTTTGCATCACAACACTCTTTTCATTAATTTTTTACTAAAATGAAATTTTCATTAGGCAAAGATTCATAACAAGAAGCAAATTTCTCCTTTCATTAAAAGAATTGCATTAGCGTATCGAACAAGTAGAGAGATTAAAAGCAGCGATTGGAATCTTATTTTGCCCCTTCTTTACACCTGAGCCCTAGACATGTTAGCAGAGGCTTGTAGGAAGAAATCATCAGGAAAATAGGAAATTTCATCTACTTAACTCCTGAAATCATCTAAAAGAAATCTGAGATTGCATCAGTTTTGTTACGGCTATCATTCGTCAGAAGGAGGTAAACAAAACAAAAGAGCGCCAACTTTTTTCCGCTTCGATCACATCCAAATCAAAGCTCACAGTTCCTCCATCGACCAAAGCAAAAGAACCAAATCAGGAAAAAGCAACCCCGAAACTGATTCCAAAAGACGAATGAAAGATGGCATGACAAATGGAATAAATGAGTACGTCTCTCTTCACTCACCTTCTCGTCGCGTTCGGACGGGGAGGAGCTCTCACCGGGAGGTTCCGCCGTGCCCTGGCCGTTCTGTGGAGGGATCGTCAGTCGAAACAGCTTGATCGCCGGATCTCTCGCTTCGGACATCACATGGGCGCTACCTACGTCTCGATCCCAAATTCCTCTTCCTCCCTCTCCGTTGCCCGCTGCCGCTGCTTTCATCTTCTTATCGTAGGGAACAGAGGGAGGAGAGACGGGCATTGGGCGTGACCGGGAGACGCCGGTCGAGGTCGAGGAGGGGGCGGGCGACCAGGGGGCCAACTCGGATGACTCCGAGCCACGAGTTGGGATCAAAGTGGGGTTACCAAACTTCGGTGGGTCCCACCTAACCCGTTCACGTGATCTCAGCCAATAAGAACCCCGGATCCGCAAAGCGCCTCCTATGGCTACCGTTCAATGTTGCCCAACTCGAGCGCCACGTGGCGATCCGTGGCGTCGCAGGATGAAGAGACGCTTTTTCCCGCTGCGCTCCGCCTTGAAGGCCCATCTAGATCTCGAAGGGCTCGACCGCCACGTGGCGGGTCCATGGGGTCGGAGGATAAAAGAGACGCTCTTTTTGGTTTCTGCGATTCCGCCTCTGCTTGGCGTCTCCATCGCACACAACCTGCACCGCACACGTGCCCTTCTCCATCGACATCTCAAAGGGCGGTATATTTACGAGGAAAATACTCGGTGCTATAAAACTCTATTGTTTTGAATTATCATCATGCTTTTTATGATGTTGCACAACTTCCAGGATTCCATCAGTCAAGGTGTTCAACCACAGCCGTCCATTCATCTGATTCGAATAAAAATAAATATAAAATTTTAATTGGATCGAGTCAACGATAGGAGTGATGTCAACTGGGGAAATTACTTCCCCATCTCCAGCCCTATCTCATCCTCGGTCTTCCATCTCGATCTTATTCTTATTTAGACGAAAATAATAAAAAAATTATTAGATGAAAGAATTATAATTCTTCATATTATCTCAATTAATTTATCTTATTTTTAAAATAAAAATATTATCAAAGTTAATTAATAATATTAAATTTTATAACTAATAATAATATTTATAAAATTTTAATTGGATCGAGTCAACGATAGGAGTGATGTCAACTGGGGAAATTACTTCCCCATCTCCAGCCCTATCTCATCCTCGGTCTTCCATCTCGATCTTATTCTTATTTAGACGAAAATAATAAAAAATTATTAGATGAAAGAATTATAATTCTTCATATTATCTCAATTAATTTATCTTATTTTTAATAAAATGAAATTTTGAATTAGGCAAAGATTCATAACAAGAAGCAAATTTCTCCTTTCATTAAAAGAATTGCATTAGCGTATCGAACAAGTAGAGAGATTAAAAGCAGCGATTGGAATCTTATTTTGCCCCTTCTTTACACCTGAGCCCTAGACATGTTAGCAGAGGCTTGTAGGAAGAAATCATCAGGAAAATAGGAAATTTCATCTACTTAACTCCTGAAATCATCTAAAAGAAATCTGAGATTGCATCAGTTTTGTTACGGCTATCATTCGTCAGAAGGAGGTAAACAAAACAAAAGAGCGCCAACTTTTTTCCGCTTCGATCACATCCAAATCAAAGCTCACAGTTCCTCCATCGACCAAAGCAAAAGAACCAAATCAGGAAAAAGCAACCCCGAAACTGATTCCAAAAGACGAATGAAAGATGGCATGACAAATGGAATAAATGAGTACGTCTCTCTTCACTCACCTTCTCGTCGCGTTCGGACGGGGAGGAGCTCTCACCGGGAGGTTCCGCCGTGCCCTGGCCGTTCTGTGGAGGGATCGTCAGTCGAAACAGCTTGATCGCCGGATCTCTCGCTTCGGACATCACATGGGCGCTACCTACGTCTCGATCCCAAATTCCTCTTCCTCCCTCTCCGTTGCCCGCTGCCGCTGCTTTCATCTTCTTATCGTAGGGAACAGAGGGAGGAGAGACGGGCATTGGGCGTGACCGGGAGACGCCGGTCGAGGTCGAGGAGGGGGCGGGCGACCAGGGGGCCAACTCGGATGACTCCGAGCCACGAGTTGGGATCAAAGTGGGGTTACCAAACTTCGGTGGGTCCCACCTAACCCGTTCACGTGATCTCAGCCAATAAGAACCCCGGATCCGCAAAGCGCCTCCTATGGCTACCGTTCAATGTTGCCCAACTCGAGCGCCACGTGGCGATCCGTGGCGTCGCAGGATGAAGAGACGCTTTTTCCCGCTGCGCTCCGCCTTGAAGGCCCATCTAGATCTCGAAGGGCTCGACCGCCACGTGGCGGGTCCATGGGGTCGGAGGATAAAAGAGACGCTCTTTTTGGTTTCTGCGATTCCGCCTCTGCTTGGCGTCTCCATCGCACACAACCTGCACCGCACACGTGCCCTTCTCCATCGACATCTCAAAGGGCGGTATATTTACGAGGAAAATACTCGGTGCTATAAAACTCTATTGTTTTGAATTATCATCATGCTTTTATGATGTTGCACAACTTCCAGGATTCCATCAGTCAAGGTGTTCAACCACAGCCGTCCATTCATCTGATTCGAATAAAAATAAATATAAAATTTTAATTGGATCGAGTCAACGATAGGAGTGATGTCAACTGGGGAAATTACTTCCCCATCTCCAGCCCTATCTAATATTATCAAAGTTAATTAATAATTAATTTATAACTAATAATAATATTTATAAAATTTATAAGTCATATAAATATTTAATTATAAATATAATCAAAGATATCTAAATATTCATATAAAATGGATCCTATATAATTTAAAAAATATATAATATTTAAATAAATCAAATAACTCGTAATTGACTCACACTCAATTCAATCAAATCAAGACTCAAATCAATTTAATTTGAATCAATTGAAAGCTTGACCCATCTGACATCTAGATTTGCATATTGATGGGATTGAGATGAGCACGAGGACATGATGAGGATTGCTCCATCCATTCTAATATAAAGTTTTACCATTTTCATCCTCATCTCTGTCTCATTAGGGGCAGAGGGTATTAATATTCATCGATATAAACTTATGTTACTAAGGAGGAAAAATCATTGGATGACTTAGTATGATATGTTATATATATATATATATATTAATGTCCCAAGGTGAGTACAACCCAATATATACTCTCAAGTTATGTAATTATTATAATATTTTACTTAAAAAAATTAAGCCTTATTTTTTTGTTATTTAATTTAAGTATAATTTAATAAAATACTAAAAAAAATGTTATTTTAAATTTCCAATTAAAACCAAATTGTTGTTAAATGCTATTATTTTTTTGTTCTATCAGCACAAAAGGAATTTAAGATGAAAGCATATTTTCAAAATTTTATAAAATCAGTATTTGCGTTTAACCAAAACTATCAATTAATAAATACAAAAGTAAAAGCAATCATATCAAAGAATAAGCATAAATAAATCATATTCATTGCACGTTGGTCCCTTGACCAAAATTTATTGAAGTTTTATCAATAGTGAGATATGTAGATCTGATTAAGAAAACTAAACAAAATTAAGAGAGAGTGGGTAAATGCAATGGATTAGTTCATTAGTATGAGAATGTGAGACAACCCCCTTAAAGATTCCCGGCGAGAGAACCGGTGACGACGTGCCACGTCCTCATTTCCAAATACCAAAATTCCAGCCTCGCTTTGGATTTGGAAGCCAATAGACCAGTGGGCCACCATCGTCTTCCCGGTCTAAGGAACTACCGAATCTGTCCCTCGTCCACAACGGATTTCCTATATTACACCCGATAATTCCCGTGGAACATCGAGGGCAATATAGTCAAATGAGGTCGTCCTCCTATAACTGAGTCCCTGCGCTTCCCTCCTTCCGCTCAAATTGACGCCTCTCTTCCTCGATCGGAGACACGGTGGGACGTCCACGAGAGCCCCGCGGTCGGGCGCCATCGCTCATCCGACTGGCTGGAAGCCTTCCCGCCGTATCGAAGACGGAGATCTCGGCACCAGAAGACGAGCCCAAATACCACGGTTAGAATCCTTTCCCCTTCTTTCTCCATGAACGTTCTTCCTCCTCTTCCCTTTCCGCTTCACGTCGACAAGTCTTCTTGCTCTCGACGCCTCGGCGGTGGGAGGCGATCCCGATGTGGTTCGTCGACCTCCGTAACCGCTTCGAGATTCATAACTGCTGTAGAATAGGATTCAAAATTTTGGAACTCGAAAGAAACAGGGGCGTCGAGCGGTTCCGGTGCGCCGCTGGAACTGCCTTTCTTAGACCGAACCCTCAAATGCCAGAGATAGGTCTTCGATCGATGTCTTATGCCCACGGATCTCGATAAAGTTGAATCCTTTTGCCTCTGCATTTACAGCTCATTGGCCATATCTTCCCTTTCATCTTCCCTCTTCCAATCAAGGTTTTTATAAAAAGAAAAAATTGATAAAGATTTTGATTGAGTGACCAATAATTTTTACGATTTAAATAGGCACAGTCAAATGTACAATGCAAACAATTAGATGGAAAATCTTCTATAAATAATGATTAAATATATGCCTGTAGTCATATAACGAGCAAGTGTGAGTATGGATGCATCAGATGAGGGCCAAAATAATGTAGTTGAGATGAATGGATTAGTCTCGGTGACGTCACAATGGATAGAGAAGCAATAAGGGGTTGGCTTTCACCTGTTTTGGTTCGTCGAAATATATGCACTCCGAAAGGGCTTGTTGTTTGCGAGAACACTTTGCAGGTCCGTGGCAATACAATATAATATCACGCCATGTTTCGTGCATCCTCTCCTCTTGTAATGACCGTCATATTCCCCACCACCAATATTATAACAAGTCTTTCGGATTGCCGGAGGGGTCGGAAGCCATACCGGCTTTCACGTTCAAGAAGACTTTCACAACTCACATTTCCTAAAAGATCGCAAGTGGATCCTTCACCAAATGACGTATTTGCCCCTTAGACTCTTCCCAAACCACAGCCGCGTCCTACAAAGTTGGGCGTGAGGACGTACCGAATCCATCAGGGTTGAACCGTCAAAGTATCCAATTCGTGGGGCCGGCGCTCCATGCTTCTCGAGATGCCTCGTGGGGTTGAAGCTCCTGATAGCATCACCTTCTTTTTCCCCAAAGGGGTGCACCCCTTTTCACGTCGAGGTGGACTCAACCCCCCCCCCGCCTGCAGTGATGGGAATGGGGTAGGAGCATAGCGAGGAGGGCAACCGCATCGGAGTTGGGGAAGAAGAACCAAGGGCAGCGAAACGGCTGTTCCAACGCAAACGCTATTCTATTCCTCGAAGACCAGCTGCCCTTCGTTTGACCGCTTCTGCGGACGGACCCAGGAACACCACGTGAAGCTAGGCCTTTGATCAGCTCAAAGGAGGTTTCATCTCGCGAGGAGAGAGAGAGAGAGAGAGAGAGAGAGAGAGAGAGAGATCAGAGCGAGCGTTGTTCTCGAGGCGGAAAGGACGCCGTCTTCTATTGCTTGCTCCGCTCTGTCCCTCCTCCTCCTCCTCCTCCTCATGGACTGTTCCATTGGTGGTGGGTTGCTGTATTTGGAACAGAGAAGTGGGGAACAGCTCCCTGTGTTTTGCTTTGGAGACTGCTGAGGTCTGACAATGAGATCTTTCATGTGTACTGCGCCCCTCTTTCTTTGTCAGAAACACTTTTGTTCTTTCATACGTGACAGTATATGGAAGTCGTTTCTTTAACTAGACTGCATCTTCTCCTACTTAGATTCGAGGTTTTATCCTGAACCTGTAAAGGTCTCTTCTGTTTCTTGATTCAGTGCTGGTGGATTGGCTTTGGCTTCTTTTGTTCTCGCGCTTTCCAGTTATACCTCTGATTCAAGTTTCTTTGTGATTTGGGAACAGGAAGCTGGGATTTCTCTTTATCAAGATGACCTTAAGAAGTGACACATGGAAAAGGGTAATTTTCTTTTTCTTTTGAGAATATGGTGAGGAATGTTATCAAATCTAGTGTAAGCTATTCTTCTTTGTGGACTTTGGTTTTGTGTTGGTGACCTGAGCAAGCAAGTAATCTTTCCTCCTGTTTCTTTCTTTTTCTTGATGGTGGTAGCTGCAGTTTTCTCTTCCAAAAATCGTTCGGACCAAAGATAAGAGTGCCGCAAATGCGAGCCCATCCAACGCCTCTGGTAGCTTCTGCTTTTGATTTAACGCCAATTTTTGTTGCAATCATCATTTTTTGCTTTCAGCAAGCAAACTTGTTATATATACTGATCGACCAGATAGATTCCTACATCCAAAACATTTCTTTTAGTAAATACAGATTTCTCGATAACTGCTATGATTTCTTAGTTTAGCTGCCCTTTTTTTTGACTCTGTGTCTATATCTTCAAACCAGATGAGTTTCATGGAAGTCCAAGTTTCTCAACCTCCTCACCTGTCCTTAGAAAAAGCTTTTCAGGTACATCCCTAGCTTGTCTTTCTTTTTTATCTTCATTTACAGGTTCCATACTTGATGTTTCCTGTAAAAATTATCTTTCCTTTCTTGTAATCTGGTACCATTTCTTGAACACCATTCAAGAAACAGACAGCGTGTCGAGGTTTGGGAGCTTAATTTTCAGCGACTACTCATGTCGATCACCAAGCGCAGTAAACACCGAGGCCTTCAGGTGGCTGACATCCTTGTTGCTCGCTTCTGTTATTGCCTCATCTCGTATTCCTTCTTCTAATGTTGTGCCTCCATTACGTTTACAAATTAGGATATTTGTCGCGACATGGAATGTTGGAGGAAATACCCCTCATATGGGGCTTAATCTCAATGATTTCCTTCCTGCCGATGATCACTCGGATATATATGTTTTAGGGTATGGATTGGCTTCATATCTTTTTTAGGACAGAGTATTGAATTTGCGGTCCTGAATGAACCTTATGTTTCTGTTTCTTGTGATCTTCCAGCTTCCAGGAGATAGTCCCTCTGAATGCAGGAAATGTACTTGTTATCGAGGATAACGAGCCAGCAGCGAAATGGCTCTCCCTAATCGACGAAGCATTGAACGGTTCAACGGATTCTGAGACTGACACTGATTCACACACGCCGTCTCCCTACACCACCTCTGTATCTTCTCAAGCTTCCGGCATGAAGACTCCAATCTCAAGAGATTCAAAGATGCACAGCGGTCCATTATTCTTCCAGAAGCCATTACTGAAATCCATAAGCAAAACTTACAGGACGGAGCAGGGCCGACGCCTGAGAGCATGCAACTGCCCCTCCAAAGTGACGAGGAAATATTACAGGGAGTCGTGTTTCAGATGCCAACATGCTCATATCAGTGA
The DNA here is from genome assembly GCA_004837865.1 of Musa balbisiana. Taxonomy (NCBI): domain Eukaryota; kingdom Viridiplantae; phylum Streptophyta; class Magnoliopsida; order Zingiberales; family Musaceae; genus Musa; species Musa balbisiana. The sequence continues at coordinate 20,425,739 of CM017198.1, forward strand.
CGACGATTCCACGGATGAGGAGGAAGACGATGAACCAAGCAGTTCTTCGGTGGCTGGTTTACCCACCACACCTACGAGTAATCAGAAAAGGTACAGTCTCATAGCCAGCAAACAGATGGTGGGGATCTTTGTTACTGTTTGGGTGAGGAGGGAACTTGTCCAACATCTAGGTCACCTAAGACTCTCTTGTGTTGGACGGGGCATAATGGGTTATCTTGGCAATAAGGTGAGAAGAGGGCTTGTCATAGTTTTCATCAGCCTCTCTATCTGCATCCATCCTGGTGGTATCAGCTTTGATTTTAAGTCCTGCTTCTTCTTCTTCTCACTGCAGGGATGCATAAGTGTGAGCATGTCTCTGCACCAAACAAGCTTTTGCTTCGTCTGCAGCCACTTGGCTTCAGGGGAGAAAGAAGGAGATGAGCTAAGGAGAAACTCTGATGTCTCAGAAATACTTAAACACACACAATTTAAAAAGGTTTGCAGAAGATCTGGTCGAAGAATCCCTGAGAAAATTCTCGAGCATGAGTAAGCATTTCTTTAAACCTGTACTCTGCTCTATTGCACTGAGATCCGTAAACTAATGCATCGATCGATCCTTCTTTCTGATCTGTTAACTCAGTCGTATCGTATGGTTGGGAGACCTGAATTACCGTATCGCTTTGAGCTATACTGAAACCAAGAAACTTCTCGAGGAGAATGACTGGGATTCTCTTTTCGAGAAGGATCAGGTAATTTGTTCTCGATCAAAATGCCAAGCAAATGAAGCATCCAACTCATTGAATACTTTTGCTAATTGGTTGCTTGATCATTGTGTGTTACAAAAGTTTCAGCTTTGTGATCTTATTCATCCGGATTGTTTTGATAGCTCAAGATTGAAAGAGAAGCTGGGCGAGTGTTCAAGGGATGGAAAGAAGGGAAGATATATTTTGCACCGACATACAAATACTCCAATAACTCAGATACTTATGCTGGAGAGATTGTGACATCGAAAAAGAAACGAAGAACCCCTGCATGGTTTGTTAGCCAGCCACTGGATTCAATCAACTAAACCGCATAAAGAAAGACTAATGCTTTCGGCTAAGATGGTGTTTTTGCCTTCTACCTTCATATTTTTGAATAGTACTACAGAAATAAAAATATACATATGCCTTTCCTTAACGATTTTAATAGTTGATGCAAATTTTATGAGTTCAAGATCATCTTTTTCCTTTTTGCCCTTTTATCAACTAAACTGTATCGCTTTGAGGTGCACATTCTGCAAGTCAGTGTAAACAGCTATTGCAGCTGTTACTACTTGGAGGAAATGGTTCACATACTGCTACTGTAAGAGTAGAAGAGTAGAATTCATGTGAAAACCGTGTATTGCAACATCTAACAAGATCAACAATTTCAGGTGTGATCGCATATTATGGCATGGTGATGGAATTGTGCAACTGTCTTACATCAGAGGGGAGTCTAAATTTTCCGATCACCGCCCGGTCTGTGCAGCTTTTATTGTGGAGGTTGGAGTGAGCGATGACAGGTTGAAGAAGCAGGGTTTATCCACCCCCAACATGAAAGTTGGTGCTGAAGAGAGATTGTCTTCGAGAGCCAGCTATTTCTGAGTAGACAAATATGTTCAATATATCAAATGGTTTCTGTTTCTTCCCACGAGAGGATCAAATTGGAGTGGAGATTGGCATCTAAGAATATAGTGTTTTCTTTTTTCTGTAAACGACTTGTCTAGTCAGCAATTCTATACGATTCAACGATCTTGAAGACTACGTTCTCAATTCAAGACCAAGTGGGGTTTCATGAAATGGCGGCCCCCTCGCTTAAAGATTTCAAGGTTTTGCAACCAGTTCGCGATATGTACCAGCCATTAGGCTAATTATATTAGCTTCAAAATAGAATGGATTGTTCTTTGAAATTTTTTTTTGTCTAATTACTGATGGTAAAAAGTTGATCATCTATACGAATCTTACATACTTTTTTCTCCATTTTTCTTCATTTTTTTCCTTGCATCTATCTTGCAGCCACCATTTCTTCATGCAGATGAAGCACAAACTATAAGACAAGCTGGTAAAGAAACTCTACTGTCATTAAAGGTCAAGTTATAACGCTTGGTAGGTTTACATGCCTACCAAAAACATTTGTTTCACTACACTTTATTACTTACTACATGCTGATAATAATATCATTCTTGTGACCACAACATTTATTATGCTCATCGTATATAAAGTACATAGTACATGTCATATTTATTGCACCATCATTTTATCAATCGCAACCATACATACGTCACATGAATCAATCAGAAACCGAAACTTCATTTCCTGTGTTCAGCTAATGTAACCCAAAATACACTTCTCACTCCAAGTGTATACGACCAATAACAACACTAACTACTGTGTACATCTTTTATGTACGTTAGCCTCGGGACCCGCATCGTAACTCGTCGCAAAGTATCTGTTATAACAAATCACGAAGCAGGTAAAGAATATTGGTAGATGAGCCGTGGGTAATAAAGAAAAGTCCAAACCAGTTGTGGGTCCCGGTGGCGATGGCCGATATCACGTTCTATAAACATAACGGGGCGGGCCCGAAAGCCGTGGGCTGTTGTTCTCTTCCTTGTGGGGCGCCCGCGCCCCGCGTCGCTCTCTCGACCGGCGACGCCTCTCCCTCGCTCCCTCCTTCGATCCTGGGTTCGATGCAAGCAAGCAATGTCGACCCCAAGATCGATGGATGCTGTTCCAGCTTATGATGGTGAGTGGAGTTGATGGGACTCTGCTTTTGTATGTTTTCCTTGTTAGGGATGAAATTTGGGGGAGAACGAAAAGATGATCAAGTGAAGTAAAGACAAAAAAAAAGAACCAAGGGTTTTTGGTCGGATTCTGGGAAGGGCCGACTCCCAGTTTTGTTGTGGAAGTTGGATTTTTGTTGGATGCATCTTTGAATTTATTTGGGGGTTGGTCCCGGAGCAGATATCTAATTTTATTTCTTGGTCTTTTGCTTTAAATCGATAGTTGTTCTTGCTCGTTTTAAGAATGCAGTAGGGTTTGTCGAAGAAATGTCGATTCTTTAAGATGGCTTTACTTTGATTTCTGCTGTCTTTTGATTAACAGATTGCGAGAGATTTGTGGTTCATGTGCTCAGAAAGTTGATGCAGTGTTAGGAAGTGGGAGGATTGTTTGTGTATTCAAGAACTTTGCATGTGGGGTTTGAGCCGGAGGCTGTGATCGCTGATGTATTTTGTTGGAGGAGTTGGTTGATGGGCACAATGACAATGGCATCGCAGGGTGGGGTTGGCAACAGCGGCGATGGCCAGCGTTCCCAGACTCAGGGCTTGTCCAGGCAAGGCTCGTTCTATAATATGACCCTTAATGAAGTCCAGAATCACTTGGGAGAACCCCTTCATAGCATGAACCTCGATGATCTCCTCAAGACTGTGTTTGCAGCCGAGGGTAACCAGTTATCGAGTATGGATCTTGATAGTCCCGGAGACCAGTATGCCTCACGAGAGCTGAGCAAAAAGACGGTGGACGAGGTGTGGAGAGACATTCAGTTGGGAAATGAGAAAGGTGATGAGGTGCAGAGATCAGGTCATGGTAGGCAGCCGACACTTGGTGAGATGACACTGGAGGACTTTCTTGTGAAGGCTGGGGTGGTTGCCGAGGGCATTGGGAAAGACAGAAATGATCTGACCGGGAATGTGGATCCTGTAGGAAATGCTGATCTGATAGCCGGGACACAGGATTTTATGCGAGCAACAAGTTGGTTGCAGCAATTTCAGCGGATGGCTACTATTGATCAGCAGATACATGGGCAACAAGGCATGACAGGGGCTTATATGCCAAACTGTGTGCTTCCACAGCCAACGGGTGCTGGTACTGGTCCTATGCTTGAGGCTGTTTTTCCTGAGGGTCAGATAAATATATCATCACCAACACTGGGTGCATTTTCTGATTCTCAAACTCCTAGTAGAAAACATGGAGCTTCAGAAGATTTGGACATGTTAGCTGAGAGGAGACAGAAAAGGATGATCAAGAATCGGGAGTCTGCTGCACGTTCAAGAGCTAGGAAGCAGGTGATGTGCAACATATTATGGGCTTGTTTTTCTTTACCTTTGCTGATTTTGTTATGCCATGAGCTGAGAAAAGCTCTTAATTTTCTAGGAAAGGTCTTTGTTTTAAACTCCTTTATTTTGTTATATCAGGCATACACTAATGAACTGGAAAACAAGGTTTCTCACCTAGAAAAAGAGAATGAGAGGCTGAAGAAGCAGAAGGTAGACATACTTTTTTCTCTATGTTGATTTTGTTGGATTCTGATTTGTCTCGGGTAAATTGTCTTACTGTTATGTGTTACTGAATTCATTTTCTTATTGTACATCTAATTTGGAGAGTCATTCTTGATCAATTCAAGAACAACAGTTATCTTTTTCTGAATAACAGTGTGTGGTTATGTTATAGGATCTAAGATAAAAAATTGTTGAGTTAGATGGCATTCAGAGGTTTATCGTTTGGATCCTTGTTTCATGGATTTACCTGTAGCAATCCCATTACTGATTTTGTAGGCTATGCTAGCAAGACAAGAATGCAATTCACCTAAGACTCGACTATGGCTTGTCCTGCATTTGTTTGATTTCTCTGTGCAGATCTCATCCTCAAGATCTACAGGATCTCCAAATATAAACTTATAGGCCTTAATCATTACATGATCTGGTGGTCTGATGCTTGTGCCTCTAGCAAGTTGGCTCTCGGTTCACTATTTGATTGGCAATGCCCTTGGATTGACAAATTAGTTGTTTAGGGTGCTTGATCAGTCACTCAACTTTTGTGTGCTATTTCTGTGTGCATTAAAAATGTTTTCTTTAGTGGCATTGCTTTTTGGGAGCTTTAATTTGAACCATTTAGGAGTGATTATCAGCTTAAGCATCATCTTGCTTAGGCTTCACAATCTCAATCTCATGTTTTGTAGTCTCTTTATTGTGATCCTTCTGTTGAACTTTTACCACTCTTGGCTGAGAATTTAGATTTTAACCATTGTCTCAAGCATCGCTTTCTCAAATGCACCATTAGAAGTATGCCTTCTCTTTATTATTAAAATAAGGTGGAGAGCATAAGGAAAAGGATCTCCATAATACACAGTTGAATTCGAAAAATCAGTTGAGAAATAATATGATCTGCCATCATGATAGCACATCTACCTGAAACTTTGGTACAAGTTTGTCAGATAGCACATGCGAGGGACAAACAACCAGCCTATACAAAACTCATGACTTTAAGAATCTTCTCAATAACATGCATACATGGCTTAATATTGACTCTTATACATAGTATTGGTTGCTTGAAGTGCAAGCCTACTAAAAAAAGAAAAAGAATGTTTATCTAATCAAATTCTAATCTAACCCGAAAAGATTAGGTAAAGATCATAATCTCAACCGAGCTAAAGTAGACTTACTACCTCCACAATAGGAACTCTTACAATGGAAAATTACATATCAGATAAAAATACCTAATAGAAAAATTACATGTCAGATAAAAGTACCTAATAGAACTTGAGCAATAGCATGTATCAAGTAATTTAGTTCCAAACATATCTATTGTAACCAAAAGTTGAACAATAAATTTGATCAGTGTTCAAATGAAGGGGCTGTAGCTGATATTCAGCTTGCTGCCAGAGTGCTGAGATGAAGTATCAAGTCTTGAATCTCGACTGATCATAAAGATATTAGCATGATCCTTTTCTTTTTCTTTGATTCTGAAGTCTCATGTATGTAACTCTTCAGAATTAAGTGCATGATCATGAAAGTTTCTTTTATAACTAGGATTCCCACATGACCTCAACTATTCACTTATCTTTAGCAATCCCATCGACTAATGTTACTTGATGTAGCTACAGAACAAGTTCATGATCATGAAAAGAATTTCTTTTATAACTAAGATTCCCACAAGACATCAACTTTTAACTTATCTTTAGGAATCCCCCAGACTAATATTACTTCATATAGCCACATGCTTTATTTAATAGAGATGCTTAAAAAGCCTTTCGAGGCTGATTATTTATGGACATGTTTGTCCATAAGTATGTATCCTTAAATAAGATATCCTAACACTGTGTTGGATGTTGAAATGATGAACTTGTACTCTTGCGTAAACATGGTAATGTATTATAATCTTGTTCATCAGGACATTTATCCTGTGAAATATAGCTCCGAGCTGCAAAGAGTTTATTCTTTGATATAGCATTGTTGCCATCTGATGCTAAACATTGCATAACAACAAATAGTTATTTATAAAAGTTGGCAATACGGGTCAGGGTTATGGCACAATTCAGCCATTAGATGCAATGGAATAAAGAAGGCTTTGCTTTCTTGGCACATGCTGACATACAGACTGAGACACAAAGTGCTTCATGATCTAATAATGTTAGGTCTTGTTGGTAAACGGATATTTTGGTGTGATCTGCCCTCAAGTAATCTGACACAACTCTAGTTGTCACTAACTTGAATTTAGAGGTTCAATTGGGTTATTTCAGGTTGACATACACATAATCAGATACTAAATATGTCCTCGATTTAGATTTTTTTTATAAAAGATGAATATTTGTGCTTTTTACTTATGTGCTTGAGAATTTATATTGATAGCTAGCTAAATTCTTGTTTATTTCAATTTTCAGTGTTGTTATATTTGTCATCTTTGTCATCGAAATTCTTGTAACATTGCAGGTAATATTTCAATTTCAATTTTCAGTATTTGTTAGGAAGGTGCCCTCAAGTCACTGAGCATTTGAGTTTGATTGGCATTGGGAGTTAGCAGTATGTTAAGTCGATTTGGATGAGCAGTAGATTTTGTCTTGCATGTTTCCCATCTACTGTTTTATTGCCTTTCAGCAAACCATATTGCAAACTTTGTGTTTTATAAACAACAATCTGATGTACGAACTCCATACATGATAGTAAAATCATACAGTGAAAACACCTGGTCATCCTGGTGAAACATTCTGATAAACTAAAAGCTGATGAAACAAACAGTTCTTGATTCAAAGACTAGGCGATATGAAATTACTTGCCTGCTTCTACATCAGGAAAGCAATTCTCTTAGCTTGTGTAAAATTCTTCACGAGTTTCCTATAGCTCATACTAGTCATAAGTTGGCTTGTTCTTTTGATCAAGCATTTGTTTCAGCTATTACTCTTAGTTTGTCATAAACTTTCTCTTGATGGAAAATATAGCGAAACTGGGTATGCCTTTTTGATCTAAGATATCTTAGACTCATGCAGCATATATATATATATATAAAACTCTTAAAACAAGAATGGATGATGATATATTCTCTTAAAATCTGACTGTAGAAGAAATTTATATGCAAGATTTTGCCTGAGCGATGCAACTGTAAACTGACTTTTTTTCTCCTTCATTCTGTTGCAGCAGTTGGACAAAATACTTCTCTCAGTACCCCTACCGGAACCAAGGTACCAGCTTCGCAGGACAAGCTCGTCCCCATTTTAGCCTATATCATGTAAGTTTATTGATATGGTTATTGTATTATTATCATTAATAGAGGCATGCTAATGTCAGTTCAGCATTCTTATTTTAAGATCCTTAGGTTTTTATAACTATAGCTGCAGTTACTGTTCCAGTGAATGACTGCTACATTAATAACCTTGTAAATTAATTCTCTTTTCTTTTCTTTTCTTCCTAGGCAAAACACTTGTGTAGCGATTTCTTTTCTTTTTTTGGCTGATTTTAGCTAAAACTAAATCTCTATATGCATTACTGCTGCTCTGGCAAAATTTCAAGTACAACATGCACTGGATTTTTGCCTATCAAACTCCGGGGGCGGAATGGTTGTGGCTAGGTTTAACATTTGGCCTAGATGGCTCAAGTGCGTAATGGACCGGTCCGGTCCGAATATGAACCAAAATGTGGATCCGTCAAATATGGAGCGGTTCACATTAAGTTTTCTGAATACAGCTTGTTATTCAGCTATGGGCGGTTGCCCCAAGTCGTCGATCCATAGCTGCTTGTGCCGTGGATCTCCCGCAACCCTCTCTGGAATACAGAATGAGAGTTCCCTAAATTGTACTACTGGAAGAGAGTCTTGTTCGGCTGTAATGCATGGTATTGCGGACCACTTACATTAAATTCAAGATCATACATCGAGGAAGCAACTCACAGGTTGGTCTAAACTATATTATGTAAAAGAATCTGTTTATTTAATGGAAGTGGACAAGTCAGTAGTTTAGAGTCCTCAAAGCATTAGAAACACAGGTAAAAATCTGTTAATAACTACAGAAAACTTTGAAGTCAAAGGAAGCAAGTGCTTTTCCTCGATAACGATGGTGTTTTTTTTACCTTGAGTTTTTTTTTTTTTAATCTGACAAATGCTGCTGTGATCTTTGATTATGTCTTAAAAAAACCTCTATGTATACATAAAAAGATGCTGACGACTCCAATTTTTTTTTCCTAAGATGGATTATGGATTTTTAGTTTCATCATAGTTCACACATCTATATTTTGATAATATCAATAAAAGGATCTAAAAGACGAAAAGTACAACAGATCTTATCTGATTTCTTGTTGGTCGCCCTCTTTCTCTCTAGATTTAGGACTCTGGTGACTCATTGTATCAACGATGATAGTTCTACGTATCTAATGTAGAAAACCCCATATATTTAAGGAGTAGTTGACAATTAACGTCATACCAACAATGAAAGGAGAATAATTAAGTAGAAAACCCTATCCTTTTTTTGTCAATATTACCCCTATATTATTAATTAAATTATTTTATCAATATTAGTCTAACCCTAAAATTACTTATTATTACACAAGACCATTAAACAAGATGCCTAGGTGAAAACAATTGAAATCACTAAAACAAGATACCAAAATGTGTCACGAACTTGGATCAAATACCCTGATTACCACATTATATGATATTTCTTCCTGCTTATTCATTCGATATTTTCATTGTAGCCTTTGCATATGCTACAACTCCTCTGTTACATCTTTAATTCTTCTTTGACTGCTGCACGGGACTCCAAGCTAGTTTTTCAATGTTGTTACTAAGCAGTTGAACTTTTAGCTACTATGTTGTGTTAACTCACTAGTGACTCCAACTTAAATATGAGGTTGGTCAAGTTGTATTGATTTTTGTTTCCAACTTAAATATGAGGTTGGTCAAGTTGTATTGATTTTTGTTGGTACCCATAGATCCCTTTGACAAAGGAAAAAAAACCTTCACTTTTGCATGCTAATTCCTCAAATGTCTTATGTCAATTCAACCGAATGAATGCACGTTGGAGCTTTAACAAACACCACCTCATATAATTTAAAGTTTTAGGGCATTTTTATCTTTGGTAAAGTCTGAACAACACTAAACAAGCACCATCTCATAAAATTTGAAGTTTTGGGGCATTCTTCTCTTTGGTAAAGTCGATCAACACTAGTAAAAATTTAATAATTATTATCTTCTTTTTAATACTCTTCAAAGAAACTTTTGAAGTATGCAAAGCTTCCCTATCAGATAAGTAAGAGAAATGAGATACTCATGATCAATTTTGTCCATCCTCTCAAATGTCTCCTTGAGTGTTATACTCTACACATCATGCTAGTTACCAACTTGTGCTTGCCCTTTTCTCACACTTTTGAAAGTATTGTCATAAAGTTGGTTATTGAAATTTACCTTCTCTTTATCATCAAACTTCCATTGCATTAGAAGTGTTTTCTTGAAAGAGTAAAATTTTGCTCATCATTCTCGATCATCTCTACCTCTTTTTTGACTAATGTGCTCTACCTTTATGATCATAATTATCCAAAAGTTTCACCTCTATAATACGTAGTGCTCTCTCATGGCCACGACTTTGTTAGTGGCCTCACAACGTATCCTTTTCTTGTGATTGCTAGAATTTATCACTATAGCCTCATGGCAACCAATCAAGTCTACATTCATTCTAATTGACATTTGGATAGCTAAATCCCTCTAGACCAGTTGAAATTCACTTAAAAGACTCATGTTGACAGGTTTACGTAGTTAAGTCCATCCATTAATTCCCATAGCCTTTATCCAATGCATGCATGAAAGATTTACCTCTACGATATCATGACACATTCACTCATTCAAACTATAACCCGTTTTGTTATTGTGTTGCTTATTGAAATAGAACTCCGAGCAACTCTAACCATTGCCACGGATGATTAGGTCCCTCACTAAACTTATCAGTTTGTTGCTATGTCTCGAACTATTCTATAATGATTTGCTACCTTGCATCGTCCTCCTACTTAATGTTAACATCCCTTTGATCTTTCATAGGAACTCAAAGCATGGACCACAACATTCTTTATGGCCTTTACCAACATGTTATAGGGCAATCGCCACTTTCAATTATATTCGCATCACTTGCACTCGAGTCAATGGATAAAACTTAACTCTAGAATTTGTCGCCCAACATGCCATGACCCTTGTAACAATGGACGCATGGATCGAGTTGGTGAAGGACTCTAGCATAGCTCCTGCTAAGGATAGCACACACAAATTAACAAATGATATTAAAATTGATTTATACTTGGTGACACAATACTGAAAATCTTCAAGTCATCAATTCTTTTGATTCCATGAGTCATTGTAGTAACTCTTTCAATGATTAACTTTTTACTGATTTGCACAATGTTATCCATTATAAGCTATCACTTTATACCACGCATTAATGACATTGAGACTGGCTATTCCTTTGAATGAATGATTTTATTCCCCATATCTCTATGATTATTCTCCCCAAACGATCATATGTATGGATTATCCTCTATGCAATCCTATTATGTCCCTCATGTTACATGCCAAATGTTTTTTTGACATACTTGTCTTGCTATGATATTAATATCGATCCTGTAACACCCTTCTTATATATGTTTGCAAAAGGCTAGCCTCCCCATAACCTCATGCAATATGGTAGGAAATTATAAGGAAAAGATGGGTTAGTAAAAGCAAAACTTATAATATCACATAAATAGATATTATTGCACACTTGTACTATAAATATAAAGATGGTCTTCACAATATCTAAATAGTCGCGTAAAAGATCTAACCTAATCCATCACTTACAAAGTCATTATGCACAAATGCCCATTTGACATCGATCCACCCAAAACAAACCATTTTTGGCTACGTGAGTAAACGACAAGTAGCGAATGGCAAGTGAAGAAAGGTACAATACTATATTGCTACCTGAAAGCCCCATCCAGTCAACCCTATGCGACCCGAGAGGTTCAAGAGTGCTAAGATGATTAATATTTTACACCACTCACTATGGTTATTGTAGCAAGTGAAAATGACCCAAAAAATACCCAAAACAAATACTTTTTATCATTCAAACAAGTAGTGAGCGACACACAAAAGTCACTGTGTTGCAACATCGTTTTGTTACTTGGGAGCCCCATTCAGCCCTTTACTACCCAAGGTTTTAGGATGCTATCTGGATCATCATAACACACAAAAACAACCTAAAAACCATTCAAAATAGATCTTTTTTTTTTATCGCTTGCAAGACTCAATGTTGAACCATCCTTAAACATATAACCAAAGCCTCATCTAACCCCATGCCACTAAGACGGTTTTAAGGTGCTAAGACAACTAACATTGTCTAGACAAAGTATTCCGATCATCAACCAAAAATCAATCTATGACATAAAAACAAGATTATTTTTATTATTTTCCCTTACGATGTGACTCTGTCTACAATGTTGATTAAAAACCACAAATATATGACTTCCAAAAAAAAACAAAATGGAACTGCCAACTAATAAACATACTAATAAACAACCTGTTCCAGTATGCCTAAATCAAAATAACAAATGACACCGAAATGGATTACAGACATGCACACATTAACTAAGATATATCATAACAACGTTACACTTGTAAATATGATGATTATAATCTTAAAGTAAGGTTTAAGTCAATCATCATCATCATCATTATTATTATTATTATTATTATTATTATTATTAACAATAACAATAACAATAACAATAAACAACAACAATAATAAACAGAAGTGCATAATGGCACGGTTTGGATTCCGGAGGATGATTTAGTTAGGATTTAAAGTTCCCTGCATCTCTTAATTAGAAAGGTCAAGCGGGGCAATTTTATTAATACAATCAGATTATAAAGCAAAGAACCAAAACTTGGTAGAACAGTTACATTTGACGATAAGATTATCGAGTTGACAGCCAAGAAACAGTATGGAGTAAGAAATATGTCAAGAAGATTAAAGTGGGGATGAAATCTTGCAACAATTTGTAGTCAAAATTTGATCTAACAACAATAGGAATTGACCATATTACCAGAGGACACAGGTAAATATTTCTACATCGACTGGCTTCTCTCACTGTTCTCCAGGGATGCTCTTGATGATGTCAGAATCACCTGAAAGACCAATAATCTTAACGGTTAGGGTTGGCTTTTAGGAAGAAAAGCCAAGCAAGCTCCATCAGGTTGATGATTGCACATACCAGGATCGATGATGCTGAGGCAACAAACACGAAAATATTTTCCGCATGCAGTTCCAAGGTCAACATTACCTGAAAAAAGTGCCGAATCAGCAAAAAACCAATTAAAAAAGAAAGGTAATCAACAATGCAAATGGCAAACCTTTTACATGCACCATATGCATCACATAATTAATAAGGAATGCTTAAACTAGTGTAGTGAAGAGCCTCGGTAGTGAAATTTTGTTCACACCAGATGACCAGATGTTCTTCTGGTCAGAGAAAATGCTTTCAGTGGCAGCACATGGTATACCAGGTTGCCATCTCTCCCATCAGTAGTAATAGAATCATGTTTTTCTTTTTATATGACAATTCCATTCATAAAATAATCCAGTATAGACAGTTCTAAAAGCTGGCTTGTGCCAAGAAAAAGGAAAAAAATTCAACACAATAAAGTTACTAATTCATAAAAACAATTCATTCCCAGGGTGACAAAAATTTGAAAGCTAACTAAGAATTCAAGTGGCATGAGTGATAACAAAGATAAAAAAACAGGGCAAGGATTAGAATACTTACTTCCATTAAAATGATGTACTCCAACCTTTGCCAACATTGCATAGTACTCGATCTCAGATTTCCGGAGTGGAGGACAGTTGTTTGCGATTAAAATCAATTTTGCTATTGAAACAAAATAAATTTTAGCAGTCGTGTATAGAAAGATGTATTATGCATAATGAAAAGGCAGCAAACCAAAGAAATGGCAGACGAGGAATAAAAGGAATAGGATCTCGTTCGAACATTCTTCAATTTTTGAATTAAACAAATCATCCATTGTCACATCAACAGGCTAAAAATACAAAAACAACACTTCATAGTGGTGGGTCATGCGAAAAGTGTTGAATATGCTTGAATAAGTATAGAACAGGAGAACAAACATGTCTAATACGTAACTTGAGCTTTTTGAAATACAAAATCAATGCATAATACAAAATACCAGTGCAATAAGGTCATTGCATTTACATATTTAGGGTCATTGCAAGCACAACCATGTTTCTAACGCAACAAAGATGGTACACATTAGCACATTTATCCACTTTCACTAATCCATTGAAGGTGCTCCTGGAACTCAATCCTCAAATCCTACATTTGCTAATCATGTCACTAAAGAGAGAAAACAAACAAAGAAATGGCATGTCAAGGAACAAAGAAAACACATCATGATGAGGTTTTCATTTTCCATCAACACTCTTGACCCTCAGAACAGTAGGGCTGCAACTTGAGCTGCACTCAATCTGAACTGGCAGATCTAAACTGTCTAAAATGGTTGGTATGCATCCCAATTCTCCAAGCCCAACAAATTAAGCTTAACCATCACTAGATCTGTAACAATCACAAGTTTAATCGCACATCAGGAGCATACCTGGGAAGAAGAAGGAAGGCAATGACAATGTCGTTGGCAGCGGCAACGACAGCAACATTGAATGCGAGAAGAAGGCTCATGTTTGATTGCCCTAATTTCTATTTTATGTTTCCCTTTTTAGTGCCAAGTTGTACGGGCCCCACCGCTACTTTTGAATTTTTATTATTTTTATAGAACTGAATCGAGCCGCTTGAAATAGGGTGGCCCACATACCAGCCCATGTCCAGACTGATACATATTGCCGGTTTCATACCATTTTGTTTCGGGTGGTACTATCATCAATGGATGGCACTAGAGAACACAACACAACATAAAGCCACCACTAGGCTAGATCCCATGTTCACTGTATTAGCATTTGATTTTAAATTATGTTTGAGCCTTGACAAGGACATCAAGTCCTTAACTAGGAGAGATTGTCACACCTTAAGCCTCCACATTGGTGGTGGGTGAAAATTTGAATTGCCTTCCAAGGGCATGAAAGATGAATAACTATTAAATTTGGCTTAAAGGTTTTGATTCAACGGTCAGGCTCAACAAATTGATGGGATCAGTTATCCATCGAGTCATATCATTACAAAATCTACCATAAATTAATTACAAGTTCATGTGCCCTCTTGCTAGCTTACCTCTTTCTCATTGCGGCATCTTAAAAAAAGCAACAAATTGAGAATTCAAGCAAGTGAAGTCACAACAAACTTTTTCGTCTTCAAAAAAGATCCATAAAAGTATTCAATATCATTTATGAGAACTCCATGATGAATCCCAATGAAATTAAGTTTCAAAATGACAACAATTGAAATAAAAGCATTAGCATTATCATTACTATCCATAGCACAAAACATAAGGACTGATAGTGCAGAAACTTGTCTTATATATTCAAAAAATAAATCACAATCACAAGAAAAAAAAGAGAACATTTTGCCTTCCACACATTCCGATAGATTATTTAAACGATCTAATGGAATTGCTCAAAGGGGAAGAAGGCCAACTAGATATGGGAAACTATATTCATCTCTTAGGCACGATAAAACAGCCAAAGAGCCAAACTCCAGTTCCGTACCATTTCCACATCAACGAATACCTAAAACTAAGATGTTTTCCTCCAAATCCCAAATCCATCCACATATCATCGGGCTTGAAAAAAAAAGAGAAGCAAGGTAGTATCACCTTTAGAGCCCCGAAGCGATCTGAGTACGGTCTTGTGCCCGAGGGTGTACTTCCCGCTCTTCATCACGAGAGCGAGCCTGTTGTTGATGCTCTCAGTGCTTTTCTTCTGCGTCAATCCATCGAAGAAAACAAAAACCCCGTAATCGATACGAGGCAAGAGGGACAAAAATCACCGATCCATGATCAAAAGGCATGAATGCAAAAGAAGACGCAGAGACGACAGTACCGCCTTCTTGACGGCCACCATTGCTGCTCCGAGCCCAGACGTGAGGCGGAGGCTGAAGGATGCTGAGTTCTCAAAGTGGGCGGCCGTGAAGAGAGTCGCTCGCTAGGGTTTCCTAAGGGATAATATCTATCCATTGAGAACGGCTGAATAGTAATTATGAATTTACTTTATTACCCTTGACGGCAAATCATGAGATCCGCGTGTTATTCTCATCAAGACCGTCTGTTGTCGGGACGCCAGCTTAACGACGACGAAGGTTTGTTTAGACCTCGGATTCGGAGTACCTCACCGTAACGGATCCCGTCACGGGATCCGTTATCGATGAAGTGGACTCAAAAAAAATATGGTGCAATTTACCAAGAAAAATCCCCTATTTTTATGAGCCTCCTTCTAAGAATTAATTATATATATACCTGAATTAATTCATAAAGATGATATCTTATTATATGAGAACTTGAGATGAAATTGTGAAAATTTATATTGTTATATTCATAAATGAAACTTATTGCGTTCGTTTTTGTAAGGTCAAATTTTAATTTAGATGTCTCCAAATTCACTCAAAATTATAAGTTACTACTGACTTTATTTAGATGTCGCTACTCCATTATGATGACAGTCCGAGGTAAAATGTACATATTTATGTTGTTATATTTGTAAATGAACATTATTATTTTTTCATAATCATTATATAGATTTTAAATTCTAATCTAAATATTCCTAAACTCACACAAAATTATATATATATATATATATATATATATATATATATATATATATATATATATATATATATATATATATATCATTGCAATGTGGTATTACTTCAAATTAGAAATGCATGTTTATGTGAACATTGATCATGATGATTCAGAGTGTATAGAACTTGATGTAATTACTAATGGGATATAAAGATAAATAAATTTTTATATATAAATAAATACTAGTAAAATCATAATATATAGTGAAATTAAATGAAATTATAATCAAATAGAACACTAAGATTTATATAAAAATCTTCCAAAAATCATGAAACAAACTAGAGATAATTTACTATAAAAATAATAAAATATATAAATCTCAGTCTTTTGTCCAAAACTCAAGTAATAATATCAAAGGAATAATTAGAATACGATTATATTACTGTATATAATATCTAAATTCTCCCTAAGTAATCACAATAAGAATCTACTATAGATTTAATCTAATATAAGATGAGAACATTATCTAGATTATTGAAAATAGTATTTCTACGTTGTCTTTATCTTTTTTACTTTCCTTCTCTTGTTTTTTTTTCTCTTTTCTTCTCCTTTTTGAATCAAGATACTGTTGTAATTTTCTGCCTTAGTTTTTCTCCCTGTTTTGATAGTCACCATATCATCCATCTATGGTTAGATTAAAAGAAGATGTGGGCTATAGGCTATTAAAGCCCACTATGAGTTTGAACCTGTGGACTATCGGCCCAATAATTACATGTACCAATTAAAGTAGCTTTGATTAAGTTATCACAGTGAAAAATAATAGATTTCTACATCTAAAATATCAATAATAGAATGAGGTTTGAGATTTGTTCGACATATTTTATTAAAAAATGTAATACAGTGTATTTATAAAATCCATATCATCCATCTATGGTTAGATTAAAAGAAGATGTGGGCTATAGGCTATTAAAGCCCACTATGAGTTTGAACCTGTGGACTATCGGCCCAATAATTACATGTACCAATTAAAGTAGCTTTGATTAAGTTATCACAGTGAAAAATAATAGATTTATACATCTAAAATATCAATAATAGAATGAGGTTTGAGATTTGTTCGACATATTTTATTAAAAAATGTAATACAGTGTATTTATAAAATAATTATGAAAATAAAAAGTTAGAATTTGAAATTGATAAAAAAAAAAATCCATTAAAATGTTGACATAATTGAGAAGCAAACATGTCATCCATAAAACCAAAGCGATGAGCATAATGTATATGTGTTTTTATTTTAACAGCTTTATAGACATACAATAAAAAAAATCCTATAAAATATAGATTAAAATGGTAAAATGATCACGAAATTAAATCAAACATTAAAAAAATGGTTAACAATAAGCGTGTCAAGTTAGATTTAAGTAGAAAGGAGAAATTTTGCCTTTTTACTATTTGAATATTTAACATTTTTTTCTGGTAAATTCTTTTCCCGTAACAAAAAAAATTAATAGTTGCCTTCATTCCTTTCAACAAAAAAAAAAGAAGGAATGAATGGAATGTTTTTAGATGGAAATTAGTTCCACATGAATTATTATTTCACTGCCATGGAATACGACAACATCTCATCCCTTCCAATAATATTCTCATCCAAACATACTTCAACTTTATCGTACGAGCAAATTCAATGTATTTGTGTTTTTAAGGTTTTGGAATTACTGATCACCTAATTAAAATATATATCAAGGAGGACGCATGAGATATTTGGAATCACCATATTTATATAGGAAGCCGCTTAACTATGCGTTCCAAGATTCGTGCTAGATCCCAAGATTTTCGATAACCCCGTACGCAGTCTATCGGTCCAATTAGGAAAGCCTTTGTCGCTCATTACCGCTCTGAGGGCGCGGACGCAACGATTCCGAAGGTTAACTCCCCCTGGCTTCGGTCCATACCCCACATAGATATCGAGCATCTCATCATCTATGTAGAATCTAGCAACCAAAGTAGGCAGCTTCCTTCAAATGTAGGAAGAGAAGAAGAGCACAGCACATGCGTGCCAAATATAAGATCTCTTTTTCTCGTTGTTGATCAATCCGACTTCGTCGATGGAGCGGAAATGTAGAGGTAGATCATTGATCGATCCTTCCATTGTTTAGAGAGTAAGGCATTGGGTGTTGTACTGAAGTCTCTTCGATTTGCAGGTTACTCCGATTCATTGGGTTACTGGAGGAAGTACTTCCGGTGTTGCATGACCAACATATTTGACGTGATCAGAAACGCATTTCTTGTTGCTTCTACCGACAACCCTGATGAGTTTGTCAACCACAGAGATGAGATGGTGGAGATGATACATACTTGGAGCCAGCGTTCCAGCTGCAGTGCCTTGGAGGCTGAGCGTGTAGATCCCAACCGTATAGGTGAGGATGACGACGGTAGCAGGAGAAGACCTCAAGAGGAGATTAAGGTTGTTGGCTCCGTTGACGATCCTGGCACCAGCAAGCAGCCCGAAAAGGGTAAAAGGAAGGTTAGATTTTACAACGATGAGGAGGAGGAGCCAAGTGATGAGCCCATGGAGGAGGACACACAGATAGGTGAGGTTATGAGGATCAAGGAGTTGGTGATGAAGCACAAGGGAGAAGAGGTTTGCAATAATGCTGCTTGCAGCGGAGTTCTTCAAGTTCATGTTTGATCTTTGCTGTTCTTATTCAGGCTGATGACATCCTTTTCGAGTTACTTCGGCAGCTGCAGACGATAAAGATGTCAGTAAACACTATACAGGTCAGTATGCAGTTTCCATTTCTTTATGGAACCGATAAAAGGCTTGCCATTACGTGCTCGTTGTTAGGACTGACTTCCGTCGGGCTACGTAGGTCACTGGAATCGCCAGGGCATTGAGGGATCTGAGGAAGCACAAGTCAAAGGAGATCAAACAACTTTTCAAGGCTCTCATCAAGTAGCTCACACTTCTAACATTGCTGATATATAACATAGTTTGCTGTCTCTGCAATCCAATCTCCAATTTGCTAGCTTGCTTTTCACAAGTAGG
Source organism: Musa balbisiana (assembly GCA_004837865.1). Taxonomy (NCBI): domain Eukaryota; kingdom Viridiplantae; phylum Streptophyta; class Magnoliopsida; order Zingiberales; family Musaceae; genus Musa; species Musa balbisiana. Next base: position 20,444,765 of record CM017198.1, read on the forward strand.
ACTTGATCATAGGTAGATGTTTGATCATGTTTCTTTTGAGGAAACATTAAGATTTCTTTTGGAACTACATGCTGATACACTTGCATCATCTTAGCAAGTTACGGAGAGATTCCCACTATTTAGATTAGATGTATGCATAGAATTTGATGTACATCATCTTATTGCTTTTTTGCTGTTTGACGACAGTGATTGGAAGATGATTGTTGAGGAAGAGATCAGAGGCACTGCTCCGACTTCACGTATGTCTCTGGTGGACCAATTCATTCTACTGTCCTTTGGACGTTGTTAGAGATTGCTATTCTACAACGCATCACCTTATACAACTCGCATGTAGGTGTGGTGGCTCTCGACTCTGAGGCCAATCCATCTCATACCAACATGGATGAAGAGGAACTCTTCTCTGCTAAATCGAGTCCTGTCGACCTCTCCAAGGTAGACTCATAATTGCTGACCATGTTCTGACCCGTTCCCTGATTCATTGACGACTAACGAATTCAGTTGCTCTTCTCTTCCTTTCCCAGAACGATGATGATGGAAGTAAGTTTTGCAGTGAATTCATCTGTACCGATGTACGTCGATCCTGTGTTTACTTCCCAACCTGATGCCTCTTAAAAATGGTGCAGACGTGAACCATGAGGAAGCTAGAACAAGCCGTAGTAACCTCACGAGCAAGCGAAATGACGCGATACGAGATGCCTTCAGTACTGTAAATCCCCAGGACGAAGGCCATCGTCCTCAAACGGTTGCTGAAGCTGGAACTCCGAAGGAGGTGCTTAGTGTTAGCACACGCGCATGTTTCATTTCAGTACTACAGGTTTGTCTGACTCAATCTACTTGGCTGTTCTATGTAGGTGGTTGGGTCTTCCTGTAGCATGTTGACGGAGTCTGATAAGCTGGAGACTGTAAAGAGGAAGCTCAAAGAAGGATACCGAGAAGCAGAGAACGGTTTGTTCCTTCTTGTCTTCTTGTGGATTAGTCTCTACTCGTCTCTAAGGCAGTAAAAGACTTCATGGACTACTTAACGGTGCAGCTAAAAGGCAACGGAGAATTCAAATAATGGAGCCGCATGAGTTGCCGGAACCTCCTCCTCATCGGATAGAAGGGCAAGAGATAGGGAAACGTCACTACAGGGGTAGATATGGGCGGTGGTATCGCTGGCGTTGAGTTGATGACAGCATCCGCATGCCATTCGCTGAGCATGCAAAGCTACTTCACACGCGGAGAGAACGAGGACATGGGTCTCAGTTCTCTTTCTCGAACGATGTACAGCACTCACATTGTATTACTCACGATGCGGAAAGACGTGCTGTTTGTATAAGCGCTGCTGTCTTCAAAGAACTGCTGTCTAATTGCAGTGGTATCTGAAGGCTCATGCTACATGTAGATTCTCACATATTTCCGATACATAACTTTTGATACTATGATCCTTAAAGGAGCTCAACGAAAGAAAGTACCAAAGGAAGATTTCTGAACTGGAAGCTATATTTCACTTATTAGTGGACATTATCACAACGAGAGGTGTACAAGAAATAGAACTCTGCCGTTGACTTGTATGATGTACTGTATCGTGTCCTGCCACCCATGACAAGCAAATCGATCAGATATAGTGCTGTCGTTATACATCTTTGCAGGCATCACATGTAGGCGCTGTCCGCAAGGCGTGGGCTAACTGTGGTCTTGAGAGGCACTGCCTTGGGGAGCACGAGGCCAAACCTCTCCTCCATGTTGAGCTCTTCCACGTCGTCGGCGAGCTTCCAGTCGAAGGAGTGCAGCAAGGAGCCGAGGGTGTACTGCACAAAGACGAGCCCGAGCTGCATCCCTGCGCAGATCCTTCGCCCTGCACCGAAGGGAATCAGCTCGAAGTCGTTGCCCAGCGGCTCGATGTGTGCGTTTTTGCCGCTCAAGAACCTCTCCGGCTTGAACTCCAGAGGGTCCTCCCACACGTTGGGGTCCCTCCCTATGGCCCAGATGTTGATGAGGAGCCTGGTGTTCTCGGGGATGTAGTAGCCGTCCACCTCGCACGGTTCGAACGAGTAGTGTGGGATTCCCAGCGGCGTGGAAGGATGCAGCCGCAGCGCCTCTTTGCAGATGGCTCGCAGGTAAGGGAGTTTGGGTATGTCGGACTCTTCCAGCCTCCGGCTTTTGCCGATCACTTGGTCCATCTCAGCTTGAGCCTTCTTCAGTATGGTTGGGTTCTTCAGCATCTCCGCCAGCGCCCACTCGATTGTGACGGAGGATGTATCGGTTCCAGCGACGAACATGTCCTACGAGGAGAAGGACAAGGTTACATCTCTGTCAAATCATGACGCTGTGGTGATGTGTGAGGAGAGATGAGCATGATGTGTTTGTAAACGCCGGAGGTAGTTGGTTGTTCATATGAGACTAATATGTTATGGGAATCATTGTGGAGGGGAGGAGGAGCTCACGAAGATGAAGCCTCGGATGTTGACGTCGGAAAGCGACACGCCATCGGCGTCCACCTTGTTGGCCAGCAAAAGGTCGAGCACGTCCGGCCTCCCCTTGCGCTCGTGCGCCGTCTCCTGGTGCTCGGCCACGAACTCGGAGAGGATGGCGTCCATCCTCAGGTGGGCGCGGCGCAGGTGGCGCTGAACCCCCTGCAGATCCATCCACGCGATGGCCGGCACGAAGTCGCTGATGTTGAACAACCCCACCCCTGTAAGCATCTCCGTGACCGCGTGCTTGAACTTGCTCGACTCCTCGCCCTGCGCTGCGAATACCCGCCGCGACAGCACCACCTGGCCGATTATGTTGGCGTTGGAGCACACCACCGCCTCCTGGACGAACACCGGCCGGGAGTTTTTGCTCGACTCGCGCATGGATCGGAGCAGGCGGCCGACCTCGTCGGCCCGGACCTGTGCCCAGTCCGCGACTGCCTTGGGGCCGAGAAGGTGGAGGTTAGCGAACCTGCGGAGGAGCTTCCACCGAGGCCCGTAGTTGGAGAACACGAAGTTCTGGCCGTCGTAGGTGACGTCCTTCCCGCTGATGGTGGAGGGGCGGTTGGCGAACTGGAGGTCGTGAGCCTTGAGGAAGGACCGAGCGGCGCCAGCCGTGGAGGCCACCACGACCCGCACGGTGCCCATCTTGAGGTGCATGATGGGGCCGTAGCGCTTGGCGAGTTCAGCCAGCGAGGCGTGGGCCATGGGACCTATCTGCGGCAGCGCGCCGAGCACCGGAATGCCCTTCGGCCCGGGGGGAAGCGGCAACCGTGGGTTCGATCGGAGCCTGCGGCGGAGGAGGAGGTGGACGACAACGCTCAAGAGAATGCCGACGATGAGCACGGTGTCAACAGCCATGGTGATGGTGGTGCTGCGTTTGCTTGGTTGAATAAAGGTCCGTCTGATGCTTCATATATATACACGGGGAGAACATGCACGGGGGAGGAAAAGTCCAAGTCTAGGGGCTGATGTCTGCTTTGAACGTCTCAATGGCGTTGTGGCCGCCAGAAACTCAACGTTTATTGCACACAAAGGAAGAACGAGTTGATGGCTCTTTGAAAAGAATTATTATTATTATTATTATTATTTATTCAGCATTTTTTTAAATCTTGAAACATTAAACCTTGTGGAAATGTTTGTTTCTTTTGTGGACTAAATGTCTATACATGATCTGTAGGTTGTGTTCTCTTATGTCGATGCATTGTGCTTAGAAATATAGACACACACACACACAACAAATGAGAGTCTTCCTTGGACGGGTGGTTTAGCCAAAATTGACTCGTGCAAACAGAATGAATTTTAAACAAATATCCACTTACTAGCAGTAGTATATTAGTCCTACTTAGGATTTGACTTACAAGATTTTAAACCCAGTGTTTGATACTAGTGTACTAATCCGATAGTAATATATTCGATTTTACGCTTGTGATCATATGTTGGAGACATTCACTGAAAATCGAGATTATGAAACATCATATAAAATATTAGTTTAATGATTTGTATCATATTCAACTACGAATATTCAAAATCTCATTCCATCAATTTTGACTCCTAAAAAATTAATTAGGTAGTATTGTGTCAGGGACTAATTAACAAAAGTTACAGAATCAAAGCTCATCTAATAAATTTTCATCTATTCAGAGCCGTAAGATCTTATGATTTAATATATATATATATATAGATATATTATTTGTCATCCAAGCCATGAGGTGACGTACTTAACAGTTAGTTCTCCTCTCGTCGACGTCGAGCCCTGCATGAACGGTGCCATCCAAAAAAGGGGAACCATGCGACGAAGTTTCTTCCGCGCTGATACGTTCTTATTCTTGCGAGAGACAGCGTAGCAAAGCAAACACCGACGAGTCCCTCTACGGAACGCTCCAAAGGGTTTGGTGGTTCCAATTCCCTTCCAAACTAAACTTTGACGCTGCCGTCCACTTGGGAAGGTTTGACACGGCAATCACATCACCTTATCTGCCTCTCCAAATCGTCAGCCATCTCTCTCACGGTCAAGCTATATAGTCCAATGACTTCTCTCGTGCGGGCGAGACTGCACCTCCACCTCCTCCTCCTTCTTCTGTCACAGGTAGCGGAGATCTGTGGCAACCTCACACGTTGAATTGCTATTCTACTAGTCAAAGTTTGTGCATGATAGCGTGGTTGGTGGCCATATAGATTGGAGGTTTCTTTATGGGGCTCCAACAGTTTAGCCACTTCAAAACAACGAACGACTCTTTCTTTTTAACCCTTCCTACTTAAATATTATGGATCCATTGGTTGTCATTGAAGAAGGGATTCGGACAAAAATGAACTCTACAAACGGGCAATCTATCAAAACTATAATTCTTACCGATTCATTAGCCACAAGTAGATGTATGCCGCTAATAAGATGTCATCAATAATGTGATCGGAGAAATTAGTCTAAGAAGTCATTTTCAGATATAGCTAGCTCAAGGCAAAGAAGGAGGATTTTGTGAGATTTCGATCGAAAATGGGATGGATAATTTGAGGTGTTGTGTCATCGTCCTTTGTCTCTGCGCAATTGTTGCGTTGATAGAGTCTCTGCGTAGAGACATGGAGGAGTTGGTGGTGAAATGGATTTACAGCATTTTCCATAGTCCGCATTTATGAACATTGAATTGTCCCAATCATGAATTCAACCATACAAAGCATTGAACCACTTTCCCACATATAATATATATATATATATATATATATATAATTCAACAGTTCAACTGATGATGTCTCTATAAAGATATTCAAGTACCGACGTCGTCGGCTTCTGCGGTGCTGCTGCTGTTGCTGTTGCAGGCGGAAACAATTATTTTTGAATTGTGATGGATAAGTGCCATGTTCGGAATAGTCACTTTGGAGTAATTGTCAGATCACTCGTGTCAAGCTCATCGAGATAAGTCTTTCCATCACTCTGATGCTAATGAACCCAACTTGGAGAGGCCGGGGATTCCGGGATCTAGCTGTTCCTTTCGGTGTGTTCTCTCGTTCTTTTCACAGTTGGCCTAATCTAGTTTCTCGTGTTACGATGTGTGTTAGGGTTGACGGTCCATATATTTACTGTAGACTTTAGCAGCCCACTACCCATTCTCTTTGACCTAATCCTAAATTAAAATTAAAAAGATGTAGAAGCTTCGTTTTGGAGACAGAAAAAGATAATAACGTGGGAGAATATTGTAGCCACGTGATTCTAAAGAAAAGGAGAGAACAAGATAGAAAAACAAAAGAAAGAAAAGATAAAAAGATAAGGATTTATGAATGCTTTTATCTCATGTTAGATCTGTGATTACTTGGGAAGAATTAAGAAGAATTTAGATATTATGCACAGTGACGTGATCCTTACATCCCAATTATTCTCTTGTGATTGTTGCTAAGATTTTGGACAAGAGATTGAGATTTATACATTCATTATTCTTATAATCGATTATCTCTAGTTTGTCCGTGATTTTTACCCTTTATATTGAAGAGATTTTTCACATATATCTTAGTATTTTGTTTGATTATAGTTCCATTTAATTTCATTGTGTGTTATGATCTATTAGTATTTGTTCATGTACAAAAATTTATTTCTCTTTATATCCCATCTAGAGAACAAACAAAGACTCAAAACATCTTCTCTTTTCGGCATTATTTATTGATCATTTTTTTTATTTTTTTTATAAAAAATTAATTACAATAGTTGTTTTTACCAATTGATTTTTTTGCTGTCTTTGAATATATTTTGAAGGGTTTCGTTTGGGTTATTAGGAGCCCAAAACGGTTGCCTCTTCACTCCATTAAAAAAGACAAAAAGGGCTTAAATTTTCTTTGGAAAGGAAGTGAGAGAAATCCTCAAACCAATGACACTAACCTTCCACAACCACACATCTTTTCTTTCTATTTCTTTTTCGCTTGTTGTCTTTGTCTTTCTGTGTTTTTGTCAAGGAATCTAATCAACCTTAGTTTTGGAATCGACGATTTTAGTTTTAAAATTGAGGATTTTGATTCTTCTATATTTGAAATTGATTCCAGATTATTTTAGTTTCGATTCTTAAAAACTTTGGATTCGAGATAATTTTGATATCAAAATCATAATCGTTTTTTTATTAATATAAATATAAATTCGAAATCGTTAGTTTCGATTCCATTTATGATTTCTAGGAATTGGAAATGAACCATATAATCTCTATTTTGAACTATCAAACCCTCGATTTTGATTCTAAATCGCTATGATTCTTACTGGTAATGAATTAGGGCTCAAAGCAACTCGTGCAGAGAAATAATAATGCAAATCTTTTTCTTTGCTACATAGAATAAAATTAAGATTTTTTGGATTAATTTTGTGATTGAATATAATCTGAGCGTAATTTAACTTAATTTTAAGAGTTACTATATCAATTTTTACTGAACTAACTCAGACTTTTACAAAACATGATTCTTAGATCAGAGCGTCCGTATAGGATATTTTTTATAAAAAAAATCCAGATATTCATTATAATTATTTTTTAAATTTTAAAAATTTATGATAATGAATTATTAAAAATTTGAGATTTTTTGAACCAATATCATAATAAATATAACTTTATCAACTTCCACTGAGTAAATCTAAATTTTGACAGAACCAATAGGACATGAGATTATAAGATGATTGGTTTCATATTTTTATTATTTAAGAAGTTTATAATAATTAATTATTAAAATTAAATATATATTTTTAATATGTTTGGCGTAATATAGTTTAATTTCGAATATAATTGAGTCAATTTCCACTAATCTACTCGAACTTCCACCAAATTACTTTGTCATGATTTTTTTTTTAAAAAAAATTATGATAACTAATATCAAAATAAGAGATTTATTAATAGGTTTTGCTATCGATTATAACTAAGTTCAATTTCAAGTACAAACTGATCGATTTTTGCTAATCAGTTCAAACTTTCACATAATTATTAAGACATAATTTTAAGATGTCTAATACCAGTTTATTTATTTTTATAAAAAATTATAATAATTAAGTATTAAAATGATACTATAATTGAGTGCAACTTTGATCAATAAGATCGATTGATTTATTCTCTTTTTTTTTAAAAAAAAATTATAATAATCAATTATTAAAACTAAAATTTTTCGACCAAGTAATTTAACTAAAATATTATAATAATCAATTATTATAACTAAAATTTTTCGACCAAGTAATTTTCCGAATACCGATGACAACAACCGATACAAATTCACTAGTTGAGGGGTTTTTTTCCAGTAAAATGCCCTTCTCATTTCGCACAACGTTAAAAATTGCACCAACTTTCAACATTGAAACACTACCGCTACTGCAAAATATTGTGCACCATCACATCATCATAAAATGACACAAACATTCTCCTTTGACACAATAAATGCAAATGAAAAAATCTCACCCAACACAACACTGTCCAAGCAACGAAATGACCTAAAAATTTTCTTATTTCACACTGAAATCCAACGAGGGAGAAACTGCACAAAATTTCTTCTATCACACAATAATACGATGGCAAAGAAATAATAACAATTTTGTTTTTTCTGTGCAACAATACAACCGTGGAAAAACGATTCTCAAAAACGTGTTAACTGAGAAATAAAACAGATTCATTTTAATCCATTGACACGCATGAGAAAAAATGTAGCAGACTTCCTTTTTTCACGCAAAATGCAAGAATAGCACATTTATACTTTTTTTTTTCTTTGCACAGCGATAAAAAAAAATATATTAACTCACGGAGCAATGCTACAGTAAAGAAATCACATGGCGCTGAAACCAAAATTTCAAACTGCACAAACTAATAAACAGGCAAAAGTTCTACAGTCCGAACCGATCAGCATCTGTGGTGCATCAGCCAATGTGACAGTTTAAAAAGAAAGCCAAGACTCGAATGTTTAATTTAAGCTTATTTTCTCATAACAGATACATTTCTGTTAATTTGAAAGGGGCCTAAACAACAGATATAGTAAAAGACTAGAACAGATTTGATGCTATAGCGGGGCCTGTCATAATATACAACCTAAACCATGAAAGCTAACACGAGCCAAGTGAATAATAGGTAAGATGGTTTTTGCTCCATTGGTCCAAATGATAATCTACACCTTGTAGTTTTCACTTCCATTAGGGTCAAATATCAAAAATTGCCCAGCTCCTGAGTTACCATCCAACTCCATTTCCTCCACACCTACCGTCTCCAGTATCGGGTTGAGATGCTACTGATCTCCTAGAATCACCCCCATCCTGGAGCTGAAGCACCAAATCCAGTGTTTGAACTGCCTGAGCCATTGGGATTTGCTAATTCCTCGGTCAAACCGCCAAAGGTAGTGCCTCCACCCCAGCCACCTGTGCTGCTGCCACCACCACCGCTATTCCCACCCCATCCAGGACCAGTACCACCATTTCCAACTCCCCCCAAGCCAGCCCTGACCTCTCTGCCACCAACATTGCCTCCTGTCCCCCAGCTACTACCTCCACTGCCACCTTCGCCCCAACCACTCTTGCTGCCACCCCCACCCCATTTGTCACTGCCTCTATCAGCATAGCCACTTCCCCAATCCCCACCACCAGTACTACCACCAGTGTTGCTCCCACCCTGTCCACCACCACTGCCCCCGCTGCCCCAGCCCCAAGGGTCCCTGCCAGGGGAATTCTGAACTTTGGCACCAGGAAATGTGCTCAAGCCATTGTTTTCATTTGAACCCAATTTTGTAGCACCATAACCAGAATCGTGGCCCCCACTGACAAAATTATTTCCTCTGCCATGCCCTCGCCCATGCCCTCGGCCTGGACGAGGAAGCCCACTTGGATGAACATCTCGACTGCCAATGCTCCTAGAGTCAGATCTGTCACCTGGTCGCAAAAACAACACAGGATGAGAATTGCAATTAAATGCTGCCAGCAACAAGGCATATTTACCAGAAAAGATGTGTTGGTAACCAAGATTTACATGCCAACATGACTTCAGTTAAACAAATGAACTTCATCAAACTAGCACATTCAAACAAACGCTGTCAAGAAGATGCAATGTCCAGGAAACAAGACACCTGACACTTGTGCCAGTCATCACTCAGCCACACCATGTGTTCCCCTCTTCTGCTTGTTGGACAGAAGAACTAGGACAAACAACCTTACAACTGATTAAATCCTGATGTTAAAGTTTGACCCTGTAGGTGTTATCATAAGATGTTTCTCCCTGAATTGTGGAAGGACCACCACAGCACAAAATATTCTACATGAATACTAGCAATAAAGGCTTTTAAGCCATTTTACTAATTTGCAAGAAATTCATTTTAAATCTAGCCAAATTCTAGCCCATTGCTCAACAATTTTCATGGCAAAACTACATAATAAACCAGCCATCACTACTGATCCATGACAATGAAATGCATTTAAAATGGATCTGATGAATCTTCATATGTAGGATCATGTCAACTCAAACCCTGTTTTCATATGGAATGACCAAGTATTAGTTATTTGACTCCTTTTGGGGATTCTCATCAAAGCCAATTTAAGTGTCAACTAAATTTATATTCACAAATAAACATATAAAATCAGTTCATTTGAGATTTAGTAAGCTATTTGTTGGATATCCAATTTACTCTGTTCAACTCCAACAATATTTCTTCCCAGCATTGTAATTAAACAATTCCACATATAGCATGAGAAATCAATATAGTATGGCTACTTTCACTTCTTATGGTAAAGCAATCATAGTAGCATTTAGTTTTCTTATCCAATATAGTATGAGACTCAACTATAAAGATAATGAACTTTATCAATGAAAACACAGCTACTTTGGGCCAGCCACAGGAGAATACAAGAAATGTAAGAACAATTATTTATAGAATTCAATGAACTAGACATAAACAAACCAAAAATCTCGATTTGATTTGACTTTGGTTTTCAATGTTTTTAGGACCAGTTTTAGTTTCAGACAGCTAAGAACAAGGGATCTGTTTAATTCAAAATTGTCACAAGATGCAAAACCAAACTGAACATCCGTACCAGTCAGCATCATACCATGCCAAAAATATATGAGCACAATCATGCTACAAAAGGATAATCCCCGAGATGGATAACACGCAGACAAAAAAGTAATTATCAAAAGGTAGCTGACATGTTCTTTGATAGATAACAAAATTTTAAAGGAAATAGTGAAGCTCAAATTCTTTCATATCAGGAGTGTATTTAGTTTTTCAAAACATGAACTTGGTAAGAGATGGTAATATAATATTAGTAACAACAAGACAATTAAATTGACAGGTAAAAAACACAACGATTTTTTATTTTCAAAAGCATGGTTGGTGAGAAACGGTGATACAAGATTAATAGCACTGACAATTATATTGACACAAAAATAATAACAAACAACCTTGCTCAGCTTTGACAACAACACATTTCAATTATAATATTTTATCACATACCTGTTCTCGAACCAGGCGTGGAAGATCTTTCCCGGTCTGAATTTGCATGACCTCTCCAGCCATCATTACTGCCTGCTGAGGCACTGCCTACAGATCCCCCACTAGAGGAAACCCATGCAGGGCTTTTGATTGGGACCATTGCAGCAAGTGTTCGTAAAGATGGGCCAGCATCAGGTGGTGGTTTGTCTATGTTCTTCTGAAAATAAGCCACCAGGCGATCAATGTCATCAAAATCCTTTTTCCGAAACCTAAAACCTTTTGGATACAACCCAATATACTCATGATGTGGATTTGAACTTCTGATATAGGATAAAATGAATGTCCCTGGATGTTCATGAGAAATCCCAAAACAATAAACTATCCTCATTGGATTTGCTGCCTTCTCTGCTCTCAACAAATCGTCAACTTCCATCTTTGTTCCTTTTCTGAATTTGCGGTAAGAAAGCATAATTTTCAGGTGAGCGACCAATGGATCAACGTATCTATCCATAACCTGGAAGTCAAGAAACAACATGCCGCTTGAGAGATGTCAACTCACCTAAATGTTTATTAATAGAATCAAAAGACTTGTTCATTAAATTCCTCTTTGTTAAGCAATCATATTCATATATAGACAATCAACATGATTAAGATGAGAAATGTAACAAATTACCAAAACTTAAATTCTGGCAACAAAAAAAAAAAAGTAAAGTTGAAAAAATACAGAAAATCCAAACAATCACAAGAGTATGTATGGGATGTAATAGAGCTTCAACGTAATAAATTTTTATTTCGTTCTGGGAAAAAAAGTTAGCCTAACACTTATCGTACATATATAAGTGCAAAATACAACAATTATGATTTTGTCCTTATCACTACCAGTTAGAAAGTTTGAAATGAAAGAAAGAGAAAAGCTTTAAGAGGATTTATTTCATACTCTGGAAAAACATTTGATAATACCGTCTTAGCTTTACTTTTAAAGAATGTTAAAAATATATATAAAAGTACCTAAAAAGATTTCACTTTGACCAAGGAGTGAAGTCAGAAAAATACCATTGCATTTTGTATTATTTTTACAAGTTCTGTGGGAAACCTCTGAAAGTAGGTTAATTAAACAGTTTATCAATTGCAAATATTTAATCTAAGCACCTTTTCCTGAGCTGTCTTTTAAAAAAAGTCAAAATCATATTACTTAGTCCATATTAAAATTGAAACTGTGTACTCTTTCATAACACTTGGCAAGCTTTCAACAATTGCAATATATAATGAAAAATGCATAAATAGTAGAAATGGTCTCATGAAATATTTAATTTAGATGCTATATAATACAAGCTGAAATAGAAAATACTGAGTTTTCAAGCAATACATACAAAATAAACTTATGATAACTGTTATCCATGAAGCATGGTGATTTTGTGTCATTTTATAAAACCAAACAATTTCAAAATATCTTACGACAATGTTTAATATGTTCTCTAGTGTGTTTCATAATATTAAACAATATGTTTCAAGGATAATCATTACTTTGAACTGAAAAATTGCAAATGCAAGTAAAATATAATAATATATATGTGCACTAACTTCATCAAGATCTTCAAATGTATCTTTATCAATTGTCAATGTCTTTCCCAGTCGAAGTAAGCTTGTAATATTTTTGTGATCTTTTCCACCTTCCACTATTTCTTTATGAGCATATACTCCATCAAAAACTTTCAGTGTCAATGTCAAAAATGAAGGCCCTTTAGAACTGGGTCGGATAATGCTCTCACCAGGTTCCTTATCAGATAGGTACTGTTGCAATAAATTATTTTAAAGTTAGTCTCAAAATATGAGGGCATTAAGTAAGAGGCAATACTGAATTCCATCAGGGGTGCAACTTGTCAAAAAAACACACCTCCATTGTTTCATCAGCTGTCAAATTCTGGAAACGGGGATGAACAATCATCCTTGGTTTGAAATGTTTCTTTGCACGTTCCTTGTCCTTTCGGGCCTTCTCCATCTCACTCTGCAAACTGATCTCATCCTCATGGTAATAAGGATCACGATTACGAATATTGTAAGGTCTTCTCCTCAAATCACTAGCCTTGGTTGTCAGGTAAACCACGAGTCTATTCTTATTGATCTGCTTAATCTTGCAGGTAAGTATATCACCTTCATGTACCTTCTCAGGATCATATCCGTCGTCTGAGAAATCATCAGAGAAAATCATCCCTTTCAAACCAGAATCAAAGGCACAAATGATACGATTTTCTTGTACATGGCGCACTGTGACCTGAACAATTCTCCCTTCCGAAATGGTATCATCTGTTTCACCAGAGAGCATAGCAAACTCCTCCTCTGCGCCAGGTTCTTTGAAAGGTGTCCGCCAATCCTGGAATCCATGTAGAAGCTCCATCTTTATATCATACAGGGTCTCCCTTTTGTTGGTCCCATACTGGTTAAAAATGCTTTTGGCATACTCATTGATGTCGAGCACTTTAAGCATATGTGGCCTCTCCCTCACATGTTCGATTGCCATCTCTTGTACATCATCATCCATATCGTTAGGTTCATTCGGAACATCTTCAGCATAAACATCCTTGGCCAGATTCTTTGCTAGATCATACGACTCTGGATGAATTCTTGTGTCATCCAGAAGGTCCATAATGTGACTGCTAGCAGAAGCTGCCCCACTCCGGCAAACACGCAAAAATCCAACAGCATTAATGAAAACTTTCTTTCTAAGAATCTTTCCCATAGGTATCTCCTTACGATTAAAAATGGATCCGGCCCTAACAAATGCTTTTTGCAAAGCAGATGCTTTCCGTGGTCCAATACCAGAAATGAACTGTAAAGGAGCAAAAAGCCATTCATGACTTGCAGCTAGATTTATATCAACACCAACCTGGTTGGTTGCATCAATCATAACCTGCTCAACAACCTCATACTTCTCATCTGGTGTAAGGAAATGTTCCAGGGGACAAAGTTTCCAAGATAGAATCTCTTTCCCTGGTCCACAGAGTGTAGCAACCATCGCCAAAGGGTTTTGCAGATATCGACCAAGAGCCACAGCACGTTTCACAATACCTTCAAGGAAAATTACATCAGAAGGATCAAGAATAAAATTAGCATATTATTCAAATAAAATAGCCTTTACCTGGTTGACCAGGGAGTTGATCCGAAGAAATTCTTGAATTCTCATATAGGCGAGGCAAGGATTCATCCCCGAAGACAATACTGAAATATTCTAGATCCTGGCTGACATCTTTTGGATGATCTTCCACTATCTTGAAAATAACCTACAAAACATATCATATGGGAAGTCTTAGGTCCTAATAAATTCTCAGAATAACTAATATCCATCAAACAGTCATCAAGTGGATATATATTTCTTCAATTGTATATGCATGAACCAAGTAGTCTTTAATATTCTTAAAAATGCATGATTACTTGTAAAGTTATAATTGTAGTCAGAAAGTAATATATACAGCATTCACTATTGAATTAATCAATTCATTCCCAAAAACAGAAAATTATAAACTACAAAACAACCATTCTCTGTCATCCATTCACAATCAACATGTTTTCTGAGGCATTACATAGTAATTTTATCCAAGTTACTTCATATCATCCAAATCGCATGCCATTATAAGCTGTATAAATTGGAGTATTTGTAGCATGAAGCTGTAGTAGATTATATATCAGCAGTCCACAGTAGAAAGTAGACTATATGTCAGCAGTCAATGGAAAAAGAGGTATTAAGTTGAGCATGTCTTCCAAGAATTAGAGGATGTGGCATTCCTGATCATTAGAACCTAAACTGAATTATTTCATCATCCAACATCAATTCCTTGGTACTGGATTTTCTTTTTGAGCATTGTTGCACCTATTGCTTCTCCAAGGACTTCGCTAGTGGTGTAAGATGCATCTAAAACCCATGTATTAAAATCTCAGTCCAATACTGATACCGGGTGGTGGCCAAACTCATATGGTAAATAAGAGCAGTGTCCGACACTCAATATGAGTCAGTACCACCCAGACCAGAGAAAAAAAAAACACGGAGAAAAGAGGAGGGGAGGAGGGTATATTGGGCAGAGGAGGAGAAGAGGAGGGGATCAGGAGGAGGCAGATGAAGAGGAAGAGAGGAAGCAGACAAGGACAAGTACTAGCATAAGGAGGTGACAATCTTGACAAGGGGACAACGTCGACCCAGCAAGGAGGCAGTGGCAGCGAGACAACGAGGTGGAAGAGGAGGCAACAGAGAAGGGTAGAGAAAACAAACAGAAAAAGAGAGAAGACGAGAGAAAGATTGCCAACTGTTAGGATGTAAGAAACCCAAATAGTTGCCAGAATTTAAAAACCTGATGTGACATCAAGCTATAGGCTTAATGCATGGTAACCATAACATCAGTATGTTCCCTGCTAGTAAGTCCAGAATAATGAGCTTACCCAGCAGTTGCTTGGTTTCAGACTCGGACAAAAAAAGCAAAAGAGAGAAGGAAAAAAGAAAACATGGATCGCTACAAGATTCTAAAAACAAGATACCTGTCCTGTGCTACAGGTGTAGGCTTACCTTTTGGTACAACTTGGTCGATCTGTTTACTTCCCAATAGGCCCCAAAGTGAAAAAGAAAATCATTCTCTTACATATCAAACACAAATTCGTTGCAGAACCATTTTTCACGAAGTTCTTGATACCTTACCAATCCTTAGACAAAATCCATAACCTAGTAATTCCATTCAGGCTGACAATCATGCTTCTTGAACTCCCAAAGATCCATTCTCCACATCTTTCCTCCAATATTTTCTTTTGAACTAAGGCCTAAACAGAAATATATAGTACCTACTACAATTTTGGCAACCAACTGACACCTAATTTGAACACAGCCAAAGAAATGGTCTTACTGCAAAGTAGTCATCATATGTTAACAAATGGTAAAATTTTGAAGTCAAGTCAGAAACCAAAATTGAGCACAAATCACAAGAGAAGAAAAAAGCTTATTACTTCAATAAGATGCTGCTTGTATTTGACATGGACAACCAAAGTTGAACACAACAGGAAAATAACAAGTAATGATACTCTTATCAGATCTTAACCAGCTTAGTATAAATATGCAGATATTGAGAAATCAAAGCTGGATAGAAGTATCAGTAATTGCATCTTAGGCCACAGTTTCAGAAGCCACAGAATTTCATATACAGCAAACAATTTCAGAAGCACAGCAAACAACAAAACTAATGAACTAAAGTGCAAAAGTTGCAACCAAGAATTCCAACAAAAAAAAGATGTATATGGAACATGAAAAAAGGAAAGAAACACAGCACTTCATAAATGTCACCCTTCAGAAGCTCTGTAACTAAAGTGCAAACAGCAAACCTAATAAACTAAAGTGCAAAGTTGCAATCAAGAATATAAAAAAAGATGTATATGGCAGTGTAGTCAAAAGCACTAGGCACCGAAAGGTGCCATGGACCCAAAGTGCCCAAAGTGCATTGCCTAAGCGAAGCAAGGCGCTCTTAAATATTATAATTTAAAATTATATATCATGATTAATAAAAATAAACTAAAACTAAAATAATACATCAAACTTGCATTCATTTAAAGTACCAAACTACATTGTCTATATCAATAACAAAAATGACAGAATAAAACAAAATTAAAGATATATTAAAATCCAGTTCATCATTTTCAATCTTGTCACCATCTTCCTCTGTGGGTGATTTATATTCCTCTTTTTCCTCCTCTTCCGATAATTGCAGCTGTTCACAGAGGAAGGGGCAGCTGCTGCTCACTACAGGCAAGATAGGAGGCAGCGGGGCAGCTGCTGTTCACTACAGCAAGAAGAAATGCTCCTGCAGTGCAGAAACGGGAAAGAGGGTTCTGTTGAATCTCGGATTTTGATGATGAAGTCAATTATCATTTGTTATCTAATCCATATGTTGAGATAAGTGTGCAGGATTAATTACGATGAAAGTAAGACATGCAGCAGGAGTTGTGCCGGAGTCAAGACTATGATCACGTTGGGGGTTCGAGAGTTCGACGGAAGTCCGGACAGTCGTCGGAAGTTCTGCGGGAACAAATCCGAGAAGTCCAGGAGCTTGCCAAAGAAGCTCGTCGGAACTCACCAAGTGGATCGTCGCAAGTCCAGGAGTTTACCGGAAGTCCGCCGAAGCATCGTCGAGAGTTTGTCGGACGTTCGCCGGAAGCTCGCTGGAAGGGAACTCGACGTTGCCGGTTAAAAACATGCTTAGGACTATGTCTTAATTTCATAGTTTGCATGTAATTAGGGTTAGGATTAAGGGTTAATCCTATAACCCGGTTAGGGGCCAATTGGGCCCAAGTTCGGACTGGTTTGGGCCAAGTTTGAAGCCCAACCAATAAGCTAAAATAGTCTAGGCGGTGGCACCGCCCAGAACCCGAAAAGGTTGGGCGGTGGAACCGCCGGACTGGGCGATGGCACCGTCGAACTGGGCGATGGCACCGTCGAACTGGGCGATGGCACCGCCCAGAACCCGAGAATTCCGGCGGTGGCACCGCCAGTACACTGTCAGTATCTGACACTGACAGGCGGTGGCACCGCCACTGACATGCGGAGTCCGGTGGTACCACCGCCCAGAACCCGAGAATTCTGGCGGTGGCACTGCCAGTACACTGTTAGTATCTGACACTAACAGGCGGTGGCACCGCCAGCATTGGGAAACTCAAAAGAATTCAAATTTGGAGCCCAAATTTGAAACCTCTTGAGGCCTATATAAACCCCACCCTTTCATGCATGAAAGAGCACCGAAACTTAGCATTTATTCTAAGATTTTGAGAGCTTAAAAGTGTTGTAAAAGGTCAAAAGTTCTTCTCCCTCTTTTCTTCCAAGTTTTGATCATTCAAGAGAGGAGTGAAAAATCTGTAAGGGTTGTCTCCTAAGCCCGTCAAAAAGAGTGAAATTGTAAAAGGGTAGTTGGCCTTCGCCTATTGAAGGAAGGCCTCTAGTGGACGTCGGTGACCTCATCGGAGGAGGAAGCCAAAAGTGGATGTAGGTTAAGATTGACCGAACCACTCTAAATCTCGATTTGCATTTACATTTTGTTCTTTATCTTAACTGCAACTACCTCCACAGCTTTACTTTAACTGCACTTTGCTTGATCTTAAGTTAAAGTAATTTCCGAATCAACTTTCATACCGAAATCGTTTTATCGTACGAACGTAGTTTTTAAATTGTCGAAAGTTTTCCGCTGCACTAATTCACCCCCCCCCCCCCCTCCCCCTCCTCCTCTTAGTGCTCTTGATCCTAACAGGTTCTACGTTAGGGTTATTCTCATGCGTGAGAAGAAGGGTTTCGTGCGCCAGATAACTGGTTCATTTGAACCAGTTCACTTGCATTCATTTGGTTTGACTCAGGCTCAACCTGGACTGAGTTAAACCAGGAGGGCGCTCGGGCCTCCACTGGGACCTAGGCAAGCGCCCAGGTGCCCAGTGACTTCAATGGTATACGGAACATAATAGAACGAAAGAAACACAGCACATACTTCATAAATGTCATCCTTCAGTTGTCTGCAGGCCATATTTGCTGCTCCCACACAGACAGCATGAGGTTGATGATCTGTCATGAACTTCAGGAGCCTTTGATGGTCATTTTTCTTTCTCTGTTGATCAGCAACAGCCTGGGATCGAACACTAACAGAACCAGCATACAGCACATCCACCATTTCTCCTGCCGAGTCCAACATAACAATTGTAGTTGCAGGCTTCCCAGGTCCCCAACAGCAAGCCATTACCCTTGATTCAGATTCATCCTCCGGATCATTGTCTGCATCCTTCCGCTTGAAAGGGGCAACAGAGACTTTATTCCACAACTGTCTTCCATATTCCATAAGAAGCCAACTCTTGGCCCTAGCAGTCAATAGTGATCGAGCTTCCTTTGCCATTGATGGAAGAATAAGGGTGAGAAATGAGTCATCCAATATCATCTTCCGTTGCTCATTCCAAAGCTGAGCAGATCTACTGACACGCTCACTCAGATAATACTCGGAAGCATCGCTTAACAATTTCTTTTGGATATCTTCTGGTAATTTGATCGTGACCTTAAGCAGCTTCTCTTCTTCACCTTTTTGGATAAGTAGCCATTGAGCATCCACAAACTCGGATAACGGCTTATTGCGGAGCCACTTGACACCTGCAAGCTGATGATAGGAATCAATTGCCATATTTCCCTCAGGAGTAGGACTTGTTGACACGACAGCCTTCTCCATAAAGATACTGCGCACATGTCTTCTAACATTTGGCTCACATCCAATCTCCACTGCTGCCTGCAAGAAAACAAAGTCAAAGTTGTGACAAGATCAATAAAACTTGAGACTAAGAACATTACATCCACACAGCATCTTTAAGAAGAAAAAGATGAATACCGAACACACATACCATGTGCCGAGCACCTTTAAGCACATCTTGTGGTGTTTCAAACAAAGCACATGTAAAATTTGCTGCAATTTCTTCAGGAGTTTCCTTTGCATCTTCAAATTCATCTGATATCTGATAAAAAGGTAAAACAGCATTCAGAACATTAATTCCTAGTACAACAACGAGCAAAAACTCACCAGAAACAACAGGCTAGAAGCTTGAAACATACCACATATACACCCCCAGTAAGTATACTAGTGAGTGATACCAAAGGCAAATCACCAATTCTATGAACGTTGACTATTTTTAAAAAACTAATAACAATTTTTAACTTCTTGGGCAAAATAAAACTCACCTTTTCTAATGAGAGAAGCAGCCCAAACTGCTCAGAATTAGCACCAAATTTGTTAGCAACCTCCCAGAGACCAGCTTTGTGGAAAATACTGTACATTGATTTCCGCTTTGGTCTCTTAAATTGAACATCCTCTGTATCAACTTCACCTGGAGGAAAATGCAAATTGAACTTGGCATCAATATCATCAACCTCTCTCTCTGATCTTGCATCCTTCAGGGCTTCCGTAATTGATTTGAAAAGTTGTTGATTTAATGCAAGTCTCGTTTCATTATCAATTCTTCGAGCTTCCTCTTCAAAGCGTTTGTTATAGTAGGAATGGAGGGCACTTTTCCTCTTCTGAAGCAACAACCATTTTCTGTCCAATGTCTGAACAGCCCAGAGCACCTGAAGACAATTGAGACTGCTTTTAAGAATATGTTTTACTCACCCACTATAATTTGTTTAAAAAAAATGTTATACGATAGGTTTACTAGGAAAATTGAGATTGCTCCACAGAATATGCTATAGCCCACCCACCAGCAAAGAAAATTATGCAACAGACTTACTAGGATTTAGTAGAGGAGAATTTAAGTACCTTATGCCACTTCATCTTCGGCGTTTCTTCAATATCTGCCATGTTGGCATCAGGATCTTTCAAAAGACTGCGACATAACTCCTTGCGGTACATGCTAATGAAAGGAATCTGAGAAACAACAGCAATTACTGATCAATATCCATAGAAAACCTTAATAAACATAATTGAATACATCAAAGAAGTCCCTACATCAAGCTTCTGCACATGCATCATTGTCAAGACATTTCCAATTTCCTCCTTATTTATCTCTTTGACTATTTGATCATAACCAACTAGAGGAGAGATACCACCACTAGTAAGTTGGCTGTATATCCACGTACTCTCGTCTTCTATGCTTTTATCATCGGTCGGAGGTAGCCCAGTTTTGTCCTCAGACAACTGCAAGGGAAAAGAATATACCAACACCAAGAGATATTTCGTAGTTTACAAGTCCACCTCCCATATGCTACATCTTAAATTTTATAAACAGATGATGAATTGTGTTATTACCTGAATTCTCTCAGGCACATCTGTTTCTCGGATAATGTCATCCTTTGGGGTCATATACTTCTCTGAGAGAATAAAAGGTTCAAATTCATCCTCCAGTCTCTTCTCACTCCAACTGCCATCAGCAGAAACAGCTGCAAGGCCTTGCTTCCGTAGCATTAGAAGCTCATCAACATCACCAAATATTTCATGGGCTTCTTGTAAAGCAGATGATGAAACTCCTGGGGCTTGGCGTGACATCTTTTTCTTGGGCTTTTTCTTTCTATAAGAAGTCATTCAATGGTCAAAATAGTTAGAGAACAGTAAACGTGGCAACGGAGCATATTGAAAAGCTCAAGGAGAGATAACTCTTCAGACCTTACAACAGCACCAGTCTCATCAACATCTTCTTCATCCACGATAAAATCTGCCATTTCATCTTCCTCCCCAATAATGTCCGCTTCTTCTTCTTCTTCGGGCTGCTCTTCTTCCTCAGCGATATCCTCTAATGGCACCACTGTATGATGAAAGAGAAGGATAGTTAATTTCCACAAACTAATCATCACTTCAATTACACGAGTTGATTACCTTCGTCATCTCCAAACAAGCTACGCTTAAGTTTTTCTTCGGCTGTTCGGCCTCCACGACTGTCCCTATCAAATTCTTCATCATCTGAAAACCCAGACCGCTCCACTTCATTGTCCCTTCCAGCCTTCTTCAATCGCTTAAATTTGCTACTCTACATGCAATTACCCAATAACAACTCAAATTATTCAATAGCCATGTTTGAGAAGGAAACACACAAAAATCCCCAAGGGTCTTAACAGTGAGAAGCAAGGTCAGGAGACATACTGGTTGAGGTCGACGGAAACCGGTTATGTTGTTGTCTTGAAGTAACTCATAATCATCCTCATCAAGAACGTAATTTTTCTCTGATTCCCTGAAGTGCAGATCATACAGCTATAAATATGAAGAGGATTTCACCTATTAGAAAAAGCCACAAGGGAAGTCGAGATGCATTACCTTCTCTTCCTCTTCCTTTTTCTATGTCTCTCCTCGTCACTCTCCTGTTTTTCCTCCTCCTCTTCTTCCTCTGCTTCCTCCTCTTCCACATCGTCCACTATAAATCCATCTTGCTCGTACTCATCCTGCCCCTCTTCTGCTGACAGAAAAAACAACTTATTACACGCTAAAAGGACTGTTACCCCAATCACCCAAAAAACTAGGGCCTCTGACCACCACAAGAGAAAAAGATCAGTCGAAATCCCAACTGTACCTTCTTCTTCCTCCTCATCATCGTTGCCCCCATCACCAACGTCATCAGCGTCCTGCTCCATGGCTCGTTCTTCCTCATCCTCTTCGACCTCATCTGCACGCAACGAAAAAAAACCTCAAAGATGAGGAACTAAGAAAGTCACCTGATTCAGACACACGAAATCACATCGAACGAGATGCAATTTTGGACCTTCCTCATCGGAGACCACCGCTCGTCCGCCCATCTCGTGTTGGAACCGGGGAAAAAGGTTAGGCTTCGAGATGCAGCCTGGAAATTTTCGACGAGGACACTGTTCTCTGCAAGATTTCGCAATCGCAAGGGAACGGATTAGGGTTTCCCGAACCCATCGCAAACGGCGAATAGAACGAGAGATCAGAAGACTGCTAGAAGAAAGATTAGATGATCGTACCTTAGATCTCAAAGTAGTGATCCGCTAGGGTTTCGGAAGAGGGAGAAGGAAGAAACCCTGACCTCGGAGCTCCACGGTGAGTACGTCGATCGATAGAGAGCGGGAGAGGGAGGGGAAGAGGGGTGAGGAATAATGAGATGAAATTAATACTTAAAAAAAAAGATGGAGGGGCAATTTTTCTAGAAAATACCCCTTCCCGATTGATTGATACCTTCCTTTTTTTCATTTTTTAATTATATTTTTAATTTAAAAATAAATAAATTATCTCTTAAAATATTTTTTAATACTGTTATAGTATTTTATTATTATTATTATTATTATTATTATTATTATTTGATTTGTTTACCGTATTTTTATTATGGCGATCAGCACATTATGATCAATTAATTGTTTTATTTAAGTGATATTATTTTTAAACTATCATAAATATTTTATTTAATTTATTTAAAAATGTTTATAAGTAGATTTTAAAGTATTTTTTATTATGATTATCAAAATACTATGGCATGTCAAAAATAGATCAAAACTTATGAGGGATAATTTGAATACTTTATAAATTAAGGATACTATATTTTTTATAAAAAAAAAGGAGAAAAATACTGTTTGAGAAAATAAACATTTTCTTAAAAAAATCATAGACATAAGCCTAAAGTGTTTTAGGCTCAAACATTATGGTAATTTTACTAAGAGAAGTCGTCCCTTTTTTTCTTGCAGAGTTAAGGATTTCTCTATACCCTATCAATTATAGGGATTGAAAGTGAATCTATCTAAATTTGATTTAGAAGTAGCTAAAATCAATGAAATCATAATTTATATCAGAGTTGTCCTCCGAATTAAAAGATTGAGATAAGTTGGGTAACATTTCCTATCCGTTGCAAAATAAACGGAGGAACATTTCAAATTTGACTTCAGAAAAATCATAACATCACCTAAGAAGGCAATCCTAATGGAGTTCTTTGAGTTCTAAGCCTTCCAATTTATATAATTTTATTTTATCATTAAAGGTATTTATTTATGCCCTTCATTTTCATTTCACATTAAAGTCTTTGGGTTTGCAACCTAACGCTTGTTTAGTCTTTTTTTTTGTTTTTAGTAGATTTTTTTTTAATTAGAATAAATTTCTATTACTTCAAATAACACATCATATTTGGACTTGAACTTTAATGAACACATATAATGATAGATTTGAGTGTTTTTAATTCATTAAGTCTAAATTGAAGCTGATTTAAATTATCATACATGGGGTTAAACATTATACGATGTAAAAGATTAAAATGATTAAAGAACATATCAATATTTTATATACATTCATTTTATGTTTAATCGATCTTTATGATAATTTATGGTAAAAGATCTCTATTTACTACAAAGAGTTAAAGCGGGACAAAAGATCCAACCACAAATAATCTCACCTACTCTCACTTAGGTCAACAAATAACAACACAAAGAACAAGTAACGACTTGCAACTCCTAACACACAACAGTACTCGTTGCTTATTCATTACGCGTTAATTAAGGTTATAAGAGTTTCAAAAGCAAGTGTTTTTTAATAGGCAAAAATTCATTTCCACAGTTTTTTCGACCTGAAATTATCAATTTTACGTTTTATTTTTATTTTCATATATCATTGATGATCTTTCTCAAGAAAATCATAAATTCTTTTTCATCTGACGGATGATCATTACAATACGATCGGTTGCTAACTCATAATTTGATTTTGATTAATTATAATTTAGTTTTGATTAGCTTCATTAATTATAATTTAGGTTAGGTTAGACATTAGATTTTTTATATGTGAGTTTACGACAATCAATTCAAAACTTTTAATATATCCATATTGAACACCATCATAAACTATTACAACATAAATTAATTTATTTTTTAAATCATGACAATTAATTCAAATTAGAATATATATATATATATAGAGACACGCACACACACACACACAGAGAGAGAGTCTTGGCCCTTGTCTTTCTCAGGCAAAAATCCTTGCTTTTGTTGCTGTAATTGTTGTCGTTGCTGCTTTCTCGCTGTTGGTCTTGCAACTTCCCCTTTGGCAGATAAGGTGGGTGAGCCTCGTCATGTCTGAGAGTTTTATTGGTTTGAGGAAGAACTCCTCTGCTCCTCCCTCCAAGCATCTGTTTGGTAGGGGCACATCAAAACAGTTCCACTTTATGGATTGCATCAACTCCAGAATATTAAGCAAGTCTAGCAATTATAAGGAGAGGAAGATAGAAAGATTCTGAGCTTTCCCTTCGTCGAGTTGCGACATCTATCTAATGGGAAGGATATGCAGTTTTCTTGATTCCGACATGTAATGGTCAATATCCGCACTTTGAATCTTCCTAGTCATTTTTATGGTGATAGAACTCATGCAAGAAGTTGATAGAATAGAATCTCCGTAGTAAAGGAGGAGTTGATTCATGTTTTTTACCTGGTGGTTCTGGATGGCACATTCTCAGAGGACATGATCACAACTGGAATGTTCTTCAAGGATGATGATCCCTGACACCAATGCAAACTCATAAAAACGTTGAAACATAGTTTAGAAAGAGAGAGATTGAACAGCCATCATTAGCACCTTTATCTTCTTGAGCAGATCATAGCCTGTCAACCCAGGCATACAATAATCTGTCATGACCAAGTTCACCTCAATCTTCTACAACCAAAACCACCATCTAAATCTCATCAGGATAAGGAAATCCATGCCGCAAACAATCAAGGGATCATCTAGATCTCACGTTCTTATCTGCTGGGACAGGTGATGTGCTTTCCTCATCCTCTCTCAGACCCAACATTTGCAGAGCCTTGCTCCCAGAATCCACCGTGGTAACTGAAGCACCAACACATGCCTTTAGATCCTCCCTTCGCTCCACTCTATCAAGGAGTGTCGTCGTCGTTACCTTGGCAGGGTGATGAGGTCTTGAGGAGCCTCTCGATGAGCTTCCTGTCAATGAGGCTGTCATCCACAGCAAGTACATGAAACTGTGCCTCCTCCGCAGCGACAGCCATTGTTGTCTTCCTTTCTTCCGACGACACCACCACGCTCTTAGCGAGCGATGAAGATGACAGGAACCGGGTGTAGAATAAGCGGAAGTTGGCGTCTTGTTTGATCGAGAGGGTCTCTTGTCTTCTCTTCTCTTCACCTTCCCATGTCCTCCGACATCCAGCGGTGAAACACCACCTTCCAACCCACCAAAATCTCACCTCTCGGAAAGCGAAGATCCGAAGGCTTTACTCTACTATCATTGAATTGGATCCCAAGCAAAGCCACCACCACCCATCTCTCGCTCTGTGAAACGCCAACGCATTCATCTTTATCCAATTGCCTCAAGATGAGTGGAGGTGATAAAAGCATTTGGATGACAATATTCCATGCCATCACCTCGACATCTGCTCTTGGCTGTCTCCATCGTTTATGCTTGTATAAAAATAGAGACCGAATCAGAGACACCACCAACTGTATCTTCATGCATATATGTTATTATTATTGTTCTATGAATGATGAGATGGTGGGATAGGACAAGGCATCCAATGTAGCATGCATGCGCCTCTGACAACTGGACACTTCATAGGCTGTCTACATCGATCGCAGAACCTAATGCAGATATTGCTGCTTCCTATCAGTGGTGTCTTATTATAATTAAGTAATATATATATATATATATATATAATATCTTTAGGATATATTTTTGAAAAAAAATCTAGTTTTGATAAATAATCATAGGGCACTCCAATTTTTTTTTAATCTTTGCAAAGCATCTTTTTTCATAAAAAAAAAATGATTTTGCCCTTTCACTCCTACATGACTCCAAAAGTCTTGGACTCATCGTTGACTATCTTCATGCATTGACCCCTAAATAATGGGGTTATCATTATCGCCTCACTTGAGAAACGAAAGACCTCCACCGAAGAAGGCGAAGGCCTCAAACCCACAAGACTACCAATGGTAGAGGCATAGACAACCAATGGCGTAAGTACAATTGATCTATGCGAAGACACAAGCAACTAGGGTGGAGGTGACTATCGATGAAAGTGCAAGTGACCATGGGTGGAGATGTAAGGGTAAAAATATTTTTTTTATAAAAAAAAGTGTTGCATAAAAATTTTGAAAATGAGAATGTTCTACCAAAATTTCTTAAAACTAAATGAATCATGTTTGATTTACATAATAAGTGTAAACTATAGGGATTATAGCTAAACTGTAGGATTAAAGCTTCCCTCACGGAAATATATAACGAAGCGTAATCCGTACAAGTTTTGAATTATAGGACCACTTATTTTAAATTTTTTGATCACCATTATTAGTACATCTACAATCTTAAACCTTTAAAGGATACATCATCTAACAGAAACATGCGAGTTCCTAACTGCATGCATTTGTTTGTTGACCTTTCAAGAGGTAAAACTTTGTTGCGTCTTCTTTTTACTGCGAAGGCTAAATAAATTGCAATTATGTACATATTGGGCTCAGTTTAATGAATAAAACACACCTCTCTTAAATGTGACAACACATCTCATAGAACATTGTCGCGGAAGAAGATATAAATCACAACACATTCAACCATCCAATAAAACAAACACATGGCATTTCAACTACACCATCGAGCTACATCTTAATTGGCACGATTCCTCTCGAGCGACCCACTGATTCCATCCGAAAGAACATGGAACGGAATCAGAAGAAGCCCTCCGTCGTTGCCCAATTACGAGTGGCGGAATTCATGAACAGCAATGAGGGCATCGTAACAATCCATTCTCGTTGCACGCGTCGCAACGTCGCATGCTGCCTTCATCCTGGACGAACACCTTCCGGCTACCATGGCAGGTTGAGCACAGCACGAAACGCACACCGCCACAGCCGCCGCAGACGAAAGCAGGGTCCTGCGCCACGACCCCCTCGAGCATTCTCCCGAGCTCACCGGCGTCATGCCACTGCCGGACCTCGTCGGCCCCTCCGAGCCACCTGTTCCCGATGAACACCTGGGGCAGCGAGAAAGGCGGGCCCTTTCCGAGCAAGCGCTGCAGCTCGCAGCGGTACGAGACGTCCATGGAGACGTCGCGCTCGTCCACGGCGACGTGGAAGCCGCGCAGGATAGCGCGGACGGCGCAGCAGTCCGCGAAGGTGCGCCGGACGCCGCGGAGTGAGGTAGAATAGAGGATTACCTTGGGGCGCTTCGGCTCATCGGCGAAGCGCTTATAGGAGGTCTTTGAGGCGGGGTGGCGGTGGTGGTAGCTGAACGAGCGGAGGAAGGAGGAAGGCTTCTTGAAAAGGGAGGCGGCAGAGGAGGAAGACGAGGACGGCGACGAGAAGTCGTCGGCGAGGTTGGCCATGAGGGCTGCGGCGTCAATGGACGGTGATCAGGTGTGGGTTCCTATGGAGTCGACCTGTCTGCATCCCTCTGCTGTACGACCGGCGGTGTGCTCGCCGGACCCATTTCATCCGGCATCTCAACCGTTTTACCCCCCCCCCTCAACAAATAAATAATAAAAAAAAATCATTTGACCAAATCAAAAGCAGAAAATAGAATGCCAGTTGGTGAATAGGTAAAACTGAATCAAATAGGATAAATCTAGATTTCGATCATCTTGAAGCAAACACTTGGTGCCGTTCCATAAGTAAAATATATGAGAGAATCCTACCAAAAAGAACATGCAGTTATTGTGAACGACCAAAAGAAATGCGATGAGGAACAAAAGCATCAAGAGTACGAAACCAGGGGCTTCATGTAAGCCGCATCTCCCGCAAAGCTCACAGGGCGCATCCAAGGAGGGTGGTAAGCATCGATTGCAATCTCCTGGTTGGCTTGGAGCTCACCTTCCCTTTCATCACAATCATCATTCTCCTTCGCAACCTGAGAATGCGGACCACATGTCAGGATAACCATCACCCAAAGCTGCTTTAGTGCAATCAGATAGTATTTGTGTTGGAACACCCATATAATATGGTAAGGTACAAGCACAAGTATCATAAGATTGCATGCACACAAACCAACCAGTGTAGTAAATCGGATTATATTTCTGTCGTATTCTGTCAAATATTTCCAGTGGAGATAAATCATTTTCCGTTTATGTTGGAAGATAAATTAAATTGTCCTGAAGACAAATGGCATATTGATCAAGCAGAAACGAACAAAGAGCCAGTTCACATGGATCATAGCAGTTTTTATCAGCAAATGAAAACTTAGTGAGAATGCTCATTAATTGGTACAAGATGATTGCTTAATGGAGAGAGAAAGACAGTACGCAGTAGACGGCCGAGTGAGTAGATTTGTGAAATTTAGCTTCTCAAAGAAAACAAGCCAAGTTTCCTACAGGGACTTGTGATAGGAATGAAGAATGGTCTCATAAGAACATAAGGGGAAGAAGAACTATATTGAAACATGGATAATAAATTTTATGCTAGAAACAAAACAAGCTGACGCTACCAAGATCTTGAACTAATATTACTTTCATGTTCACATCAATATCTTCTAGTTCAGAAGAACAGGGAACAACAAAGTAATTACTGATTGATCAGCCAAAATTTTGGGAAAAGAAAAGAAACATCTTAACAATAAAGAAAAACCTTGGCAATTAACCACCTTGTCTTGGAGGGGATGTTTTCACCAATTTCAAAGTGAATCGAGAAAGTAATGAAATGCACAAACATAATAAAAACAAGGAGATGATGCACCAGAAATCATCTAACAGTATTGCGAGGAAAAATAAACAGAGCATCTGATTGCTGGACAAGCCATAGTACTTCACCTGGAGTGGTGCTAGAATATGAGCCACACCAATCTAAATACCACCGATATCCCAGAAAAGGGGATGAATGATGACTAACTTGACAAGTTTGCAACTTACAATAAATAAGACACCCATAGTGGATATAGAGCACCATTGGCATCAAACTTACTGGAATATAACCACCAATGATTATTGCTCAAGTTAGTTAATTAGGAAGACGACATCACGATAACCATTAATGTAAAATACCTTGATCGGGCAATGACAAAATGTCGGCACAAATCGAATTTTGCAATACTCATTGAACAATATAGTCATGAGTAGGAGTAAAATGGTGGAAACTGAAGCTCCCGGCTTAGACTTCAAACCAAAGATGCCAATCATGGTAATTTGCATGAGAATAATGGTGATGAACAGATAGTGATGAATGTGTGGCCAGTACTGTCCACATGTATCATAAGTGATATCATACACATCTTGCATCTGCAAGGGGAGTATCCAAAATTAAATATACAGATAACTGATACCAATGAATTAGACAGATGTAACCCCAACAAACCATACAAAAAGTGATGAGACCACAACCATAAATTACCACTAAATCCATTATAGTCAGTAAGCAATTGATTATTATTAGTAACTCATTACAATTAGATGATGTTATACAGCTCTGTCTCAGGAGTTTGTTTAATAATACTCATTGATATGTACTTCTCCATGATACTTGTAGTAGTTATGAGGAGAATAGAACAGTAATGTCATATAGTGTCACCCAAGTAGACAACAATGGGACTATTAGCACATAAAGATCTTTACCTTGCATGTAGTAGTAGTGTAAACTAACTGGTATTTACTATTCACAATTATAAATTTCCCAATTAGGCTATTCTACACACTGGCACAATTATAAATTCTTTGTGATGACCCAGCAATTTCCCAATTAGGCTATGGAAATCTTGCATATGGGTATAAACTACCCAGAGCATCCAGGAAGCAAGAGTCAAACCCTATAGCACCTCAGCAAGTTGAGCATGCTTGGACATCTTCATGGACATCTATTATAACTCATGCAGAAATTAGACCCCCTTTGGTCAACGTTTGACAAGTTAATGAGATCATTCCTAGTTGTAGTAGTTCAGGTTAATCCATTTCTCATATTAGTCCTAATCCATTCAATCTCACCAAAAAGGAAGAGACAAGGATTTAAACCCCTTTTGTAATGCAGATAGACAGCTTGGTCATTCAACGGTAAGAGCCGACCAGCTGTCAACCCCTTGGTTATGGCCAAACACCCACGAATGCCAGGAGAAGTTGGCAAGGTCAATAAGCCATCACCTGAGGGAATATTTTCGAAATAGTGTGTATACTTAAATAGGTTACAGAAGTCCCTACTCCTGGCAGTCTATATATCATGGATGCAGCTCCTAAAGCAAGTCTCAACTAATCTAAATAGAATTTTCTCTAGTTTTTCTTTATTCTCTCATCTTCTTTGTCTCCCCTTAATTTATGTCATCTCCCTCCCTCTTTCTCCCCTTAATAGAAAGAAGGCATTCAATGTAAACGATAGAAGTGGTGCTCCTATCAATTTAGTATCAAAACCCCATTCAAGATCTACACTGCTTTCAAAATATTGGCACACTCATCAATTGTTGTGTAAATTTAAGTAGATCATATGGAGATAATGATGGAAAAGTTGACATGGTTGACTATGAATTCCCCCTTAACAAATCCAACAAATTTCACACTTTGATTAAACAAATGCACAATTCAAAACTTGGTCCAAATCGATCAGAGTTGAAGAAAAACAATCTGATTTTTTCCTTCCTTCATAGAAATGTATCAAAACTGACTCATGATAATCCTAACAATTTGCAACTTTTTATTTAATGTACATCTGAAGCAGCACTTTACAGTTTAGATGTTAAACATAGTAAGGGGCTGCTTCAATTCATATGGACCACAAACAGAGCTTCAGATAGGCCATAATTTCTGATGAAGAGTCTCGAAAACCAGCCTCAAGATATATCCTCACACCAGAATGACAAATGCAGAATGTGGCTGTCTCAAGAGAATGGATAACAATCTATCTGAATCTTTGATAACAAGGACTAAAAAAGATATTTGCAGTGCATTAAAAGTTTAAAACTAAATATCACTCATGTATAAGAAAGGACTAGGATGTGTATCTTCTTAAGGACTCTCCGAAAGAGGTGCAAGAACATGACTTTTTGTAAAGTAAAACTGATTATCAATGTGAGCAAATGTGCATAAACACAAACATGTTGCCAATATTGTCATACCTTACGAAAAGTCTAAAAGAATGAAAAGACTAGCAAAGAGCTAACTCAAATACTGCATAACCATGTAGAAAGTATATGAAAACATAAAGAATTAAAGGCAATGCAACAATTGCATTCACAGTACCAATGATTACTAGCAGGAAATATGTTGCCATCTTTTTGGAAATATTCGTAAAGACAGCATACCTGATTTACATAAACTGCATAACCAAGTAAGAAATAAATGATAAGGAAAGGAAGCAACAGTGGTGAAATGACGGCATACACCATCCCGATCAATATTGCAAGTGAAACTATTGGAATAACTCTGTAGTAAGGGAACCCAAAAAGATAAGAATCATTCTCTATGCTTTGACCAAACAAACAGGTCCTCACAACATGCCAAGTAACCAAACCAAGCTGTAGAATTTCCAACGAAAATCCTGATAATCCATCTGTCAAAATGTATGTAATAAAGAAATCCGACTGCAAGACAAATACAATAACCACAAGATCATCTCACTGACTGCTCCTTTAGAAACCATGAACAAAAGAATAGGCCTAAAAAAGACATGGTACACGTAGTTAACACTTAACAGTGCTTTGATGGCAAATAGGTTAGGTTACTACCACTCTCACACTTGCTAACTTATCAAGTCTATGGTAGGTGAGAACAAAAGCCTTACAATTGAAAAGGTTTCAACCCTTGCTTTGCAAATAGACTAACATTCTTATTCAGGCTTCAAAGGAATTGAAATATTTACTATGTTTTAGTACACTCAAATGTTCGGGAAAAAAAATCTTAATTTCAAAGAAATCAAGGCAGAATTTCAAAATTTTCCAAATTGATTTCTTTTAAGGATATGAACCATGATTATTCTCGATGTCTGATGAACAGCTTTCACAGGCTACATAAGAAAAGAAATATAATTTCTTATGAAGCAAAAATGTCATTCATGGATCTCGCTTGGCAAACCAAGGATTAAAAACCCGATCTAGTAACAAATGTACCATTGGTTATCAATTAAGTTAGCGTTAGTAATACTACATTGTATAATGGTTATCAACCAAATTAGTATGGTACACCAAGCTACACTATACATCAATATGGGTTTATAGTCCATACCATACAAACCGGTACAAGAGGGGAGGCTAGGTGGGATGTGGCATGGTAATTTTCATGAAGAGACCAATGACAATGGTGAAAAAAAGGGCAACGAATAGTTGGGGTGGAAGAAGGTGATGCCAATGTGGTTGGCATGGCGAGTCTTGATACAAGGCCCCAAGGGCTACCCAATGGCTAATTGGGTAGTCATATTAAGGAGGATAAGCTTATCACCCGGTACAAGCCTATACCAAGTCCCTATTCAGGGCGACATGTTTTAAAGCGAGCTTAAATCATCCAGTTTACTCTGGCTCACGTACTGATAGATTATTAGACCAATAAATGTTGCATCATACTCGACGATATTAAAAAGCATGGTAATAGAACATTAATAATGCATGACATATATAATTTTAATTTTTTACTTGTCTATAATGTCAAATAAATGTATCATGTGTCCTCACTACTAACTTTACAAGGCTTTTTTCATATGTTCTCCTAATACATGATTTGCTATAGATTTTAAAACATTTTAATTCATTATTAAACTAAACAAAACAAATATTTAATTTTTTCCATTTTAATAGGGTGGAACTAGTCTGATTGGCACAGTACCATACCATCATTGACCCACATCGTGTCGAAACTAGACCTAGGTTTTAATCCTTGGCATATATAATGAAATGTCTTCCATAAGGTATGTTTTTAATCATCAGTGAGATACTTATACTGGAACTATGACTTCAGAACTATAAATTCGCATTTTTGAGATCTTCATTTTGATGGATCTATGGCATACCTATTTTAATTGGTCAGCTAACAATATTTCTGCATCCATATTCACTTCATAATATTTTTTCTTAGCATATAGTTATCATACTAACTAGATTCCAAATCAATATGGAACCTTGCAAATATTTCTAGTAAATAAAAAGAAAGAGCAGCATCTCATCAACCCATGCAGCTAAATTGATATTGTTTTGAATATAGTTTAATAATTGTTAATTTTAAAAGCTACCTGAGCTGAAACAGCACTTGCAAGATGACTAGGAAAATCCTTTGGATGAGTGAATGACTCTCCAATTTGTTGCAGTAATGACCCCGATAACAAGCTTAAGAAGAAAACATTCCCAACCAAGAAATAGAAGACCATGCTACAAGCTCTCATCTCTTTTCTGCTCTGAGAAATATAACCCTCTAATGAGGCCAAATAGACCATTGCATAGGGAATGACATATATGAAGCTATTAAGAATCACACTTGGAAGATAGCCAGTCAGGAAAGAGCTCAACCCTGGTCTACAATTCAATAGGATATACGTTTGTTTAATAATTAAATGACATAAAAGTTATGCCGAAAAGAAGGAGAAAGGAAAGTCAATGAAACTAACATAGTAAATTTATTCATAAATTTCCTTCTAATAAATGAACAGATGCAGGCACCACAAGTTGAGTGGATATTTGATCATACAAGGTTAGAAATTAAGAATTTTATTCTCCTTAATGAATATCCTTATGGACTCAATAAATTTGAAGCATCGGAAGATGTGGCAAAAGAGTGAAAAGGACAGATATAAAGAAGAAGGAAAAGTAGAGAAAAGCAGAAAGGATAAAGATAGAGAAAGGAAACAAAATAACAAGCTGAAAATGAAAATAAACTGCACAGTCTGTGTGAATGATTTTCATCGTCAACAGACAGATTCTTTAAGAAAACAATCATATACATAAATGACGATAGGATCGGCCACATTCGATTGGTGGGTCTCAAGAGGATCAGTCTGTAAACCGCGTGTCGTCATATGACGTTTGATGTGTCTGCCAAGTATTTGCCAGGTTATCCCTTACCTATCAGTAAATAAAAAGATTTATATATACTTATAGGCATCTGAGGGACTAAAATGTAAAAATGCCATTTTGACACCGAGGACACTAATGTAAAGTTTTAATTTGACAATTGTCTAGGGACCTACTTGTAATTAATGTTCTCAATGATTAAAATGTAAAATTATACTTTTCATACACATCCTTTCCTCTTCCACCACCTCAACCTTTCACCACTTCTCATCACTGCCTTAAAAATTTCCACTACCTCATCACCCTATAAAAAGACATGTATACCCTTAATAAAACAACAAGATAAGAAAATAAGAGAGAGAAAATTAGGTAGTATTTATTATTCTGTTATTTTATTATTTATTATTCTATTGATTAATGTTGTTATTTCGTTATAATGTTATGATATCAATTGGTTAATGTTACGATGTCAATTTATTAGTCAAAAATTAATAATTTAATCAGCCTAATTAACACGTATGGTAGCCCAAATCTGTGAACCCAACCCAAGCTAGGTTCGGGTCTATATAAAAACAAAATAAAAATTAGATGCCCTTACCATAATTCAAACCTTAGACCTTTAGTTGGATTCAAATTAAATCTACATATCATAACTAACCTACCTTTTCATATGATATATGCCATTATTTGAACTTAAAATTTTCTGCGATCAGATAATACTAAATAATGATTGGTAATCATGTTCTCATATGATTAACTTAAAATTATGATATAAATAAATTTTTATTAGATTCATTAAATATTGATGAATCTTTTTAGTTGTTTCTCATTGTTATCTGAATTTTTGGATTTAAATGGTGTACTAAAGCATTTTATAATATGTGCCTACATGATTACTAATGTTTATTGAAGACATTGGTCCCTGATATTATGCAGGCAAATCAGTACTGGTAGGGTGATTCCTTTCGGTGATTTAACAGGTCATTAGACATGGCGACTAACGATCTCCTGCTGTGGATATGAGAGACGTATCTCCACTTGTGGCTAGTGAGAGATACTACCTCAATGGGAGTGCGACATGGACCCTTTCCATTGTTGTTGCAAAGTTGTCCATCCCGAGAGTTTGAGCGTCCTCAGTAAATATCAGTAATCATGTGGGCATATATCATGCAATGCTTTAGTACACCAATTCAAATACAAAAATTTAAATAACAATGAAAAACTATTAAAAAAGATTCATCAATATTTAATAAATTTAATAATAATTCATTTATATCATAATTTCAAGTTAATTATATAAGAATATGATTAACAATCATGATCTATTCTCATGCAATCTTAGATAATCTTTAATTCCAAAATATTTACCACCCGTTTTGTTGGTGACACTTTAAGAAAAACTATTTTGAATTCCAAATCTCACCTTTTACGATCAACATAAGTCTTTTGTTGACTTTGGGTTGTTAGCAATTTTTTACTAATCGACTAAACAATTTTAACACCTCTTTAATTCATTTGAGGGTTGAACAATTTTCATATCTCTTTAATGAATCGAGTGAGCAATTTTCTTTCTCCCACATCATCCCAATAAATGGGAGATTGATATCTTCTCTCATATAATGCTTCAAAAGGAGCCATTTGAAGTCTAGAGAATTAGTTAATTCTACCAAATGTAGATGTTCATCCCAGCTACCACTAGAATCCATCGAACAAGCTCTAAGAAGATCTTCTAATGTCTGTATAGTTTTTTAGACTATCCATATGTCTAGGGGGTGAAAGGTTGTCCTAAATTTATGTTCCCAATGCCTTTTGCAAGCTACCTCATCATCTCGAAGTGAATCTAGGATCCCGATCTGAAATGATACTGACCAGTACCCCATGGTATCGAATAATCCCTTTGACATATAATTCTGCTAATTGGATTAAAGAGTAATTTTTTTTTATCAGAAGGAAGTGTGCTGACTTTGTTAGGCAATCAACTATCACCCAAATAGTGTCACACTCTCGTTGGGTTCTAGATAGACCTGACACAAAGTCTATAGTCATGTGTTCCCATTTCCATTCAGGTATAGGCAAGTCTTGTAATTTCCCAACAGGTTTTTTGTGTCCAACATTTACGTACTGGCTCACTAAACATTTGAAGACATTCAGCAATGTCTCTCTTCATGCTTCACCTTTTCTTCCCTATAAACCATAAATAGAAACAAAGTATTTTCTCTAACTATTTTCTTATATCTAACTCCCAATCAAGACGCAACCAAGACCTAGATATACTCATATACATAATGTATATAACAACAAATCCTAATTCACTAAGAACTTATCTTCAGACTTGAATCTCTAATCCTAATCCTAATCTTTCAAGAAGTTTGATTCAAATTAGGTTTTATCCACGAATTTGAAACCTCTTAGGAACTCCAAAAGTACTAGATAACCCCAACAATCTTCCCTTGGTGAGTATTTTGTCCACCCTCCCGAAGAGAATATACTTTGCCTCAACTCCTCTCAATCTTCGTCAGTCATCCTTATTGAAACTCTAATCACAAGATCCTTTGGACTTGACACCACTTTATCGGGGAGAAGATTTCCAAAACCAAACAAAGATTATAGAGATCATTAATAAAAATATACTAAAAAGCCAATATATGATTTTGACACCCTTTGCTTATATAAAAAGAAAATATCTAATTTTTCATCATGTGAGTTCAATTACAAGTACCCTTGAATTAACCTCAATCAAGCATAAATCAGCTTGTACAGCCCTCCACATAAATTCTGAATAATTTCGCACACCTTTTCTCTCACCCTCTTTAGAAAAACTATTTTGAATTCCAAATCTCACCTTTTACGATCAACATAAGTCTTTTGTTGACTTTGGGTTGTTAGCAATTTTTTACTAATCGACTAAACAATTTTAACACCTCTTTAATTCATTTGAGGGTTGAACAATTTTCATATCTCTTTAATGAATCGAGTGAGCAATTTTCTTTCTCCCACATCATCCCAATAAATGGGAGATTGATATCTTCTCTCATATAATGCTTCAAAAGGAGCCATTTGAAGTCTAGAGAATTAGTTAATTCTACCAAATGTAGATGTTCATCCCAGCTACCACTAGAATCCATCGAACAAGCTCTAAGAAGATCTTCTAATGTCTGTATAGTTTTTTTAGACTATCCATATGTCTAGGGGGTGAAAGGTTGTCCTAAATTTATGTTCCCAATGCCTTTTGCAAGCTACCTCATCATCTCGAAGTGAATCTAGGATCCCGATCTGAAATGATACTGACCAGTACCCCATGGTATCGAATAATCCCTTTGACATATAATTCTGCTAATTGGATTAAAGAGTAATTTTTTTTTATCAGAAGGAAGTGTGCTGACTTTGTTAGGCAATCAACTATCACCCAAATAGTGTCACACTCTCGTTGGGTTCTAGATAGACCTGACACAAAGTCTATAGTCATGTGTTCCCATTTCCATTCAGGTATAGGCAAGTCTTGTAATTTCCCAACAGGTTTTTGTGTCCAACATTTACGTACTGGCTCACTAAACATTTGAAGACATTCAGCAATGTCTCTCTTCATGCTTCACCTTTTCTTCCCTATAAACCATAAATAGAAACAAAGTATTTTCTCTAACTATTTTCTTATATCTAACTCCCAATCAAGACGCAACCAAGACCTAGATATACTCATATACATAATGTATATATAACAACAAATCCTAATTCACTAAGAACTTATCTTCAGACTTGAATCTCTAATCCTAATCCTAATCTTTCAAGAAGTTTGATTCAAATTAGGTTTTATCCACGAATTTGAAACCTCTTAGGAACTCCAAAAGTACTAGATAACCCCAACAATCTTCCCTTGGTGAGTATTTTGTCCACCCTCCCGAAGAGAATATACTTTGCCTCAACTCCTCTCAATCTTCGTCAGTCATCCTTATTGAAACTCTAATCACAAGATCCTTTGGACTTGACACCACTTTATCGGGGAGAAGATTTCCAAAACCAAACAAAGATTATAGAGATCATTAATAAAAAATATACTAAAAAGCCAATATATGATTTTGACACCCTTTGCTTATATAAAAAGAAAATATCTAATTTTTCATCATGTGAGTTCAATTACAAGTACCCTTGAATTAACCTCAATCAAGCATAAATCAGCTTGTACAGCCCTCCACATAAATTCTGAATAATTTCGCACACCTTTTCTCTCACCCTCTTTAGAAAACTTAGGTGCACCCAATGTATTTTCTCACATCTTGCTCTGCCTCAACCTACACAACGTGTTTATAACAACAAAGGCTAACTCACTGAGGACTCATCTTCCTACTTGAATCCCTAATTCTAATCTTAATCTTCCAAGAAGCAAGGTCTGAAATTTCGTACCGTACCGGAGTTTCGACGATCGCTCGGTACGGTACGGAACGATATACCGCTCGGTATATATATATATTATAATATATATATATATATAACTCGGTGACGTCGTCGAAGCGACGTCGCCGAGTTTATATTTATATAAAAATTAATATATATAATAATATATTATATATTTTATTTAAAAGGCGACGTCGCATCACCTCGGCGACGTCGCCGAGGCGACGTCGCCGAGGCGACGTCGCCGAATGTTGCTTTTTTTTCTATAATATATATATATATATATATATATATATTATTTTATTATTATTTTTCGTTTCGCCCGGTAACGGGCAGTCCGAGTACCGGTATGCCGTCGGACTGGTACGTACCGCCTGTACCGGACGGTATCATTCGGTATTACCTTTCTTGCCAAGAAGTTTGAATTGAATTAGGATTCATCCAAATAATTTGAATACTCTTAGAACTCTAAAAATACTTACCAACCCCAACAGTTGACAATATTAACAACATTTATTCACTAGAAAAATTGGCTTTTTCTAGCTGACATAGACAGAATCAACAACAAAGACGAACAAACTTTAATGAGAAACTAGAACAAAGAACCACTTACATTATCTGTATGGCTCTGGCAGGAGGGAACCACTTCTTTAAGTTTTCAAATTGAGCGATTCCTTGAACTGCTGTCACAGGCAAGGCAAAGAAAACTGTGAGTAAAAGTGCTGCAATGAAAATTCCAGTTCTGTATAGTGCCAAAAGATGACAAGGGATAGCTAAATTTTTCCATATGACATCTCTTGGCTCTGGTGCAGCTTCTGTGGTCCATAATAGTGGATGTATGTGCTGCTGTGTCTGTGCAGCAAAGGCAGCACCACATCGAGACTTAAATGAGACGAAGGCAACAGGTAATTCCTGGAAAATATGACAAGATCTCAAAAACCTTAAAGAACTCATATTTTAAGGTTGACCAGATTACTTGTAAACAATGCATGCTGTAGATTTAAATTAAAATACAGACATCTATATAGCAAAAAAAAAAAGACATTAAGTTCTCAAATTATCATAAGGTCTCTTCTAAAACTTGTCACATCACACTGCAAGACTCAATGTACTTGTGCAACAAGCTACACCATATAAGTTAGTCAACAAAAGGCAGAAAAACAATATTTTGATGCAGCCAAAATGCAACACAATTCAGCTTTTATAGACATTTCAGTGATCCTAGCCCATTAAAGAAGGAGCAATACATTAGACATGAGATTACTTGAACTTAAAATAAGGTATTAGTGCAGCTCATTTGGGTCCTTTATATCTAAATCTTTGGTACTGGGTAAGTAATAAACAGTCAGTTCCCTTGCAAATTTAAGAGACAATTTTCTTTTGTTTCATTTGGTGGTTCCAGGGTGACTACTGGTGGCCTAAAGTTGGTATTAAGCAACTGATGTGCTGCTCCAAGATTTTCCAAGAGTTTTAACCAGGATCTTTGATTCAGAAGTCGCCCAGTCCACGTACTGATTAGCCATTGGACTGTTAAATACCAGTCCATACCGAGCAGTACTATGAGTATTTGAATCTACCAAGAATTATGAAGATGAAAAAGCTACATTGGCTCCTCTGGGTTACCATCTGATCCTCTTAGTGCCACCTCTGTCTTCTCCTCCTTATCCTCCACTTTCTCCTCTGCTAATCCTCCAATACCTCTTCCTCCTAATCCACTTCCTCTTCTCCTTCTCCTCGTCCTCCCCTGCTTACTCTCCTGTAGCTAAATGATCTTAAGGAGTAAATTTGCTTATTGTTTGTTATCAGTACTATTAGTTTTATTTATTTTTGATAGTTGTCACAATTGTTTTTTTTTTTCTGTCCTTTCTCTCTCTGACACCACTCTCTCAACCCTCCTATGCCACATCCCTTATGTCTCAATCCCCTCTGCACCACCATGTCACTGCTTCCTCCTCATCTAGATCACCACCTCATCCTTCTAACGCCTTTTTGCCTTCTCCTTCATCTCTTATCCAGTGTTTTCTCCTCCTTTTCCTCCTCTTCCTCCTAATCTGCCATTGCCTCTTCTCCTTCTTCTTCTCCCCCTCTCCTTCCCCTTCTCCTTCTTCTTCTCCCCCTCTCCTTCCCCTTCTCCTTCTCCCTCTTCTCTTCATCTCTTTCCTAATGGCATTGACCCATATCAAGAAGTCGCCCAGTCCACGTACTGATTAGCCATTGGACTGTTAAATACCAGTCCATACCGAGCAGTACTATGAGTATTTGAATCTACCAAGAATTATGAAGATGAAAAAGCTACATTGGCTCCTCTGGGTTACCATCTGATCCTCTTAGTGCCACCTCTGTCTTCTCCTCCTTATCCTCCACTTTCTCCTCTGCTAATCCTCCTATACCTCTTCCTCCTAATCCACTTCCTCTTCTCCTTCTCCTCGTCCTCCCCTGCTTACTCTCCTGTAGCTAAATGATATTAAGGAGTAAATTTTCTTATTGTTTGTTATCAGTACTATTAGTTTTATTTATTTTTGATAGTTGTCACAATTGTTTTTTTTTTTTCTGTCCTTTCTCTCTCTGACACCACTCTCTCAACCCTCCTATGCCACATCCCTTATGTCTCAATCCCCTCTGCACCACCATGTCACTGCTTCCTCCTCATCTAGATCACCACCTCATCCTTCTAACGCCTTTTTGCCTTCTCCTTCATCTCTTATCCAGTGTTTTCTCCTCCTTTTCCTCCTCTTCCTCCTAATCTGCCATTGCCTCTTCTCCTTCTTCTTCTCCCCCTCTCCTTCCCCTTCTCCTTCTTCTTCTCCCCCTCTCCTTCCCCTTCTCCTTCTCCCTCTTCTCTTCATCTCTTTCCTAATGGCATTGACCCATATCAAGAAGTCGCCCAGTCCACGTACTGATTAGCCATTGGACTGTTAAATACCAGTCCATACCGAGCAGTACTATGAGTATTTGAATCTACCAAGAATTATGAAGATGAAAAAGCTACATTGGCTCCTCTGGGTTACCATCTGATCCTCTTAGTGCCACCTCTGTCTTCTCCTCCTTATCCTCCACTTTCTCCTCTGCTAATCCTCCTATACCTCTTCCTCCTAATCCACTTCCTCTTCTCCTTCTCCTCGTCCTCCCCTGCTTACTCTCCTGTAGCTAAATGATATTAAGGAGTAAATTTTCTTATTGTTTGTTATCAGTACTATTAGTTTTATTTATTTTTGATAGTTGTCACAATTGTTTTTTTTTTTCTGTCCTTTCTCTCTCTGACACCACTCTCTCAACCCTCCTATGCCACATCCCTTATGTCTCAATCCCCTCTGCACCACCATGTCACTGCTTCCTCCTCATCTAGATCACCACCTCATCCTTCTAACGCCTTTTTGCCTTCTCCTTCATCTCTTATCCAGTGTTTTCTCCTCCTTTTCCTCCTCTTCCTCCTAATCTGCCATTGCCTCTTCTCCTTCTTCTTCTCCCCCTCTCCTTCCCCTTCTCCTTCTTCTTCTCCCCCTCTCCTTCCCCTTCTCCTTCTCCCTCTTCTCTTCATCTCTTTCCTAATGGCATTGACCCATATCAAGAAGTCGCCCAGTCCACGTACTGATTAGCCATTGGACTGTTAAATACCAGTCCATACCGAGCAGTACTATGAGTATTTGAATCTACCAAGAATTATGAAGATGAAAAAGCTACATTGGCTCCTCTGGGTTACCATCTGATCCTCTTAGTGCCACCTCTGTCTTCTCCTCCTTATCCTCCACTTTCTCCTCTGCTAATCCTCCTATACCTCTTCCTCCTAATCCACTTCCTCTTCTCCTTCTCCTCGTCCTCCCCTGCTTCCTCTCCTGTAGCTAAATGATATTAAGGAGTAAATTTTCTTATTGTTTGTTATCAGTACTATTAGTTTTATTTATTTTTGATAGTTGTCACAATTGTTTTTTTTTTTTCTGTCCTTTCTCTCTCTGACACCACTCTCTCAACCCTCCTATGCCACATCCCTTATGTCTCAATCCCCTCTGCACCACCATGTCACTGCTTCCTCCTCATCTAGATCACCACCTCATCCTTCTAACGCCTTTTTGCCTTCTCCTTCATCTCTTATCCAGTGTTTTCTCCTCCTTTTCCTCCTCTTCCTCCTAATCTGCCATTGCCTCTTCTCCTTCTTCTTCTCCCCCTCTCCTTCCCCTTCTCCTTCTTCTTCTCCCCCTCTCCTTCCCCTTCTCCTTCTCCCTCTTCTCTTCATCTCTTTCCTAATGGCATTGACCCATATCAAGAAGTCGCCCAGTCCACGTACTGATTAGCCATTGGACTGTTAAATACCAGTCCATACCGAGCAGTACTATGAGTATTTGAATCTACCAAGAATTATGAAGATGAAAAAGCTACATTGGCTCCTCTGGGTTACCATCTGATCCTCTTAGTGCCACCTCTGTCTTCTCCTCCTTATCCTCCACTTTCTCCTCTGCTAATCCTCCTATACCTCTTCCTCCTAATCCACTTCCTCTTCTCCTTCTCCTCGTCCTCCCCTGCTTCCTCTCCTGTAGCTAAATGATATTAAGGAGTAAATTTTCTTATTGTTTGTTATCAGTACTATTAGTTTTATTTATTTTTGATAGTTGTCACAATTGTTTTTTTTTTTCTGTCCTTTCTCTCTCTGACACCACTCTCTCAACCCTCCTATGCCACATCCCTTATGTCTCAATCCCCTCTGCACCACCATGTCACTGCTTCCTCCTCATCTAGATCACCACCTCATCCTTCTAACGCCTTTTTGCCTTCTCCTTCATCTCTTATCCAGTGTTTTCTCCTCCTTTTCCTCCTAATCTGCCATTGCCTCTTCTCCTTCTTCTTCTCCCCCTTTCCTTCCCCTTCTCCTTCTCCCTCTTCTCTTCATCTCTTTCCTAATGGCATTGACCCATATCAAGAATTGATACATTGATTTGAACTAGTCTAGCCACTAACCGGTATCAGCACTAGATGGAGATTTTAAACCTAGGTATTACCTATTTAGGAAAGGTATTTTCTATCAATGTTTGACATACTGTTTGAAACAGTACGAAATGGGTGTAACTTATTGGCCCACAAACTGACTGTTATGTATGTTGACCAACCCGGACAGTAAGAAAAGGGTCAAGTATTGGCTGAGTGATATATTGACTGATATGGGTCAGTATCGATTGGAATTTGATCGATACCAACCCAA
Source organism: Musa balbisiana (assembly GCA_004837865.1). Taxonomy (NCBI): domain Eukaryota; kingdom Viridiplantae; phylum Streptophyta; class Magnoliopsida; order Zingiberales; family Musaceae; genus Musa; species Musa balbisiana. The sequence goes on from CM017198.1 coordinate 20,488,571, forward strand.
ATTGGATCAAGTTTAACCCCAACGATCAAACTGACCACTGGGGCCTCTTTTGGGACCTTAAATCCTCTCATACTCCTCTCTTTCGCTCACACTTATTCTCACTCTTTCTCACATGTGATTAAAGTTCCTAATTGGTGATTAATGGTAATCAAGCTATTGATTTGGATAAAAAAGAGGGATTCAAACATAGGATCTCATGGAATTTTTACAAAGATTAAACATGATTAAGATCATTTTCTTGCGTTAGTCCTAATTAGGTCTATTGTCTTACATTTAGGCCCAAATTCAAGGTATTTAGGGTTAATCATGGCCTTATACATTTATTTATGCCTCAATATATACTATTCTTAATTAAATATAATAAAATTATCATTAAATTAGGATAAAAACCATAAACTTTTTTTTTGTGAATTTCTGGTTTTTTTTCAAAAACTATCAGTATGTCAGTATCGACCGGTACATATTGGTTCGCCCATGGACCTACACCACCAGTCAACACGATACGATGGTCCTCCTTCTCTACTGTGCAACAGGTAGTGAAATCCTAAAAGTCCAAAACTGATAATACTAACCACTTTTAGAAAAGAAGCGTGGCAAAGAATATGTCTCTATTAAAATCATCACTTTAAAATGGTCTATCGAAAGAACATGTTCATCACTGATGCCCATGAGCCCATCCAAGTAAATTTAATCTTGTTTGTTTATTATTTGGCTTCTTTTAACAAAAAGGTTATTCATGCAACCATGCATCTCAAACTCACAAGTGTTAGTACTAGCACAGTGTAACTACTTCCATCCAACAATATGTAATAGGCAACAATAGAAAGGAACCAATCAGTCGACAGATGATATATTGAAGTCAGCAAAAAAGATACATGGCACATGCTTCAATTTTTGCCCCCAATGATCCAACATTTCCATTCATTACTAAAGCAATTGTATAACGTGGGCATTACTTAAAAGTTCTACTGTACATTTCCATTCATTAATCTTTGGTTTCATTCATGAATAGAAGAATTGAATAGTAGTACCTTTTTGTTGATGATATTTTCATGTTGTAGCAGATGTATTCTTTGGCGTACTTCCTGAAGACTTTCCTCGTGAATCTTTGGGTCTCCAATATGTGACCAAAATGTATCACAAAGACACAACCACTTCATGGGTTTCTCAACAGCTTTTCTATGCAAATCCTTAATTTTGTGTTGAAGTGAATATGCCAATTTCTGCAAAATATTAACTTCTATAAGAAAATGGTACAGATAAATCTCAAAAACATTAAATAAGATGTACTAATCTTGACTCTAGTCTGTGGTAATATCATAACTGCATTACTTTTTCTAACATTGTTAGAATGTAGCCCAACCCCCTCATACAGTGTAGAGCTGTGTAGAGAACTTTATGCGAGCAATAACTCAAATGCACTCATGATGTCTGACAAGCAATCTACTCTAATCAAAAGAAATTTTGAGCAAAAAATGATATGCAAGGTCAGAATTTTTTCTGGCCAAAATAGGATTCAGAAAGGCTCATAGAAAATAAAATGTCCATGTAACAACAATCTTATCAGCAATAAGATCATAATTAACATCTTATAGATGAAACCAGAAAGGTAGTTTAGTCATTAGAACAGATAGAATAACAAAAGAAACTACAAATAGATATGAAACAGAGACAAATGGTAGGAGAAAAATGCATCATATGTATATATAGTATGCAATACAGAGCATAATAGGTAAGATTCAAAATTCTAGCATATTGAGTAACAGCTTACCAGTAGCTTTCTAATGCATTTCCCATCATGGACTATTTTGTATGATTGATATGTGAATGGATGATGCTTGGAGAAGAAGTGGTCTACACAGCATCCATAAGCCTTGTGTTCAATACAAAGTGGAACTCCTCTAACTAGCACAGTGAATTGGTCAGGCTGCTGCCTGTTGTTACCAATATGTTGAAGTCGAAGAACTAGTATCACCTTATATTCCTAGTTATGGAATCACGAAACAGAACATTAACACAAGTACACAGTAGTCCTCTACTTAAAACGATCATAAATTAGACTAAAATTACACCAAATAACTCATATAAGCAATTTTAGCAACCACAACAATATTGAAATCATCACCACAATCATCCCTCATTCAGAAGAATATAGTCTTGAACTATGTTAAAGACACACCAAAAAGAATCTATAAAGTGATATAACATGACATTGATTCTCTGAATTATGCTTGAGCTCTGAGTCCTCTGACACCAGCAAAGTTAAATAGAAGGGGCTTCAATGAATTGTGAATGGGACGCTGGGGTATTGACCTTCATTATATACAAAGAGAAGTGATCAATTATTTTCAAGGATGGGCAAGGAAAAAGCAGATACAGCTTTTGTTTGGAAAGCTCAGTTTCATATGCAATTAAATTGTTATACACTGCTCACCACATCAGATCTAAGAACCTATCACTCATCAACAGCGAGACTGCGAAATAATTCATATGCAAGAAACATATAGGACACCGATGGATTTTTCTTTTCCCCCATTATTAGAACTTAGTAAACAAGGGAATAGCAAGTGTGACATGATTGCTATGGATGCTTGCCAATGCTTATGAACAGTTTAATATCAGATCATCCCCAGCAAAGATGGAAATATTATTTTTCATCCACAGTGAAATGAAAAGTTATCATACTTTCTAGGTAATACAAATTAAACCAAGATCGCTCATTTCTTTTCTAGCATTTAATGCAGCCTTATTTTTCTGTCCAAGACCATATCAGTTATTAGCTGGATCAATACAGGTTTAATGTTGTACCACACAGGATGCTAATATATGGGTCAGCACAGATCGAACAGAAAGAGGGATAAAAGAGGTGGGAGGAGGAAGGGCAGAGGAAAAGGAGGAAGAGAAGGTGGCAGAAGAGAAGTGGTGGAGGAGCAGCATGATGAAGAGGAGGCATATAAGAAGAGGATGTCTTAGGCCCTTAACATAGCACAGTGGATGCCGAGGTGACGTGATGAGGCAGTGGAAGGAGAGGAGACGGAGAGGACGGAAGAGTGAAATCATCAAGAGGAAGATAGGGAGAGAGAGGATCAATGGAAGGGAAAAAAAGAAAAAAAAATAAAGGACTAGTTGTCATCAAAAGCTTAAAAGAAGGATGTGAATATCAGTGTTAAGACTTCCTATCCAGTACCCCTGAATGTCAAGCGTGTTTTATTAAGGGTTACTAGACAATAACCCCTATTTCTTACTGGACTATGTCTGTGTTAAGTTTTTTAGTTGAACTGGCAAAATATTAATCAGTGCAGACTCGTCCAACTGGTTTTTAAATCTTTTCTTCGACCTATTGTTGTCATGAGCATATGCTGTTTAAACTTCAAAGTTCAAAGTATGCTCTCTTCACGCTAATTGTTTATCTGTGTTTTTGAGAAGTGTATGTCAATTGAACTAATCACCCATTACATATATGATGAAACTCATATAACAACTTATTCACCTGCTACCTAAACAACACTTACGGATTCTTTATGGATTAGTGAAAGTCATGAACAAACACAAAGAACTCAAATCGATGACTAGTTGTTTTGGCATTGGCAATAGTTTTACTGGAAAAAGCATAAAGCGTAAAGTGTCCATACTTGAACATCATAATGAAATTAATAGCATGAAAATGTTGCACACTACAATTATAAATATCCTGGTTTCAAATGAAACCTGTTCATTCCCACATCAAATCCAAATGTTTAATTAGTCTAATGTCTATGTTCAGAGTGAAGCCTGAATCATTCCCTTATCAGATCCAAACCATCCATCCGTGTAGTTCATGTGTTTCCCCATAGTACCATTCATAGTTCGCCTTACTGGTTCGTATAGATGTATTGATCGGCTATCAGTACAGTATATATTGATATATCGACACATGGTACAGTGGGGTTTACTGACAAACGGGTATATACCACCCATACCGGTCTCCTATCAGACCGATATGCATCGCCCATACCGGTTGATATGTCGCAGTACGGTGTACCTGGGTACCATTTCTCTTCTAATAAAGAATGTGTGAGTTCTCCTATTATCTACAATAGGTTTTCCTTATAACATTTGTTCCCCTCCCAAGAGAGCAAGTGAAAGGGGCAGGATGTCTTGGTTGATTAAGCATGTGAAATTACTTCTGATTTAGAATATAACTATGCCATTAACAGTGTAACTTAGTCAATAAAATCTTTATAGCATACTCAATTCAGACAATTATCCAAGTTTCTATTCCAGTTGTTCAATATCTTAGTTCAGAAAATGGTTGTGAAATCTATTCTATTTATTCTCTTATTGTTCTGGATAATTGAATAAATACTAGTTAAACATTAAAAGATACTGTGGATGATTGGGAATTAATAATGAGATGAATACATAAATACAAAATTGGAACATGACCAACTAATCTTTTTTGTTTTTGGCAGCCACTTATTGAATTTGTACATGTAACATGGTCATATAGTGTTTGTTTAGGATAAGGTGAGCCAACAGTTTCTCGATCAGAACAAATGAAGATTCAAGGTATGAACTTAGAAAAGGTAGGAAATCAACATAGACATTTCTGATTCATGATCTTATACCCTACATGGAGAATATACACCACTTGCATAAAAAAACGAAGAACCTGCAGGTGATAATGCCTCAAGTTAAAACAGTTTCAAAGCTCATTGCTGTTGCATTAGCAGGCCAAAAAGGAATAAATGGCCCAAACAATAAAAGCTCAACAAATTCAACTATTTCACAAGATCTATATACATCAGAACTTTTGCTTATAACCATGAACGACCGTTTCGCCTGGACCAATAAGAAACAGATGGTATGTAATGGTCTAATCTTGTACCAATGCTGGACCACCCCTGTTTAGGATGGTCCACTCTAACCCATTAAAAAATTAATTAATTAATACTCTTTACTCTTTAGGGCTCATGTTCATGAGCCCTCTTCACCTGAAAGCGAGCCTCTTCGCGCCCGCCTCCTAATGTCGCCTGTTGTTACCCACTGTCTGCCACTCACCATGCACCACCGAGGAGTATGCTTCCTCCTCTTCCTCTTCATCTTCCTCTATTGCTTCCTCCTTCTCTTCTTCCTCTTCCTCCACTACATCTTCTTCCTTTTCTTTCCCCTTCTTCCTCTTCCACCTGCTTCTTCCTCCTCCCCTCCTCTTCTTTCTTCCTCTTCCTTCTTTTCCTTCCTTTCCTTGATCACACGTCTCTCTTCTTCTTCTTCCTCCTCTTCGATACACTGATACTTACCAATGGAGCATGTGTTGCTACACCAGTATCAACCGGTATGTACTTGTTTGATCAGGAGAATAGAGGTCCGGTACTTGAAGCAACATTCCTTGGGTGATACAGGGAAGGTAGAAGGTCTGTTGGATATTCTCTTCAACGTTCAACCATTCACAATGAATTGTCTGCCAAGTCACTGTTGAAGGTGAAACTTCGATTGGATATTCTCTTCAACCTTCAAGAATTCACTGTGTCACCCTAAGATGGCAGTAAAATCCAAGAATTTATGTATTTACTTGTACGTGTAGACTCTGCACTCTGACATACTTATATTTAAAATATTTAGAACAAGTTTTGTAGTGTCTCGCCACTGCAAACATCTATAGATATGCAATATAAAATAGCATAATTAATGTTACTTTAACATATATATTATTGTTTTTCCTAATGATATCCTAAAATATACTTTACCAAATCAATATATAGATCTATATTTGATACTTAAATTCTTAGTATCAATGTCCATAAAGAACCAAAAAAGGCCCACTTTTATCACTTTCAAATTATCATAAAAGACCCATAGAGAACTATAAAAGAATTATCATCAATCTCAATCCTGTCCTCCGGTGACCTTTTCTCTGGTCCTCTGTAGACTATTCTGCATAACTGAATACTACTATTGGTATCATAATGTCCTGGCCGAAACTTGAAACTTTTGCTACACCTACTTATAGTTTAATAATTAACAGCTTGTAGCCTTAGTTACTGGATAATCATTAAAGAAGAACCCAGCTAGAAAAACTAAATAAGAAAAGTACACTATGCACCCAAGAACGTTTTAGCTTCTGATTAACTTTATAAAATAAGACAAGGCTAACAATGATCCGCTTTGAACAATGGAACAAGGTTTATGTAAGCAATATCTATTTTGCTTGGAGAAAAAATATATGAGGATCCTTCCAGGTGATGATGTAAATGTTAGAAAGGCTACAGGTGAGAATAAAACTAAAAATGTGCATCTTCTGTAAAGTAGTATGAACTAGTTGAACCTTACCATATAGAGCAAGTACAGGATATAAAATGATATAAAGCATAGGCATGCAAAATGGATCCAAAGCCTGCAACAAAATATATAAATACTAAGCTCAATGAGAAATTTTGAATTTGAATTATTGTATATGAACTAAGATGAAAGAAAAATGACTGCATGACAAGATGCATATAACATAATTAACCAATCAATAGGGAAATTGAAGAGTAAGGATGATCAATAAGAAATTCTTGCCTCATGTAAAAGAAGAAAAAATGTTGATATATATAGCAAAAGTCCAAAATATATTAATTTATGTCGATTAGGTACAGTGACCAATTTCTGTGAGACATTAAGTCCCAAAATCTCATTGAATATTTTATCATACTAGTCAGTAAATAGAAGGTAACCTAAGATTTCAATAAAGAAGAAGACCAAAGAAAATGCCAAAATCTCTCTGTCAGTATATATAAAAAGAAATTGATGATCATGCAAGAAAAAAAATAACAAGAGCTATAAAAGCTTCCTGGCAAAATGATAAAGGACATATTCCAAAATGAGGGGTTCTGAAATCAGTTTGACACTTTTTCATGCAAACAGAAAATTAGAACCACCAATTCGGTCTTTCTAAAATGTGTGTGACATATGAAGAAACGACTAGAAATGCTAATCCCAATTTCAGGAGAACTGAGAATACTGACTGTTGCTACAAATTGCACACACAAAAACAGCATGAGAAGTTATGAATTTTCTGATCATGAAAATTTAATAGTTGATGGTAGCAGGTGAGGTTCAATGCCATATAATATGACGATCCTTTCATGAAAGAAAGTCAATCAAATGAAGACACTCATGTCAAAGTTTCTCACCAACAGGAAAAAATATTCTGTGGAAAGAAAAGGAAATAGTGACTTGGGAGGCCAACCATTATCTCACAAAATTGCTTATCTGCTAGTGGCACATAAAACCCAAGCACAACCTTGCAATTATTTAGGCAAGCATCATGTTGATGCGTCTTCTATTCAGATGAACCTTTTTTTTCTGGCATTTAAATTTAACTAGTCTATGCATAAGTACAAAGAAAATAAGCTTTGGTAAATAAGTGTTTACCCATGTCAAAAATCCAACCCCATCCTTCCATAACAATGTGTGTTGGCACATGCCTGGATGTGATCACCATGGAATCTTATCATACCAACTAGACAGGACATGCTTGGACTGCAAAATACTAATCATTAATTCTTACCGTGTTTGGCGATGTTTGAGCCAACACACAATCATGTAACTCATACTAGGGCAGCCCAGTGCTGAATGCTCCAGCTGTTGTGGGATTTGAGGGTTAATTATGCAGTCCTACCCTCGCTAATAAAGTGGTTGTTTCCACAACTTGACCCTAATACTTAACTTTTCATTAGACTGCCTAAAATAATTCTTGCATAACTGAAAACTTCAAATGCATGACAAATCAACATTTACAAACAACAACAAAGTCAGTAAGTCTCAACTATTTGGGTTTGGCTACATGCATCTTTTGTCACCATTGAGATCCATAAAAGATCATATATTTAGTTAAGTTCAGAGTATATAAATCTCTTTTTATGATTTCTACTAAAGTCCTAAGTCTTCCTCTACCTCTCATCACAGCACTAATATTAATCATTTTAACTCTTCTAAGTACTGCCTTTATAGATCTTTTAAGCACATGTCCATACCATCTTAAATGATTATCTATCATTTTATCCTCTATCGAGGCGTTACCTAGTGGTTCACAAATAAATTTTTTTTTATCTTTTCTCAACATTCTCTTTCAGTAATATAAACTTTTTATGTATGTTGTTTCTTAACGCCCAATACTCAGGTCAACGTTTGCTAGACAAAAAATAAAAAATAAAAAGGTAAGATCGAACAAGGTAATTAACCTAAGACTCGATATGTGCAAACATGATGATAATCAAGTGTTTTTATCAGGTATATTATCTCTTTACTCAAATTAATGTACTAAATAGTTACCATAGCAGTCAATGAAGACAATTACAGTTATGCCATGTCACAATACAAATACAACAGCCACAAAAACCATTACAAGAAGTTAAGAACTACATTTAATCTAGAAGATGCATTTATAGGTATTCATCATGGCATTAAAATCAACCTATTCCCCTCAATATCTTCCATAGCTATCTACATTGCAAATTTGATTTTAGCATCTTCAATTATTTATTGATTAAGACGATCCTTGGGTGGGGCTATGTGCTGAAAAATTCTCAGATTTCTTCATTCCAAAGAGTATGAACCAATGTTTTAGAATCCAGTTAGGCTGATATGCACCAAGTTACCAGTTCGACCAAATACTAAAATTGAAATGCTAAAGCTCGATACATGATATATTAAGCTCATTTTTTTTTTATTAATTCAATGATACCAAGAAGTACAGATCAGTATAATACCCATCAGGGTTCTCAATTTCAATGTGTACCATCCAGTATGGGCAGTACGTATCAATCCAAGAGGATACCAGTACGTGGATGGCCCTCTACCGGGTGGTAGCAGTGTTTTGACTTCGTATCAAGTAATACGAGGTCTGTACCGGGCGATAACAGTTGAAATCCGACCATTATCGAGACGTATGGGTTAGTACGCTTTCGATTTCGATCGTTATCGAGGTGCACCAGTCAGTACGACCTAGATTTCGACCGTTACTGAGGCGTGCCAACCTGTATTCTTGAACCGCTACCTACAAATAATTTTGGAGGTTTTGTTATTTTTTTTGGGCATACCGTGGGTACGCCTTGATATGTACTGTATCAAGCAAGGCTCTGTACATTGGTACGAAACGAAATTGAAAACCTTGGTATCCACTACCCAATATACCGATATCATACCTATCCAACAGATTATCAAAACTCTTATTGAACCGATATCAAAAACTTTGTACAAAAGTAGCAACGACTATACTTCTTATTCAATTTAGTAATATCTTCCATATACTGGCCACTTTAAGTCCTCATACACAGCAAAACAGCTCTATGGACTTTAACAACGTATCTCACTTCATCTTAGAGGATGGCCAACAGAACGAAAAAAAGATGCAAGTTTTGATTCACTACTATCTTGGTAGAAAATGCGTGCAGAGTTCTCTGCCTGCTAGCAATAAAATTAATGTATGTTTCACTATTATTCTCTGTGTTGTACGATCTTATAACACCAGGTACTGCAGTCGTTTGCAAATGAGAACTAAAGTTCACAAATCTATAATATGTACATATTGTAGTAGAATATACCAGATAGGCAGATACTGTAAAACAGCATACCAGATATGTATGTACTAAAACACAATGAACCAATTAAATAACAGAAATAGCATTACCTGTTACAGCCTTTCCCAATATTAGAAATTGTAAAAGCATCCATTGAATATGAAAATTCACTTCGAGAATGGCCATCTTGACAAGTAAAGTTCACAGGTACAAGTATCAGCAACCCAATTATTGAGCAAACTGTGAAAAATTTAGTTCTACAAAGTAAGAAAGATGATGTATTAGTGCAATGAATCATATAGAGTAAAAAGCAATTCCACAATTTTAAGAAAATTGAATCCAAAAGCATTTGGGAGTATAAAGGCATGAGATCATCCAAGACATAATTGCAAGAAGCCAAGAATATATACAGAAGCATGACATAGTCTAGGAAGATCTGAAACCTCCCACAACCCATTTTTAACTTTCAAAAACCTCGATTTCACTATGGATTGTGAGAAAATGTTCCTTAAGTGCATTAAACCCCATATACAAGTAATCCATGTTACGAGACGCAAATCAATGATCTTGTCTGCTGCACTTTTCTGCTTCCAACAGGACATGCTATCTAGTATCGAGTATGCATAACATTTGTTAACATGAATATAAAGGCATGAGATCATCCAAGACATAATTGCAAGAAGCCAAGAATATATACAGAAGCATGACATAGTCTAGGAAGATCTGAAACCTCCCACAACCCATTTTTAACTTTCAAAAACCTCGATTTCACTATGGATTGTGAGAAAATGTTCCTTAAGTGCATTAAACCCCATATACAAGTAATCCATGTTACGAGACGCAAATCAATGATCTTGTCTGCTGCACTTTTCTGCTTCCAACAGGACATGCTATCTAGTATCGAGTATGCATAACATTTGTTAACATGCGGAACAACGGAATGCATGTGCCTATGCGAAACATTGTGATATAAACATGAACTTTACATCATAGCTGCAGGTATACAAATAATTGAGGGACAAAAATATACAGAAATTTATCCCACTCTGATTTGATATCCCCGATCAACACTTTTATCCCATTGAGCTCTCCAGATTTGCCACTCATATAACTGATGATGAAATTAGAAAAACAAAGAAATTTGAAAGGGGGCCTAAGGCCAGCTATAAGAAGTCGGATATCAGTATTAAAACTCTAAGCTTATGTCGATGTGGTCGAAAGGGCTTTGATAATTGAAAGAGATTTAGAGAAAATTCAGGAAATCAGGGACAAGAAAGATAAGAAGCTTATTAGCAAAAGTAAGAGAGGGAATAAATTTGAAACAAGTTATAAGAGGGTCAAGATGTCCAGATTTGAGAAAGGAAAACCACCACAGAGGACTCAGTGCTAAATGCGGATTAAATCATGAAACAAGTCAATGTTTTCGAACAACTGGAGCTTGTTTTGCTTGCGGAAAGTTACATCATAAAGTAAGAGATTGCCCACTGAACAAGAGGAAAGAGCCACTGCCTCCTAAGTCAACAGCCCATGCTAGAGTATATGCTATCACTGAATAGGATTCCAAAGCCTCTAAATCAGTTGTTGAATGTATTTTTCATGTTTCTAAAAGAAATGCAAAAGTTTTGTTTGATCCTGCTTCCAACTTATCTTTTGTTTCACAATACTTTGCTTATTACTTGGGCATTCAACCTATACCCTTGGATTATATGTTATGTGTAACTACTGCTATTGGGGATTCTTTAACAGCAAACTTAGTTTATCCATCTTGTTTGATTTCTATCGGAGAATATGAACTTCTTGCTAATTTGATTCTCCTAGAGATCCAGGGTTTTGATATTATACTTGGCATGGATTGACTATCTTCCTATCATGCTAGTATTGATTGCTATACAAAAATAATTACTTTCTGCATACCAAATCAGCCTATATTTTACTTTGACGGTATTAGGTATGATTTGCCTCCTTGCTTGATATCAGCACTTCGGGCTTATTGTCTTATGCAGAAGGGTTGTTTTTGTTTTATTGTGTGCGTAAAGGAGCATTCAAATCAAGAACTCACCTAAATGAAATTTCAGTAGTTAAAGAGTTCCCTAATGTATTTACAGATGACTTGCTTGGTTTACCTCCAGATAGAAAGGGTGAATTTGCTATTGATTTGGTTCCCGGGACAACCCCAATATCTAAGCCTCCTTACAGAATGGCACTACTCGAGCTAGAGGAATTGAAGAAGCAACTACAAGAACTATTAGATAACGGTTTCATTCGACCCAGTGTTTCACCATGGGATTCTCCGGTGCTATTAGTTAAGAAGAAGGATGGAACATTGAGGTTTCTTGGGCATGGCAAGTTATTACAAGAGATTTATGGAGAGATTTTCTCGAATCGCTCCACCTCTCACCAAACTCACTCAAAAGAGTGAAATTTGTATGGGGTGATGATTATGAGCAAAGTTTTCAAGACTTAAAAAGGAGTAACTAGTGTCCCTATTCTCACTATTTCAAGTGGTGATGAGGGATTTATGGTTTATATTGACGCCTCAAGAAAGAGTCTTGGATGTGTTTTGATGCAAGAAGGGAAAGTGATTGCTTATGCTTATAGACAACTAAAGAGTTATGAACTGAATTATCCAACTCATGATTTGGAATTAGCAGTATTATTTTTGTTCTAAAGATTTGGAGGCATTATTTGTATGGGCAAACATTTGAAATCTTTACTGATCACAAGAGTTTAAAGTATATTTTTACTCAAAAAGAGTTAAACATGAGGCAGCGGAGATGGATAGAACTTCTAAAGGATTATGATTGTACCATTCGTTATCATCCGAATAAAGCTAATGTTGTAGCTGATGCACTTAGTAGAAAATTTACAAGTTCTATGGCGACTTTGGTTGTGAAGCAATGGAAATTATTAGAAGAAAATTATGATTTGAATGTTATGAGAAAAGGGCAAGACTCAATGATATTAATGGCTTCCATCCAAGTGCAATCTGATCTCATTCAACAAATTAAAGGAGGACATCTACGAGATCAACGCTTAATCTACTTAAGGAATGAAGTAGAAAAGAGATTGAAATTAAATTTTCAAGTTTCAGAGGATGGCCTATTGAGATTTGAGATAGAATATGTGTTCCAAATGACCTAGATATCAAAAATCAAATCCTGAGGGAAGGTCATAATTTAAAGTATACCATGCATCCTGGTAGCACTAAGACGTATAGAGATCTCTAAAGTCATTATTGGTGGGAAGGCATGAAGAAGGAGATTACAATATATGTTTCAAAGTGTTTGACTTGTCAGCAAATCAAAGCAGAATACCAAATACCTGGAGGTTTGTTGCAACCTTTAGATATTCCTGAATGGAAATAAGAATGTGTTATCATGGACTTCGTTTCAAGATTATCTCGAACTTCTAGAAAGCATGATGCTATTTGGGTTATCATTGATAGGTTAACAAAATCTGCACATTTCCTACCGATCAATATAACTTATTCTCTTGATAGGCTTGCAGATTTATATATCAATGAAATAGTAAGACTTCATGGTGTTCCAAAGGAGATCATCTCTGACAGAAACTCCAGATTTCTATCTAGATTGTGGAGAAGGTTACAGGAATCTATAGGCACTAAAGTCAAGTTTAGCACTGCTTATCACCCGCAAACTGATGGTCAATCAGAAAGAACTATTCAAACATTTGAGGATTTGCTTAGAGCCTATGTTATGGATTGGAAAGGTGAATTAGATAAAGATATATCTCTTATTGAGTTCACTTATAATAATAGTTATCATTCAAGTATTCAGATGGCTCCTTATGAAGCTTTATATGGGCGAAAGTGCAGAACTCTTATATGTTGGGAAGAAGTTGGCGATAGAAAGTTATTAGCACCAGACAAAATACAAGAGACTACCGAGAAATTCAAATTATAAGGAAAAGGTTAAAAACTGCTCAGAGTCGTCAAAAAGAGTTATGCTGACAACAGAAGACAAGATATTAAGTTTCAAGTCGGGGATTTTGTATTCCTGAAGGTCTCCCCTTCTAAAGGCGTTGTAAGATTTGGGAAGAAAGGAAAGTTAAGCCCAAGATTTACTGGACCTTTTGAGGTTCTTGAGAGGGTTGGTTCTGTCGCTTATAGGATTGTCTTGCCACCATCATTGGGCCATATCCATGATGTATTTCATATTTCAATGATCAGAAAGTATATACCTGATCCCTCTCATATAATTAAGTATGAGTCGATAGTGATCGATAAAGACTTGTATTATATGAAAGAGCCCACTCAGATTGTTGAAAAGAAGGAAAAGATCCTAAGAAATCGAGTCATCCCTCTAGTTAAAATGATTTAGAGATATCATTTTGGGCAGGAAACAACCTGGGAGCTTAAGGAAGAAATGAAGAAAGCTTATCCTCATCTTTTCGTTGAATAAGGTATAATAAATTTAGAGGACTAATTTTTTCTTTTAAGGAGGAGAGAGTGTAACATCCCCATTTTTGAAAAAAAAAAATTATAGATGCTTGTTTGTAAATATGAGGATTAGCTAATAATTCTTTTGTATTAAATAATTTTATATTAGAAGTTTATGGCTAGGGACCTAAATGTGAATATTAGAAATTGATATGATTTATGAAAGATTCGGATTTAAGTTTAAAAAAAAAAATAGAGGACATGTGTCACTAGCTAACCTAAGTATGGTGCCTCCCATATTGATTCTATGGATGACACATAAGCCCTTTCATGCATGCTTGACACCTTACAAACCTTGTATTAGCCAAACCCAAATAATTAGATTAAAGATTAAAAAAAACAAAACTTAAGTTTCTGCAACCAGCGTGGGTTTGAGAAGAGAAGAAGAAGAAGAAGAGCTTGAGGTTTTGCATCAATTTCTCCACATTTGGGAATCAAACTTTTCTACGGCAAGTGTTCTAACCCTATCCTACAGTAATCATAATCTCTGTATTTTAATTCTACAAAATTTAAAAGATTTTAATTAAGAACCAGACATTTCTTTCGTTTTGATACAAAGTCATGAATCTGTAATTTTTTAGTAATCTGACGTCTATGCATTGTTTCGGACCTAACTTTTAGTACTAAACTCTGATTTAGGCAAAGTCTAATCAATTTGAAAGTAGACTCAAAGACCTTTATTTTGATACCTAGATTGACTGATTTGGAATTTAAATGCCTACTCAGACTTCTGTTTCAATTAACCCTACAGATTCTGCAAAACAGGGACTGTAATTTCTGATCTCTTATTGCTTAACTGCTTATAACTTTCTGCTAGGAACTCAGATTCATGCAAAGTATGATTCATTGGAAACTAGACTCAAACATCTTTCTGTGCTTACCTGATTTGAAATTTTTGGAATACAAATGCAAACGGAAAACATCTGTTTTTATCGACCCTGTGGATTCAGTAAAACAGAGCTGATGTTTTCAGACCTTTCACTACGAAATTATTTGTAACTCCATGTTGTAAACTCCAATTCCTACAAAACTTGATTTACTTGAAAATAGATTGACACATCTTTCGAATGACACCTATTTTGTATAAATTGGAGCATAATTGGTTATCCAAATAATTTATACAATCTGCCTCTCAAATTCTGTCAGAATTGAGCTTTGGTCAATTTCGCCTCCTCTTGTTTCTTCTCTTTAGAAATCGATTTCAGTGAAAACCCTTACTTCAGTTAAGCTTTACATTATTGCGTCAAATTCATGTATACTCTTGTCCTATGAGTATTTGCGTGCCTTGATATGTTATGTAAAGTTCATGTTTATATCGTAATGTTTCGTATAGGCACATACATTCTGTTGTTCCGCATGTGTTTCCGATATGTCTCAATTTTATTGTTCACAATACCCTTTTGTACTATGGTGTTTGTGGCATAATGTGAACCTTTGCTAGAAATAGTAAAGGGATTATTTGGACCTTTGTCAGAAATAGTAAAGGGTATGTGCTTAGAGCTCGCGATGCTCTAGATTATGTTTGGTGGTCATTCAGAAATGGATAGACCATATTATGTTATGATCCTACTTCACCATCTATGTGTTTGACATGATATCCAAAGCTTTGTTTATGTGCTTCTATATATGCTTTGGATAACTCAATATGCCTCTCAAATTCTGTTAGAATCGAGCTTTGATCGATTTCGCCTATTCTTGTTTCGTCTCTTTGGAAATTGATTTCAGCTAACATCCTTATTTCAGTTGAGCTTTACATTATTGCCTTGAATTCCTATATACTTTTGTCCTTCAATTATTTGTATACCTACCTCTATCATGTAATGTTCATGTTTGGATCGCAATGTTTCGTATAGGCACATGCATTCCGTTGTTCCGCATGTGTTTCGGATATGTCCCAATTTATTATTCACAATACCCTTTTGTACTCTGGTGTTTGTGGGATTATTTGGACCTTTGCTAGAAATAGTAAAGGGATTATTTGGACCTTTGCCAGAAATGGTAAAGAGATTGTCTGGACCTTTGTCAGAAATGGTAAAGGGTATGTGCTTAGAGCCCGCGATGCTCTGTCGGCCCCCTCTGGCTTCATCCAGACGTGGATGGATGACTCTCCACGTCTGGATGACCTTTTGTTGCTAAACTGTTTATAACTTTCTGCTAGGAACTTAGATTCATGCAAAGTATGATTTATTGAAAACTAGACTCAAAATTATTTCTATGCTTACCTGATTTGAAATTTTTGGAATACAATTGCAAACTGAAACATCTGTTTTCATCGACCCTATGGATTCAGTAAAACAGAGCTGATGTTTTCAGACCTTTCGCTGCGAAATTATTTGTAACTTCTTGTTGTAAACTCCAATTCATGCAAAACTTATTTACCTAAAACTAGATTGACACATCTTTCAAATGACACCTATTTTGTATAAATTGAAGAAAAATTTGTTATCCAAATAATTCATACAATCTGCCTCTCAAATTCTGCCAGAATCGAGCTTTGGTCGATTTCGCCTCTTATTGTTTCTTATCTTTAGAAATTGATTTCAGCTAACATCCTTACTTCAGTGTGCTTTACATTATTACTTTAAATTTTTGTATACTCTTGTCCTTCAATTATTTGTAAACCTATATCTATTATGTAATGTTCATGTTTTTATCACAATGTTTCGTATAGGCACATGCATTCCGTTGTTCCGCATGCGTTTCCGATATGTCCCAATTTATTGTTCACAATACCCTTTTGTACTCTAATGTTTGTAGGATTATTTGGACCTTTGCTAGAAATAATAAAGGGATTATTTGGACCTTTGCCAAAAATAATAAAGGGATTATCTGAACCTTTGCCAGAAATGGTAAAGGGTATGTGCTTAGAGCTCGCGCCTCTCTAGATTATGTTGGTGGTCATCAGAAATGGATAGACCATATTATGGTTATGATCCTACTTCACCATCTATGTGTTCTGACATGATATCCAAAGCTTTGTTTATGTGCTTCTATATATGCTTTGGATAACTCAATATGCCTCTCAAATTCTGTCAGAATTGAGCTTTGGTCAATTTCGCCTCCTCTTGTTTCTTCTCTTTAGAAATCGATTTCAGTGAAAACCCTTACTTCAGTTGTGCTTTACATTATTGCCTTGAATTCCTATATACTTTTGTCCTTCAATTATTTGTATACCTACCTCTATCATGTAATGTTCATGTTTTTATCACAATGTTTCGTATAGGCACATGCATTCCGTTGTTCCGCATGTGTTTCGGATATGTCCCAATTTATTGTTCACAATACCCTTTTGTACTCTGGTGTTTGTGGGATTATTTGGACCTTTGCTAGAAATAGTAAAGGGATTATTTGGACCTTTGCTAGAAATGGTAAAGAGATTGTCTGGACCTTTGTCAGAATGGTAAAGGGTATGTGCTTAGAGCCCGCGATGCTCTGTCGGCCCCCTCTGGCTTTCATCCAGACGTGGATGGATGACTCTCCACGTCTGGATGACCTTTTGTTGCTAAACTGTTTATAACTTTCTGCTAGGAACTTAGATTCATGCAAAGTATGATTTATTGAAACTACGGGACCTCAAAATTATTTCTATGCTTACCTGATTTGAATTTTTGGAATACAATTGCAAACTGAAACATCTGTTTTCATCGACCCTATGGATTCAGTTAAAACAGAGCTGATGTTTTCAGACCTTCGCTGCGAAATTATTTGTAACTTCTTGTTGTAAACTCCAAATTCATGCAAAACTATTTACCTAAACTAGATTGACACATCTTTCAAATGACACCTATTTTGTATAAATTGAAGAAAAATTTGTATCCAAATAATTCATACAATCTGCCTCTCAATTCTGCCAGAATCGAGCTTTGGTCGATTTCGCCTCTTATTGTTTCTTATCTTTAGAAATTGATTTCAGCTAACATCCTTACTTCAGTTGTGCTTACATTATTACTTTAAATTTTTGTATACTCTTGTCCTTCAATTATTTGTAAACCTATATCTATTATGTAATGTTCATGTTTTATCACAATGTTTCGTATAGGCACATGCATTCCGTTGTTCCGCATGCGTTTCCGATATGTCCCAATTTATGTCACAATACCCTTTTGTACTCTAATGTTTGTAGGATTATTTGGACCTTTGCTAGAAATAATAAAGGGATATTTGGACCTTTGCCAAAAATAATAAAGGATTATCTGAACCTTTGCCAGAAATGGTAAAGGGTATGTGCTTAGAGCCCCGCGATGCTCTGCGGCCCCCTCTAGCTTCATCCAGACGTGGATGGATGACGCTCTCAGATGTGGGAGATTATGTTTGGGATCCCACGTCACCTTCTATTCGTTTTGACATGATATCCAAAGCTTTGGTTATATGCTTCTATGTGTGTTTTGAATAAGAATGAAATGTATGCAACGTCAAATGTGACGTTTGAGCTTCTGTTTCGTATTTGTTCTTTGATATGTTCTGAAGTGCTTCATATGCTTCGAAATGCTTCCTATGCCATTGATATGTTCCGAAGCATTTCATCTGCCATTGATATGTTCCGAAGCATTTCATCTGCCATTGATATGTTCCGAAGCATTTCATCTGCCATTGATATGTTCCGAAGCATTTCATCTGCCATTGATATGTTCCGAAGCATTTCATCTGCCATTGATATGTTCCGAAGCATTTCATCTGCCATTGATATGTTCCGAAGCATTTCATCTGCCATTGATATGTTCCGAAGCATTTCATCTGCCATTGATATGTTCCGAAGCATTTCATCTGCCATTGATATGTTCCGAAGCATTTCATCTGCCATTGATATGTTCCGAAGCATTTCATCTGCCATTGATATGTTCCGAAGCATTTCATCTGCCATTGATATGTTCCGAAGCATTTCATCTGCCATTGATATGTTCCGAAGCATTTCATCTGCCATTGATATGTTCCGAAGCATTTCATCTGCCATTGATATGTTCCGAAGCATTTCATCTGCCATTGATATGTTCCGAAGCATTTCATCTGCCATTGATATGTTCCGAAGCATTTCATCTGCCATTGATATGTTCCGAAGCATTTCATCTGCCATTGATATGTTCCGAAGCATTTCATCTGCCATTGATATGTTCCGAAGCATTTCATCTGCCATTGATATGTTCCGAAGCATTTCATCTGCCATTGATATGTTCCGAAGCATTTCATCTGCCATTGATATGTTCCGAAGCATTTCATCTGCCATTGATATGTTCCGAAGCATTTCATCTGCCATTGATATGTTCCGAAGCATTTCATCTGCCATTGATATGTTCCGAAGCATTTCATCTGCCATTGATATGTTCCGAAGCATTTCATCTGCCATTGATATGTTCCGAAGCATTTCATCTGCCATTGATATGTTCCGAAGCATTTCATCTGCCATTGATATGTTCCGAAGCATTTCATCTGCCATTGATATGTTCCGAAGCATTTCATCTGCCATTGATATGTTCCGAAGCATTTCATCTGCCATTGATATGTTCCGAAGCATTTCATCTGCCATTGATATGTTCCGAAGCATTTCATCTGCCATTGATATGTTCCGAAGCATTTCATCTGCCATTGATATGTTCCGAAGCATTTCATCTGCCATTGATATGTTCCGAAGCATTTCATCTGCCATTGATATGTTCCGAAGCATTTCATCTGCCATTGATATGTTCCGAAGCATTTCATCTGCCATTGATATGTTCCGAAGCATTTCATCTGCCATTGATATGTTCCGAAGCATTTCATCTGCCATTGATATGTTCCGAAGCATTTCATCTGCCATTGATATGTTCCGAAGCATTTCATCTGCCATTGATATGTTCCGAAGCATTTCATCTGCCATTGATATGTTCCGAAGCATTTCATCTGCCATTGATATGTTCCGAAGCATTTCATCTGCCATTGATATGTTCCGAAGCATTTCATCTGCCATTGATATGTTCCGAAGCATTTCATCTGCCATTGATATGTTCCGAAGCATTTCATCTGCCATTGATATGTTCCGAAGCATTTCATCTGCCATTGATATGTTCCGAAGCATTTCATCTGCCATTGATATGTTCCGAAGCATTTCATCTGCCATTGATATGTTCCGAAGCATTTCATCTGCCATTGATATGTTCCGAAGCATTTCATCTGCCATTGATATGTTCCGAAGCATTTCATCTGCCATTGATATGTTCCGAAGCATTTCATCTGCCATTGATATGTTCCGAAGCATTTCATCTGCCATTGATATGTTCCGAAGCATTTCATCTGCCATTGATATGTTCCGAAGCATTTCATCTGCCATTGATATGTTCCGAAGCATTTCATCTGCCATTGATATGTTCCGAAGCATTTCATCTGCCATTGATATGTTCCGAAGCATTTCATCTGCCATTGATATGTTCCGAAGCATTTCATCTGCCATTGATATGTTCCGAAGCATTTCATCTGCCATTGATATGTTCCGAAGCATTTCATCTGCCATTGATATGTTCCGAAGCATTTCATCTGCCATTGATATGTTCCGAAGCATTTCATCTGCCATTGATATGTTCCGAAGCATTTCATCTGCCATTGATATGTTCCGAAGCATTTCATCTGCCATTGATATGTTCCGAAGCATTTCATCTGCCATTGATATGTTCCGAAGCATTTCATCTGCCATTGATATGTTCCGAAGCATTTCATCTGCCATTGATATGTTCCGAAGCATTTCATCTGCCATTGATATGTTCCGAAGCATTTCATCTGCCATTGATATGTTCCGAAGCATTTCATCTGCCATTGATATGTTCCGAAGCATTTCATCTGCCATTGATATGTTCCGAAGCATTTCATCTGCCATTGATATGTTCCGAAGCATTTCATCTGCCATTGATATGTTCCGAAGCATTTCATCTGCCATTGATATGTTCCGAAGCATTTCATCTGCCATTGATATGTTCCGAAGCATTTCATCTGCCATTGATATGTTCCGAAGCATTTCATCTGCCATTGATATGTTCCGAAGCATTTCATCTGCCATTGATATGTTCCGAAGCATTTCATCTGCCATTGATATGTTCCGAAGCATTTCATCTGCCATTGATATGTTCCGAAGCATTTCATCTGCCATTGATATGTTCCGAAGCATTTCATCTGCCATTGATATGTTCCGAAGCATTTCATCTGCCATTGATATGTTCCGAAGCATTTCATCTGCCATTGATATGTTCCGAAGCATTTCATCTGCCATTGATATGTTCCGAAGCATTTCATCTGCCATTGATATGTTCCGAAGCATTTCATCTGCCATTGATATGTTCCGAAGCATTTCATCTGCCATTGATATGTTCCGAAGCATTTCATCTGCCATTGATATGTTCCGAAGCATTTCATCTGCCATTGATATGTTCCGAAGCATTTCATCTGCCATTGATATGTTCCGAAGCATTTCATCTGCCATTGATATGTTCCGAAGCATTTCATCTGCCATTGATATGTTCCGAAGCATTTCATCTGCCATTGATATGTTCCGAAGCATTTCATCTGCCATTGATATGTTCCGAAGCATTTCATCTGCCATTGATATGTTCCGAAGCATTTCATCTGCCATTGATATGTTCCGAAGCATTTCATCTGCCATTGATATGTTCCGAAGCATTTCATCTGCCATTGATATGTTCCGAAGCATTTCATCTGCCATTGATATGTTCCGAAGCATTTCATCTGCCATTGATATGTTCCGAAGCATTTCATCTGCCATTGATATGTTCCGAAGCATTTCATCTGCCATTGATATGTTCCGAAGCATTTCATCTGCCATTGATATGTTCCGAAGCATTTCATCTGCCATTGATATGTTCCGAAGCATTTCATCTGCCATTGATATGTTCCGAAGCATTTCATCTGCCATTGATATGTTCCGAAGCATTTCATCTGCCATTGATATGTTCCGAAGCATTTCATCTGCCATTGATATGTTCCGAAGCATTTCATCTGCCATTGATATGTTCCGAAGCATTTCATCTGCCATTGATATGTTCCGAAGCATTTCATCTGCCATTGATATGTTCCGAAGCATTTCATCTGCCATTGATATGTTCCGAAGCATTTCATCTGCCATTGATATGTTCCGAAGCATTTCATCTGCCATTGATATGTTCCGAAGCATTTCATCTGCCATTGATATGTTCCGAAGCATTTCATCTGCCATTGATATGTTCCGAAGCATTTCATCTGCCATTGATATGTTCCGAAGCATTTCATCTGCCATTGATATGTTCCGAAGCATTTCATCTGCCATTGATATGTTCCGAAGCATTTCATCTGCCATTGATATGTTCCGAAGCATTTCATCTGCCATTGATATGTTCCGAAGAATTTGATAGGTTTCCTTTTGTACGTAATGAAAAATCAACGATAACTCTAGATTGATATATCTTGTAAATATTTGAAAAGTACCTCTCATATCAGGATTTTGGGAATGTTAAGTTTAATTGTGTAATGAAATAAACATGTGGTACATATTGGGTTTGCGATATATAGATTCTCATGCTTATGGATTTATGATGTGATTATGGTTTAGTTGAGTGGTTTTGGATTTTATGAATCATTAAGTGATATGATGGTATGATTATAAACTGCACAGGTTTTATGAATTGTGATTTTATGGGTTGTGAGTTTGACTGAATGTTTTTCAGTGTCCTCAAATGTGTGTTTGGATCATGGATTGTTTGTTGAATTATAATATTATCAATTTTGAATTAGGTTCACACCTCATGAATGAGAATTAAATTCGGGGGGGGGGGGGGGGGGGAGGGGGATGATAGAGATGGTATCAGAGCATGGTTCGAGGATCACTGAGATATTTGATATATTTGATATGCATAATATATTGAGGTCTAGTAAACTATAGTGATCAGTGAAAATTTTCTTTGATGTCTTTTAGGAATCTAGGATGACGAGAACATTTGATCCTCTTACTTCATCTGCTTCTGATTAATTAAGGGGGATGAAAGGGTTGATCGGGAATATTAAATTACAGTAGCGCAACGGAAGCATGGTGAACCTAATTTATTGGTGACAGAATAGTAACAGAATAATGAGCGATGTGAATGAAGAAGATATTTGATGCACGAAATTGTTTTGATGATCAAAAGATTTCTTTTGCCATCTTTCTATTAAAAGTAGAGGCTGAGCACCGATGGAAAACAATAAAAATACAATTGAAAATGAATCAGAAAGTGATAACAAGAGGGTCAAGACATCTGAATTTGAAAAGGGAAGTCACCACAGAAGACTCAATGATGTTGATGGCCTGTAAATATGAGGATTATTTAATATTTTTTATATTAAATGATATTATATTAAAAGTTTATGGCTAGGGACCTAAGAGTACATATTAGAAATTTGATATGATTTATGAAAGATTCAGATTTAAGTTAAAGAAAAAAAAAATGATGGACATGTGTCACTAGCTAACCTAAGGTTGGTGCATGTTTGCTCTTAAGATGACACATAGGCTTCTTTTATACATACTTGCCACCTTGCAAGCCTTGTATTAGCTAAACCTAATGTAATTAGAGAAGAAACTAAATAAAAGCTTAACTAAAAGAGGAAAACTTAAGAGTTGCAACCAGCGTGGGTTTGAGAGGAGAAGAAGAAGAAGAAGAAGCTTTGCTTTATGTTTTGCATCAATTTCCCCATATTTGGGAATCAAGCTTTTCTAAGGTAAGTGTTCTAACCCCATCCCACAGTAATCCTAATCTCTGTTTTCATTTCAATTCTATAAAATTTGAAAGATTTCAGCTGAGAACCAGACATTTCTTTCGTTTTGATACAAAGCCATGAATCTGTAATTTTTCGGATACATTTGGTTTTTCCAAAATCAAGAATCTGTGCAGAATATTATGGCTAGACCAATACAGAAAGGTCAGATCTTGAAAAATTCCAGATTCACAGTTTTATTCCCAAATGTAAGGAAATTGATGCAAAACCTAAAGCAATTCTTCTTCTTCTTCTTCTTCTTCTTCTTCTTCTTCTTCTTCTTCTCTCAAACCCATGCTGGCTGCAGCTCTTAAGTTTTCCTCCTTTAGTTAAGCTTTCCTTTAGTTTCTTCTCTATTTGCATTAGGTTTAGCTAACACAAGGCTTGCAAGGTGGCAAACATACATGAAAGAAGCCTATGTGTCATCCTAAGAGTAAACATAGGTGGCACCAACCATAGGTTAGCTAGTGACACATGTCCACCATTTTTTTTTTTCTTTAACTTAAATCTGATACCATCTCTGTCACGCCCCCAGAATTTAATCCTCATTTAGGAGGTGTAAACCTAACTCAAAATTGATAATATTATAATTCAACAAACAATGCAAGATCCAAACACATATTTGAGGCCACTAAGAAAACCCTCAAGTTAAAATTCACCCCTATAATCCATAATTTATAAAACCTGTGCAATTTATAATCATATCATCATATCACGTAATGATTCACAAAATCCAAAGGCAACTCAACTAAACCATAACCACATCATAAATCCATAAGTATGAGAATCTATACAATCACAAACCCAACATGTACCACATGTTTATATCATTACACAATTAAACTTAACATTCCCAAAATCCCAATATGAGAGGTACTTTTCAAATATTTACAAGATACATCAATCTAGAGTTGTCGTTAATATTTCATTACACACAAAATGAACTTATATAACATCAACCTATCAGGTACAAAAGATTTGCCTCAAAATCTTCTAGCTTTCCACTGTCTCAACCCAATTTAAACATTTTAGCGAGCAACAAGTTATCCTAAAAAAAAATTATATGGCAACAGAGTAAACATATAAAGCTCAGCAAGTAACTAACATATCCGTGGGAAAGAGGACAGTTTCGAACAAATAAGGTTTCAAAATACAAGGCAGAGATACAAGAGTTCAAAGATAACCACTCGACGAATACTGAGTTACAATATCATTTCATTCAAAGCATGTTTTGTTCATATTAATGGAGTAAGGGCTAATTGGAGCATATCATTGGCATAAGAAGCATATCCATAACATATGAAATATTTTAAAGCATATCAAAGGCCTAAGAAGCATTTCGGATATCAATGGCATATGAAACATTTCGGAGCATATCAATAACAAAGGAAATATTTCAGATCATATTAATGGCGAATGAAATACTTCGAAACATATCAATGGCAGATGAAGCATTTCTGAGCATATCAAGGGCGTATGAAATGTTATGGAGCATATCAATGTCATACATTTCAGAACATATCAAGAACGTACGAAATGTTTTGGAGCATATCAATAACAAATGAAACATTTCGAAACATATCAATGGTGGATGAAATATTTCGGAAGCATATCAATGACATATGGAATGTTTTGAAAGCATAAGAAGCATTTCAGAACATATCAAAGAACAAATACGAAACAGAAGCTCGAACGTCGTATTTGACGTTGCATACATTTCATTCTTATCCAAAGCACACATAGAAGCATATAACCAAAGCTTTGGAAATCATTATCAAACAGATAGAAGGTGAAGTGGGATCTCAAACATAATCTCCCACGTCTGGGAGCGTCATCCATCTACGTCTGGATGAAGCCAGAGGGGGCCGGCAGAGCATCGCAAGCTCTAAGCACATACCCTTTACCATTTTTGGCAAAGGTCCAAATAATCTCTTTACTATTTCTAGCAAAGGTCTAAATAATCCCATAAACACCAGAGTACAAAAGGGTATTGTAAACATAAATTGGGACATATCGAAAACACATGCAGAACAACGAAATGCATGTGCCTATATAAAACATTGTGATCCAAACATGAACATTACATGATAAATGCAGGTATACAAATAATTGAAGGACAAAAGTATACAGGAATTTAAGATATAATGTTAAGCTTAATTGAAATAAGGATCTTGGCTGAAATCAATTTCCAAAGAGACGAAACAAGAATAGGCAAAATCGATCAAAGCTCGATTCTGACATAATTTGAGAGGCACATTGAGTTAAGGAAGGTATACCGAATGATACCGCCCGGTACGAGCGATACGTACCGGTCCGACGGTATAACTGGTACTCGGACCGCCCGTTATCGGGCGGAACGAAAAATAATAAAATTATATATATATATAAGAAAAAAAAGCAACGTTCAGCGACGTTGTCGAGGCGACGCGACATTGCCTTTTTCGGCGACGTCACCGAGGCGACGTACGTCGATATATATATATATATATATATTATATATATAAACGAGGCGATGTCGCGTCGCCTCGGCGACGTCGCCCCGCGTGGGGAAGGAAAAGGCGACGTCGCCGAGTTATATATATATATATATATTATATATATATATATATACCGGAACGGTATACCGCTCGGTATACCGTTCCGTACCGTACCGAACGATCGTCGAAACTCCGGTACGGTACGAAATTTCAGACCTTGCATTGAGTTATCCAAAGCACACATAGAAGCATATAACCAAAGCTTTGGAAATCATTATCAAACAGATAGAAGGTGAAGTGGGATCTCAAACATAATCTCCCACGTCTGGGAGCGTCATCCATCTACGTCTGGATGAAGCCAGAGGGGGCCGGCAGAGCATCGCAAGCTCTAAGCACATACCCTTTACCATTTTTGGCAAAGGTCCAAATAATCTCTTTACTATTTCTAGCAAAGGTCTAAATAATCCCATAAACACCAGAGTACAAAAGGGTATTGTAAACAATAAAATTGGGACATATCGAAAACACATGCAGAACAACGAAATGCATGTGCCTATATAAAACATTGTGATCCAAACATGAACATTACATGATAAATGCAGGTATACAAATAATTGAAGGACAAAAGTATACAGGAATTTAAGATAATAATGTTAAGCTTAATTGAAATAAGGATCTTGGCTGAAATCAATTTCCAAAGAGACGAAACAAGAATAGGCAAAATCGATCAAAGCTCGATTCTGACATAATTTGAGAGGCACATTGAGTTAAGGAAGGTAATACCGAATGATACCGCCCGGTACGAGCGATACGTACCGGTCCGACGGTATACTGGTACTCGGACCGCCCGTTATCGGGCGGAACGAAAAATAATAAAATTATATATATATATAAGAAAAAAAAGCAACGTTCAGCGACGTTGTCGAGGCGACGCGACATTGCCTTTTTCGGCGACGTCACCGAGGCGACGTAACGTCGATATATATATATATATATATATATATATATATATAAACGAGGCGATGTCGCGTCGCCTCGGCGACGTCGCCCCGCGTGGGGAAGGAAAAGGCGACGTCGCCGAGTTATATATATATATATATTATAATATATATATATACCGGAACGGTATACCGCTCGGTATACCGTTCCGTACCGTACCGAACGATCGTCGAAACTCCGGTACGGTACGAAATTTCAGACCTTGCATTGAGTTATCCAAAGCACATATAGAAGCACATAAACAAAGCTTTGGATATCATGTCAAACACATAGATTGTGAAGTAGGATCATAACATAATATGGTCCATCGATTTCTGAATGACCACAAACATAATCTAGAGCATCGCGAGCTCTAAGCACATATCCTTTACCATTTCTGACAAAAGTCCAAATAATCCCTTTATTATTTCTAGCAAAGGTTCACATTATCTCACAAACACCAGAGTATAAAAGGGTATTTTGAACAATAAAATTGGGACATATCGGAAACATATGCGGAACAACGGAATGCATATGCCTATATGAAACATTATGATACAAACATGAACTTTACATAACAGATCAAGGTATGCAAATACTTATATGACAAGAGTATATATGAATTCGAAGCAATAATGTAAAACTTAGCTGAAGTAAGGGTTTTCACTAAAATCGATTTCCAAAGAGAAAAAACAAGAGGAGACGAAATCGACCAAAGCTCGATTCTGACAGAATTTGAGAGGCATTGTATAAATTATTTGAATAACCAATTATGCTCCAATTTATATAGGTGTCATTCGAAAGATGTGTCAATCTATTTTCAGGTAAATCAAGTTTTATAGGAATTGGAGTTTACAACAGAGAGTTACAAATAATTTCGTAGTGAAAGGTCTGAAAACATCAGCTCTGTTTTACTAAATCCATAGGGTTGATAAAAACAGATGTTTTCAGTTTGCATTTGTATTCCAAAAATTTCAAATCAGGTAAGCACAGAAAGATGTTTAAGTCTAGTTTCCAATAAATCATACTTTGCACGAATCTGAGTTCCCATCAGAAAGTTATTAGCACCAGA
Organism: Musa balbisiana; assembly: GCA_004837865.1. NCBI lineage: Eukaryota > Viridiplantae > Streptophyta > Magnoliopsida > Zingiberales > Musaceae > Musa > Musa balbisiana. The sequence goes on from CM017198.1 coordinate 20,516,843, forward strand.
CAAAGTACAAGAGACTATTAAGAAAATTCAAGTTATAACTCAAAAGAGTTATGCTGACAACAGAAGACAAGATATTAAGTTTCAACTCGGGGATTTTGTATTCCTGAAGGTCTCACATTCTAAAGGCGTTGTAAGATTTGAGAAGAAAGGAAAGTTAAGCCCAAGATTTATTGGACCTTTTGAGGTTCCTGAGAGGGTTGGTTCTATCGCTCATAGGATTGCCTTGCCACCATCGTTGGGTCATATCCATGATATATTTCATGTTTCAATAATAAGAAAGTATATACCTGATCCCTCTCATATCATTAAGTATGAGCCAATGCCTCTCATATCATTAAGTATGAGTCGATACTGATCGATAAAAACTTGTCTTATGTGGAAGAGCCCACTCAGATTGTTGATAAGAAGAAAAAGATCCTAAGGAATCGAGTAATCCCTTTAGTTAAAGTGATCTGGAGATATTATTCTGGGGAAAAAACAACTTGGGAGCTTGAGGAAGAAATGAAGAGAGCTTATCCTCATTTTTTCGTTGAATGAGGTATGATAAATTTAGAGGACTAAAATTTTCTTTTAAGGAGAGGAGAGTGTAACATCTCCTATTTTTAAAATTTTATAGATGCTTGTTTGTAAATATGAGGATTACCTAATAATTCTTTTGTATTAAATAATTTTATATTAGAAATTTATGGCTAAGGACTTAAATGTGACTATTAGAAATTTGATATGATTTATGAAAAATTCAGATTTAAGTTAAAAAAAAAGGACATGTGTCACTAGCTAACCTAAGTATGGCAACAATGGGTGGAAAAATCATTTAAGAAATAGTTCAACAATATTGCACACCATACCTACTCTCAACCAAGATATCCCCGTCATGACCCTTCTCTCTTCACATGAAAGAACGATCGTGTTTGCCTACAGGTGTACCAAAACATCAGGCTCACCAACTGACCAACAGCCATTCGTTAATAATAATGTGACTGCTGCAGGCTCCTCAAGTTCCCAATCCTTCGAACCAACTGACATACTCTAGGGATATTTGAGTATCTCGTAGAGTCAGAAGTCTTTTATTGAGACTAGATGGAGCAAATTACCCCCCTCTTCTTGGCTTTCTAGATTGTGTTAAAAAATGCAATGCTCCCCTCTGCTCTGTCCGTCACTTATCTGATGACAGAGTACAGCATATAGTCTTCAAATATCCTTTCACCACAAAATTTCTGCCACTTCCGATAACTGAATTGAATTATACTTTTAGTCATTATTCTGATTGGGCCCAAGGGGCTTGAATTACTAAAGAAACTATCGTTCACAAACAGTATGTCAGCAAGATTAGGGCCTTTGTTGTCACCTATCTATGGTTGTTTGAATTGTCACAACTCCATATTTCACAATAGTGGAATCCAAATTTCAACATTAATTTGCAGGACCATTGATGTAAGCAACGAGCAAAACCAGCTACCCTTCATGTCTGAGGAGACACTGACAAAACTATTTCTGTTCATGACTACCTAGTTCTCACGAGTGTATATTTCATGATTGCTCTTTTGGTACAACTAACAACAATACTAGTACAAGTTATATTGTCTATGATTCCAACAACTACCAAGGTGCTGCAGCCTGTTGCTGTTAAAACAGGTACAACGCCCTGACAACTGAGATATGAGCACCAGAGGACACTACAGGCAAGTTACAAGAACTCAGGAGCAAACGATAGGCGTCCTCAGCTGTGAACTGGACCCTCATTAGCTTCTGCATAACCTATCTTGGGCATGGCACATTCACTAAAGAAAGATAAACAGCAATGAGCTTAGTACTGGTTACCCGAATTTGAAGAAGCGGAGGACGACGAGGGCGTCAAGGCCTTGGATGCGCAGGACCTCGTCCTCGGTGACGCGGAAGGCGCGGCTGATCCATGAGGCAGTGGGGCGGAGGCGGGCGAGGGAGAAGGCAGGATAGATGGGAAGGGCCTCCCGGCGGGCTGTACGACGGGCGAAGTAGACGGGGGCGCTGCAGGGCTGTTTCTTGAGGACGGAGAAGAGGGAGAGCACCACCAGCGACAGCCCTATGTTCATCCCCGCCGACGCCAACAAGCTCGCCGCGTTCATCTCTTCCGATCAATCAATTTGCCAACCTTTCGCCTTCCCCTTCTATTTCGCGGAACCAAAAAAAGCGAAGAGTACGAATCAGTTTGTGTTTGTCAGTTAAATCGAGCAATAGGTTGTTCGAGTCTACACGTGAGTAACCCGTGGCAATCAATGGGATGTCGAATTGGTCGACGACTCCTAAGAGGTCGCCACGTCGTAGATTATGCTGTCGCGAAGGAAACGCTTCGCCTATTCAACCCTGCAGCTTCGGTCGCTTTTGCATGCGGCTTCCGCAACTTGTTATATTATTATAAAGATTTTAATAAAATGAATAGATTTTTAGCGTAAATTCTCGGGAAAAATTTGTCATTTTGAATTTTTCTATATATATATATATATATATATATATATATATATATATATATATATATATATAAAGGGGGAGCAACAGCAGAGAATCATCTCAGTATTTCTTCACATGACTGACAAACCACAATTCTTTATCAATATCTGATGCAATAATAAATATAATGATTACAAAAGGACTCCTCTCTTGAGCAGACCTGAAAGCTAAAAATCATCTACAAAAGTACAGCTTTTGATCTACAAGAGAAATAAATCAAGAATAACCAAGAAAGGCACTTAGCTCAAACATTACATGTAATCGATTCTGAAGCAATGAATCATAAGCCAAACACAACTTAGATCGCCCACGGATCATCCGGTGGGCAAATCTGGCCGCGATGCATCACATTTAATTTTGTCGATGCAACTATATATATACATACATGTCGAGATGCAAAGCAAGCAAAGACCAAACATGTTACAGTGGAGGAAGTTTATGATCAACTGTCTTCTGTAAATACTTTGTAAATGAAGTCGCGGAAGCGTTTGGAGTACTGCTTCGGATCAACAGCTGATATCGAGGTTGGATCATACTGAATGGACTTGTAAGCATGTTCGAGCTTTTTGCTGATATCGTAGTCCTGCAGAATATCTATGATGCCAAAATACAGAATCACATCATAGAACTCGCCCGTTGGTTCCATAACTAGCAAGGATTCACCCTCGCTCCTCACTATTTGTTCAACCCTTGCTGGCATATTTACGCCTAGTTTTGTTGAAGGGAATCTGCATTTTCACAAGGATGAAAAGAATCCTGAAACCTTATTATATACACAAAATGATCGACAAGTCCTCGCATCATACCGTATCAAATCCCAAAGAAACTCATTCATGTCTTCTCTTGACAGGCGGAGGTTTGCATCGTTCGTATCGTCGACTTCAGAGGAAGCTGTCAGGAAAAAGAGGAGAAAGAAAGATGACATCGTTAGCATCAACTCATCAGTCACAGAGAAAGCTTTTGAGCACCAATTTGAGTTTGAGAATGACCATCAGTTGTCTCCTGGGAGGCCGATGCTTCTCTGAAATGGACTCCCACCAAAAGACTGTAATCCATTATCCTCTCCTGCTCCAGGAACTCGCAGTCTTTATCGACTTGCCTGCAGCAGGAGAGCGTAAGCTGGTTCAAAGAAATGGAAGACCAGGTGAATGGGAGGAATCAGCACACCAGACATGAACACCTGTGGAATTCCTGAAACCAGGAATTCTGCAGCCGGAAAATTAAGTTGAGATCGAGGTCCTTCAGGGTGGTGGTCTCGTCAATCTCCGCCTCGGGCTTGTCTGTCATGCGTCCATGGGAGGACCCTTTGAGATCGAAGCGCCTATGAATCGGGTGCTCGGAGCAAAACAGGTTGCCCATTATGACGAACCGGACCTAATACATTTGGTTTGACGAGGCATTAGAGGTTTGGCTTCACTGAGCTGACATCGAACGCGAAACCAACCTTTCTCTGGGCAGCCCCAGTTAGCTTTACGCAGTGCAGACCGAAGAACTTGGTGACCAGAGTGTTCTCAAAAGCTCGGAAATGGTTGTAGTAGGCTGGAAGCATCCGGAGAAGCACCTGCAACAAGCGTAGATGAGACAGACCTGCACTGCTGACACTCAAAATAGCAGAGCACGCACTCACTTTCACTTCCGATTTCTTCATCGTCTTTATCATGTATCGATCATCATTTGTGAGGTAAAAGAAGCTTCCACTCTTCCCCGGGGACGAGAGCTCGCGGAGGGCGTCGTTTCCGCAGATCGACATCATGTAGTCGGCTGGGTCAACCCGGAATAGCTTGCGAAGCGTTCTGAACATCCATGTTCAAGAGGGGAAAGATGAGCTTGTTCACACATGAGCCGAAAGAGAAAGAGAGAAGCCACGGCAAGAGACCTGAAGACCAGTGGGCAGTAGTCCTTCCACTTGAACTCACAAGATTGGTGTGGGGGTGTTTGTTTCGTTCCTTCGGGAGGAAACCTCGTCCATATCTTCTCCTTTGGATCGAAGGCTGACGTTTTCAGATCAAGTGTTTTGGGTTCAGGTAGCCTCCCGACTGCATGCCTGCCAACGACAGAGTCGTCATGATATGAAGACATCAAAGACGACAAGATTATGAGCTAAACAAACAGCAATAAAGCATTTCAGATCAAAGTACCTGACACCAAGCTGGAGATTGAGCATGAGTTCATAGTTCTTGTGCCCCTTTGAGATCGCCTCCCCCTGCTTCTTCATCTCCCTGGGCGTCCACTTTATCGGCTGCTGGATTCTCCCCACCCCCTTCGACTCCGCGTCGTCGAATCGAAGGCCACCAAGAATGTCATCCACCGACACCTCCGCTTCTCCCTCGATTCCGCCTTCGTTCTCGACGCCACAATCGGTAAGCTCGTCTGTGTCCCATACCCCGTTGTTGTTCCACGTACCGATGACAGTGTATGCATGGCGATTTGAACATCTCGGCACACCCCCTGTCGAGACGACCTCCACCGACGCTCTTCTCCTAGGCCGCGAATCTGTCGACTTGGAGAACCTCAAGGCTGCCTGCTTCTGCAACAAGTCGGATCTGCCCGACCGGTTGACTGCCTTCTGCGGAGGAAGCGCGGATGCATTGTCGCCCGTGGAGACCTTGCAATCCCCGAGATCGACAGAGAAAACTGCATGGGGATCCCGGGCAGTGGGGGAAGATGCGGTCGGCGAGGGGTAGTAGACGCCCTTCTGCTGAAGGCTGCCGTTCTCCTTGCTCCAATGCCCGACATAAACGCCTCCGTCGGCCCAACGGAAGCTCCCGTCACCCTTCGGGAGTCCATTCTCCCACCCTCCCTCGTACCGGCTGCCGTTCGCCCAGACGAGGGTGCCATGACCGTCAATGGCGCCCGCCTGCCACTGGCCGTCGTATTCGTTCCCGTTCTTCCAGACATACCTTCCATGGCCATCTTGAACGCCGGAGCGCCACTCGCCGTCGTAGTAATCGCCGTTGGCGTAGGACTTCACCCCGTGGCCATGCTTAAGGTTCACGGACCAGGTGCCACGGTAGGTGTCGCCCAAGGAGCCCGTGTACGTGCCGTAGCCTTCCATGAACCCCGACTTGAACTCCCCCTCGTAGGTGCCGCCGGAGGGCCACGAGAACGTGCCCTTCCCCATGGTCTTTCCGTGGTGCCACTCGCCCATGTACATGCAACCGTCGGTCCAGAGGTACTTGCCAGTGCCGTGGGGCAGGTTGCCGCACCATTGCCCAGAGTAGAAGTCTCCGTTAGCGAGGACGCGCTCGGCGTGGTAGATCTCCTCCTCGCTGTCCGCGGGCAAGAGGTCCGTCGGGGCGGTGGCAGCGGACGGGAGGTCGCCGCATGACTCGGGGGTAGCGAGTGCGCCATCAGGGACGTCAGTGGGGAGAACCGACATAGGGTGGGAAGACAAGGTTGTGATGGCGGGTGGCTTGCCGCTGCTACTAGGGCTTGTGGTTGGTGGACTCCCGATCCTCGGGAAGTTGGTCGTCCTGAAACATTCTCCAACTTCGCCTCTTCTTGTTGTTCTTCTTCTCCTCCTCCTCCTCTTCCTCCTCCGTCAATATGCTTTCCGCTAATCTGCCATCATTTTCCAGATTTGTTTGCTTAATCCTAATCTTTTCTTTTTCAACTTGAAGAAAAGATTATTACAAAGAGTAGCAGAGGAGGAAATGCATGGGTTTGTGTCGCTTGAAGAGTAGGAGGTCTGGCTGGGGCTCCGGGTAGAGCTCTCAGACCAAACACATGGAAGGAGGGAAGAGGAGGAAGTCATATCCATCGTTCCTTGGTTTAAGGTGCTTTAGACGATGGTCAGAGGGAAGGAGGGAGGGGAATTATTTGGGGAGAGGAGAGCGGATCCGAAGAAAGAGGTCGATGCATCGTAGCTCTTTGTTATCTAAGTATTGGCAACAGAACGTGAGGTTTCAGTGGGAGTGCAGATACACGTAATGGAATATGCATAATTGTAAATAAACTAAAAATTAATAAAAATATAATGGAATTATGGATGAGAGTACTATCAATTTGAGCTAATTTTGACGAAATATATGTGTTATGCAACGCATAACAATGACAAGGACAACTTCATAAACGGGGAAAGAGAGGATTAAAAATCAGAATATGGGTGTTACGATGGGTATAACATCATCAAACAAAACCTTTTATGGAAAAAATAAGCAAAAGAAAAAAATACCAAAAATATCATTTTTTTTAACTACCAAAATTTCAAGAAAAATTTTGCTGATTATTTTTTGTACCTTCATCTAACTTGTTTGTATCTACTCTCTTATCAACTGGTTTAGCTTTAAAAATCAAAATTAGGTGATCTTTATTCAATATGTGTCTTTTAATATAGGGTAATTTATAAATAAATGTTCTTTATTTTAAGAAATTCTCATTTAACATCTATTTTTTCAAAAATCCTCATAGAGCTTTTTTTTTTTCCTTGAAAGATTATTTTGCTCTTTGCTTTTGCTTTGTCAGCCACAGTCTCCACCCTTGGTCGCTAGTACCTTCATCTCTATCTTTGGTCATGTGTATTTTAACCCTCGTCATTGGTCGCCCATGCATTTGTATTGGACCTTTAGTCACCTTCATGTGCTAGGCCCTATTCTCATTTGCCATTAGTCATTTTTATCTTTGTACCTGATCACGCTTATCTTTGTCCCGTTATCTCCATACCTTACTAATCATCGGCTCCACCCCACACCACCATTCTCACTTGCACGTTTTATCTTTGTCATTCTTGCTCGTGACCTTCTTCATTAAGATCGACGATGTGGATAATAAAGACAACAAGGGGGTTAAATCATCTCACTCATAACCCTCACATGCTCTTTGATGAACACTTGGGGGTTAGAGTATAATAGGGTTGAGGTAAGGGTGATCAAGGGTTAGGGGGCAGAGGCACACATGACCAAGCTGGATAAAATTATTTTTAAGAGAAAAGAGGTACTTTATATATATATTTTTTGAAAAAGATGATACTAACTTAACAATTTCTCAAAATAAGATTTTTAAAATTATCCTTTAATATATATCATACTAAAATTAAAATTATCTTGGTTGTCTTTAAATGCTTATTCTGCATGAAAATTTGGAATGGCATTCAGTAACATTTATTAATTTTAGTAGGGTATCTATAATTCTTTTATGCGAATCCATAGAAGTTTATTGTTTTTGTATTGATTCGAAGTTCAAATTGTATGAATAGTAGTCGTAATGCATACGGGTGGAGGTTTAAATACAAAATATTCCAAATTAATAATATACCTTCTCATTTTTTAAAGAAAAATTGAATTGTGCCAACTATATCAGGTGCAACGCACGTGACTCTGCTTACCTAGTACTCCAAAACGCTAGGAGGAGGCGGGGGCGGCCGTCCTGATTGCCACGTGTTCCCGTCGTGTCCCATTCACCGTTCTTCAAGCGTTAGGCCCCTCCGCATCTGCCGGTGCAAGAATATGGTGCCAAACGGGGGCCACCGTGGGGCCTGCATGTTTGCAGGTAGGTGGATTTGATGGTGAGTCTGCTTGCGGAAAGCTAAAAATATCTGCCGTTTATCATCTACAAAGATATAAGAGCACCATGTCCAAAGTCCACATGGCGCTTCCTCGACATCGCCGCTGCACTCTTCTGTGATGTTCGCCGCCACCGCCGCATGTCCTCTTCTCCGCTTCCGCTCCCTCCCGCTCGGTTGCTACATCTCGCCATCTCGCTCGTACCGCCAGCGCCGCCCCATCGACTGCATCAGAGTCCTTGCCATGGCCGGGTCCTCGACCTCCGCCGCGCCCCATCGCCACACCAACCGCCTCGCCTCCGAGCACAGCCCTTACCTCCTCCAGCACGCCCACAACCCGGTACCCTCTACCCACAGGACCTTTTTCGCTCGTAATTATACTCTGTTCCTCTTCCTTCATTCTTTCTTTCTTCCAATTTGATCACGTTTGATCATTCCGCCTATACCCCGTCGGTGAATGAAACAATTTGACGGCTTCTTGAGTTGTTTGCTCGAGGTGGTTGTCGAATTTGATGTTTTTGTGGTCGAAATCAGTACTTCTCTATCTGATTTCCTCGTGGACATAATTAAAACGCCGGAGCCTAATTGTCTCACTGTCCTCAAATGATATTTCCTTTTAAATCAAACATTGTTCTCATATGATATGTTTGGTTTCTTTGAGATCCCAGCATTCCGGTGATTACTTGTGATTGCATTTGATTCGCTTTGACGTCATAGATTATGTCTATTCGTTTTGCATGGATAATGCTCGTGCATATATTGTCGACTTCAAGGATGGAACCAAGTAAAACAACTGTTGGAAATTATTTTGGTGAATTATCATTTGACAGCTGATTCTCTTTTCGTTTCTGCAATTGAAGGTTGATTGGTATCCATGGGGGGAGGAAGCCTTTGAGAATGCTCGTAAAAGAAACGTTCCCATCTTTCTATCAAGTGTGTGCACTTAAATATAAGTCTTCTGAGAAATTTTGCATCTTTAGGATTTCTGTTTGGCCAACAATCAGTTTATCTTCTTATCTTGGTTAACATATTTGTCCTGTTGCGTTTATCTTCTCATCTACTTGCGTTGACCTGGACATTTCGGTTGAAGTTGGATACAGCACGTGCCACTGGTATGCTTTTTCATCCTACTGTCAGTCCTCACCGTTTTCTTGTATATGCACACTGCATGATGTGTTATGTTGGAATCATCTGCGGGGCTGTTTTCATTTCTTACAAGTATTATGTCAAACACCCATAAGGGAACTTAAATAGATGTTCCTAACAAACACAATATGGAGAACTATAACTAACACAGGGAGAGAGAGAATGCATGCCATTTTGTCATGGTCCAGTCATAATTATTGGTAGATCCTTGACTTCCAATCTTCTACTATCGTGTTCATTTAAAACATTTCTGAATCCCCTTGGCACCTCCTCTCCAAGCTAGAAAGATAAGATCCTTACAAGAGGCATCTTTGTTTAATGCAAGAGCTAATATGAATCTCTTAAGCCTCAGAGCAAATGCATACTACAACAAAAAGTCATATTATCTCAACTATTTCGGGTGGGCTATATTGAATCTTTTCTTATTGTGTTGTGTACAATACAATATCTCTAGTTAACTAAGAGCAATCAATTCTCTTTTTATTGTTTATAATAAAGTCTTCTTAGATCTCCCTCCCTCTCTTGAAATACTAAATATAATCAACTCATCTTTTCTAACAAAATTTTTAGGCCTCATTTGAATTTACTCATACAATATTAATTGTTTCTTTATAATTTAATACTCAATAGAGATTACACCTAATTGAAATTATCTTTTTTAATTATCTAATAACACCTTATATCTATCTTAATATTCTCATTTCAGCTATACGTTCTGCATGTTATTTTTGTTAGTTGTCCAACAACTGAATCTTTATTGGTCAAACAAGAGTCTTATATAATTTTCATTTTTATCTAAGGAGGTCTTGCAATTATGGATCTGTGAAACCAATAATGCTTTATGGATCTTACTGTAGAGTAGTTAAAAAAAAACATATATAAAAAAATTATGTTGTCAAGATGAGAATGTTGAGATGGATATGTAAAGTTATTAGGAAAGATTGAAAAAAAAATACTTTTATTCATGAACAACTAGGTATCGTTTCGATAGAAGATAAGATGAGAGAAAATTGTTTAAGATGGTATGAGTATGTGCTGAGGAGACCTCCAAATATAGTAGCCAGAGAAGGTGAAATAATTAATGTTTGTGGTATGATGAGAGATAAACGAAGATCTAAAAAGACTTAAATAGAAACTATAAACAAAGGTTCAAGTATTCTGAACTTAATTAAAACATATGGCTTTTTACCGATCTCACTGGTGCAAAAGATCTATGTAATTGACCCCAAATAGTAGGGACTTACGCCTTGTTATTTAGAATTTGTTTAGAATATCTAAGGGGCACTTGATAATCATACAAAACCGAAGATATTCCTTTCCATTTCTACATACCCACTTTTACTCTATGGATAATATATTTATCAATCTTCTATTCTGTTGAATAATTGAACAAGGGTACCTACAACTTTTATATACCAGAACTTGTTGTCCATCTACAACTGCAATTCTCTTTATTTTATTGAAAGTAAGTTTCATATGCACTTTTAGTCCTGCATAATCTAAAGCTCAAGTTTCTGAGGTTTATTCATAATGCAAGTTAGAATTGTTTGTCTAGACCTTCATCAATAAAATTAATCTCATCAGTATATAATACATATTATACATGACCAGTCAGCTCATCTATTACAAATGTAAAAAGCTAAAGACTTAAGTTGATTGTTGTGGCAACCTTATAACATAAAACTCATTACACTCCCTTGCAAATCTAATTCTAGTGCTAAACTATAATTCATATCTTTCATGACATCAATAGTTTTCATTATACTAATTCATTTGTAATTAGAGCAGCCTTGATTATCTCCTTCTATTCTTGTAAATCAGTACCAAAAAGCTTTCTCACAAGTCACCAAATATCTTCTCATTCTTAAAATTTTGCTAAATGAATTAGTTGGCTACCTTTAGGAGACTTTAAAACCTCAATAGGGCTGCCATTAATATCTACATATTTTCATCCTTTTGAAATTACTTCTATCTCACTTTCTGTAATTTTATGAAAAAAACTGTGATTTTTAGACTCACTATTTTCTAACTTTAAAGCTAAATTATCTGTAGGAAATTCATTAAATAATATATAGAAATGGTTTTTCAATCTTTCCTTGATCTACATATCATTAGTCAGTATCTTTGATCTTCATCCTTTATACACCCAAAGTCACTTAAATCCTTGAGAGTTTTTTTCTTTATCTCTGGCAATCTAGACTCTAGAGTATCTCTTTTTTCGATCTTTAGTACTTATCTTACCATGAAAACTACATGGTTCTAGAATTTTGTCTTTTGTGCCTTTTTTTAGCTGCAATGTTATATTCTTATAATTTTGCCATTGTTATGAATTTTATTTTTATAATTTGCCAACTTTTTAAGACACAATCTTTTTGTAGTAATTGCTTTTTAAATTTACATCCTTACCCTTAGATTCTCCAAGAAACTCCTTTGACATCAGGTCACATACTATTAATATCGCCCTTTTCTAGGTTTAAACCTCATCTCTATCCTCCTTGCTTTCAAAAAGCCTTACATGATTGGTTGCAATTTGCTAGATGCAAAATTTATTTCCATCTGCTCCAGAAGGAATGTAAAACATTGATGATGTGTTCTCTTGGTTTTTGTTAATATTCACTGATCAAAATTCCAGGTGCCATGTCATGGAAGTTGAGTCATTCGAGAACAAAGAGATTGCCAAAATGCTAAATGAGTGGTTTGTCAGCATCAAGGTGCATATCATTTCATACAATAATTATCTAATGCTCTTTTTTTGTGAAAATTGTAAGTTAGCATATCCAAAATAATTATAATAAAATGAATTTTAAAAATAAAAGGAGAAGAAGTATTCTGTATGTTGTGTTCATACATTAGTGCAACCTACTTTATTTTATGACAATTGTCTCATATGTTCAATCTGCTTTCGGCCACCGTTGTGCTTCAGTTCAGGAACTTCCAGATGTGAATGCTTGCATATCTTGTAAAATACTGGTTCTAATTATTGGTTTTAACAGGTTGACCGTGAGGAGCGACCTGATGTTGATAAGGTAAAAAATTACTGGGTAATAGTTTTCAGTTACCATTATCAGTCAAATCCTTTTTTCACTTTTGAGAATGTTGTGAAGAGATCATTTCATGTGGTTGATGTGTTTACCTTAAGTTATATAATTGGTTTTTCTAGGATCAGTTTAGGTGCCTAAAGCCTTCTCATGTGGATATGCAAATAATTATATTCTCTGAGTTCTCTAATTATGATCATATGCCTTTACAGGTATATATGACCTATGTTTCTGCATTATATGGTGGTGGTGGTTGGCCATTGAGTGTTTTCCTCTCTCCTAATCTTAAGCCTCTCATGGGTGGGACATATTTCCCCCCTGATGATAATTATGGACGACCAGGATTCAAAACAGTCCTTAGGTACCTGGTCTTGTCTATTGCAGTTAGGATTAAATGACACTAAATTCATGACCTGTTTAACTCAAGTTTTTGTTGTTACTTGTGCCTAGAAAGGTGAAGGAAGCTTGGGAAACTAAATGTGAGATGCTTGAAAGGGGTGGGACTCTTGCAATTGAGCAACTTTCGGAGGCACTTTCTGCAGCTGCTAAATCCACTAAGTTATCAGATGAACTAGCTCAAGCTTCATTAAAAACTTGTTCTCAACAGGTATATTATGGTAAAAAGTCAGTTTCTATCCCATGCTTATAATTTTCCAAATGTACCTAGTTTACGTCAGCTTAGTTTGAGAGAGATGAACATTTTTTCTGTGAGATGGTGTACTGCATTTTGTGGCATTGTTAATAAATTATCTAATGGTCATGAGGTTTAACCCCTTAATCACATCATTCATCCACTATTCATGCTTATGACATGTTGTGACAAGTTGTTGAGCAAGTATGCTTATATTGTCTCACTATTCTTTTTCAGGACATTATAGATTAAGCACCTGAATTGACATATATAGTTAGTTCTGTGTGAAAATTTTCCTGTATTAAGTGTGTATTCATAGTTAGAAAATCTGTTTAGTAAATTATAGACCGATATTTAACAAGAATGTCAAAATAGTTTTTTTTTTTCCTTTCTGTTGATTTTGAGACTGAATCTTTACTCTTGTTATGAGTAAGACATTTTTTCCTTTGGGTATTGAACCTAATTATCTCTGTCCCATATTTCAAGTCGCCATTTTTCCAATACTTTCTCCAAGGATCTAATTGGGAATAGATGAATCAGATTGCTGAGTTTTCATACTAACTTGTATGCTATTTATATTACTGTTCACATCATTCTGGATCGAGCTTATTCTTTTTAAGCTAAGCTTGAGTTTTCTGAACCACCTTTTTCATCTTGAGTAGTTCAGCAGTTGTATAAGATATTGATATAGATGCCCTGAAATGGTATAGACAAATTGATTGTCTTTGTGTAAGAGTTGGAGTCAGGTCTGGTTACTTTTAGGTTTGTGAAGTAATATAATAAAGCTTGCTTGTCATGTAGTGTCATGAAATACCCTTGTATCTTTAAAATTGAGGGTTTCACTTTCTCGATGACTTGTTTTATCAAGTGCAACTTCCTCTACATGACCACTTTTATTATTGCTTTTACCACCGTTCTGTTGGCTGCCATCGGTGCTGTCACTGTGATCACCATCATTGCTTCTGACTCCGGTATTCATTGTCTACACCGGCACCATTATGACCATAATGTTCATCATCACAATTGGTTACCACTTGGTCATCAGCATGGTCACAACTACTACCGCAACTACCACCAACCTTCACCTTCACCGTCTTGCTACTACCACCTTATCACTAGTGGTGCTACCATTACAACCATCGTCATCTATTATTACTGCCACCACGGCACCACCATTGTGGCAACCGCTAATGCAGCTTGGTCACTACGATCATTACCACCACTGCCATGAGCATCATTTTTATCCTCCATCACTGTTATCATTGTGACCACTACTGCCATTGCCACCACCAACAGAAATGCCATTGCTGCCACCATCATTATTAGCATTGGTCTTTGTAATGTCTCACAGACATTACTGGCCATTGTTACCACCACAATAACTGCCAAGACCATCACCATTAGCTGTCAATACCACTCCATAATAGCAGCCAACCCTGTCATTGCCACTGATACCTCCATCACCATGCCTGTTGCCACCAACTCCACCGTCATTATTGGCACAGTTAATACCAGTGCTTGTCAAGAGGATTCTCTAACAAACATTTGTTTGGTTGAAAACTCACATGGAACACGATACTTTTTAACCAGCCATCTTCACCAGTATGCAAATGTCTCTGTGATTCAGTGTCAAAAGGAAACTTTTCCAAAAGCTACCTCGTGTAGTGGTACTGCCAACACTTTTCTTTTAACAATATAAGTTTTTTTCTTTAATTTATTATTGTTAGTGACTTAGTTTTGTCATTGGAAGCTCAGTAGTTATGTGATAGTTAAAAGTTATTATCACACCCAGCTAGTGGGTTAAAATCTTGTTTTTCTAAAAATGAAAAAGAGGAAGTTTCTATGTGGTGGAAGAATCCAACATTCAGAGTCTTGGAGAGGCATGCTAGATGCTTGTACCTTTGGAACAAATTGACATATTTCCCAAGCATAAACTCACTTTTTATCTTGACTTCTGAACAACTTGACTTAGCTATAGTTAAGTCTTTTTTTTTATAGTAATTTTATTTCTAAATTAACATAAAAACTTGTTTGGCCACTATTTGTCGGAAAGAGATTAGGTTTATTAGCCACTATTAAGGTCTCAGTCCGTGTCTCAGCTTCAACAACACTATAAGCAAAACATGAGAGCCGTTAATAGACTGTCTAAACACAATAAGGATCCTATTGTATATTATCTGCAGATTGACGGAGGAGATTTGTTTGAACTTTGAAGCATCTTATTTATGAACACCTGTTTTGTCATATTGCACTGATTAGTTTGTCATTTTCATTTCTTTGTTCTATTCTTCTCCAAGATACCATCCTATTCATTCTGACACCAGATTATGCCATTTGAATGTTTTTATTAGCTTGCAAGTAGCTACGATCCAAAGTTTGGCGGATTTGGTTCTGCTCCAAAGTTCCCTAGGCCTGTGGAAGTCTGCCTTTTGTTATATGAGTCAAAGAAGTTGATGGAGAACGGTAGGCAAAGTGAAGCTAATAAAAACATGCAGATGATATGTAATACCTTGCAGTGCATGGCCAGAGGTGGTATTCATGATCACATTGGAGGTGGATTTCATAGGTACAGTGTGGATGAGTGTTGGCATGGTGAGTACTTAATGATTGTGGTTTGTGGTTTGTTATATATTAGTATCTTGGTTCCATTGAGTTATAAAATGATTCCAATTTTTACCATGTGTATGATACAAAGAATTAAATGACTGATCGTCATTAAACCTGTGACCTTTATCATATTAATGGTAACAATTTCAATATTGGTTGTGATATGTTATTGATGTTGCAATAAGCAAGTTACGTGTCAGCATGTGTTGAAAAGTATCAATGATACTAATGTGCTGGATTTAAGTGATAACATAAAATATGCTGGATTTAAGTGGTAACCTAAAATATTTTGCATCATTTTCAAGATTTTGAACAATTTATTAGTTAAAATAATTTTTTGTTATATATATATATATGTATATGTGTATATACATATATATATATATATATGTATATTTGTATATAAATATATATGTATGTATGTATGTCCCATCTCGAATCAATAGCATAGAGCTGGCCCCCATAATTTTTAGGGCATGCCTTATGGCCTCCCTTGCAATGTGGTCATGGGGTATACTTAACCCAATTATAATCTTTTATTTTGTCAATCCTCCATAACAATATGCATAAAGACTTCATGGTAACAATAATCTCAGCCATGGGATCCCAAAATCTGGCATATGATAATATCTGCTTCTTCAACCACTTGTAGCAGGCTAAATAGGCATACCAAGGGGCTCACATATTGGTGGTGAACACAATTTTGAGCAAGATTTCTTCAGTCCAAGTCCTATATCTATACCGAACTGGTACAAAATCAATACTTTTCAATGTATCGATCACATGATATGCTGGCACACTGATTGGTATGGACTATGGACCAAATTGAAAGAGGGAGAGAAGAGGAAGAGGACGTGATTGAGGAACAGAGGAGAAGGTGGTGGCAGAAGAGGACAAGCCAAGGAATAAGAGGAGGTGGAGCGCCAGAGATTGAGCAAGAACTGGCAATAGTAGAGGCGACGCAGCAAGGTAGTGGTGACAGTGGGTGGCTGTGCTGAAAGAGATGCCTAAAAGAGAGAATTTGAGGTGAAAAAGGATGAGAGAGAGAGAGGGAGAGACGAGCATGCAAGAAGTAAAAATAGGAAAATATAAATTTCAAAAAAGACAAGTGTTAGAATTATAAAAAATAATAATAAAGGTACCTGGTGGTGGGCTTACCTCCCATTGCTGTTGGTTTCATCCATTAAAAAGGTAGCATTTAATGCATATCTCTACCTAGAATATATATATATATATATATATATATATATATATATATATATATATATATATATATATATATATATATATATATATTCACTCATAAAGGTTGTTTATATATTTGCATCTTGTTACTGAATTGTCGTGGCTTCCTTGATATGCAGTTCCACATTTCGAGAAGATGTTGTATGACCAGGGTCAGGTCGCTAATGTCTATTTAGATACATTTTCGATCACAAGAGATACCTTCTATGCATCTATTACTCGTGATGTTCTGGATTACTTGAGAAGAGAGATGATTGGAGATGCAGGTGAAATTTATTCAGCAGAAGATGCTGATAGTGCTGAGCATCATGGTGCTTCAAGAAAGAAGGAAGGAGCTTTTTATGTCTGGACAAGTCAAGAGGTCTGTTTATTTTCTCAGATTAATTGACAGTTGATTTATGATAGAAAGCCAAGTCATGTAACATGCAAATGCTATTATTCCTTGAATAGTTGTCTGGCAAGCAAGATTTCCTTCCTATCATAAACTAAGGATATATTGTCTTCATTACAAAGTAAAGTAACATGAATTGAAGTGTGCACATTATGGATTACAAACACCTTTCTGAAGTTACTATTGAGCATTTTTCAATTGCTAAAGACATTATCTGGGGCAAATTGTTAAAGATAACCTGTGCTAATATCTGAAATTTTGTGATCTATCTCATCAACGGCCTCCTTTTCTCCAGGAGTAATATTTTGCTTTTTCCTAATTATTTCTATTGAATTTCATACAATTATTTGCCATTTATATTTGTTAGTCATATCTAATATTTCTTTGCTTCTCTATGTGCTTTTCTGACAAACTGGAGCCTTGTCGCAAGTGACGGGGGCTTGATAGTTAAAACTACAATGCTGTTTTGCGTTTAACTGTTGCAGCTCATTTCTCCTATGATATGTTCAATTCCTTATTGTTATTGTTGTTCGACAATCCATGCACTATGTCCTTGTGCTCAAGACCTTATCATTGTTTTGTATATGGAATCTTAATGTCACCTTTTAAGGTAATCATTGTTTCCATAAAGATTGGTTGCGCTGTAAATCTGTTTGTGTCTTTTGCTTTGGATTGGGTAGGTTTTATCTCTATCTCCTTGTTGGTAACATGGAGATGTAGAATCCCTTGTTCATTTTTATATTTTTAAATGCCTAGTAGGTGTTACAGCTCTTCTTCTCATTTTTTCCTTCTCTCTCTCTCTCTCTTCCCACCATCACCACCTCCTCTCCTTCTCCAGTGCCTCTTTCTCCTTTTGATCTTCTGCTTCCTCTTCTTCTCCTTCCACTTCTGCTTCCTCGTCTCTTCCTCTGCTGCCTCCTACCTGCTGCGAGAATCTTCTCCTCCATCTCTGTTCTCTCTCTCTGCTCGTCCAGCCAACTCACACCAACAATATATTGTACAGCACCTGAATGGTCCAGCCACTGACTGGTGTTGGTCGCAGACTAAGAATAACATACTAGAATATACAGTAACATCACCTTTATGACAATGTATACAGCCCCTTAGATTGGTGAGATCATTCATTGCAAAATTGTACAATGCATGGAACCTGTCACCTTTGAGGCATGCTGTCCTGTTCAATATTCCTAGTTCAGACTTCCAGGTGCATGCACCTGTATTGGTTCTAGACAGAATTTAACATACTAGAACAAACTGTAATATCACCTGTATGACAATGTGTATAGCCCCTCAGTTTGATGAGATCATTCATTGCAAACTGGTACTATGAGTAAAACTGTTGCCATTGAAGCTTACTGTCGTGTTTAACATTCCTAAGGCAGATTCCCCGGTACATGCACAGAAAAAGAATTGGAAATGTATGAGGATGTCTAACAAATATAAGGTAATATGATGCAAAAGATTCATTTTTAATTCTGGCCCATCTATTCAGGTGATCTATCTAGCATTGCCTTGTGGAGTCTGCTACCGTCTAATACCTGCATTTGTTTGAGTGCATAAAATGTTAACAGAATTTGTAACTAGTAGAAGGTTAGATCCCATTGACTGGTTCAAAAATTTATTTTAATGTTAATGGATTATATTAGTGTTCTTTTTTTTTACATACAGGATATTGTTTAACTTGTCTTTTTTTTTGCTTTAATTCTCGTTATGTCACTAATATTCTCAATTTCTGCTAAAGGTTGAAGAGCTGCTTGGAGAATATGCAAATTTGTTCAAGGACCATTATTATATAAAACCGTCAGGAAATTGTGACCTTTCTAGAATGAGTGATCCTCATAATGAATTTAAGGGCAAAAATGTGCTCATAGAGAGAGAAGATATTCCCTCCATGGCATCAAAGTGGGGAAAGTCTGTGGATGAGTACTGTCATATTATGGCAGAATGTTGTAAAAAACTATTTGATGTGAGATCAAAACGGCCAAGACCACATTTGGATGATAAGGTCTCAGATTTTTATTTTCTCATGCTCGAATCCTTTTTCATTCCTGAAATTATGACTATGAACTTGTAGTCTCTAGCAAAGCTTCTGAATAAGCCTGGTGTATTTTTCAGGTAATTGTTTCATGGAATGGGCTTGCAGTGTCTTCGTTTGCAAGAGCTTCTAGAATACTCAGAACAGAACCAAAAGGAACCAAATATTATTTTCCAGTGGTTGGATGTGATGTAAGCTCACCTCTTTCCAGTCACTTCTCAGCATGATATTAGTGTTCTTGCATGTCTTTTGACATCTTCTAGGTTACCTTGGGTGCTGTCATATAAATGTTCTGTAATTTTCGTATATCAAAATGCATGCCATCATAAAACTACTTGTGCAGTTGCTCAGAATACTATCAAATTGAAAACTAATTTTTTGGTGCATATAAATTAAGTTTATGAATTGCCATATATATGTTGGGAAGTAAAGAGGAGAGCATGATGCAACACAGTGAGCTAATGAGGCCGTGAGAATATTCTTTTTAGAGACACTTACTGCTTTTTTATTAGAAGTTCAGTTATTTCTATGTCAAGTTGTAAGTATTCTTTTACATATGCATGTATTCTAATGTTATTTTGCTTCAATTTGAACTCGTCATTTCTTAGCTTCTGGATAAATTTCACCTAGGAAGGCGACATATTAGTTGTAAGGTATCTCCAAGCAATTGTCATCTGGCATAACTTATCTAGATCTACTTAGACGTTCATGCTGACCAATTGGTATTATTGACTGTTAGAGCTTTCAGTCTAGACATACCATTTTTAACCAACAACCAAAGTGTGAATGTGTACTGGACAATGGTTAAATGCAGCTGATGCTTAGGCATAAATAACATGTTTCTGCCAGGTTCATGTAAGCAGAGCCAGTATATTAAGGAATGTGTGGCCATTGTCTGCTCCCATCTAGCTTTGATTTAATTGTTTGATTTAAGCGGAGTGAAGGTTCACTAATATAATACATTTTACAAGATGAACCATAGTTGTTGAGAGAACTCTTCGGTGTATCTTGACAATCAAGAATCATCAACTTTGTTGAACTCTAAGATGTTAAAAGCATGTCTAGTTATGTATATTCTTAAGAGTAGTGAAAGAGTAAATCTGAATACCTTTCTGTTTAATGATACGTTGGCCTGACATTATGAAGTTGCTGTGTATTAAATCTTTCATCTTCATGTTTTATGTCACAAAAAGATGTTGAAAAATGCCAATTCTAGCCAGTTCAATTGAAAGTTTTATGATTTAAATACCTGAATAATGGACACCTTATTAGCATTTCTGGAATTTAGTTGATACCTGAACATTCTTGGCATGTTACATGTGTTATCAACATTCAAGAATATTCAAACTTGTTCAAAAGGTAATAACCTATGATACTTATTGTTGTTAAGTTGCTTCTCTTTGCAGCCAAATGAGTACCTCGAAGTTGCAGAAAAAGCTGCTTCTTTCATTAGGAGAAACCTATATGATTTGAGCACACAAAGGCTACAACATAGCTTCCGAAATGGTCCATCAAAAGCACCTGGTTTTCTTGATGATTATGCCTTCCTGATCAATGGTTTGCTAGATCTTTATGAGTTTGGTGGTAAGATTGACTGGTTATCATGGGCAATTGAATTACAAGCTACACAGGCAAGTAAATTGTCTTTGGCTTGATATTGTCTATGGCTGCATTATTGATGTAAATTAACACAAGGCACCTTTGACAGGATAAGCTCTTTCTGGACAGAGAAGGGGGAGGCTATTATAATACTCCAGGGGAAGACCCTTCTGTCTTATTGCGCATAAAAGAAGATCATGATGGAGCAGAACCATCTGGGAATTCAGTTGCAGCAATCAATCTGATAAGGTTGTCATCTATCATTTCTGGTGCAAGGTCTGAAGATTATAGACGGACAGCTGAGCATCTTCTGGTAAATTCTTTTTTGTATTAATCGGTTGATGTTATCATTGCTTTGTTCACTTTGAGGAAATAGTCTTTCTGCTGATCACATAGCTCTAGTATGAGCTTATGTAAGTCTTGGAAAAAGGTGGTTCAAAATAGGCTTCAGTCATTTACTAATTTTAGAACTTGATTGAGAAAGTTGTGGTCCTGGCCAAGCTGTGAAAGGGCTGTCACTGTCAGCAATGATGGTGAGAGGACATTAAATTTAATTGTTCTATCCTTGCAGGGAGGGCAGGCCTTGGTACAATGATAAGGTTGCTCCTATGAGACCTGAGAGATCAAGGTTTGAGTGACAGAAATAACCTACTTAAATATTTAAAGATGAGATTGTGTTCATTGACCCATCCTAGACCCCGCCTTGGCAGGAGCCTCGTGCACTGGATACGCCCATCTATCCTTGTAGGGTTAAGTTTAACGAAGTAAAATTATATGAGCAATTATGTGAAATTTAATTATAGTGATTGTTGTTGGTCAAAATTGTGCAGTGTTAGTTTGCTAGTTCCAGTATACAGTTTGGATATATGCTATAAACAATAAAATTTTAGTGCTTGTGTGGAGTATACAAATTCGGGTGCTACAGTGGTCATCATGTTCCCCACAATACTTTTTGTACAGGCTGTTTTTGAGATGAGGTTAAAAGATCAAGGCATCGCTGTCCCACTAATGTGCTGTGCAGCTGACATGCTTGCCGTCCAATCGAGGAAGCAGGTGGTCTTAGTTGGTGATAAAGCATCTGCGGAGTTTGATGACATGGTGGCAGCTGTTTTTGCATCATATGATCCCAATAGAACGGTAAAGTCTTCTCTTTTCTTTTTCATATTTGTTTTTGATTAGTCTTTAAGCTTAAACTATCATGTTTTTGTGGTTGTTCTTAAAGAAAATGGAGTTACCATGGTAAGAGCTTGGATAGCTCACTCACTTGAAAAGACAGCTTCCTGAATTTATACATGGAACCTGTTCCAAATTAAGAATAAAAAATTTATTTCAATTACCGATTGATAAGTTATTACTAGTTCAAAGTGGGACTTCAAGACATTTGATGCAAGTGAACTTGTGTAGGAGTTTAATCTGGGTCATGGGTCAAGTCATACTGGATTTTAGTCATATTTATCACTGTTCTAGAATTTTCTGAAGGACTTTTCCTTGATTTTCTTAACAATTAGAAGGTAAGTCAGAGTCATATTTCGTCTTGTATTGTTTCTTCAAGGTCTTCAAATTAGCAATTAATCAGAAGGATCATTAGTCATAGGCTGCAATCGGTCAGAAGTGTCATTAAGTCATAGGCCAGTATTTACAAGTACTACTTTGATTGGTGTTACATGGAATATGAATTTTCTACAAACGAAACATCTTCTCATAAGTTTTGCATATTTATAGTCTTAGTTTAGGAGAATTAGTATATCTATACACACAGCCTATTTGTTGAAGAACAGGAAGATTATATGATGGAATAGAAATAATCAATGTCGTTACTTTATAGCCTCCAGCATTTCCCTATTGTGTTGTACTCTTTCCGCCTTGTTGCTGGATCCCCTCTCTCCTTACTGCTGAAAACAGCATTTCTTCTTTCTATTTACTGATTGAAAGTGAAAGCAGTTTCATAATATGTAGATCGATTTAAATATTCATGTTGCTCTTTTCTTGAAACCTTAGCAATGTTTCTCCTCTATCTATTAATTGCAGCATTTTGTATTGTTGGTTTCTCAGCAAAATAGCCTCTGTATCACTTAGTTTCGTCCACACAAGTGCCACTTCACCATGCATATAATTCTCGTTATCTTGAGTCCTGATTTATCGTGGATTGAAAATTTTGATGAGATCTATGAACGATAATGATGGAAGTTGGATAGACCGAAATTTTGGATTATACAGTAGCAATGATTTCTCAGTTTACGCGATGATATATTGATGTTAAGTAACTTGCTGATGCTGAAACAACCCTAAGAGGGTGAGTTAGCGATGTCAGCTTTAGCGTAATATAGTGTAGTGCACGGTGGGGCTTACATTTCTCAAAAATTGCAGGTGATTCAAATAGACCGCAGCAGCAGAGAGGAGATGGAGTTTTGGGAAAACTGTAACCCCAACATCGCACGAATGGCGAAGGGTACTGTGGAAGACAAGCAGGCCGTCGCTCATGTGTGCCAGGACTTTGTGTGCAGCCCTCCGGTCACCGACCCAGATGCACTGAGAGCCTTGCTTGGCAAAGCGTGAGGTCTGCCTCATCCTGTACAAGCCATAGGTAGTCTGCCATGTTCATGAAGACCGTGCTGCTGTGGTGGCTGTTAAAGCTTGCGGAAACAAGTGCGATAATGGCAGTTGTAGATGAACTTGCCATGTGATGAGATGATGCAAAGAAACTGTGTTTAATTTGGTCTCCGGTCGAAATGGCTTGAGTTTAGAATCCCGTTGCATGATCGATAGATATGTGATGATAGGGAATCTATTATCACTAGACATGTGATTGACATGTGAGATCTAAGTCATTCTTAATTCATCTGTTTATGTGAACGAATATTAAAAGTAGGAAAAAAATTTCTTCTCATCTATTATAACAAGAAAAACAATCACAAGTTTCCTTCTCATTTGTGATAACAAGAAAAGCAAATATAAAGTCTTTCGCCTTTGGCTTTTTTGTTTTCATCTTCATCGATTTCTCGTACAACATGAAGAAGCACCATAAACTATTGTTCTTGTGCAAGAATGGCCTTGCCATCGACCTTGCCATCGGTCTCAGGCCATCGAAGGTGATCTTTAGGATTGAGACGATGTTGAATTCCATCTCTAGTGAAGCGAGGGAAGGGGAGATCTTTGTGGTGTTGGGGACGAATGGCCCTGCCAAGTTCACTCAGATCGAGGCCCTCGTGAACCACATCGTGCAGGAGAGCTTGTAGGGTCCCATCACACTCAACAACAAGAAGCTGGAGGGGTGGCTTCTCGAGGTGATCTCCACTTACGTCATGTAGGACGATCGCTTGTACCCCATGTTCATCATGGAAGAGACCTTGATGTTCTCCGTGAAGTTTCGACTACTGCAGTCGCTATCTGCCTCGAAGAAGAAGAGCTAAGTACAAGCACTCATCGACCAACTCGACCTTCAGTCCACTGCCAAGACCATCATCAATCATGAGATCTAATGCAATGTCTCCGACGGAGAGCGTCGCCATGTGTCGATCGGAATCGACATCATCCATGACTGAGAGGCAAGATCAAATGCACCCAAGATGTATGAGTCATAAAACCCAACCCGTATGAAGAGAAATTCGTCATGCCGAGACGGCCCAAAATCTGCCATGGCGAGAGAACATGAAATCTTCCAAGCGAAGGGAGAAATTAAAACCCGCCACGACGAGAGGACCCTAAATCTACTACGAAGGAGGAAGGATATGAAGCCTACTATAGTGGGAGGACTCGAAATCTGCTAAAGCAGAGGGAGAAATTGAAGCCAGCCTTAGTAGGACTCGAAATCCACTACGATAGAGGGAGGACTTGAAGCTTATCATGACAAAAGCCATCACCTGCTGAAGAGAAATCTACTCTAGTAGAGGCTCAAGGCCAAATGCACTCGAGATGTGTGTTGGGAAAATCTGACTCTTGTGAAGATAAATCTACTAAGATAGAGGCGCAAAGCCAAATGCACTCGAGACACATGACTTAGGAAAACCCGACCCATGTGAAGAGAAATCCGCCGTGGCAAAGACATGGCCAAATGTGCCCAAAATGCATAAGTCAGAAAAATCCAACCCATACTAAGATAAATCTACTATGACAGAAGTGCAAGGCCAAATGTGTGAGACACGCGTAAGTTGGGAAAACCTAACCTGCACTAAAATAAATCTGCTACGGTGGAGACACAAGGCCAAATGTGCCCGAGACGCGTAAATCAGGAAAACTTGACTCGTGCTAAGATAAATATATTATGATAAAGGCACGATGTCAAATGTGTTAGGATCAAGAGCACTAAGAGGGGGGGGTGAATTAGTGCAGCGGAAAACTTTCGACGATTTAAAATGACGTTCGTATAATAATAAGAACGATTTCGGTATGAAAGTCGATTCGGAAATTGCTTTAACTTAAGATCAAGTAAAGTGCAGTTAAAGTAAAGCTATGGAAGTAGTTGCAGTTAAGATAGAGAACAAAATGTAAATGCAAACCGAGATTTAGAGTGGTTCGGTCAATCTTGACCTACATCCACTTTTGGCTTCCTCCTCCGATGAGGTTACCGATGTCCACTAGAGGCCTTCCTTCAATAGGCGAAGGCTAACCACCCTTTTACAGTTTCACTCCTTTTGACGGGCTTAGGAGACAACCCTTACAGATTTTTCACTCCTCTCTTGAATGATCAAAACTTTGAAGAAAAGAGGGAGAAGAACTTCTAGCCTTTTACAACACTTTTAAGCTCTCAAAATCTCAGAATAAATGCTAAGTTTCGGTGCCCTTTCATGCATGAAAGGGTGGGGTTTATATAGGCCCCAAACTGATTTGCATTTGGAGCTCAAAAATGTCATTTCCCATGTTTTCGGGGTCCTGGCGGTACTACCGCCTGACAGAGCTCGGAGACCGAGCTCGGGCGGTACCACCGCTTGTCAGGGGCGGTACTACCGCCCAGTCTCACTCGGAGACTGAGCCCAGGCGGTGCCACCGCCTGACAGGGGCGGTGCTACCGCCCAGTCTCACTCGGAGATTGAGCCCAAGCAGTGCCACCGCCTGACAGGGGCGGTACCACCGCCCAGCCTCACTCCGAGTCTCGGTTGCTAGGCGGTGCCACCGTCAGCCAGGGAATCTGGGTCCGAATGGGCTGATCCATTTGGCCCAATTTGGGTCTATCAAGGGCCCAATTGCCCCAAGATTAAGTTAATGGGATCACCTCCCATTTCTAACTTAATCATCATGCTAACTACGATAATTTTCAAGACATTTACTACAACTTGCTCCGGTGCGTCAATCGCTTCTTCCGTCGAGCTTCCGGCGAACTTCCGGCGATCATCCGACGAACCCTCGGCGATGCTCTGGCGGACTTCCGGCAAACTCCTGGACTTGCGACGATCCACTTGGCGAGTTCCGATGAGCTTCTTTGGCAAGCTCCTGGACTTCTCGGATTTGTTCCCGCAGAACCTCCGATGACCGTCCGGACTTCCGTCGAACTCTCGAACCCCCAACGTGATCATAGTCTTGACTTCGGCGCAACTCCTGTTGCATGTCTTACTTTCATCGTAGTTAATCCTGCACACTTATCTCAACATATGGATTAGATAACAAATGACAATTGACTTCATCATCAAAATCCGAGATTCAACAATCTCCTCCTATCTATATGTCATACTCAAGATAAGTCATTCTTGAATTCAAAGCCTTTGAATTCAAGAGACATATTGATAAGTTAAGATTGTTTAACCTTATCAATACTTCCATCATGATTCCTATCATGATGTATCTCTCTGAAAATGATGTCAAGGCTTGACATCCATTTTCAAGTTTTATATTTCAAATGTGAATGATAGTAATGGTAGCAATTCATCATATGGTAAGATATCAACATGTAAAATTACGATGCAAGTTCTTGATATCTTAACATAATGCAAATATTTCAAAGTGTTTAGCAATCATAGCATTTCTATCGTCAATTTACCATATATTTCGATGCAAGCTTTTTTAACATAATGCAAATTCAAATATGGCACTCATAGCATCAATTCATATATTTCTCCCCCTTTGTCATCAACAAAAAGGAGAACGATATAAGCAAATTTTAAACACAAGTGAGTGATTGGTAATTTTTCAACAATGAGTGATAGGATACCAATTATACAAACATCTCAAGGAAAGATTAAATCACGCTTCATTTTTACAAGGATCAAGATATGTATGTGAATCAATGTCCTTGCAAGTAAAAAAATCATCCTTTTTCAAGAAGAAAATTATAAGAAGAAATCATTTTATCAAATCCATTTCTCAAAAATATTTTTCACATTATAAGCCTATGAAAGATGTATTTGCTAATTGATTCCATATGTCAAAAATCAATGATATGAATCAAACTCGATATGACATATGCTTATGAGAGCTACATTAAGTTCGGAAGAGAATAAGGTAACAAGAAAATCCGAAAATAAAATTTAACACTTTCATGCATTCGGACAAGGTTTTGCTATAGATTTCCAAAATAATCATGAAGATAAAACATGCTCATTATCATGAAAATTTTTATATCCAAAACACATAATTTCCAACATATTATTAAGGCATGTAATCATGTAAAATCATCATAGCAATTGGGTGATTTGATTATTGAATCAAGAAAGTCCAAAAAATAGATTTAATGAGTTCAAGTATTCGAACACATTAACATTCCTAATTCTCTTCTAATGAAATTAAATTGTTCTTCACTCAAAGGCTTTGTAAAAATATCAGCTAGTTGATGTTTAGTATCAATGAACTCTATAACTATATCATGATTAGTGACATGATCTCGTATAAAGTGATGTCTAATATCAATATGTTTTGTTCTGGAGTGTTGAATGGGATTCTTTATTAAACATATAGCACTTGTGTTATCACATTTAATGGGAATATTTTTAAGATGAACTTTCTAATCTTCTAAGGTGTTTTTCATCCACACAACTTGTGCACAGCATGCACTAGCTGCAATATACTCGGCTTCGGTTGTTGATAGTGCAACCGAGTTTTGTTTCTTAGATGACCAGGAAATAAGAGCATGTCCCAAAAATTGACATGTTCCTGATGTGCTTTTTCTATCTAATCTACATCCAGCAAAATCTGCATCAGCATAAGCAATTAACTCAAACTTCTCGGTTTTCGGATACCATAATCCTAGATTTGTGGTACCTTTAAGATATCTAAGTATTCTTTTAACCGTTTTGAGATGAGATATCTTAGGGTTCGATTGAAACCTAGCACAAAGTCCTATACTGAACATGATATCTGGTCTAGTTGCAGTGAGGTAAAGTAAACTTCCTATCATACCCCTATAAGTTTTTTGATCAAAGCTTTCTCCACTTTCATCAACTTCTAACTTAGTGGATGTGCTCATAGGAGTGTTAATAGC
Source organism: Musa balbisiana (assembly GCA_004837865.1). Taxonomy (NCBI): domain Eukaryota; kingdom Viridiplantae; phylum Streptophyta; class Magnoliopsida; order Zingiberales; family Musaceae; genus Musa; species Musa balbisiana. The sequence goes on from CM017198.1 coordinate 20,544,930, forward strand.
TTTTGAGCTTTCCATATTAAATCTCTTTAGCAAATCTAAAGCATATTTAGTTTGACTAATAAAGATGTCATTTCTTAGTTGCTTAATTTGTAAGCCTAAGAAAAAGGTTAATTCTCCCATCAAACTCATTTCAAATTCTAGACTCATGGTTTTAGCAAAGGATTCACAAAGAGATTCGTTTGTAGAACCAAAGATAATATCATCAACATAAATTTGAACAATGAGAAAATTATTTTCAAAATTCTTGATAAACAATGTAGTATCAACCTTGCCTTTTGTAAAATTATTTTTAATAAGAAAAGAACTAAGTCTCTCATACCAAGCCCTTGGGGCTTGTTTTAAACCATAAAGAGCTTTAGTTAATTTAAACACATGATTAGTGAGGCTATTATTTTTAAATCCGGGAGGTTGTTCAACATAAACTTCTTCGGAAATAAAGCCATTAAGAAAAGCACTTTTAACATCCATTTGAAATAACTTAAATTTATTATTACTAGCATAGGCAAGGAGCATCCTTATGGCTTCTAATCTAGCCACAGGAGCAAAGGTTTCTTCGTAATCGATACCTTCTTCTTGGTTGAAACTTTTGGCTACTAATCTAGCCTTGTTTCTAACCACGATACCATTTTCATCTTGCTTGTTTCTAAAGATCCATTTAGTACCAATAACTAAATGGTCATTTGGCCTAGGAACAAGCTTCCACACCTCATTTCTCTCAAATTGATTTAACTCATCTTGCATTGTGATAATCCATGAATCATCTTTCATGGCTTCGTCAATACATTTAGGTTCAATTTGGGAGAGAAAAGCGGCGTTGGCACAAAATTCTTTAAGAGAAGAACGTGTTTGAACCCCCTTAGATGTGTCTCCTAGAATTAGCTCCTTAGGATGAGCATCTACATATTTCCAATCCTTGGGTAAGGATGTTTCGGAAGTGGATGCATCCAAGTTGCTAGTTGGAGAAGGGGTTTCATTTAAATTCAAAGAATCAAAATTAACATCATCATCAAAATCATTTTTCTTGATTTTGAAAATCTCATTGAAAAGAACATGAATGGATTCTTCTATAATTAAAGTTCTTTTATTGAAGATACGAAAAGCTTTAGAAACCGAAGAATAACCAAGGAAAATTCCTTCATCGGATTTAGCATCAAATTTTCCTAAGACATCCTTTTCATTCAAGATAAAACACTTACACCCAAAAACTTTAAAATATGAAACATTGGGTTTTTTGTTGTTCCACAACTCATAGGGAGTTTTGGTGAGTAAGGGTCTTACTAGAACTCTATTCAAAATATAGCATGCAGTGTTTACGGCTTCGGCCCAAAAATATTTGGGTAGGCTATGTTCATTCAACATGGTTCTTGCCATTTCTTGTAAATTTCTATTTTTTTTTCTACTACTCCATTTTGTTGAGGATTTCTTGGAGTAGATAAGTTATGATTGTATCCATTAAATTCACAAAATTCTTGAAAATCATGGTTTTGAAATTCACCACCATGATCACTTCTAATTGACGAAATCATAGAACTCTTTTCATTTTGGATAAGTTTGCAAACTTGGTAAAATATCTAAAGCATTCATTTTTATGTCTTGCCATTTCTTAAATTTCTATTTTTTTCTACTACTCCATTTTGTTGAGGATTTCTTGGAGTAGATAAGTTATGATTGTATCCATTAAATTCACAAATTCTTGAAAATCATGGTTTTGAAATTCACCACCATGATCACTTCTAATTGACGAAATCATAGAACTCTTTTCATTTTGGATAAGTTTGCAAAACTTGGTAAATATCTAAAGCATTCATTTTTATGTTTTAAGAAATAAGTCCATGTGTATCTACTATAGTCATCTACAATGACGAAAGCGTATTTGCTACCACCTAGACTTGATGTAGAGATAGGTCCAAACAAGTCCATATGGATCAATTGTAAAGGCCTAGAGGTGCTTATTTGATTCTTAGATTTGAAACTACCCTTAATTTGTTTTCCTAATTGACAAGCATCACACACATTATCTTTGATGAACTTGATATGAGGAATTCCTCTTACAAGTTCTTTGGAAGATATTTGAGTGATTAGTTTCATGCTAGCATGACCTAATCTCCTATGCCAAAGCCAAGCATCTTCATTCAAAACCGAGAAACGCATTTCATTACAAAGATCATTGATGTCAATAGTGTATACGTTATTTTGTTTTAATGCAATCATAGATGTGTTTTTTTGTGGGTTTTCAATGATGCAAGCATTAGATTCGAATTTGACAACATATCCTTTATCACACAATTGACTAATGCTCAAGAGGTTATGTTTTAAACCATCAACTAACAAAACATCTTCAATAAAGAAGTTGGATTTGTTACCTATGGTTCCTTTGCCAATGATTTTACCCTTGTTGTTGTCTCCGAAGGTGACATAGCCTTCGTCTATGCTAGTGAGTTTAGAGAATTGAGATGGATCTCCGGTCATATGCCTTGAGCATCCACTATCAAGGTACCATCTCTTGCTCCTAGCTTGTCATGATGTATGTTTCTACAAGAAAGGATGATTTTTAGGTACCCATTTACTTTTGGGTGCCTCAAACACTGATCTAAATTGTTTATCATGTTGCATAGAATTTATCGTGGTTCCTTTAGGAACCCAAATCAATTTGTTTGGACTAACTTTCTTGAGTGGACAATGATAAGTTCTATGTCCATGTTTGCAACAAAAGTTGCATTTGCTTTGGTGCCGAACATATAAGATAGGGCCTTTAATGAAGGTGGTTGGATTTTGGTGAGGACTTCTCACAAATCCGATTCCACTTCTTTTAGGAACATGACCCTTATTTGTAAGGATCATATTCAAAGACTTGCTACCAACCTCGAATTTCTTCAAGGTGTCCTTAAGTAGCAAGTTCTCCTTTTGGAGATTTTCTAGATCATGACATTTTTTACATGGAGCTAAACTATCATGATATTGAATTTCTAATTTATCGAAATTACAAGTAAGACTATCATGCTCCTTTTTTAGCTATTTGTATTTTCTACTAATAGTTTTGCATTCATCAAATAAGTCATGGAAGGCATTTAGTAATTCATCAAATGATAAATCTGCATCAATTAAATTTGTTACCTCATCTTCGATGGCCATTAGGGCGTAATGAGCAACTTGCTCGGTGTTGGACTCCTCTTCTTCGGATGCGCTTGAGTCATCCCACGTTGCTTTGAGCGCCTTCTTCTTTGGTGTTCTCTTCTTGGCTTGGGGACAATCACTTTTGTAGTGTCCCGGCTTCTTGCATTCGTAGCAAATAACTTGGTCCTTTTTGGGTTCAAATTTATTTTTTGAGTCATTTTTAAACTTGTTTCTTTTAATGAATTTTTTGAATTTCCTTGTTAGAAGTGCCAAGTCATCGTCACAGTCTTCATCACTTGAGTTTTCTCTCAAGTGGTCTTCGAAAGTTCTAAGTGTCATATCCTTCCTGTTCTTTGGAAGGATGTCTTCTTGCTCTTCATAAGCTTTGCAAGTCATTTCGTAGGTCATTAATGACCCGATTAATTCTTCAAGAGGGAAATTGTTTAGATCTTTAGCCTCTTGAATAGCAGTGACTTTAGGGTCCCAACTCTTAGGAAGGGATCTTAGAATCTTATTTACGAGCTCAAAATCCGAAAAATTTTTACCGAGTCCTTTTAGACCATTGACGACATTCGTGAAACGGGTGTACATATCGCCGATAGTCTCGCTCGGTTTCATTCGGAAAAGTTCAAAAGAATGTATCAAAAGATTGATTTTTGACTCTTTCACTCTACTTGTGCCTTCGTGAGTCACTTCGAGTGTATGCCAAATATCAAATGCGGTTTCACAAACCGAAACACGATTGAACTCATTTTTATCAAGTGCACAAAATAAGACATTCATAGCCTTTGCATTAAGAGCGAAAGTCTTCTTCTCCAATTCATTCCAATCGATCATTGGAAGAGAAGACTTCGAAAATCCATTTTCGACAAGATTCCAAAGTTCAAAATCCATTGAAATAAGGAAGATCCTCATTCGGGTCTTCCAATAGGTGTAGTCCGTCCCATTGAACATGGGTGGACGCGTAATAGAGTGGCCCTCTTGATTTCCGACGTAAGCCATCTCTATTGGGTTTTAATCCGATTTAGAGTTAACCCCGCTCTGATACCAATTGTTAGGATCAAGAGCAATAAGAGGGGGGGGTGAATTAGTGCAGCGGAAAACTTTCGACGATTTAAAACGACGTTCGTATAATAATAAGAACGATTTCGGTATGAAAGTCGATTCGGAAATTGCTTTAACTTAAGATCAAGTAAAGTGCAGTTAATGTAAAGCTATGGAAGTAGTTGCAGTTAAGATAGAGAACAAAATGTAAATGCAAACCGAGATTTAGAGTGGTTCGGTCAATCTTGACCTATATCCACTTTTGGCTTCCTCCTCCGATGAGGTTACCAACGTCCACTAGAGGCCTTCCTTCAATAGGCGAAGGCCAACCACCCTTTTACAGTTTCACTTCTTTTGACGGGCTTAGGAGACAACCCTTATAGATTTTTCACTCCTCTCTTGAATGATCAAAACTTTGAAGAAAAGAGGGAGAAGAACTTCTAGCCTTTTACAACACTTTTAAGCTCTCAAAATCTCAGAATAAATGCTAAGTTTCGGTGCCCTTTCATGCATGAAAGGGTGGGGTTTATATAGGCCCCAAACTGATTTGCATTTGGAGCTCAAAAATGTCATTTCCCATGTTTTCGGGGTCCTGGCAGTACTACCGCCATAAATGGGCGGTATACTACCGCCATAAATGGGCGGTACTACCGCCTGACAGAGCTCGGAGACCGAGCTCGGGCGGTACCATCGCTTGTCAGGGGCGGTACTACCGCC
>CM017198.1:20554804-20837304 GCA_004837865.1 Musa balbisiana
AGGAGACTGAAGCTGCGGAAACCAAGAGTTTTGTCAAGAATCTTAAACGAGATAGTGTAAACTAAAACATATTTCTTTTGATTTTCTGAATGATAGCAGAAAGTTCAATGTGTATCTAGGCTATCCACGTCCCATCCAAAAGAGAAACTCAGAGACACTTATTTGCCAGGGCATAAGCAAGACCAGTAACGAATTCCTCTGTGTTTCTTCTTCCAACCATTACCAAGAGTGGCTGGATAACATCATAAGATATTGCAATCACAACTCTTAAAGGCATGGAGTTTCCATTTTGAGCTACATCTAGTGTCCCTCCCACTAATCTGGAAAAAGTTCATTTTTACTGATTTATTTGTTTGTCTGTTTGGGCTGGATAAATCCTTTACCTGGGCCACCACAAACACTAATGTTGACGACTAATATTAGACAAGTTCTGGGAAAAGAACATTATGGAGATATTATGTCTGAGCAAAACACCACTTCTCCAGCATATAACCTGTTCATGACATGTCAGCGTAAGCGTGTTCTGACTTATATACACAGTGAACCACATATTACAAGAAATTCATTCTATGGGTATAAATCATCCAGCCAAGCCATTACACAACAATAATATCCACCAAGAAGCGAAAAACCATAGGGAAAAAAGGGGAAAGCTTGAGGAAGAGGAAAAGAGAATTACATGGGTTCAACTTCTGGAAAATATCTAATCTTTGTTAAATTATTGATTGCATTAGAATTTAAAACTTGATTAATAAACCCTATTGACAAAATAACCTTCTGGAATTTGACAAAAATGGAGAATAACAAAGTTTAGTCATTATTTTTTAGTTACTGTAAATGTACATAGGAGATAAAGTAAACCTGAGAAAAAAGAGTTGCAGCTTGACAGGTGTCAACCATTATAAGCAGCTCCTTGAATCTGGTGAATGATTTTTGCAGAGTAGCATAAAAAAAAAAGTCAGAGAACTCCAATATGAAGCAAGAATAAAGCCATAAGATATCACAAGCAACATGTAGATGTTAACAATGAAAACTTAAGTTTATTAAATACAACAAATTCCTGGAAGTTGAAACTAGAAATGAAAGAATTTAGTACTAGCTGAAAGGACAGAAGCACTTGAATTTACAACCTACTCTTCTCTTTCATTTGCCTCACTGCATCAGCTAAATCATGGCTCTGAAGTTCTTCGGAGTCTTGAAACTTTAGAAATTCATCTCCTCCATGCCCAGTCATATACAAGAGAATGTGGCTTCCTTCATCGCTTAAAAGACGTTTTGATCTTGGCACAGCAGGATCGTGCCTCCCAGTCAGCACTCTCAAGAAATTTTCAACAGTCACTTCATAACCTCGATAGTCAACCTAAAGGGTAAAAAAACAAGCATTTAAAAGTCTTTGTATTACAATGGACAACTACACTAGGAAGAACAAATAATCATATTGCCAACTTCACTTTTCATCACTGTTTTCATGAATCAATCTCTTTAAAGACATAAAATCTCCAGTTCTTCTTCTTCACTCAATAGCTCAAGATTATTTTTCTTCTATGTGCCTGTATGTTGCTTTTAATCTTTTATCATATTAAAGTTGTTTTCCCTTTTAGAGGAACATCATATATCTGTTCAAAATTTCACACAGATTATACTAGCAATTTATAGTTTCCATAATTTTACGAAGTCTCCATCTTTGTTTTACAAACATATGCTTGCATGCAACATAATAGTCATCTTCAAAAAGGATGGGCAGATACTACTAGCAGGTTGATATTATAGAAAATTCATTAGAAATTACTCTTTTCAAATCTTCAGTGAGATCCAATATCATTTTTATTGCCAAGTAAACCAGAGTCCAAAACCATAGCTACTCAGATCTCTAATGCCATCTTCTGACTAATAGTAGGTGTGAGATTTTATCTTTAAAATGAATTAATATTTAGGAAGTCTGGGTTATTAAACTTCAGTTAAAAGTCAATATAGATCATTGCAACTTCTAGTAGAAGGTGAATGAACATGCTGACACACCAACTGAAGCTAGAAACACATAAAAGGGGAAATACAATCAATCAAGAACGTGCAGAGAGGAGGCAATAGGTGTTATGAAAGTGAAGGTTAGAGCATTTTTTAAAAAAATAAAAAAGTCCAAACAATAGAGTTAGTCTAGATCAACCTCAACAATAACAGTAGAAATGATTTCCAAATTGTTAGACAAGAAAACATTATATTGTTATTGAGGTAGAGAAAGAAAAGGGCTTGATAACTTAAATTTGAATTGAGGTATCAGCAATTGTTTTGATGACGTCCCTTCTCTTTTTACCTTTTAACTATAAGCAGAGCCTACACAAACTCGTTCAATTGAGCAATCTAATCTAGGCTTACTTCTTTTTCATTGCTTCCTGTATTAAGATCGGCTGCACGAAAGAAGGAAAGATGTTTTACCAAATACCAGGAATACCAATTTCCATGTCTTTGGTTAGTTAAAAAACAATATATAGCTTTTGTTTATTATTTTTTTTCTAGAAACAAAACATAGGGTTTTAATCCTTTTTCATAAATTTCCATCCTATTTTCCTTCAGTTTCTATACTTTATTTACCAAATTTTCTAATTTTCCAGGCAAATGTCAAACAGCATCTAAATTCTGTTTGCTCCAATTGGCTTATCGAAATATGCCAAGCTGTCACTAATCAATATGAAATTTGGATGTGAAATTAATTGTCAAATATGGCAGAGGTAATTAAAATTCTCTAATGCAAATTAAGAACCACTAAATGACTAGAAGGAACCCAAGACTCACTTCAACATTATCCCCATACAAATTAAGCTGGTGATTCTCATTATTAAAAACTTGAGCAGGGTAGTTGTTTCTAGCGTTGCAAGCCATGTCATCAGCCAGCATCAGTATAATTCTTTCATCAGGTATTCCCAGACGCTTCACTGTCCTGAGAGACAGAATAAACCATTCACCTGGGCAAGCTATAAAGATCAAGACAAAAAAATTCTAGGAGTTGTATATGCTTCCACCTTACCTATATAAAGATAAAGTGTTGGCCATATGTCGATAGTTGAACCTGGTAAAAATGAGAGGATTGTTATATCAAACAACAAACTAAAAGAAAGAGTTGGGTTGATGAATGTAAGGAAGTGTGCTTAGTAATTCAAGCAACTATCAGGCTGTTGATGTGTGCGCAAAAAATAAAAGGTATGTTCTCTATGTCACAATTCATAATAAGTTAACCACATGAATAATGAGTCCTAAGCATGGAAGATTGAGAAAAAGTCACTTCCATAGCAAATGCTTCAATCTCCAAAAGTTAATTGCTTAGTATTAATTATGTAGTGACTATCATTTCAGAAGTTAAATACAAATAACTTTTTGTTAGAAAACATGAATGGCATCTGAATTCACAAGAAGCTCTTGGTAAACGCTTACCCAATTGGAGACTAAAATAAGATGCATCAGTCAAAATCCAGTTGGTAACCTATATAAGCTTTGTGAATAACACCTTGGTTTACATTTTCAATTTTTTGATGATTGAATTCAAGATTTCTGGATCAAGGAAAGAATCATTTTAATAGTGTTAACCCTATGATCCTGAGAGTCTTGACTGCTCGTGTGTTATGGATGCTGCCCTTTTTTAATGATGCTAAACATAATCGGGCTATCTTCTTCTATAAAACTGCAGTTTACATGTTAACCTTGTTGTAAATCTTGAATATGAACTCTTAAGAAACATCACCAAATTGTAAGATGGGAGAAGCAATTAATATGATGGTTCAAATTAAATCCGGATGAGTCCTACAAACCACAACCTGGGAGAAGGTTGCTGATTTCTTCTACCAAATCATAATGATGATTATGTCTTTTGCTAGAATCCATTTATTTTCTGAGCTTTAAATAATATTTTATTGAGTTTGTCTAGTTCAGTAAGAGTCGGTTAGGGGTTTATTTGATATTTATTTATTTATTAAGAGTCCAAGTCCTGATGGACTCAGGGGTGGAACTCTATAAACATAGATATATCTGTTTCTTTTAATCTATCAATGAAATATTATTCCAGTCTTTTGACAAACCCTAGGAGGTCGATCCCCTTGAAGTGATTATTCTTTTTCTCCCTCTTCTTCTACGATAAAACCTTAAGGGTCTTATCATTTGGTATCAGAGCAGCGATCCTTGGTGTTCTCGCTGCAATTTCTCACAACACTTTGTCGCAGCCATCATCATTAAAAAAAAAGAAGCTGGTAGCCGCCCCATCTCGCTAGAGTGAGAAAGGGCCACCACTGCTGCTCCTAATCCTCGGCGTCTCGTTGCAGTTCCTCATCCCTTCCAACAGCGCACCTCCTAGCCCTCAGCAACCTCCACCGGTAGCTACCCCATCCCGCTTGAGCGAGAAAAGGCCACCGCCGCTGCTCCTAACCCTCGACGCTCCCACAACCTTCTTCTTCCCCGCCAGCCAACGTACCACCCCTCGTCGCCCTCGACCAGGATCGCTAGCGCCAATCCCAACCGTGTGGTCACCGGCGTCTCGTCCCGTCGCGACCACACAACCGCCTCCCAACGACCCTCAACGGTGCTGCTCCCAACCGCACAACCATTGCTACCTCCCAGCCCTTAGCAACAACGATCCCTCCACACAACAACCGCAGCGAACATCACTGCCTCCTAGCCCTTGGTAGCAGCGACCCTCCACGCAACGACCGCGAAGAGACCTCAGCGACGTTGCTCCCAACTGTGCCACCATCACTGCCTCCTAACCTCTAGGCGCCTAGGGCTTCATCGACATCCTCGCAGCAACCCTTAACTCCCACAGCGCTGCCACCAACTAGCATCACAACAGTAGCACTGAATAGGGCAGTGCTGATGCCCTTGACCCGACATCAAAAATAGGAGTTGGGGATTATAGATTTGCAGTGTTACGCAAATGGATACCAACAACACAGTAAAAGCCCAACTAAAAGCCTTGGAAACTAGGATGAAAACCGACTGTAGGAAACTCTTAATGATTTTAAAAGGAGCCTATTGGAGAGCTTCAGCAAGTTTCAACAAGATGAAAGTTCAAGTCTTACGTTGTACCAATCTAGAGACACGGGAAAAAGAATCCAAGAACGGGAGACAAGCTACCTACGCATGAAGGTGGAATTCTCAAGATGGGAAGATGGAGATCCGACTAGTTAGATCTTTAGAGCATAAATTTTTTTTCGTTTTTCACAGAACTCCAAAAGAATCCAAGGTAGAAATAGCTTCAATCTAACTAGATGAAGATGTAATACAATGGTATGATTAGTAAGAAATTTGCCACAGGGTCCCCTCATGGGAGCAATTCAAGAGAGAGCTTCTCGTTGGCTTTGGACCATCTGAATATGAGAATGTTGATGGGTAGCTCGCTAAAATTCGTTGGATTTCTAATATGCTAGAATATCATAGCGGATTTGAACGATTATCAAATCCAATCAGAGATTAGTCCGAACGACAACTGGTGAGAACATTTATTGAAGGACTTAATCCAGATATCCAGTGTGAAATGAAAGCTCGCCAACCCCACATTCTGACAGTCGCAATCTTATTTGCATGTTTACTTGAGGAAAAAATCAGCATGGAGAATCGTCTAAACAGAAGTGACAACAAACAAATGATCAGCAAGCCACCCGCCCATCTATTCCCAATAGAAACCCTAACACTCAAGACTAACCCGAGAAGAACTCAAGGAAAGATCAGCGAAGGGGTTGTGCTGGCAATGCAATGAAAAGTAGAGTAAAGAGCACCGATGTAAACAAGAGCAACTTTTGATGATTGAACCAATTGGGGAGGAACCGAAAGCTGACAATGTGGACTCCGATCATGAAAATATGGATTCTGATGAAGATGTTGGACCTATCATACATATAGTGCATGCATTAGCCGATTACTTTAACCCGCAAACTATAAAAGTTGAAGGAACTTTGGAACATCAGCATGTTATAGTTTTGATTGATACTGGTGGCACTAACAATTTTATGGATAGTAAGGTTGCTAACCGATTGGTCTACCACACCGAAGGCTGTGACAAATTCAAAGTAAAGATCGCTGATGGACGAATTTTAACTTGTGATAGCAAATGTTCGAAGATAAAATTGATTATATAGGACCTTGGGATTTCTTTTTGCTACCTTTAGAAGACTTCAAAGTGGTGCTTGGAATTGAATGACTATCAATCCTGAGTGATGTTTTTTAAAATTTTTCTAAACTAATCATGAAGTTTTTTATTAATAGAAAGCAGATGATCCTAAAAGGAAGACATGGAAGGAAGGTCACAACTGCCCCTAGCCATCGGATGGAGAGGGTTCTTTAGAAGACTGCAATGACTACTACACCGAAAAGCCGACCTATTGCTTATACTATCAAGAAGTAGAGACTGTACTTACTTGATCAACTGGTTGTAATGCGCCGTAGATATCCTCTGATTGAAGTGCTGAAAGGGAAGTTCTCAGAGTTTGATATTGTTCAGCCTTGAGGACAAGGCTGATTTAAAGAGAGAGGAATTGTTAGGATCCCTTTATTTTCTAAGCTTTGAATAATATTTTATTGAGTTTGTCTAGTTCAGTAAGAGTTGAATAGGAGTTTATTTGATATTTATTTATTTATCAAGAGTCCAAGTCCTGATGAACTCAAGTGTGGAACTCTATAAACATGGATGTATGTGTTTCTTTTCACCTATTAATAAAATCTTATTTCAGTCTTTTGACAAATCCTAGGAGACCGATCCCCTTGAAGTAATTCATCCATTTTCTCCCTCTTCTTTTACGATAAAACCCTAGGTGTCTTATCATTTCTCTGATTTCAGGTACATGTTCAGAATGGATCCATTTTTTCTACTGTAAGGCTTTGACCATTTAAGATATCTTACAAACTTGCACCAATGAAGGAATTCAGAACATTCAAGTTGAATCTGCATGTGTAGATCAAAAAAATGAATAAGGCGGAGACTACAAAGTAACTATTTTTGGGGTTACCAGAAGCGGGAGGTGCAGACCAAGACGGCCCAATTGTTGTTGTGCATCGTCGCCCACGACGAAGGCGAAGACGAAGTTAGAGGGACCGAAACCAAGAAAAGCAAGAGCACGCGCGACCAGTGCGTCATCACCGGATCACGAGTCGCCATGCCCGTCCAAACCCTACTTCGATTTCGATTTCGGGTTTGGAAGGGCAATTGAGGAGAAAGCAGCAGTGCTCGGCGGTGGCAGAATCGGCGTAGAATGACCGTGCGAGAAGCAAGCGGCCGGAGAAGGCGCCGGATCGAGGCGTCGCAGGCGTAAGCCAATGACCGAAGGGTTACCAGCGATTCGATTCAGTTGTTTCAGCTCAAGGTTATTACCAAACCGTACCGATTGTTCGTGGATGGCTAATTACCAATTACCTAAGTAATTATGTAGTTTCGATTTTTCTATTTTTAAAAAATTATATTAATATTTTTATAATTATAAAAATAATACTATCAATTTTATTAAAAAAAATAAAAATAAAAGATAAAAAATATAATTTTAATATTTTAGTTAATGATAACGAATAATATTAATATACCGGATGATGGTGTTACTAGGGGTTATGAGTAATTATTGTAGATGAGAAAAATGACAAGAGGGTCGTTTGGTAACTATAAGTGTTGATACAATTGTTAAGCGACGAAAAAGCCACTAAACATTTATATCAGTGTTGATGCAGATGTTGAGCGATAATTGTATCTGCATCAATGTCGAGTATCATCTACATCAATGTTGTTCATACATCAGCAATTATATTTACATCAACGTCGATGTAGTTATTGAGTGATATTTTCATTGTTTTACATTTGTGTTAGCATTAATGTAATTACTAAGCAATCATCGTCTCTTATCGTCATTCTTTTTATTCACAACAACCACTTGCACCCATAATATCATCACCCACCATCATCGATGTTGTCTCTCACTATTAATGCTATTTGTCATCACCAAATAAAACGATAAAAAATATCTTTTTACATTTTATTTTTATATTATATTGATAAAATCGATAATGTTAAAATAAATGGATCTATATATTTTATTTTCGTAATTATATGATGCAACGTTACTTTTTAAAATATAAGGATTGAAATACTAAAGATAATTAAACATAGCGATAACCTATAATTAGTCCTTTCAAAGAACATGTAGCCCAATGCAATGTGAAATGAAATGGATTCAAGAAGCCAATTCAAATTCGTTTCTAATTAGTCAAGGAAACCAAATGAAACTCGTTTAAGGACTATGAGGCTTGCAATGCTTGTCATTAAATTATCCCCAAATAAACCAAAATAAATGCAATCAAAGCATTTTAACAATATATAATAAGGTCAAGAGTGTGATAGAAAATTATCATTCATTTTCCACAGATTGAAGGAGTAAAGATGAGATTGGATCTTAAAAGTTTTCAAAAAATATATCCGTAGTTGTTCATATAATCCGCAATGAATCTCTAATAACGGAACCAAACATCTAATTCTAAAGAATAAAATATCGACAGTCGAACCCTATAGGCAATGACAAGGACAGAGACGTCGTTATCTCTCTATACTCTCATATTCAAGTGCTGATAACAGAGGAGCATACCGAGCTCAAGCTGAAAAAGAGAAATTGTGGACGCCCTTATGTTTAGTTGGTAAAATCTATAAGATAAAATAATGCACATAAAAAATAAGATAGGCCTCTCGAATTTATATAACCTCTAAAAGCATAGGCGCACCGCACCCTATACGACCGATAGGAAGGAACGAGAAGACCCACTTGCTTTCGCCATTCGTTTTTTCTAACGGTGTCTTTTTTTTTTATAAATGATAAAAAAAACTCATTAACCAAATTCAATTGAAATGGGAGATTGATTTTTTTTTTGATAGATTTTGTGATCGAGTATAATTTAATTTAATTTCGAGTGTGACTAAGTCAACTTTCACTAAACTAACTCAAAATTTTAAATAATAAAAAGAGAATTATTTTTTAAAATAAAAAATTATGATAATTGAATCATTACTATTCTTGAAGTTCACTTCCGAATGTAAATTTATCAACTTGATATTATTTTTTATAAAATTTTATGATAATTAATTATAAAAATTAAAGATATTTTTGAATATATCATGTGATGGTGTAACTTAGCTTAATATCAGTACAACTTAATCAATTTTCACTGAACCAATTTAAACTTTCATCAACCTATCTCGTCATAATTCTAACTTGAGTACTATTTTTTTATTTTTACAAAATTTTATGATAATTTATTATTAAAATTTTAAAAAATTTAAATAAATTCTATGATAAGCGTGACTTAATTTAATTTCATAAAATTACAAAGATGTTATTTTAAAAATAAAAAATAATTAATAAAAGTTTTTCTTTTTTTTTTCGAGCCAATCTTATAATTAAGTAGAACTTAATTTAATTTCAAAAATAATTTTTTGAAAAACGTGATTTTTGGAACTAAAATATGCAAGTTCTTAACCCAGAACTGACATCTCAAAAAATTTCAAAATATATATGCAATAAATTTTGAACCCTCTCAATAAACGAATGTTAAATGAAGACAATATACCACCAACAATAAAAGTATCTCTGAGGTTCTTTGCTAATCCAAATAGCTCGAAGATAGAAAAAGAGTAAATTCACTAAACAGAGTTGAAAATATATATATATATATATATATATATATATATATATATATATATATATATATATATATATATATATATATATATATAAAATAAGAAATTTTAAACCATAGAACGACATGTAACATTTACGTTTAAATATCACGTTAACATCCACAGCATAGTTTCTATACCAAACAAGTCAGGAGCATGATCAAAACTAGGATGAAATACAACGACCAGGCAATACTAATGTGCATGATCATCACACAAACTTGAAATACTCCTATCAAGGCAGCATATCAAAATATAAAGATAGCTCCAATATTCCAAAATGCAGAAAAAGCAAAATCATCCTGATGATCACATGGAAAAGAGATATCTAGAGCATATTGCTCATTCCTCATCATCCTCATCGCCGTCGCCTCCAGTTGCCTTCTTTGCAGCAGCTTTCTGATTTTTTCTCTTCACCCTACCAGGTCGGCCTCCCCCGAATGGACTGGTAAGTGAGAAATCTATGTGCTTTGCGGAATCAACTCTGACCATGAACGAGGGGATGTTCACAACTTGCCTTCCGACTCTGTAATCATGGCCAACTCAACATTTAATTAATAATAGAGTAATTTAAAATAAAGTTAGATTTCACTAGATCTCGATGGAAAATCTGACAGGTACAACTACCATATAAACACTAAAAATCTATTTGATATGACCAAGGTAAAAGAAATAAAGATTATTGTAAAATGGATAGCTTCAATATGGAAGACCAAGAGCTTGTTTTCAGGAACTAAATAATACAATACAGAGTCCAGCATACTACAGCACCTACAGGTAAAACTAATCATAATACAAGACCATCAATGTCAAAGATGCTCTTATCAAACTAGTAAACATTCTAAGAATCACAAATGTTAACATCTAACAGTGATTTTCACGAGCTATATTCTGAAAATAAGTAACACATCAATATGTCAATGGCAGATACTAAAGAAGATAAATATCCATTGTCATTTACCAAATGACAGTTCTTCATGCTAATGGTTGCATTTTAGCACTTCCTCTACCAATATCTCAAAATAAAACAATTATGACAAATAATCCATCTACATGATTAGATTGTAGGTCCAAAACCAAATACTTGTAAGCAAAACCAAAATAACCCACAAGATAAAAAACCATCTCATAAGCCAAATGAAAACACAATAACAACAGAACCCTGAAGTATCTTAAAACTAAACAAAGAAGTAAAATCAGTCAACCTAGAATGTGAGGGCATTTAAGTACCACTATCCTCTCTCTCAATAAAACTACCTAATGTACATTCACTACTCAGTGGTAAATAATAAGAGAAAGGAGGAAAAAAATGTAATTTTACTATAACTAGAAACATCACAGCTTCTTGCAGATAATCTTTCATAAGAATGAACTTGGAGCTACTTCTGAATTTTCTTAGAGAACAGGAGAATGCATTCACCCTTACAGGTTTAGAATCTTTGCTAAGTGTCTTAGGAATATATTTATTACCCCAACCCCTCAATGAGATACACCTGGGACTTTCATTAGCCAGGTTCACAATGCATTACATTCTACAACAACAATAACTAAGTTCAGAACATCTCAAATAATTGAAGAATGAAGGAATCATACTCAATTCACATCATCGATAAACTACCTGCTCCATATGTTTTGCCGTGGATATTTTGAACAACAAGAACTACTTGAGCAACCACCGAATTTAGAACGAGAAAAATATAAATAAGTGGCATGAAAAAATAGAAGAAAGGATCCAATCAGCAAACTCAACAGAACACCTTAACAAGTCACGTCTGACTAAAAGTAGAAAGGCAAAAGATCACCGAGAAATGAAATCATGAAAGCACACATACGATAAAAACCAGACCTTTCCGCACAAATATCTCTACAGCACCGGAGCATTAGCAGGCATAATAGTAAAGTTTGATCACCTGATGTGCCGCTGCCTTATCAGGACCCGAGCATGGTGGATGGACTTGGCCATTCCAGACTTGAACACGAGAGTCTGGAGGCGGCGCTCCAGAAAGTTCTCCACGGTGAGGGCAAGGACGTAGTCGAGCTTGTTCTGGCCCTCCTCAAGGAGCCCGTAGCGGTTCATACGGCGGAGCAGGGCCTCTCCCTCAAAGATCCGTCGGGGGTTCTTCTCATCGAGCGTGAGGAGATCCCTGGCCGCGTTCCGGATCCGGCTGAGAGCGTACTGGACCCTCCATAGCTCGCGCTTGCACCGCAGCCCGTACTCCCCGACCAGTTTGAGTTCCGCGTCCAGCCGCTCCTTCTCGTACGGGCGGCGAGGTTTCTTGAACGTCTTGCCATCTACCAAAACAGATCATTCGATAAGGTTTACGACACATAGGCGTCAAAATCAAAAGCCAACATCATAAATCTAAGGGAAAAAAGAAAGATCTTTGGAACACAATAAAACACTAGCTTTCAAGAATCAGACCGAACAACGACAAACCCTAGGGAGAGATCAACCGACTACAAAGTGGAGATCGAAGGGCTTACAGTTGCGGTAGAAACTGACGTGAACCATGGCCGGTTCGCGTTCTTCTCTGTCGCCGTCGCAAGCGCGGGTCTCTCACGGAAGAGATGGGAAGAAGAACCCTAAAAGACAAGCGGTGACTACGGCACGTGCACAGTGAGCCTTGCTCCATGTGGGTCCCTGTTTCTATCAATGGGCTTCTAATGGGCCATTGAAGCCATATTATGGCCCTCGCAAACCAATTCACCCTGGAGACAACTGTCGACTAAAATTACAATCCCTCTTCCTTCTAATCGTCATCGCTGGTGTGACTTGGAAGTTTGTTAGCTCACCTCCATCGTTGATTTAATTACGATAATACCCTCTACATAACCAATTCAATTTTACTTCCACGTCAGTTGGCTCACCTCCATCGTTAGTTTAATCAGGATAATACCCTCTACGTAACCAATGCAATTTTACTTCCACGTCAGTTCCACGTGATGTGGGACCCGGCTAAAACGTAGGGTGACAATCATGGGTATATCATTCATGCCGTGACGAGCCAACAGGGCCCCGCAAGGAGGTTGAAGGGGTATTTGAGTAATTTAGACGGTTCGAACGTGCAACAGAAACCATTGGAACTCCTGCCAAATAGGCGACCAAATCGGCGAAACCGTCCCTATAAATATCTCGTTTCTTCTACTCTCGGCTCTCGTTACCAGATCGGTATCGCTCCTCGTCTACGATTCCCAGCCTCGGAAAGGAAAGAAAGCCTGATTAGAAGTGTCCTTTGAGCTCGGCCATGGCTTACCGAACGCTGGAGATCACTTTGGTCTCGGCCAAGGGCCTTAAGGACGTAAACCTTATCTCCAAGATGGCCGTCTACGCTGTGGTCTCCCTCTCCGGAAATCGCCGGGGGCGGCAGCTTACCCCGCCCGACCGCGAGGGTGGCCGCAACCCCACCTGGAACTCCACCATCCGCCTCACCGTCCCCGTCGACGTCGACCTCGCCCGCCACTCCATCCACATCCTCCTCCGCACCAAGCGTGCGCTCCTGGACCGCGACGTCGGCGAGGTCCGCGTCCCACTCTCGGACCTCCTCTCTGGTGCCTGCGGTGGCCCGCTGCCCGTCCAGTTCGTCAGCTACCAGGTCCATAGGGTGACGTCCGGCAAGCCCAACGGCGTCCTCAACTTCTCCTACAAGCCCGGCGAGTGCGTCGCCGCCTTCGCCCTCGTCCCCTCGGCCTCTGCCTATCCGCCTCCCTTCATGGCGCACCCCACGGCTCCCGTGATGTTGTACCCAGCAGGAACGAGCTCGGCAGCTTACCCAGCGTATGGAGCGGGGCTGCCGTATCCACCACCAGTGGTGTACCAGCAACTGCCGCCGCTTAGTTATGGACACCCCCCTGTGGGGTACGGATACGGATACTCGCCGGCGAGTTACGGGTACGGGTATGGTGCTGCTCCGCCGCCGGTAGTACAGCCACATAGGAAGAAAATATTGGGAACAGGGCTGGTCGGTGGTGCGCTTGGCGGGCTTCTGATCGGGGATATGATATCCGGCGCTGCTGCCTACGATGCCGGGTTGTAAGAGGTGTGTCTTCGTCCTAATTATTTCTTGGAAAAATAGCGAAGATTTGTAACAAAATTATTTTTATACATACTTATATTGTTTAAATGATCAATTTAATTGGTTATCAGGTGGAATATTTATCTTTTCTAGTAAACCAATAAAGGCATGGATTTATACTGAACTAATCGACCTAAAATGTTCTGAAATTTCTCGACATGGATTTGGAGAAAACAAGTTATGCATGTTATCATTTCGACATCTTTAGAAAATTTCCCATGTTGTAGCAAATTTAGTTTATCTATATGGTTTGAAAACTATAATAAAAATTACATGAGTTCCATTTGTCCCAAACATGAGTGCTAAAAGACAATACAGGGATATACCTACTTTGTAAAGGTTTCTCTGTTTTGGCACAAAAGACTAATGATGTGACGAAAGTGACCCCATTGGAAGTACTAGTCATTCAAGCAAACTAGTTTGTTTCTTACCACAAGTGACCTCGAAAATTTTGTTGCTTATCAATATAATTATTTCAACCTTTATAAGAGTAGGACTTTCATATATGTCAACTTTTTTTTTTCTAAGAACAGTATAACACTATACAAAATCAATATTACTAGTCTGAGCTTCTTTTTGTAAGGCAGATCATATGCCTTGTACAATGATTACTGAATGGTAATATGATGATATAACCCATAAAATCTTTTTCTCAAGTTTTTTTCTTGGCACTATTAGAGCTAAAATTGTGCTGAAAGATTAAAAACTAAAGTTTTTTTATGATATAAATATCATTCATTTGAAAAAAAGAATTCTCAAGGGCACTGTCTTATCTTATAATAATGTTCTTATATTGAGTTTCCTGAAATAAGTATAAGATTAGTATCACATAAATATTTTCTGTACATGAGATATCACACAAGACACAGATGCTGACTTTCGAATAATATTTGAGATAGATATATTAACTTGACTAATTATATTTAAGCTAAAATTATAAATTAACTTTACAATAATTATAACAGACCCTTAAAATCTCCAGTAAAACAAAGAGGAAATTACTCCACATTTATATAGATAAACTCCTAAAGAGGATATTGTTGAGTTTGGGGCCTCAGATGTTATATGATTGGATTTTTGTATCATTATTGAATGTCTTCTTTCATTGATGGAAGAGGACAACCTCAAAAATACAAAATAAATATAAGAAAGAAAAAAGGCAGATGAAAAGAGGGAAGAAGAAAGTTAAGAAATAGAGAGAAGTTTGTGATGCCTCTAAGGCTTTCAATTGTCTTTATTTATAGGCATTTATGCTTATTCTCTTATATTCTTACACAATGTAGAAGTGAATAAGGACACACCATTAAAAGAGTTTATTAATGGAGTATTAATTGCAGACTTCACAAATTATTTTATAACAAGACTGTAATTCTGAATGCGTGATTTTTAATAATAAGATAAATGGTATAACCTATAATATGCTCATATTAGGACTTTAAGATACTAATTTAACTATAAGTAAAGACTTTAGAGACCTTCCAAAAAAGGTTAAAAATATAATGATTGAAAATACTAAGTAAACTCCAAATCCTAATAACTCATGGATGTCCTGCAATAGGAGATTACTCCTATTAAGATTAGGAACAGTTCTACTTATGTCTTGAGCTGTGTCTTGTTTGAATTGATGTTAATGTGATTTAGTTTTGCTCAAAACATCGTGTTTCAATATTGCCATGGTGCACCTGGTTTCCATCCTTTGCTGCTCAAGCAATGGCCCAGTAGCTCGGTCCAACTCTACAATGCCTTGGTTTTCCATATTGTTCAACTCAACAAAAAAGCTTATGCTGGCTCAACTTAGCAAGATGACCAAATCTGACTTATCTTGGGAGGAAAGAAGTATCTAGTTACTTATATTATGCGAGAAACAATGGGTTGCACTATTATCATTTAATGATGAGTCCATGCCTGTGTTTTATTGTATTTGAGATTTTTTCATGGTAAGTGGCAGAGGAGGAAGTTGTGACAAGGCAATGAAAAGAACCCAAAGAGTAAAAAGGGCAAAAGTATAGATGGATTCTATCTGAATTTGGAATCTCAGGAGTCTGATACCATAATGTAAAAAATAATAATAGTCTTGCTGTGCTAGATGATGGTTGTAGAATTATCATGTTTCTCTCACTGAATGATTGCTGATTGACTACACAACTTTGATCCGGTCATGATGTATGTTTCTGCATCTTTCTTGGTGTCATAATCTACCCAAAACTAATTCTGTTCCAATTTACCTTCTATGAGTTGTGAAATGGAACCATTGCTAGTCAGCACTGTCTAAGTCAAGCGATTTAGCGGCTTCTCTGAATTCAAATTCTGTCATTCCACTGCCTCTCCTTGGTCATGTCATAATCTTCACCATGTTATTATGGTTACTACTGCTGCTGGATTTCTGTTGAGTAATAATTCTCTGCTGCTGTTTGTCTTTATCTCTGTCAATTGCTCATTGTGCAGAGGCTGGATTTGGCAAATGCTAGAGCTGTTGGTTGGTCAAATCAAATGCTTAAGAAAAGTAGTCAATGTTGCCACTTTGGATGTGGTGGGTTTAACCCTTTACCTGGGCTTAGGCATAGTTGAGTTATTTAGACTACTAAGATGAAATTGGTTTTGACTTCTCCCTTTGGATCATCCACTTAATCCCGGACACTCGAAACCTTTCAGATTAAGTGCTTAAACTATTACATATTACCCTTGAATGATTGCTGTTATAGATCTACCTAGGTTGGAGATAGATATGATTGCATTCAAGTGGACCTTCAGTGTTGATGTTAATCTAATTGACCGGCTTAAGGTTCTAATCGAATAGAAATTTCATGCTTAGTGGCTTATCTATTGTTCAATTGTCTTAACCAAGATTTCAAATTTCAATGCAGTGTGGATGATGATCTTTGGGCGAACTGGTATAATTACTGTGTGAATAGGTATAACCCCATGCGAGTCGATACAATTTGACGGGAAGAAGAGAAAAGAATTGAAAGAAAGAGAGAGAGAGAGGAGGCATAGGTTGAAGAAGAAAGTAGAGGTGGCAATGTCGTAGAAATAGGAGAAGATGAAGAAGGAGAGGAGATAAAAGATTAGAATAAAAAAAGTTACCTATCATCATCTAAGATGGTGGGTGGTAGATTTATCATTCATATTGAAGAATACTATCATATGATAAACCTATTCTCTAATTTGTTATATATTAATCTTTCTTCTAAATTCTTATAAATCTTAATTCTAGTAAATGGTGTTATTTTTCCTCTTTTGATCGGCATTGTATCATCGACCATTTTATCGCTTGACAATTGTGTTGACATCGACGAAGATGCAAAGCGACGAAAGGACCGCTCAACATTCACGTCAACATCAACACAGATGTAG
The DNA here is from genome assembly GCA_004837865.1 of Musa balbisiana. Lineage (NCBI taxonomy): Eukaryota > Viridiplantae > Streptophyta > Magnoliopsida > Zingiberales > Musaceae > Musa > Musa balbisiana. Next base: position 20,571,917 of record CM017198.1, read on the forward strand.
AGAGGTATCGTTTGGTAATTGCATCGATGCTAACGCAGATTTAGAGAGGCCCTCATCTCTCGTCATTATTTTTCTCATCCATAACTGACACCTATGGTTCTAGTGATACCGTCATCCATTACTACTGACATTGTTTGTCAACATCAATTGGAACATCAAAATTATTTTTTTATTTTTTTATTTATTAGTAAAATCAAGTAAATAGACGTAGCTATTTTACTTTCATAGTTATAAGTATGTCCATATAATTTTTTTTAAATATAAAGACCAAAATACTAATTATCATAGCACTACTTTTGCTAATTTATTTGCTACCATCTCTTTCACCCTCTTTGGACCTTACATACTAGTAGTAATTGGAGACCTCAAAAATAATTCAGTGACTTGAAAAGCATATGAACCATCATCTCTCACAGATATGGGACCTAAAGGATTTTCTCAAATGTATCTAAATTCTAATTACCCACTATGTTGAATATTCACCAAATAAATGTTAAATGATGAATATTGGAGGTGAGGAGGATTAATATAAATATTTTTTTTAATAAATATAGAAGTTATTTTCCTGACCTAATCTCTAGTCACTCACTTATGTTATAAAGAAGCAATTTTACTATTGTTCTCTATTTATAGAATAATAATAATAATAACAACAACAACAATAATATTATTAGTATTATTGTCATATCATCGTCATCTTATTCTAGACGTAAATAATAAAGAAAAGAAAAATATTAAAAGGTACAGCTGACAGTGCATGTTCCTATCAGGCATTAGAAGCTTATGGATTCTTCTTTGCTAACTAAATAGGATGGAATAAATCCTCCTTCCTTAAAATATGTTGCAACTTTACAATCTACTTTAACCATTTTGACGAAGGAATCGATCCAACATTCCCCATCGACTTTATTCTCAGATTATTAATATTTCAAACTCATCCTTTGATAACCATTGTTGGAGGATTTAATGCAAAGATTAGAAGAAAACCATGCTCTATCTAGTTGGTGAATCTTGATGTTTAAGCTATCAAAAGGTGTAGTTCTCAATTGGCTTTGCATCATTGGTGGTGAAGTTATTGGAGCATAAATCCAATTCATGGAGAGAATTGGATGGCAATTGACGTTTATAGTTGAACATGCATGAGTGACAAAATTGACAACCTAAAATAGTTCATGAGGAGGACCCATCACTTGTGTAAAACAAAAAGGAATCACATTCTTAGATTAAAAATGTGAAGTATCTTTTGATATTAAAGTAAATGTAGTCCTTTCAAAATAGAACACTGGTTAGATCATGCTAAAAAGGCTTTGTACGGTTTTGTTGTAGTTGGATAAAAGAATTTATCCATTGAGCTTAAATATTTTTTCCTCTCTTAAATTAATTAAGGGTAACACTTAGATAACGATTAAGAACTCTTAGACTTATGTCTTGAAAGTAAGCCATTAACTATAAATGGGTAATATTGACTTCAAAAGTGAGCCATGAAAGTAATTTATGTCAAATCACTAAATTTATGTGCCACATTTTGCTTCACTCTTTTTTTTTTAAATTAAACATTATACCTATAACATCCTTAGTTGAGTCTCACATCACATGTTGAAAACATTTAAATTAATTTAAAGGAGCCACATGAGTGTAAGATCATATGAAAAGATGGTTTAGATTCAATAAATTAATGAGTTAGTTATCGATCGGATATTAATAATAATTTAAAGCCGATCTGATAGGTGAAGAATTAGGAGTATAAAAGAATAATGTATGAATGAGACGAGTGTATTCTATGGAGTCCATAAAAAAAAAATACTCTTTATGAATATGATTGAAAGTACAACTCATATGAGATAATAATGTAAATACAAAATCTATCACCAATTGGACGTTATGACAAAGATAAAATCATTAGTATCATTGTCAAATCTCCATATCACACACATATATTTCTTCTACAATATCTAAAACGTATTATGCAATTTATCGGAATTTCAAGATTTCTTCATTTAATTAGAATGTTTTATGGACGAATTGCTCTGTTGTCAAAGTTTAATGCGCTTTGATTGGGAGGGAGAGAAATATATTTTGGAATTCTTAATTAGAAACATATTTACCTGTAGTAGCATTTGTTGAACAAGTTTGATTGGTAAATTACTTGAAGTTGATGACTTCACATATATCAAGATTTTAATGTATCTTATACAAAAAAAAAAAAGAAAGAAAGGGAATCATCAATATTTTTTAGTAATTCAAGAGAAACTAAGAAAATCATTTTTTTTTATATGAGAAGATATACAAAATTTTTGCGTCTAGATTAATTAGTTTTCTTTTTTTAATTTATTAATCTCATATTTATGTAAGCAAAAGGTATCAAAAATTTTATATGCCATTTTTAGATCTATATTTTATTATATTTTTAGCTTTGTGGAAAAGTATAAAGGGGTTTTGGACTTGAGTTATGAGGGGGGTTTTTTTTCTCTACATATTATTTTTTTATAATAAAAATTAGATTTTCTCAGCATTATTTATTTATTTATTTATTTTGGTGTTGCTTTTAGATTTGTGTTTTATTTTTGTTAATCCTATATCAGACTCCATAATTTCTTCCCACCACACTCTGACAATGCAAGATGAAGTCAAGACATAATGATCATGACAGGAACCCTACATCTCATATCTTCTTGTCACCGAGTGGCAGCATTCAGAGCACACACACTCTCCTGCAAAGCAGTGCAGCAGAAGCAAGAAGGAAAGCTGGAGAAGGAAGAAAAAGGCAGAGTCACATGTGCACACACACACAAACACACACACACACACACACACACACTCTTCTCCTGCAAAGCAGTGAAGCAGAAGCAAGAAGGAAAGCTGGAGAAGGAAGGAAGAGGCAGAGTCAATAGGTCAAACTAGTTTGGCAGGTTTGGCCACATAAGCTGGCAAGTGTTGTGAGTCCACCACATAAAAGAGTCCAAAGAATCTGCTTTCCCCACATGCTGAACCAAAGGCTCAGAGACACAAAACAAGTATCTAATACTGCTAATGTTTTCTTCTTGGAATAGGAGACCACAAAATTGTTAGACAATGGTCAAAAAGAAAGAAAGAAAAGTTGGGGGTGATCTTGATGTCTTTAGGAATCTTAAACCTGACTACAACTCTCATTAACAGGTAGCTACATCATGTCTCTTTCCTCATGGTTATGAGCTGTTTTCTAGAAGGGATAATAAAAATTGACCATGCATGACATTTTGACCAAAAGCCAAAAAAAAAAAAAAACCCTAAATACATGCTTGGACAAAGTTTTTCATGTTTAAAATTTTACATCTATCTTATGATATAACATACAATTGAAGTCATATAATAATGAAAAAGATGAAATGATATCTAGTCATCATCAACCCCTCCTGATTAGTGGAAAATTAATAATAGGAGAAGAGAGAATAAAGAATTAATAATACATTTTTGATTGTATGTTCAAATATTTGCTACTTTTGAAAATATTGATCTTTAAATTATACTCCAATTTTCATATTATTATTTTTATCCATTTCTTCCAGAGTTCAACAAGCATCCATTTGAACTTCAAAAAAAAAAGAAAAAAGAAAATCCTGTATCAAAATTCAAACAAATTATCCATATTATCAAAGAAACAAGAACTAAGCATAGTTGATGAAATAATAAGGAGGAAGCCAGTAGACCAAAAAAATGAAGAAGGAAATCCTCATAAATTATTTACTAAGAAGTTGGAGATGTATGAGGTAAATTTAATATATAGGCAGAAAATTTATTATGTGGAATAACATGTGAATTTAATAGATATCTGATAGACCAAAAATATAGTAAGTGGCATAACATGTCAAGTAGCAATTAGCTATCAATGTACTTTCCTCCAAAGACCCCACGTGACTATTTCGTTTTTCCCTCGTTGCCTAATCCATGTAATCCAAACTCCGTCTATAAATACGCCTCATCATCACACTCCCTCTCTCCCAACCCACTCCTCTCTCTCTCTCTCTCTCTCTCTCTCTCTCTCTCTCTCTCTCTCCCTCCCTGTGTTATGGCTGGGGTTTGGGTGTTCAAGAATGGGGTGGTGCGGCTGGTGGAGAACCCGGGAGACGAGCAGGCGTCGACCGTTCGACGAAAGGCGCTGCTGCACACGCCCACTAACCAGGTGATCACCTCCTACGCGACGCTGGAGCGGGAGCTGCTGGGGCTGGGGTGGGAGCGCTACTACGAGGACCCCGACCTCCTCCAGTTCCACAAGCGCTCCTCCATCGACCTCATCTCCCTCCCCAAGGACTTCTCCCGCTTCAAGTCCATCCACATGTACGACATCGTCGTCAAGAACCGCCACTCCTTCAAGGTCATCGACCTGTAGCCTGCCTGCATGCACACCCAACCCTACTCCTACTTTTGAATAGCGTGTACTTTTCCTTCCTTTTTTTCTCTTGCCAGTTTCCGATATATCCTGTGAGTGACAGTGTGGTACGAGCCATGTATACATTATATATGTGATATATATATACACCGTGATTTGAGTTCTGAGAGGTTCATCATTAACATGACCGCATTACACAGACAGAGGAAGCAATAACATCATCCACATCTGCTAGCCTAGTGATGTGAGAGAGCATGCAGAGGCTGTGTTGACGGAGAGAAAGCGATGGCAACTCGTCGGTGGGGGATAGCACGTGTGGTGGAGGAGGGCATCGGAATGCCTCAAGGATGTCACCCCATGCGTGAACTTAGCAGCGGGAGAATCGATTCATGTCGCTCTCCGAGATGGCAGAGAAGAAATATGTCGACCTATTCCGTTGACCGATCGATCGCACAGATCATGTGGAATTAATGCAAACGATGCAATCAGAAGAGAATTCATGTGAAGTAGAGCTGCGCATTCGTTCGTTCGTTCGTCCCCCCAAGACAGCTAAAATGGCTCGTCCTTCTCATGCTTTTGGTGATGCCCCGTTGCTTTCGATCGTCGACAAGCCGCTCAAATTCCCCACGAGGAGTGCAAGTGCATTAGCAATTATTCGCCTAAAAGTTGCAGACAACGAACAACAAGATCGGATGATCGCCGTAGCGTACGCTTCGTCACGTCATGAAAGCAGCGACAGCAGCCAACCCAGCAGATTCTGATGTTGAATTCTACCCCTCTCTTCTGTGGCATCTTCCTAAGGTCCAATCTTTTACTAAATTTTCAGAGCATTTTCTCTCTCTCTGTCTCTTATTGTCGTCCTGTGATCTCCGTGTCGTCCATATGGCCTTTGGCTTTCGTCCTTTCTTTAGATTCTGACAAGAAATAATGGTTCGATAATTTAGTCTCACATCCAAAACGAAAGTTGACTGACACTTTAATTCGCTTAGTTGATGTGATTAGTGTATTTATTATTTAAGTATTTCTCAATCTCAACAAGTTAATAAGTTAATGAAATCATGATAAAACTAATATCTTAAAAGAAAACTTTAAACCCATATGTTTCGAATATTCAATAATCGACAGGTTGTTTGTATAGTATATCATCACAAAATCAATATTTTTACAAACGATAAGTAAATGTCTATGATGTAAAATCTAGAATTTAAATTTTGGTAAGCGAACCTAATAAACAGTAAGTGAATGTACATGATATAAAATCTATCGTATATTGTTTCCAATATTCAATTCGTAGTAAGTGGGACTAATAAATAATGAGATAGTGAAAAATTAGGTGTGGTCACAAAGACACAATTCTCTTAATATGTTAATTCATTTAGTTATCTACCTATCTAAAACTTCATTTAGTTTATTCTATTTTGAGAATAATCTATGAATCAATTAACAATGAATGGGCTAAAAAGAGAGTGAGATAGGAAAAAATAAATAATGGATTTAATAGCCCAAGCACAACCCTAGAGGACCAAAAAGAAGCACCAAAGCAAGGAGGCTCGTATGAATCTTCCTTAAAGGTAGAAGAACACATAATCTATTGTATCAGTAAGGGCTGTTTATTTTTCTTGTGTGTGACCTCTTTACCCAACATCTCATGAAGAGAGTCTTGAGGTAACCAAGAAAACACATAATCCAAGAAGATATGCAACGCTAGACTTGGATTCATGTGAATTAAGAATGTGGCTAAATCATCCTAAACCTCCCCTAACATCATATTCTTCGTTCGGTAGCATCGACAAATGTGCAAAGGCAAGAAAATATCCTCAATATTTAATTTGTTGCAATGTTGATATGGTTAGAATATGATGATCATGTTTTAGGGTCTCATCAAAATCGTCCATGCACCCATAATTCTTAATCTCAACCACTCATCTCGAATTGATCAATTCTTTCTTTCTTAATTTGACACAATCAATTCTTAGTTTTCCTCTGTGCTGGCACTCGAAAGAACTCAGTGACAACCCTAATTCTACAATTTGAAGTCTTGGAGGAAACTTCTTGTGGTCAGGAGAAACCTTACAAGCATGGATGTGGGTGTCTGTCACCTGTTTGATGAAAAGTCCAGACGGTTCAGTACTTGGACAAAGAAATCCATTCAACTCGCAGTCTTACAAAGCACGCAGTAGACTTTGTATCCAACGCTGACCACGAGAGAATCTTTGTCTTTCTTGCAGCCTTTGCCCACTGGAGACAGCCAACTCATCCTTTTGGCCAGGAAAACAAGCTTTAAACCCCACACACCCTGTCTTCGTAATGTGTGATCCTCTGTGTCATTGTATAGCTTTCACTTTATCTTTGTTTTCCTGCGTTCCAATTGATGCCAATAAGTAGTGCAAAGTTGAGCAATTATTTTCCACATGAAGCTGAGCTTTTTACGGTGAACCGAAAGGTTGCAGAGAAGTTGTTTGTGGAAATTCCAACTGGCGAACGCTCCGCTTGCTTTGTCCTCAGCCATTCATCCGCACAAGGAAGGTTGCATCAACTGTCTCTCTGCCTCTCGAAGAAGATAAACAGTAAGAGAGAAGAAGAAGAAGAAGAAGAGATTTTTATGGATTCAGACCCCCACCAAGCATTGCTTCTCTCATGAACAACTGGAATTCTGCACATCAACAGGTGTAAGACATGACCTTCATGTGCATGTCTGTAGTTGGTGGCATCATCTGCAGCATGACTGTTGTTCTTAATAATGACTAGTCCAATTCCATCTCTTTCTTGGTCTATATTAAAGTAGCTTTTATGAGAATAATTACGTGATCATGGTGGAGATCTGACATTGAATTCTAAGCCGATATTTCATGAGATCAATATTTTTGGTAACCAAGGTAAGCTTCTTGACTTGAAGAGTCTACCGTGGGTCAATGTTGCCTTGGGTTTGGTCTGAGTCAACCATAGAATCTTGACATCAAGTAGATCTATTATTGATGATTTATGTCTATTAGGTTAATACATCAGTTATCCTATGAGATTAAATCATAATATAAAATAATCATAACTTAGTATTAGGTTTGTATCAATCATCTTATCACATCAGACGAAATTATAATAAAATGATATTAAATCATCTAAGCTAATGGCGATCCTTTTATATGTCTATTGTAAGACTGCATGGGGTGGACATGATGAATTCTTTGGATGCTTAATTTAGCTTCTTTTTTAAAGGTTTGATTAAGTGATGAATCTATATTAATGCAAGAGTTCATGAATGGTCTTTTTATGATCTTATTTGAGATTATTGCGTTGTAGGAGGCCATGGTTAAGTACTTGGAACAGTTACGTTCTTTCCACAACTATAAATGCAATTATGCAACATGACATGAGGTCTGACTATTTCAATCAGCTTCTCATTCGTATGACAAAAATAACATGATTGAGTCAATATTTTAGTTAATGTCAATGTCGATCGAATAAAATTGAGCTGTCGATCAAACAATCTTTGTAAGAATGATGTGTTGATCGAGTGATAATGAAATATCAACAATCATACATTACATGTGTCGCAATCGCTGTATAAATGATCAATCAAAATTTTTAATGTTAGTTTGCTTTGATATCTAGATTTTCCACTTACGAGAGCCACATGATTGCAAAAGAATGATATATGGGTAACCTTCCATAAAGGATCTCTCTCTCTCTCTCTCTCTCTCTCTCTCTCTAAAGCTGAAGATTGTTCAACCAAAGTTAGTCTCCTCCTCACAGTCTACCAAAACATGGCCACTGCAGCACAAGGCAGAGCAATAATCTTCTTTTATCAGGGGTCCATGACACACCATCTCACAGTCCACCAACACAAACTCAATCCACTACACTGCCACTTGAGCACGAACACACTGGAAGGCTTTCTTATCAGGAGTCCACAAGCCAATCTAATCTAAAACAGGAGCCACTGCCCACCCCAACTTCGCTCTCTCTCCCTCTCTCTACAAAGCGAAGTGTGCACACGACACCAATGTTGCCTCCTCACTACCCACCAAGAGAGACCTCATCTCACAGCCACCAAAGCACACGGCACTTCCTCTCTTTTGTGTCTTCTTATCTCTCCTTAGCCTTCTTCCAACCACTGCATCATTCTCTACAAGCTTCATGGCATCAGCAGAAGAAGCTTCAGAATCTCTCAAATGCATGGTATTAATTACTGAATCATGCTATTTTTCTTTCTGCCTTCAAATCTTGATGCTCGAATTATGTATTTTGTGGCTCAGACTTGGGTGTTAAAGGTCTCCATCCACTGTGAAGGATGCAAGAAGAAGGTGCATAGAATTCTTAAAGGCATTCCAGGTAACATCATGCCAAAGCCATAACATGCTTCTCTTTTCCTTTGTTTGTCTGATAAGGTTAATCGTCTTCTTCTTTGTCTTTTCAGGTGTTTATGATACGGAGATTGACGCAAGACAGAACAAAGTCACGGTTAAGGCCAGTGTTGACGCTGATACACTCATAAGGAAGCTCGAGAAGTCCGGGAAGCGCGCCGAGCTGTGGCCGGAGAAGAAACACAGCAATCAACAGCACAGCAATGGCGACACCAGCAGTAGGAAAGAAAGCAAAGAAGTCCCTAAACACAAGGAGCCATCAGTGAGCTCTGAGAAGAAACCGATCCTCTCCGAGAGTAGCCCTGCTACTGCTGCCACCGTCGCTCCCGCTGCCAAACCACCTGAAGCTGACCAAAGAGAAGCTCAAGCCAAACCCCCAAAAGACCCATCACAAACCAATAGGGTAACTGAGGAAAGCGCCATAAAAGATCCCCAAACTTCCGATGCAACGAAGACCGACATATCCACCAAACAGCACGATAATTCCGCCGCCGCAGCTGCTGGATCCGCCAGCGGAGATCCGAGTTCCCATAGCGGTGGCGGCAAGAAGAAAGGCAAGAAGGCTCAGAAAGAGGGCTCCGCGGACTTGAGACACATGCCCTCTTATCCGATGTACCCGCCACCCCCGGCGTACGTGACGAGCTACAACATGGCGCAACCGAGCTTCAGTCAGGCCTACTACGCCCCCCCAGTGCCGCTCGCTTCGCAGGGTTATGTTTACATGCCACATCCACCTCCGCCAGAGATGTACTACAGTTATCCGGAACCGAGCTCACTGGCATCGACGCAGCCATCGCCGCCTCACGACAACATGTTCAACGACGAGGACCCCAACGCTTGTAATCTTATGTGATCGGAGCCGCGGGCAGACGACCGTCGGATCTGGAAGCCTTCATAGTATATCCTCTCCTTCGTTTAGTCAGTTCGTAGGTGTTCGACGAATCTGCCTGAGCTTATACCACTCGTACGAGTGAAGTACTCTTGCATCAGCAGAGATGTGTTCTTCCTCTTCACATACTCTTCTGTAGTAACATGTTTCTCCTGTAATTAATACTACTGTGATCACTTGTTCAAAGTCGGTTGCCATTTGTGTTCTGGTTAATTGCAGGTATTACTACTGACCATCTTTCATATCTAACAGTAGTGTATGACAAAGCTGACCATATTGGACTGTGGGCGTTTGAGCCCATGTCAACTTCACCTTCACTGACGAAACGGAAACAGCAGCAGCAGCAGCTGGGTTGGTGGAACATGGGAGGACTTGCTGCGGAAATAGGACGAACAGGTTGGCTGCATTCTCGGGGTGTTAGTTGCAAGCCTTTCCTGCACAAGTGTTGGATTATTCTAAGTAGATCAATGGATACTGAAGCTAAAGTTATGTTGGGAAGGGGTTAAACTATCAACCTAATATTATGACACCCACAGACTGTGATCAAGGCCATGCTTTTGATTATTTTAGACAAGTGCTCATGAGAGAGGATAATGTTGATGGTGCAACAGCTTGCATCAGGCAGCTCCACATGGGGCAGTGCTCATTTCAACAGAGCTCTCAATTATTGAAAGTTTTGCCATCTGCAAGAAGGACAACACCATTGGCATCAATAATGTCACCAAGGCTAATGCTTATTACACTCACCTGTGCCATCTCCAGGTCCATAATTGGTGCATGACCTTGGACTCCACTTGCCATTGATATCAGTCCCTATCTCTCTCTCTCTCTCTCTCTCTCTCTAATTGAAGGATGAGAGGGCACTGTTTGCTTTAGAACAGTGATCATATTTGTCGAGCTAATGATGGATTGCTTTCTGGGAAAAAGGAGGCCAAGGAAACATGCAGGAAAATGTCATCTATCAAAGGACATTTGCTGGGTCAGCTTGAGGTCTTATGTTAAGGGGCTGCATCAGATGTAAGTAGGTATCTTAACTGGGAAGCAACTCATGAGGTCTGTCTCTACAGCACTTGTTCTCCTTTGGAGCTCATGTGGGGTTCATGCAAATGATGTTAATACAGGTCATTTGCCATTACAGCTAAAACTATTTATAATTAATATAGATAATTGTGATGTTATGGTAGCTCTCAACTCATTTGAACATCTCAACTCTTGTTAGAAACTTCTACTTGGAGGTTTGAAATCTTATTTTACAATTTTTTATACATAAAATATTTATTTTTAATTCTGTCCAGTCGAAAAAAGAAATCTCATGCTATCTGATCTGGTTTCTAGTTATTTTCCTGGAGTTGGTCTTGTAGTGTAGATTGGACAATAGCTTAGTGATGTAAGAGGAATCAGCCACTGTTAGGAACCTGTTTAATATGGTATGGAATGTGGAGTTCTTGTAAGAATGTATGGAGTAGAGGAGGAGGAAATGGGTGACTTTGGACTGTCGTTGGCTTCGGTCTTTGACTTGATTGCACGCAATCAAACTTCCCCATTTGCAAGAAGAAGCTCGACCATGACGTTGAATGCTCTTCGTTAGTGTCATGACGATGGAATCGGTAGTTGAATTGAAAGGAATGCTTGACCTTCCATTTCCACATAAGCTAACAAGTCCAATTCAAATCCGTCTTTTGGTTTTGCCAACCAATCTCCACTGTACCTTCATCTTTAGTCTTTTATTGAGAATGATAAATATTTTAATATTTTAAAACTAATATAATCGTAGATAAGAAATCCTAATACAAGAAAAAAAATTAAAATCCTAATAATCAAGATTTGATTATCTTTTAAATATCTTATGTTTCTTTGGATTTTGATGAATGAAGAGGGCAAGATGTGATGAATACATTTAATGCCTCCAGTTTTTCTCTAGCATATCTAGAGATATTATTCTCTAAGGTTTTTAGAGAGAATGAGAGAAAAGATATAAATTATTTGAGGATCTATGTGAGAGGATATATAATGCTTAGCAGAAATAACTAACTGAAGATCTCATAATTGACTAAATTCTATCAGTAAGTATAAATTTATTGAACCACATTAATATTGTATTTTTTTTTGGTATACTTTTGATTGTTAATTTTTGAAGTTTTCTTTTAGTTTTTTAAAATTTTCTTTCCCTCGACAAGAAATGGATTAACAACTATTTTAGGATTCTTAGAATAAGTGTCCCAATAAAATAAGAAATCATAATACAAAGAGGAGTTCTTGATCAAGGAAAAAAACTCTAGTAAATATGATTTGGTTTTTCTATAAATATCCTATGTATCTTTGGATTTTGGCAAGGGAGAATAAGATGCAAGGAATATTTTTAGTATTTTTGAGTTTTTCTCTAGGGTGTTTAGAGAGGGTAAAAGTAAAAAATATAAATTTTTTTATAATTTATATGAGAGAATCTACAAGACGATCATACTTGAATGAAAATAACTGAATGTCTTGTAATTGATTTAACATGATAAAAGATTAAGTATTTCTCAAGTAAAATTTATTGAACCACATTAATATTGTATTTTTTTTTGGTATACTTTTGATTGTTAATTTTTGAAGTTTTCTTTTAGTTTTTTAAAATTTTCTTTCCCTCGACAAGAAATGGATTAACAACTATTTTAGGATTCTTAGAATAAGTGTCCCAATAAAATAAGAAATCATAATACAAAGAGGAGTTCTTGATCAAGGAAAAAAACTCTAGTAAATATGATTTGGTTTTTCTATAAATATCCTATGTATCTTTGGATTTTGGTTTGGCAAGGGAGAATAAGATGCAAGGAATATTTTTAGTATTTTTGAGTTTTTCTCTAGGGTGTTTAGAGAGGGTAAAAGTAAAAAATATAAATTTTTTATAATTTATATGAGAGAATCTACAAGACGATCATACTTGAATGAAAATAACTGAATGTCTTGTAATTGATTTAACATGATAAAAGATTAAGTATTTCTCAAGTAAAATTTATTGAACCACGTTAAATCTTATGTCCAATTTTTTATATATTATTTGATTATTTATCTCTATGGTTTTCTTTTGATTTTTGTTTATTTTCCTCTTCGTCTCTAAGAAAAGTGATATAAGAGCTAAAAAATCTAGTAAGATATTAACAAGAATAAATGATGAAGATCGAAAGAAACATGAAATAAAAGTATTTTCTATTCAGAAAGCATAAAAGTGAGAGAGATATTACTGGGATTAAAATTCCTGAAAGTAATGTTCTAATGAGACAATAAATCCTAATACAAGAAAAGGTGAAGAAAACTTTTAGTAATTAAGGTTTGGTTATTATATTAATATCTTATATATCTCTCGATTTTAATAAGAAGAGAATAAGATATAAAAAATATTTTTTTGTGTATCTGGATTTCTCTTTATGATATCTAAAGAAGATACTCTCTTTTTAAAGAGTGTAAAAATATATATATAAAATTTTAAAATTTATATAAAAGGGTAAAGTATGAATATAACTTAAGATATCAATTAATAAAAAATTAATTTTTCTCATAAATATAGATAAAAGTTCTCAAACCATATTAAACTTTATATCAATTTTTAATATATTATTTAATTATTAATTATTATAATTTTGTTTTAAATTATCATTTTCCTCGGTAACCGTATGTGACATTCTTTTCTTGTCTTAGTTTCTTATACTACTATCTATGTCCATGGCTTTTTTTCCAGCCCTCCTCTTCCCACCACCCATCTCTTAGAGGCTTCGGCTTGGACTTTTCTTGTCCATGGCTCCTCACCAGGTCTTCTACTTACAGTAGAGCAGGTGTGGTGAGTCTTACTATTGCTCCCGATGTGAAGCTAGAGAAGAAGGTGGAGGTGGCCAGTTTCAGGGACCCCCCAGATGAATCGGAGAGACATGACACTCGAAACAGTTTCACGGATGGAAAGAGCGATTGAAACACTATAATAAACCATTCTTTTTGTAACTATATTCTTGTCATGATTCTTTCTTTAATTTACTCACAATAAAATACTCTTTTACTTATTTCAGCAGTTCATTTCTAGTGCATAGGATGCAAATTAGAAATATTTTTATTTTAAATACTTACAAAAATATAAAAAAGAAAAACCCAGGTTGCTGCAAAATATAGATTATATATGAAGTACCTTAATACTTGAAATCATTATATCAGCAGAAGCAAGAACTTTAGAGTGTAGTAGAATATCATTAGCAGGGTAGATTACACATGAACCAACTAAAAATATTAATTATATGTTTTCTTTGGAGTGGCTTGCTTCACAAGACTTCTCCAGGAAACAACCTTCTATGAGAAGCAGTGGCAGGCAACTTGGCAAGATGATGATACAAAAGCTGGTAATTCAAGCGTCAAAGACTTAACTGCACTGAGTAAGAGCAGGTTTGGTTATTAAGCTGACAGCCATAGTGGGTTCAACCCGCACTTCTTTGACGATTAATATTGGTTGCATTTTGAAGCAAGATGATTGTATTTTTTAGGGAGAAAGACTGTAGCAATATGGAGAGATTGCAACAGTAATTTAATTCTAAAATTAAGAGAAAAAGGTAGGAAAATAAGAAAAAGAAGGGGAAGAAAACAAGGACAACGTAGAGAGACTGTTCTCAATCATCTAGACAATATTCTTTATCTCAGGTTAGATCAGATCTACGGTATATTCTTATTGTGATTATTTAGGGAGAATCAGATCTACAGTATATTCTTGTTGTGATTACTTAGGGAGAATCAGATCTACAGTATATTCTTGCTGTGATTACTTAGGGAGAATTTATATATTATACACAGTACCGTGATCCTTGTATCCCAGTTATTTTCTTGTGATTGTTGCTAGGGATTTGGATAAGAGATTGAGATTTGTATATTCATTATTATTATAGTGGATTATCTCTAGTTTGTCCCGTGATTTTTACCCTTCACATTGAATGAGTTTTCCACGTATATCTTGGTGTTCGATTTGATTGTGGTTCCATTTAATTCCACTGCATGTTATGACCTGCTAGTATTTGTTTATATACAAAAATTTATTTATTTTTATATCCCATGAACTAGTATCAGAGCAGGATTGTGGTGATTTAATTTTTATATTTGAACATGGAGGCCAATAATGTTTTTCGCATGATTAGTTTGAATGGAAACAATTAGATGATATGAAAACTAAGAATGAAAGATCTCTTGTATTGCAAAGATTTGTATGGACTTTTATAGGGGAATAGTGCAAAACCCATAATTATGACAGATGATGAGTGGAAGAGTTTAGATCGAAAAATAGTTAGATTTATTCGACAATGGTTTGATGATAGTGTCTTTTTCACTATGTTTCTACTAAAAGTTCTGCATATTCTCCTTGGAAAAAATTGGAAGGTCTTTATGAAAAAAAAAAACAACTAGCAACAAAGCTTTTTTGATCAGAAAACTTGTGAACCTAAAATATAGAGAGGGTACTTCTATTGTTGAGCATTTGAATAAAATGTAAAGTATCATTAACCAGTTATCCTCTATGAAAATATCTCTTGATGATGAGTTGCAAGCATTGTTACTTCTTAGTTCATTGCTAGAAAGTTGGGAGACACTAATGGTTTCCCTTAGTAATTCTGCACCAGATAGTGTTGTCACCATGAGTCAAGTAACAAGTAGTTTGTTGAATGAGGAGTTGAGAAGAAAGAATTTAACAACATCTCAGAATGATTCATAGGCACTTATCTTAGAGAACAAAGGAAGGTCAAAGTCTAGAAGCAGTTCACGCATTGGTAGAAACAAGTCAAGATTAAGAAAATATATTATTTGCTATAATTGTGGTGAGATAAGACATTACAAGAATCAATGTAAGCAACCTAAGAAGAATAAGAAAAAGGGAAAAGAAGTGGAGTCTATAGAGTCAAAGGATAATACTACAACTATAGTGTAGGGTGGTGATTATTTGATTTTGTCTCCTTCTGATGATATTTTTTCTTATGTGTTTCAGGATCTTGGGTAGGTGATTGACACAGGTACTTCTTATTATGCTACACTACAGAGGGAGTTTTTTGCTACATATAGGTCTAAAAATTTTGGTGTTGTTAAGATGGACAATTATGACACGACAGACATCATTGGCATGGGTGATATCCATTTAAAAACCAACATTGGCTGCAAGTTGGTGCTTAAGGATATGAGGCATGTGATTGACTTGAGGCTAAATTTAATTTTTGTTGGAAGACTAGATGATAAAGGCTATGAAAACAGATTTCACAAAAGGCAATGAAAGCTTAGTAAGGGTTCTCTTATTGTGGCTAGTGGAAAGAAATATCATACCTTATACAGGTTGCAGGCCAAAGCTTGTGGTGAGCAACTGAATGCTACAGAGAAAGACTTCAACATGGAGTTGTGACATAGGAGACTAGGACACATGAGCAAGAAATGACTGTAAGCTCTTTCCAAGAGAGAAGTATTACCAGATCTCAGAGGTATACATTTGAACCCTTGTATTGATTGTTTAGCTGATAAACAACACAAAGTTTCATTTGCTAGTTCTGCTATTTTAGAAAAATGTATGCCTTAGACCATGTTTATACAGATATATATGGTCCTTTAAGGATAAAAACTCTTGGTGGATCTGTTGATGTTCCTGGTATCAGTGGTACACTTTATTTTGTCACTTTTATAGATGATTTTTTTAGGAAAGTTCGAGCCTATGCTTTGGAGAACAAAGATCAAGTTATTAATGTCTTCAAAGAGTTTCATGCCAGGGTTGAAAGGGAGACAGAAAAATAATTGAAATGCATAAGATCAGATAATAATGGTGAGTACATATGATTATTTAATGATTATTATAGGTCACATGAGATCCAACATGAGATGATAGTTCCTGGTACACCTCAGCGTAATGCTTTTGCAGAGAGGATGAACCACACTATAATGGAAAAGATCAGATGTATACTTTCACAGGCCAAGCTACCCAAAATATTTTAGGATAAAGTTTTGAGGACTGCAGTTGATGTGATCAACTTGTCACCATGTACAGCCCTAGATGGTGATGTTATAGAGCATATATGGTCAGGAAAAGATATTTCCTACAAGCATTTGAGAGTGTTTGGTTGTCGTGCATTTGCACATGTTCCAGACAATGAGAGGTCCAAGTTGGATGGTAAGACTAAAGAATGTATTTTTCTTGGTTACTTACATGACCAGTTTGGTTACATGCTTTGGGATCCAAAAGAGCAGAAGGTGTTTAGAAGCAGAGATGTAGTCTTCTTTGAGGATCAAACCTTTAAGGATTTGAAGAAGAAGACACTAGCTAAGACTTCTATAGAAGGATTAGTAGATTGTGACCCAGTTACTTCTCCAGTATATCAAGGTGATGGGGGAGATATGCAGGAAGATAGTGTAGAGCCTGATGTTGATCTACCTACAGGACATGGTGAGTGAGAAGAAGTTGGAGAGCAACTTCCCGCAGAACCTCAATTGAGAAGATCTTCTAGACAACGTCAACCTTCCAAAAGATACTCTACAGATGAATATGTGATGCTTACTGATGCAAGTGAACTAGAGAGTTACGAAGCAGTTGAAAGTGAGCAGAAAAAGAAGTGGTTAATTGCTATGCAAGAAGATATAGATGCTCTTCAGAAGAACCACACTTATGATTTGGTGCTACTATTAAATGGAATGAAAGCCTTGAAGAATAAGTGGGTATTCAGGTTGAAGACTCAAGAATATTGTTCTCAACCAAAGTACAAAGCTAGATTGGTTGTGAAAGACTTTGGTCAAAAGAAAGATATTAACTTTGAAGAGATATTTTCTCCTATTGTTAAAATGTCTTCTATTCGTGTTGCTCTTAGTATTACTACTAGCCAGGACTTGGAGGTTGAGCAGTTAGATGTGAAGATAGCTTTCCTTCATAGTGATTTGGAGGAGGAAATTTATATGGAGCAACTAGAAGGCTTCAAAGTTAAAGATAAAGAGAACTTTGTCTGCAAGTTAAAAAAGAGTTTATATGGGCTAAAGCAAGCTCCAAGACAGTGGTACAGAAAGTTTGATTCATTTATGACAGAAAATAGATACAAAATAACTACTTCAGATCATTGTGTGTACATCAAATGATTTGGTGAGAATTTTATTATTCTCTTACTTTATGTTGATGGCATGCTTATTCTTAGAAAAAATATGTCTACAATTGACAGGTTGAAGAAGGAACTGAGTGAGTCTTTTGCAATGAAGGATATGGGGTTAGCAAAGCAAATACTAGGCATGCAGATTTCCTGTGATAGAAAAACCAAGAAGATTTGGTTGTCACATGAGAAATACATCGAGAAAATATTGGAAATGTTTAGTATGAGTAATGCAAAGCTAGTTAGTTCTCCTTTTGTAGGTCACTTCAAATTGTGCTCAGAACAGAGTCCGTCAAGTGATGAGGAGAAGGAGAAAATGCAAAAGGTTCCTTATACTTTAGTAGTTGGATGTTTAATGTATGCGATGGTATGTGAGGCCGGACATCGTATATGCAGTGGGTGTTACTAGCAGATTTCTTGCAAATCCAGGCAAAGAGCACTAGGCAGTAGTAAAGTGGATTTTTAGATATCTTAGAGGGAGCTCTAAGGTTTGTTTAAGCTTTGGAGGTGGACCACCTGTGTTGACAGATTATACAGATGCAGATATGGCAAGAGATATAGATACGAGGAAGTCCAAATCAGGTTATGTACTTACTTTTGCAGGGAGAGCTATGTCATGGCAATCCAGATTGTAAAGTTGTATTGCTCTCTCCGCTACAGAGGCAGAATATATTGCTGCTACAGAGGTATGCAAAGAAATGTTATGGATGATAGAATTCTTACAAGAATTGGGGCTGAAATAAAAAAATTATGTGGTGCATTGTGACAGCCAGAGTGCCATCCATTTGTGTAAGAACCCAATATTTCATGCCAAGTCAAAGCATATAGATGTTAGGTACCATTGGATTCGAAATGTATTTGAAGAGAAGCAATTATAGCTTTAGAAAATTCATACAGATGACAACGGAGCAGACATGTTGATAAAGACTTTACCAAAAGAAAGACAAGAGATATGCCGATAGTTAATCAGCATGGATTCACATTGAGGAGTCATAGGATAGCTTCCCTTATGGGCTGAAGGGGGAGGTTGTTGGGTTGACATCCTATAGTGGGTTCAGCCTATGGTGGGCTTTATCAGCCCACAACCCACAGCCCACACCCCTTTGACTTAACCTTATATCAATATTAGGGGGGTGTGGTGGCTGCGTTTTTCGGAGAGAAAAACTGTAGCAATGTGGAGAGATTGTAGTAGCAACTTGATTCCAAAATTAAGAGAAAAGGGTAGGAAAACAAGAGAAAGAAGGGGAAGAAAATAAGGACAACACAAAGAGACTGTTCTCAATCATCTGGGCAGTATTCTCATCTTAGGTTAGATCAGATCTACAGTATATTCTTACTGTGATTACTTGGGGAGAATTTAAATATTGTGCATAGTATCGTGATCCTTGTATCCCAATTATTTTCTTGTGATTGTTGCTAGGATTTTAGGCAAAAGATTGAGATTTGTATATTCATTATTATTATAGTGGATTATCTCTAGTTTGCCCTGTGGTTTTTACCCTTCACATTGAAGGGGTTTTTCACGTATATTTTAGTATTATATTTGATTGTGGTTCTATTTAATTCCGTTGCATGTTATGGCCTACTAGTATTTGTTTATATACAAAAATTTATTTCTCTTTATATCCCATCACTACCATCAAGGCTTCATCAACATCAGTTATATGGAAAACTTCATACTGATGTGCAAATCAGACTCATTTTGTAGCTGATTAAAGTTGGATGTTTATAGAACCATTTTATCTGCTTTTTGGTCTGTTCTCCTGTTATATGATTCTTGAACTTGTGGTACACTCCCTGTATTTTGCTGTCATGTATTTGATTGAAGTACAATATATACTGTATAAGAATTAAGATCTGCTATCATATAACAATAATCAGATCATCAAGTTAGAAGTATAATAATTCACAACTTTTCTGTAAAAAAAATATTTTTAAAAAATTTTAAAAAATATTTATAACTTGATAGTAATAGTAATAATAATAATAATAATAATAATAATAATAATAATAATAATAATAATGAGAGAAATTCGAAGCTTCTAGAGCCCCGTGGTAAGAACCCTATTGACCAAATAGATCGGCTCGACCCGAATGGCTTAACTGACTCAATATACGAGCTTTACTAGACTGTTGGAACCCTACTCCCGTTTCTTTTCCCAACTGCTCACCACCCTCGATCCCATCTCCAATGCCTTTCTTGATTGAATCCTAGTTCTTTTCACGAAATCTCTGTGTTTTTCTTTTGCATCCATGAGTGGCACCGACTGATCTCAAGTTTCATGTGATCTTTCGAGGGTTTTTGTTAAATCTCGGATTTTGATGATGAAACCAATTGATAAGTGTTTATGATTTGATCTACTTTTTGTGTGATGCAGGATGTTTCGATCAGGATGAGATAATTAAAGCAGGAAGAATCATGTTGGGTCAGAGGAAAACATGTTAGAAGATTGGACGTCGAGCCGGAGGATCGATCGACGTATTGTCAAAAGGCTTCGGGCCATGGATTTGGGCATGGGGTCAAGAAGAGCGAATATTACACCAAGGATATCAAAGTTGTGGAGTCAACTAGCCAATTGGGCAATAGTCCGCAAGGGAGGACGATGCACCGAAGAATCAAATAAAGTATCGAGGGACCAATGACATGCCGGACAATATGATTCATGCTTAGTATTAATTATCTAGATCGAAGTGTGTTTTTACATGTGTAGGATTAACTACGATAGCAAGACATAAAGCAAAATGAAGTCTTGGAGTCAATGACGCAATTTCGTTGGAAGTTCGAGAGTTCGTTAGAAGTCCGGACGTTCGTCGGAAGGTCTGCCGAGAAGTCTAGGAGCTTGCTAAAGAAGCTCATCGGAACTCGTCAAGAAGATCGTTGTGAAGTCCATGAGCTTTCCAGGAGTCCATTGGAACATTGCTGAGAGATCGTCGGAAGTTCACCGGAAAATCGCCAGAAGAAACCAAGATATAGGGACTTGTTTAGCTTAGGAAATGTCTTTAATTTCGTAGTTAGCACGTAATTGGGATTGGAATTGGGCCAACCCAATTAGGGGTCAGTTGAGCCCATGTAAGGACTGTGTTGGGCCCAATGAGAGGCCCAAACAGTGAACCAAGAAGTGGCACCATCGTGGCACAGTCTCTGAGACTATGTTAGGCGGTGGTACTGCCCAACACAGTGTTAGTGTCAGATTGACACTAGCAATGGTATCGCCCAGCATAGGCAGTAGTACTGCTTGTACCCTGGAAACCCGAGATGGGAAAGTTTTAGGCACCAAGTTTGAATCAACCTGAGGCGTATAAATACCCATCCCATCCCTAGTTAACTAACACAAGCATAGAGAATTTAAAAGTGAGAAAACGCTACTGTAATCTTTTGAGAAATTCCCTCCTCCACTCTAAATTTAGAATTCTATAAGAGAGGAGTGAGTGCTTGTAAGAGTTGTCTCCTAAACCCGTGAAAAGGAAAAGAGGGGTGTAAGAAAGAGGTTGATCTTCGCCTATTAAAGGAAGATCGATAGTGGATGCCGGTGGCCTCGACGGAAGAGGAATCGGCGAAGTGGATATATGTTACAATGACCGACGGCGAAGTGGATATATGTTACAATGACCGAACCACTCTAAAATCTGATTTGCATTTACTTCTTGCTATTTATCTTTATTGCAAACTGAATTCCTCCTTCACTACGTTTCCATACGATTTTAAGTTAACATCTTTACGAAATGGATTTAATCACAATGAAAGTTTTTATCCTAACAGTTTCTTCATTTGTTATTATTTTCTTTTCTTTCGTTCTATAAGATTCGTTCATAGGGTTCTTTATTTGTTTGTCTCACCGTAGGTTGGAGTGGAGATTTCGCTGACGTGTAATCTCCTCAAGATTCATCTTTTATCATCGATAATCTCCGCAACTTTTATCGATTTCATGCGTTTCATTGTCTTCTTTATGCTTGTTCTTGGGACCATCTTTTTCAATTTTGGCTGGGAGAACCCGGCTCATGGATCTCTTGACTGCATCTTTTTGATAAATAGCTGGCATCTTTTTTTCATCCATTTTGATGTTCTTACCACCTCGTTTGTGCTTTCTTTTCTAGGTTGGGAAAATCAGTACCGCGGGTTTCTTGTCTTCGAGGACTTGTGTATCACTATCCTTCGAGCTCTCTCTTCTGAAGTGGAACTTTGAGGACGCATTTTGACAGAACAGAACCATATTTCAAGCTTGCGGCCGCTGGGTTGTTGTATTTCTAATTTGTTTTTCTTTTGCATCAATTTAGCTTTTTTATAAATTATGTTTTTTCTCTAATAGAAAATGTAGGATTTTGTTGCTTCTCTAAATTCTGGAATCATTCAGCATCTAAAATCTAGGTGAGAGAACTTCATCTGGCACTTGATTCAAGAATCTAAGGTCCTATTTATTCTTTAGTTCTTTTTTCTATCTCTGAGTTGTTGTCCAATTGTGTTTTTTACGTCCTTCACTGAAAAAAAAGTTTATTCTTTATTGCAATTTTGGTGTGTGGAATTATTTGGGCTATGTATCAGGTGATGAAAGCTTAAAATGTAATCTTAGGACACCTTCCTACACTGCCCAAAGTCTCCTTGGGTTGTGGATGAGAAAAAAAAATCTTATTCTTAAGATGATGGCCCATCAGATTACTGTCTGTGGGGACCAGCGTTGATGGTTTCTTGGTACATTATTTAATAAATGTGTTTGGAGTCAATATTAGTTTTTCCATAGGTGAATAATAGATCTATTGAAAAACATTTTGCAGGTTACTCTAGTTGTGTGCAGAGTACTGATATACTCTAGAACTATTAGCTTACAATCACACTGCCCTATAAATTTTATGATCACTTTTATTGGCAATTCCTGATGTGCCTTCTTATAAATTTACGATCTAGTTCTTGTTTTTTTCTTGTCTTAATGAGATTGCTTAGAAAATTTTATATGTCAGCTTATGATGATATGTTACATAAAGTTGGAATTTCCATATGAGGTTGATAAAACTGTATTTTGATGTAAAGCTTATTAAATGTATTTTTTGTAACATAAGAAAATAATTGTCTTCACTAGGCAATACTAAATTAACTTAAGCTACAACATATATTTTTCTTGTTAACAGAACTTCCATTTTCTTTTAATCACTTCTTGTTTACTAAGGAGTGGTTTTAGTTTTAGTCTATTATCTGAACAAGTCATTATTGCTGTTGTATGCTTAAATTTATTAGTCATGCTAGCCTGATGATTATTATAAGAACGGAGATCTGAAAGGTGATCTTTGTTGAAGTCTAAGTCTAAAACAGCTTGGGCTCCAAAGACAACTATATGCAGATTTCTTTTAGCATATGAAGGCTTGCATGTTCAAGTGTACTTTTTTTAGCATAGTTCTTTTTCATGACAAGGTTATATTGTAAAATGAAGTTGTGCTAATTTGTTATCTTTTTTCTTTTGTTAACGAAAATTGACCTGTTAGAATAACATGCAAGCAATGCAGAGGTTGCTGGTGCATGCTTTGCTGGTTGAAATTTGATCTTTTTCATAAATAGCTTGGTTTTGAAGTATGCACTGTGATCATAGACTTGCACATCGTGAATTTTGTTTTATTTTAAGAGACTCTATTGGTTGTAATTTCTTGATATAGTATAGAGCTTCAGGTTTACTGAAATTCTTGTTTTAGTTCTATGGAAGAATAATTCTGTTATGTATATTTTTGTTCTTGATTAATATTAGCATGGTCAATTTATCTTAATTTTGATGAAATCATGGATTTTAATGTTTTTCTAGAGCATGATTGTATGTGATAAAAAGAATAGAAGATAAGAACAATTATTGAAGAAACTTTATTAAAAAGATAAAGTAGCTTGAATGTATTAACATGTCCCTCTCCTATTTATACAACTATACAGATTAGGAGGGAGGATAATAGAGGATTTTCCTCAACAGAATAGAGGATTTTCCTCAACAGAATAGATAAAATTTCCTCATATAGTTGCGATGGCAACGGCGGTGAAAGCTGCAGTATAGGAGAAAGCTGCAGTATAGGAGAATGCTTCAACAGAGGAGAATGCTGCAACAGAGGAGAAAGCTGCAACAGAGGAGAAAGCTGAGGAGGAAGCTGCAGCAGAGGAGGAAGCTGGGGTAGTGCTGGTGAGCATAGCACTTGAGACGCCGCAGCAGAAGGGAATAGATGTTTGCGCAGAGTGGCAATGAAGAAGACAGTTGCCATTCGTCGAGGAGGAAAGATTTGTCGCACCAACGGCCTAACGACGAAAAAGCAATGGTAGAAAGCCTTTTCTTTTGCCGCCGGAGGCGAAGAAGCAACGGTGATGAGTCGGTAGCGTGAAGAGAACTTGCTCTAGGCAAGCGGCTCTGATACCATGATAAAAAGAATAGAAGATAAGAACAATTATTGAAGAAGCTTTATTAAAAAGGTGAAGTAGAAGCTGCAACAGAGGAGAAAGCTGCAACAGAGGAGGGTAGTGCTGGTGAGCATAGCACTTAAGACGCCGCAGCAGAAGGGAATAGATGTTTGCGCAGAGTGGCAATGGAGAAGACAATTGCCATTCGTCGAGGAGGAAAGATTTGTCGCACCAACGGCCTAACGACGAAAAAGCAATGGTAGAAAGCCTTTTCTTTTGCCGCCGGAGGCGAAGAAGCAACGGTGATGAGTCGGTAGCGTGAAGAGAACTTGCTCTAGGCAAGCGGCTCTGATACCATGATAAAAAGAATAGAAGATAAGAACAATTATTGAAGAAGCTTTATTAAAAAGGTGAAGTAGCTTGAATGTATTAACATGTCCCTCTCCTATTTATACAAATATATAGATTAGGAGGGAGGATAATAGAGGATTTTCCTCAACAGAATAGAGAAATCTTATCTTCTATCAGTATGGCGCTTCTTGGGAGGTTGAGAGCGACGAGGTATTGCTTCCTCTCCTTTGTCTATTCCCTTCACCTCTTCACTTAGAAATTTTATTTTCTCTAATGTTTTATAATTATGTAGGGTTTGCATTCAAATCAAGAAATTGGAATCAAGGTATCTAACAAAATGTTATGATCCCTAGTCTTCATAGTATATAGTTTGTAGTGGGCTTGAGAAATTAGAAAGTAATTTGCTTATCATGAAATGAATTACAAATTGCATTGATCTGATATGATTTTTAACTTTGATGTCATATATGTGTCGAGGTGTCTCTATTTGACTACCAAAAAACCGAAAAAAAAAAAACCTTTTCGTTAAAATCTAAACATATGTGAGCCTTCTTATTTTGGATTAAGATTATTCTCTCGAGATTATAGTTGAAGTCATTCTGGATTCTGCTTGATGTCTCTATGTTGTACTCGTACTTATTAAATATGGACTACGCATATAGGGGATTTTTTTGTTTGTTTTTATGATGACCTCCCTCTTGTAAGTGAAAATTACATGTTAAAGTTGATTCTAGAGAATGTCATTTTTTACTTGCAAGCATGTCATCAAATGTGACTCTAAATAATGTGGTCATCCTCCATCTTCGTATTAGTGATCCTTGGTCTTGCTCGACATGGTTATGTTTAGCTTCTTCTTCCATAGTGAATAGACCTTGTTGGCTAATTGGGAACTTAAGGCTCCCAAAGGTAGTGTGTCGCTAAGCTACTATCTTTCCATGGCTCGATGTTGGTAAGGAGATTTTACCTTTGTCGAAGCACTTCTTCGAGGGTGGTAACGATGAGACTAGCAATCCAGAGTGTGATACAAGAGGAGGAGTGGGTAGATGTTAACATGACTTCTTGATTATGTCCACCTCATCCAACACCAACATACATATTTTCAGTGTAGCTCACATTATTAAGCAACTGCTAGGGTTGTCGTCACTAAACTTGGCCCAGAATGGCCAGTCTCCCTCATGATAAGGTGGCGGTGGTGTTAAAGAAGCAACACCGGCTTCATCGTTCTGCTGCTGCTCCATCTGCATGAGGTATGTGGTTGATTGCTCGCCACCCTTGTTATGTGTTTCAACTCTTTCCTCATCGCCACCACCTTGTTTCTTTCTTCAGCTTCCTCCTCCTCCTCCTTCTTCTTCTTCTTCTTCAGAATTGCAGGATCTACGTTCCCAGTGACGATCACCTTCTCCTCTTTTACATCGAGATCGATAGCATGGACCCCTAAGAATTCCCCAACTCAAACACCAGAGTGTACGTATATGTAAAGTGAAGGATCAAACGATGCACAAGTAGAATGACGTACCATCAATCTTAAGAAGCACCTTCCTTATTTTCTTTTGGCACCCGACACAGCATGTGTGCACTTTTAGAACACATGCCTGTATTTTCTCAACAGGAAGCTTTGTATGACTGCATCCTTCTTCTCCACCACTGCCACCCTCTTGGGACCTGACATCTTCCTTCTGCGGTTGGGTGTGCTCTTGGTTTTCATCCTTCGTAGCCACCAACTCTGCAACTTTTCCAATCTTCCGAAGCTTTTTGATTAGAATGGCAGGATCTACGTTCCCAGTTACGGTTACCTTCTCCTCTTTTATATCGAGATCGATAGCGTAGACCCCTGAGAATTCCCCAACTTAACATCAAAGTGCATGAGTATACCAAGAGAAGGATCAAGCAATGCGCAAGTAGAATCACATACCATCGATCTTAAGAAGCACCTTCCTTATTTCCTTTTGACACTCGACGCTGCATGTTTGCACTTTTAGAACACATGTCTGCTTTTCCTCAACCGGAAGCTTCGTGCCACTACATCCTTCTCCTCCGCCACTACCACCATCTTGGGACTTGACATCTTTCTTCTGCGCTGGGGTGTTCTTCTGGTTCCCATCCTTCGTAGCCAACAACTCTGCAATTTTTCCAATCTGGTGAAGTTTCTTGATTAAGATGGCCGGATCTACATT
Source organism: Musa balbisiana (assembly GCA_004837865.1). Lineage (NCBI taxonomy): Eukaryota > Viridiplantae > Streptophyta > Magnoliopsida > Zingiberales > Musaceae > Musa > Musa balbisiana. The sequence continues at coordinate 20,598,524 of CM017198.1, forward strand.
CCCAGTGACAGTCACCTTCTTCTCTTTTGCATCGACATCGATAGCATAGACCCCTGAGAATTTTCCCAACTTAACATCAAAGTATATATGTATATATATATATATATACCGAGTGAAGGATCAAGCAATGCACAAGTAGAATGATATACCATCAATCTTATGAAGCAACTTATTTATTTTCTTTTGGCACTCGACACAGCATGTGTGCAATTTTAGAACATATGTCTGCATGTGGAGAAAGAGAAACCCAAGTTGTCATATGCTCAAACAAAAAAGAAGGGATGAATTTACCTTTGTTGGAAGGATCTTGTCGTCTTCTTTATCGCTTTTCTTTTCCAGTTGGTCACAATTTTTCGAGCAGAGAAAACAACACTTCATAGATCTGAGAGATCAAAGACAAAAACAACAGAGAGAGGATAAACAACATGCAAAGCCATTGTGAGATGTCTCGGCTAAGCAAAAACCCAAGCCATTGTGGCCAAAACATCTTTTAATCCTTTTGCACTTGCTCAATATCTCATTATAATTGTTTAACTATGTACCATATACCAGATGATGCACTCTTCTAATAAATGGAAGAGACTTTAAACAATATGAATTCTTTCTTCTCTAAATGAATGGTGAAGAAAATCATATATTATTCTGTATCCTTAACTTGCTGCTCCTGACAACATATGGACCTACTGTTCATCCATCATGTCTGATGCGTCTACTCTTGATAAGGAAACAAATGCATTTTGCCTCACTTTATTTACCATATTCATTTCTTAGCATAAAAGCATTTTATCATCTCCAATGTCCATAATACATGATATCACATACACATAATAAAAATCATGTTAAAAACACATGCCTAATGATATTAAATTGGGTTTCAATTTATTAATTGATCTCTAAACAATTGTCAAATTTGTTGAACCATGAGATAGAGGGAAATTAAGTCCACTAGCCCATATGATTGACTTGAACCTACCTAAATTGAATTGGCTTGGATAAAAGTTGATTTAAAATCAAGCCTAATTCTGCATATAAGCCACATGGGTTAGTTAACTTAGATCAAAACTCGCTTAGGTCCAAATCAGATCGGTGCTATTGGGGTCCATATTCAAGAACCTAATCCAACAATCATTCCTTCTTTTCTTTTCTAAATATCATATTGTAAATTCATTTTTTCAAAAAAATTATAAATTTAAATAATTATTATGTCATATAACGATTATTATATGATGACATGAACATCATTGAATCTGGTTTACTAACTATTAGATCATGATATAAAATTTTATAAGAACTCATTAGAATAAAAATGGTTTCTACAATGTAAAAATTATTATTTAAAATATAAAATGAATATTATTTTTATGAAATATTAATAAAATCAAACGATGATTACAATCCTTAAACTAAAGATAATTGTGGGAAACCTACATTCCCATAAAAGGCGATGATTCTCACATTTGCAGTCTTTAAATTCTTCCTTCAAGGCCCATGATAAGTGGAAAAGCAAAACGTGTTTGCCTGAATATATATAGAGAGGGGATAAGAGAAAATCTCAATTGATATGGTAGTATTTACTCACTTATATTTTTAATTAAATATTAGGTTAGTTATTCGAATTTAAAAGTAGGAAATAAAGATATGTGTCTCTATGGTTTTTTAAATTAAGAAACATAAAGGCTATCTCATTTTAAGATTTAGTCCTAAGTTCAATTTACCTAAATGGAAGAGATGTTATGTTGCATGAAATGTTTTTTTTACAAGATTATAATATCTTTCTAGAGTTAAATAAATCAACATCACTTTGTTAATATGCATATCTTATAAATATTTATTATAATTTATTTATATATCAAATTAAAAGTTAAAAGTAGTCATAATTTTTATTGAGAAACATAGTAATATTAACTCAAAAATAAATATAATTGACTCTACATAGTGGTAGAGAAATATTTACTCTCCACTAGAATCCAATTTATTACTACTAGAAGACTGCTCTGAAAATAAAAAATAAAAAAAATAATGGTAAGTAGAAACTCTTATAATTCAATTATAAAATGTATATATGACCAAAAGTTAATCATCACACTAGTGTATGTCAAATATTCAAAGGAACACACCACCAATAATGGCTAGAGAGACTTTATACTATAGGATGCGTTTGTGTTCTCCTAACATCGAATGAAGATAAACTTATATTGTGCTCATAACAGGGGATGGAGTAGTATCCCTCACACATCAAAATAGAAATATATTCCTCCTAATAGTGAATGGAGAAATCGTCCAATCGCCACATTTGATGGCTCATTAGTCCCCAAAAGGAATCACCCAACCTACTCTTGGTAGGGAAATAATATATTAAAATATCATTAAAATATTTTAATGTATTATTTCATAGTGCTCGTGTCTATGTCTATGTCGAGATTAAATAATACATTAAAATATTCTTTTTAAATATCATTAATATCAAATAATATCAATTAGTCCTTAATTGAGTTAAAACCTAGCTCAATCGATCCAATTAAACTCGATTTAACAAAAATATATTTGAATCAATCTTTAATCCTTATTTAATTAGTCTAAAACCATTCTAAACTAGTATAATTTAAACTAGATTAGTTTGATTTAGGTTAAATAGACTTGAATAAGTCAAACTAATTCGGAATCAGTTTGAATTGTTCTAAATTGATCAAATCTGGTTTGGTTCAATCCATATTTGGTATCAAATCAAATAAAATAAATGTAATAGGCTATACTACATAATACTGAGCTAAGTTAGGCTAGCCCATGTATTGGTCATACACATGGCTATGTATGTACTATATCAGGCTGGGTTAGCCCATAGCTTATGGATCGCACATGACTGTCCATGTTGAGTTGGGTTGAGTCAACTTATGGGCTAAGGCTTGACATGTAGGTTGAGTCTAATATGTTGGCTAATTTCAACTCAAAACCTAACTAATTCTCTCAATTTTGAATTGCAATGTTATCGAATTATAATTAAGCATCTATTCATTAGCAATAAGTCATTAAAACATAATAAATAATAAAAAAATAAAGATATAAACAATATAAAAAGGAAATAACATTCTTAACCAAGTATTATATAAATCTAACTAAAATCAAATATCATTCATTCAAGATAAAAATTTTAAAATTACATATGACATGAATAATTTCAACATGTTTTAATCACAAAATAAAGTTCTAAAGCTTTAATGAGATAAAAGAATATTTTAGAAACTACATTAATATATTTTAATTTAACAATAAAATTTTGATATTTAAAGAAATAAAAATATTTTAGAATTGTATATAACATATTTTAATCCAAAAATAAATTAAGACATTTAAAGGAATTGAATAAAAAATTTTATTTTTCAAAAAAGGGAGGGGAACTTACCTCTCCTTAATAGATGATACAACTTCTCGTTCTTCCCACTACTATGCTTGGTTTGGTCAGGAACGAAAGAGAGGAATCTCTCCCTTTTAATAGGAGGATGTGAGTATTTCATATAAGGAAATTTTTTTAATTTTTATATTATATTTAATATTTATTTTTATTTAATTTACTAACAAAAACAATATCACCCTACTTGGAATGTTAAATAGTTATTTCCTAAATTTCATTAGTAAGAAAGAAAATTAAAAAAAATCATGCATGAGTTAGAGATTTGATTATATTTCTTCCCTTCTAAAGGAAATTTGACCTCCAAATTTAGCTTACCTTAAGAAAATATGCATAAATACTGTTCTCTTACATATTTTTCTTTCTCAAGTTGCCTCATGGTTTGAATTATACCACCAATGAATCTTTACTAAAGGTATAAGTTTATTCATCAAAATATGTTTTTTCCTTTTTAAAATCTGGGTTGGTTGCTCTATAAAGGTGGTATTGTTTTTTAGTTATAGAGGTTGATAAGATATGACATGGGATGGATCCTTGATATATCTCCAAAGCATGAAGACGGGAATACATCAGGATGTTAGCCAAAACTTGGGCTATTACCAATCTATATGTCATAGGTTTGACCTTTTGTAATATCTTAAATAGGCTAATAAATCTAGGGGCTAACTTTCCCCCTTGGTCAAATCTTATAACTCTTTTGGTTGACGACACCTTCAAGAAGATGTGATTATTAACTTTCAACTTCAGATCTCTTCGCCTTCAATCTGTATAACTTTTTTGATGACTTTGAGCTATTAATAATCTTTGATGTATATTTAGAATATTATCAACATTTTTTTGAATCAATTAAGGTCCGAAAAGCTCTTGTTCTCCCACCTCATCCTAATACATAAGTAATCTATACTTTTTCCCATAAAATGAGGCCATCTATATGCTAGAGTGATAATTATTATTATAAGCAAACTTAATTAGGTGCAAGTACATATCCCAACTTTCACCAAAGTCCAAAGCATAAGCTCTTAATAAGTCTTCAAATTTTATATTATTCTCTCGAATTGACTAACAGTTTGGGTGAAAAGCTGCACTAAACTTTAACTATGTGCCCACAGATTTTTATTGACTTTCTAAAATTTAAAGGTGAACATTTGATTTCTATCAGAAATAATATTAAGTCACACCCTATGATATCAAATGATCTCTTTGTTAACATAGAGGAAGTATGCATATTTAGTAAGTCTATTTAATACTATCTAAATTCTACCATATCCTTTTGTAATCTTGGGTAGTCCTATCACAAAATTCATAGTAACTTGCTTTCACTTCCATTTAGTGTTAGTCATAGGTGCCCTCAAGCCAATCACATGAGTGATGGCACGTGTGACATGAAATTTAGTGTTTTTACTTATTATTATTATAGTACTTTCTCATTATATATATATATATATATATATATATTAGACCGTGATGAGATCACGATAATAAGATCGATTCACCTCTAAATACAAACCATGGATCTGTGCAATATGAATCAAACCGTGATGAGATCATGATAATAAGACCGATTCACCTCTAAACACAAACCATAAATAATCCTAGTCATAGGTTACTCGAGAGGGACATCAACATAACCAGATAGACTGGTGTACTATATACCCATCCATATGATAGATACGGTTGGTCTCATAGCTGCTCGTGTGGGAACACTAGGGCTATAGTGCAGATGCACATTGGAGAATGAGTCACTGATTGATTCGCTAATAGAATATTGGATGGTTGTTGATACCTCATTGTTATGATTCTGTCGTTCTAGTGGTGTACTTGGTCCTCAAACTTGAGACACCAAGAATGTCCTATATGAGTATTCCACTTTTTGATACCAGACTTATAGGTTTGGAAGTTCCAAATTTAGTATAGTTGGTCATCAAGAATGACAACCAACCTTACGAGGACTATTGAGTATCGATAGAGGATCATCAGCTTTCGATATCATGAGACGAATATCCCATGTGTTCTTGCTCAGACAAATCCTTGGTTAAGGTCATTCAGATTAAGAGAGAGAGTTTTCCGAGAGAATTCGATTAAAGCGAGACTCGAGGAGAAATTGTATTGGCTGGACAGCACCATGCTCAGTATATGGTCTCTAGGATATTAGATGGATGATGGATTATAGGGACGTGGTAACTAAGGACATATAAGTCTAAAAGATTGGATTCCTTTATATCGTCTAGGGACTGCGTCGTAGTGGCCTAGTACGTCCGTAGTCGATGAATCGAGTGAATTATTATGAAGATAATAATTCACTGAACCAGAAGGAGTTTTGACAGATATAACTCATAGCTAGCTCGATATTGAGCCTAGAGGGTCACACACATATGGTAGGTGTTACGACGAGTAGAGGTTCAGATATGAGATATCCATCGGAGTCCCTATCTTATTGGATATTCATTAAACCCTTGAATTATTGGATCATATATATGAGATCTAACAAGAGCTAATAAGATATTATTGGATAGAGATCCACTAATCTAAGAGGCTTGGATAGTTGGATGAAGATCAAATATCCAATAGGGCAGAATCCATTATGGTTAAGTTGATAGGGGCCCTCTATAAATAGGAGGGAACCAAAGGGTCATAGGTTACGCTTCTTGGTTGCTACCTCCTATTCTCTTCTCCCCTTCTCCTCCTCAGATAATAGGTGTGGAGATTTGGATAGCGACTTGAGGAGCATCTTCACAGCCTCTACCATGTGGATCACCGTTAGAAAGGAGAATGCTTGACCTCCTTCATCCTCTCCTACAAATCTGTAGGAATTCAAGGATATATGATCTCCCTATGTAACACAACTATTCCATACGTGGTTTTCAGTTTCATAGGTTTTTGCACACCAATCTTCGCATGACAATGAACACCTTTTGGGAAATTTGGGGTTTTTGTTTTATGTTTTTCCATTGTGCATATGATGTCGCCCCTAGATTTTCCTATAGTGGTATCAAAGCTAGGTTGATCATGCAAAAGATTGGTTTTAAATTACGTGTATTGTATTTTAGAAAAGCTTTTGATGTCAAAATTGTTGACGAAAAAGGCATAAAAGAGCAGCAACTGTTGCTTGCAGATCTTTAGGAGAGGGTGAAGGAGGTCAAGCATCCTCCTCTCTAGCAGTGATCCACATAGTAGGGCTGTGACGACGCTCCTCAAAACTCTAGGCCTGCTTTGAGGTGAAGAATAGGAGAGGCAAGCAAAGGCTCTAGCCAATGAGGCTCTGAATCCCTCCTATTTATAGAGACTCCCTATCAAACCCTAATGGATCCTCCCCTAGTGGGTATTGGATCTGCATCCAATTACCCAAGCCTTTTAGATTAGTGGATCTCTATCCAATAATCTCTCATGGGCTCTTTTTGGATCTCGTCCATGAGATCCAATAATTCAGGGGCTTATTGGATATCCAATAAGATAGGGGCTCCGACGGATATCTCATATCCAAAACTCTACTCATCGCAATACCTACTATATGTGTGTGACCCTCTAGGCCCAATATCGAGCTAGCCGTGAGTCATAGTTGTCAGAACTCCTTCTGGCTCAGTGAATTATTATCTTTGTAGTAATTCACTCGACTCATCGACTACGGATGTACTAAGCCACTACGGTGTAGTCCCTAGATGATATAGGGGAATCCAATCCATTGGACCTATCTGTCCTCAATTACCGTGTACCTATAGTCTCTCATCCATCTAATATCCCAGAGACCATATATCGGGCATAGTGCTATCAGACCCATACGGTTTCTACTCGAGTCTCGCTCTAATCGGATTCTCCCGGAGAACTCTTTCTCTCTCAACCTGAATGACCCTGTCTAGGGATTTGTCTGAGCAAGAACACATGGGATATTCCTCTCATGATGCCGAGAGTGGATGAACCTTTATCGACACTCAATAGCCCTCGTAAGGTCGATTGCCACTCCCAATGACCAGTTGTACTAGATCTGGGACATCCAAACCTATAAGTCTGGTATCAAATAGTGGAGCACTCATACAGGACATCCTTGGTGTCTTAAGTCTAAGGACCAGATACACCACTAGGACTATGGAATCGCTATCTGACAATAAGGCATCATCAACCATCCAGTATTCCATAAGCGGATCAATTAGTAAACTCATTCTCCAATGAGCACTTGTACTATATCCCTAGTGTCCCCACACGAGCAGCTATGAGACCAGTTGCATCCATCATATGGATGGATATACAGCACACCAGTCTGTTCGGTTATTACGATGTCCCTCTCGAGTAACATATGACCGGGATTATTTAGGATCTGTGTTTAAAGGTGAATCGGTCTCATTATCGTGATCTCATCACGATCTGATTCCCATTGCACAGATCCAAGGACATCACAATATATATATATATATATATATATATATATATTATATATATATATATATATATATATATATATATATATATATATATATATATATATATATATATATATATATATATATATATATATATATATATATATATATATATATATATATATATATATATATATATATATATATGCAATAGACAATATAAAGTGATAAATGTCAAAATATAATAAGCAAAAAGATTCCGTGTCAAGTCACACGTGCCATCACTCACGTGATTGGCTTGTTGGGCACCTATGACTAGCAGTATCACCGCTAATGTCAGTCTGACGCTGACACTGCACTGGGCGATACCATCGCCTGGCACCCTTCCACTAGGCGGTACCATCGCTTGGGAGGCTATGCTGGGCGGTACCACCGCCTATAGCCTCTCGGAGGCTGTGTTTGGGCGATACCACCGCTTGACACAATCTCGGAGATTGTGCCACGACGATGTTCAAAAATCCAAGCAACATGTTATGATAAAACTTATGCATAACATCAACATACTTCTCCCCCTTTATCATCATCAAAAAGGAGAAGTACAACTTATAAAGTGTTTTAGACATCCAAGTTCAAATCGTTGCATAATAAACATAATCTCCATTTTTATCATCATGCAAGCTAGCAATAATTAAAGATATGCAAGTTTAGCATGTTTGCTTTTCTTGAGATAGCAACTTTTTGCTTCTCTTTATATTACAAGCTAGCAATTTTTAAGATGTTCAAGAAAGTAACTCTTGCTTCTTGAAATATACAAGTTTGTAAATTTTGCTAGATGTGCAAGTTAGCTCTTCTTTCTCCATGCAATTTGCAAGCTAACAAATTTTTGCTTTCTTTGCAATATTTGAGCTAACAATATTTCTCCCCCTTTATTATTGTCAAAAAGAAGGAAAGAATACAATGTTTGTAATTCTTTTCCCTTTACAATAATTTCCAAATCATAACAAAGGTAAAGTATCAATCTTATTTGTGCATCATTATATTTTCAATTTACAACAGACACAATTTTAAAACTTTACATGCCATTTTTCATGCATTATACCAAAAAAAAAAATCAATCATCATTATGAGCATATCATACATGATACTAAGACATTAAAATTTTTAAGCATTTATCAGCATTTTGATCATGATACTAAACATTCATCATTTAAAGCATTCATGATACCAAACATTAAATCAATATTTTTAAACATTTATCACTTCATGATTGTTGGTACCAAACTTTCAACTTCAAATAATCAAGATCATCAAAATCACTTGCAAGAGATTCAAAATGAAATAAATAAATTTATCGATCTCTTGAAATGCTAGTGATTTCTTTTCTCCCCTTTTATCATTGTAAATAAGAATGAAGAAGAGGGGAATAATGCATAACAAAACTCAAGTCATAAATTATCAAGATGTCAAGCAGCATATCATGGTTAATTTGAATACATCCTTTTTAGTGAATACCAAGAAGAATCGTAGTATGAAAAATCTTGATTCATAGAAAAATCTTATATATCGAATATCAAGAAATCAAGATAATGATTCATAAAAAAGATATCACAAGTTATAATCAAGAAAAAAATTATCTTTTATTTTCAATTCATTTAATTTGTCAAAAGAACATTTCTTGGGTATACATGATATCAAAACATGGTTTCAAATCTTTAACATATAACATGCATAATTTCAAACCATTATCAAGGTCATAGTTTGTTTGCATACGTCTCTTCTTTAGTAAATAATAAAAAGAAATAATCGAAGATAGAAAATTTTTTATTCTCATAAAAGATAGCTCAAGTAGAGAAATAAAAAAGAAGGCTCATGATTCTGTTGAAAATTTTTCATTCAAATTCAAATCATCAAAATCACTTTTCAGAAAATTCAATGAAGGCAACATAAATAGATTCACATGATTCATGCATAATATCTCTTTTTTTCATGAATGCTACAAGACATAATTTATTCATGCATAAAAGAAAGAGATCAAATGATATAATATCTTAATTCATGCACAGGAAATCTCTAGTTATAAATCTCAAATCAAATTCAAATCGTCAAATCAAAATTATTTTCAAGAGATTCATAAAAGTGATACAAATAGATTCATTAATCTCCTTTTGGAAAACTCGATAAAGTAGCAAAAAAAATCTTTTAAGGAGAAACCTATCCTCTTTTTGGTTGTTTTAATTCATGTGATTTATTTTATTTATGCCAAATAAATACATGCATCAATGTTTAAAACCGAAAGTGCAAGATTTATTATGTCAAAGATTAATAAGGCATAAATCACAAAAATCATCATGCATCATTTATAAATCTCATGCATAGTATAAAATCACCATGGTATCAAAACTTTTAATATTTTCATTACATAATTACATCATTATGCATCATCAAAATTGATTTCATCAAACATAAAACATTTTCCATCAAGATCATTTTGTTTATTGTAGTCATGCATTTTTCGTTTTAGGTAAATCTAACTTTTCATGCTTAGTTTTCCATATAAAAGCCACGCATCATCATTTATAATCGGAAGGCAATATGAAAATCATTAAGATACACATTATTACATCATTAAAACATCTAGCATTATTTCATAAAGCATTTTCAATCAAAATCGGAAAACAATATGGAGATCAACATTGTACACATTAATGCTTCTTAAAAACATATATAGGATTTATCTTAAGCATTAGATTTAAGTCTAACATTTTGTTCCTTTATCATAAAGCATGTAATTTTCATGATTATTTTTAAAATCACTAGAAAGGTAAGCATAATCCAATTTTATTTTTTCATTTTCATTACTTCATATGCAATTCAAAATATATATATAATTTTCTTAAACTAAAAAATAATTCATGAAAAGCATTATGTAATTTCGAAATAAACTAAGGGTATTTTGATTACCTTATCATCAAAAGCTATTAAGGAGTAGTTTGTCACCTCGCCTTTGTTGATTTTCTTCTCATCTTCGGAGGAGCTCGATTCATCCTAAAGTGCTTCCCTCTTCTTGCGTTCATAGCAAGTAGTTGCGTACTTTTTATTCTTTAATTTTTGTTTTATAAACTTTTTCAATTTCATAGTGAGGAGTTCAAGTTCACCATCACTTGAGCTTATGCTTGAGTGGTCTTCAATTGTTCTAAATCCCAAATTCTTCTTGTTCTTTGAAAGGTGGTTCTCATGTTCGTCAAGTGCCACATTAGTCATTTCATAGGTCATTAAAGACCAAATTAGTTCTTCGAGAGGGAAATAGTTCAAGTTTTTTTATTCTTGAATAACCGTTACTTTTGAATCCCAAGTTTTAGAAAGTGAGCGTAAAACTTTATTCACAAGTTCAAGATTCGAAAAACATTTGTCAAAAGCTTTTAAATTATTGACGACATCCATAAAGCGGGTGTACATGTCAACAATAGTTTCAATCGGCTTTATTTGAAACAGCTCGAGATCATGCATTAAAAAATTAATCTTCGAAACTTTTACTCTACTAGTGCCTTCGTGTGTGATTTCAAGAGTGTGCCATATATCGAAAGTCATTTTGCAAGTAGAAATTCTATTAAACTCAAATTTATCCAAAGCGCAAAATAAGGCATTCATAGCCTTTGCAGTTAAAGAAAAAGTGTTCTTCTCCAAATCATTCCAATGGTTCATTGAAAGAGAAGACCTTTGAAAACCGTTTTCAATAATATTCCATAAATCAAGATTTAAGGAAAGTAAGAAAACTCTCATTCGAGTTTTCCAATATATGTAGTCTGTCCCAATGAACAAGGGAGGACGAATGAGAGTGACCCTTTTGAAAGCCAAAAAGAGTCATTTCTCTTTGGGTATTAAACCAAATGAGAAAAATAAGGCTATGATACCAATTGAAAGGAAAGCAATCGACACTAAGAGGGGGGGTGAATTAGTGCAGTGGTAAAAATGTTGATTCAAATCTTTTTGTTTCAATTAAAACTGATTTCGATGAAAATCATTTCATAAAAATAAAAATCGAACTCGGAAGTGCTTAAATTGAAAGCATGTTCGTAAACGTATTGAAAGCATTAAGCAAGTAAAATGGTTTGCAATAAAGTAAATTGCTCAAGATGAAATGCAAACCAGATTTTAGAGTGGTTCGGTCGTCGTGACGTACATCAACTTCATCGATTCCTCTTCTGTCGAGGCCACCGGCATCCACTATCGGTCTTCCTTCAATAGGTGAAGACCAACCACCTTTTACAACTCGATTCTCCTTTTACCGGGTTTAGGAGATAACTCTTACACCCCCACTTACTCCTCTCTCAAACTACTCTAACTCTTAGAACTTTTGAGAAAAGATCACATAAGATTTCAATAGCGATTCTTTCTTTTTTACTCTCAATACTTATATGTGTTACCTAAGGATTAGAGGGGTATTTATAGGCCTCAAATTGATTCAAACTTGGAGCCTAAAAATTTTTCATCCCGGGTTTCCGGGTATGGGCGGTACAACCGCCAGTGTCAGTCTGACACTGACACTGCACTGAGCGGTACCATCGCCTAGCACTCTTCCACTGAGTGGTACCACTGCCCAGACTGGCAATACCACTGCCTGTAGCCTCTCGGAGGATGTGTCTAGGCGATACCACTGCCTGACATAGTCTTAGAGACTGTGCCACGACGGTGCCACCTCTTGGGTCACTGTTTGAGCCTTTCATTGGGCCCAACATAGTCCTTACATGGACCCAACTAGCCCCTAATTGGGTTGGCCGAAATCCAATCCCAATTATGTGTTAACTACAAATTCTAAGACATACTTGCTAAACATGTCCGTAAGTCTTGGTTTCTTTCGGTGATCTTCCGGTGAACTTTCGACGATCTCTAGACAATGTTGTAGTAGACTTCCAGCAAGCTCCTGGATTTCATGATGATCTTCTTAGCGAGTTTCGACAAGTTTCTCTAGCAAGCTCCGGTACTTCTCGGTTGGTTCCAGCAAAACTTCTGACGAACTCTCGAACACCCAACGAAATCGCGTTATTGACTCCGGAATTTCATTTGCTTTATGCCTTGCTATCATAGTTAATCTTGCACATGTAAAAACACACTTCGATCTAGACAATTAATACTAAGCATGAATCATGTTGTTCGACAAGTCATTGGTCCATCGATGCTTCGTCCGATTCTTCGGCTCATCGTCCTCTCTTGCTGCCTATTGCCCAATTGGCCAATTAACTCCGCAACTCCAATATCCTTGGTGCAATATCAATTCTTCTTGGTCCGATGCCTGAATCCATGGCTCGAAGCCTTCTGTATCCTCTGGCTTGAAATCTAATCTTTTGACATGTTCCTCCAACCCAACATGATTCTTTCTGCTTTAATTATCTCATCCTGATCAAAGCATCCTACATCACATAAAACATAGATCAAATTATAAACACTCATCAATTGGTTTCATCATCAAAATCCGAGATTCAATAATTTCCTGGGTACGGGCAGTACCACCGCCTGTGCTGGGTGGTACCACCGCTTATGTCTGACACTAACACTACACTAGGCGGTACCACTGCCTGGGAGGTTATACTGGGCAGTACCACCACCCAGACTGGCGGTACCACTGCCTACAGCCTCTCGGAGGTTGTGTCTGGGCGATACCATCGCCTGACATAGTCTCGGAGACTGTGCCACGATGGTGCCACCTCTTGGGTCACTGTTTGGGCCTTTAATTGAGCCCAACACAATCCTTACATGAGCCCAACTAGTCCCTAATTGGGTTGGCCCAAATCCAATCCCAATTATGTGCTAACTACAAATTCTAAGACATTTTTTAAGCTAAACAAGTTTGTAAGTGAAGTTTCTTCCGGCGAGCTTCCGACGATCTTCCGGCGAACTTCCGACGATCTCTCAGCAATGTTGCAGCAGACTCCCGGCAAGCTCCTAGACTTCCCAACAATCTTCTTGGCGAGTTCGGATGAGTTTCTTTGGCAAGCTCCAGGACTTCTCGGTTCGTTCTGGTAGAACTTCCGTCGAACGTCTAAACTTTCGACGAACTCTCGAACTCTCAACGAAATCACGTTCTTGACTCCGGAACTTCATTTTGCTTTATGCCTTGCTATCGTAGTTAATCCTGCACATATAAAAACACACTTCGATCTAAACAATTAATACTAAGTATGAATCATGTTATCCGGTATGTCATTGGTCTATCGACGCTTCGTCCGATTCTTCGGCGCATCGTCCTCTCTTACAGCCTATTGCCCAATCGGCTAGTTGACCTCCGCAACTCCGATATCCTTGGTGCAATATCTGCTCTTCTTGGCCCGATGCCCGAATCTATGGCCCGAAGCCTTCTGTCGATATGTCGACCGATCCTCTGGCTCAACATCCAATCTTCTAACATGTTCCACCGGCCCAACATGATTCTTCCTGCTTTAATTGTCTCATCCTGATTAAAGCATCCTGCGTTACTCAAAATGCATATCAAATCAAAACACTTATCAATTGGTTTCATCATCAAAATCCGAGATTCAACACTAAAGATGATGCCTTTGCAAATCAAATAGAGATCTCTTTTTCAAATGACATCAAAAGGTACACATCGTAAAACTAGATCTAATTATATTTGATTTCAATCCTGGCATAAAAGTTTTTTCACATTACAAATAGCATGATTCCAGATTTTATGTTAATAATTAGTATCAAAGCCTAAGTTCTTGAGATCAAATATATTATATCTATTATTTTTGTTTACGATGCATGAATGATCCCTATTCTCCAATGATCGCAAAGCAGCAATGGTTATCATCGACCTTGTTGCGTACAACCAACGAATCTGTTGGTGCTGGAGGCTGCGCTAGGTAATGTGCCCACCGTGGCGTAGCACGTGGTAATCGTACGTGGGTAGCCTCGCACCCATGCGGTAGCCTCACGTGGACAAAACCCGCATCCATGTGGCAACCGCACAAAGGTAGACAGCGCTGACGGTAGCCACACATAGGTAGGTCATGCCCAGGCCCCAGCCTACGCGGGTAGGCTACGCCCAGGCGACGGTCGTGCGTTGGCAGCAGCCGCGGCCAACCGTGGATAGGCAACAACAACCATGCGGGTAGGAGCCACAGCGGTGCAGCCACCTGCGGGCACAGGCCACGCATGGGCGGTAACCGCGTGCTAGTAGGTAGGTCACACCGGCGGCAACCGTAAAGGCGACGACGATGCTGCAGATCATATTTTTGCTAAAAATTATAGTTTTGCCCTAAGGTTTCCCTTTGGTCAAATTATAGCTTTGCCCTTCTATACTTTATTAATATCCTTTAATTCTTTTGATAGTTCTACCATTTACAAATCTCATAATTTTAGTTTATATCTATCAAATATTTACAATTTTACCCTTATGAAATTGAGAATTTATATTTTATATTCTCAATTATAAAATTGATAAATATGAATTTATTATAATTATGATTGAATTTGATTTTAATTAAAAAATATAAATTATGATTTACTTTTATAGTTTTCTCATATGAATTATTGATTATATTTTTACATGTGGTAAATAAAATCTAATTATTGTTCTTGGATATTCATTTAGTTATTCACATGTATATATTTGAAATTATGAAATAATATTCATCTTTCACATGATGACATGATTTATATGTTATTATGATTATCATATGAGTTTTTTTCTGATTAATGTTTAATAATTATTGTGGTTATTATTCTATTATTGAACTGCTTAGCATGAATTAAATTAAAGAAATTTGATGAATATTATTTGTAACTCATCTCCCTAAGTTTTATCTAATTTGTAGCTACCAAAGTGGCCTATGTGTTAGGATCAAGAGCACTAAGAGGGGGGGGGGGGTGAATTAGTGCAGCGGAAAACTTTTGACGATTAAAACGACGTTCGTACGATAAGAACGATTTCGGTATGAAAGTCGATTCGGAAATTGCTTTAACTTAAGATCAAGCAAAGTGCAGTTAAAGTAAAGCTATGGAAGTAATTGCAGTTAAGATAGAGAACAAAATGTAAATGCAAACCGAGATTTAGAGTGGTTCGGTCAACCTTGACCTACATCCACTTTTGGCTTCCTTCTCCGATGAGGTCACCGACGTCCACTAGAGGCCTTCCTTCAATAGGCGAAGGCCAACCACCCTTTTACAGTTTCACTCCTTTTGACGGGCTTAGGAGACAACCCTTACAGATTTTTCACTCCTCTCTTGAATGATCAAAACTTTGAAGAAAAGAGGGAGAAGAACTTCTAGCCTTTTACAACACTTTTAAGCTCTCAAAATCTCAGAATAAATGCTAAGTTTCAGTGCCCTTTCATGCATGAAAGGGTGGGGTTTATATAGGCCCCAAACTGATTTGAATTTGGAGCTCAAAAATGTCATATCCCATGTTTTCGGGGTCCTGGCGGTACTACCGCCATAAATGGGCGGTACTACCACCTGACAGAGCTCGAAGACCGAGCTCGGGCAGTACCACCGCCTATTAGGGGCGGTGCTACCGCCCAGTCTCACTCGGAGACTGAGCCCAGGCGTTGCCACCGCCTGACAAGGGCGGTGCCACCGCCCAACCTCACTCCGAGGCTCGGCAGCTGGGCGGTGCCACCGCCGGCCAAGGAATTTGGGTCCGAATGGGCTGATCCATTCGGCCCAATTTGGGTCTATCAAGGGCCCAATTGCCCCAAGATTAAGTTAATGGGATCACCTCCCATTTCTAACTTAATCATCATGCTAACTATGATATTTTTCAAGACATTTACTACAACTTGCTCCGGTGCGTCAATCGCTTCTTCCGTCGAGCTTCCGGCGAACTTCCGGCGATCATCCGACGAACCCTCGGCGATGCTCCGGCGGACTTCCGGCAAACTCCTGGACTTGCGACGATCCACTTGGCGAGTTCCGATGAGCTTCTTTGGCAAGCTCCTGGACTTCTCGGATTTGTTCCCGCAGAACCTCCGATGACCGTCCGGACTTCCGTCGAACTCTCGAACCCCCAACGTGATCATAGTCTTGACTTCGGCGCAACTCCTGCTGTATGTCTTACTTTCATCGTAGTTAATCCTGCACACTTATCTCAACATATGGATTAGATAACAAATGACAATTGACTTCATCATCAAAATCCGAGATTCAACAATCTCCCCCTTTTTGATGATGATAATCAATTGATAACAGAGTTAACTTTAACTCCCCCTATCTATATGCCATACTCAAGATAAGTCATTCTTGAATTCAAAGCCTTTGAATTCAAGAGACATATTTATAAGTTAAGATTGTTTAACCTTATCAATACTTTCATCATGATTCCTATCATGATGTATCTCTCTGAAAATGATGTCAAGGCTTGACATCCATTTTCAAGTTTTACATTTCAAATGTGAATGATAGTAATGGTAGCAATTCATCATATGGTAAGATATCAACATGTGAAATTACGATGCAAGTTCTTGATATCTTAACATAATGCAAATATTTCAAGTGTTTAGCAATCATAGCATTTCTATCATCAATTTACCATATATTTCGATGCAAGCTTTTTTTAACATAATTCAAATTCAAATATGGCACTCATAGCATCAATTCATATATTTCTCCCCCTTTATCATTAACAAAAAGGAGAACGATATAAGCAAATTTTAAACACAAGTGAGTGATAGGTAATTTTTCAACAATGAGTGATAGGATACCAATTATACAAACATCTCAAGGAAAGATTAAATCACGCTTCATTTTTACAAGGATCAAGATATGTATGTGAATCAATATCCTTGCAAGTAAAAAATCTTCCTTTTTCAAGAAGGAAATTATAAGAAGGAATCATTTTATCAAATCCATTTCTCGAAAATATTTTTCACATTATAAGCCTATGAAAGATGTATTTGCTAATTGATTCCATATGTCAAAAATCAATGATATGAATCAAACTCGATATGACATATACTTATGAGAGCTACATTAAGTTCGGAAGAGAATAAGGTATCAAGAAAATCCGAAAGTAAAATTTAACACTTTCATGCATTCGGACAAGGTTTTGCTATAGATTTTCCAATATAATCATGAAGATAAATCATGCTCATTATCATGGAAATTTTTATATCCAAAACACATAATTTCCAACATATTATTAAGGTATGTAATTATGTAAAATCATCATAACAATTGAGTGATTTGATTATTGAATCAAGAAAGTCCGAAAAATAGATTTAATGAGTTCAAGCATTCGGACACATTAACATTCCTAATTCTCTTCTAATGAAATTAAATTGTTCTTCACTCAAAGGCTTTGTAAAAATACAGCTAGTTGATGTTTAGTATCAATGAACTCTATAACTATATCATGATTAGTGACATGATCTTGTATAAAGTAATATCTAATATCAATATGTTTTGTTCTTGAGTGTTGAATGGGATTCTTTGTTAAACATATAGCACTTGTGTTATCACATTTAATGGGAATATTTTTAAGATAAACTTTATAATCTTCTAAGGTGTTTTTCATCCACACAACTTGTGCACAGCATGCACTAGCTGCTATATACTCAGCTTCGGTTGTTGATAGTGCAACCGAGTTTTGTTTCTTAGATGACCAGGAAACAAGAGCATGTCCCAAAAATTGACATGTTCCTGATGTGCTTTTTCTATCTAATCTACATCCAGTAAAATCTGCATCAGCATAAGCAATTAACTCAAACTTCTCAGTTTTCGGATACCATAATCCTAGATTTGTGGTACCTTTAAGATATCTAAGTATCCTTTTAACCGCTTTGAGATGAGATATCTTAGGGTTCGATTGAAACCTAGCACAAAGTCCTACACTGAACATGATATCTGGTCTAGTTGCAGTGAGGTAAAGTAAACTTCCTATCATACCCCTATAAGTTTTTTGATCGAAGCTTTCTCCACTTTCGTCAACTTCTAACTTAGTGGATGTGCTCATAGGAGTGTTAATAGCTTTTAAGCTTTCCATATTAAATCTCTTTAGTAAGTCTAAAGCATATTTAGTTTGACTAATAAAGATGTCATTTCTTAGTTGCTTAATTTGTAAGCCTAAGAAAAAGGTTAATTCTCCCATCAAACTCATTTCAAATTCTAGACTCATGGTTTTAGCAAATGATTCACAAAGAGATTCGTTTGTAGAACCAAAGATAATATCATTAACATAAATCTGAACAATGAGAAAATTATTTTCAAAATTCTTGATAAACAATGTAGTATCAACCTTGCCTTTTGTAAAATTATTTTTAATAAGAAAAGAACTAAGTCTCTCATACCAAGCCCTTGGGGGTTGTTTTAAACCATAGAGAGCTTTAGTTAATTTAAACACATGATTAGTGAGGCTATTATTTTCAAATCCGGGAGGTTGTTCAACATAAACTTCTTCGAAAATAAAGCCATTAAGAAAAGCACTTTTAACATCCATTTGAAATAACTTAAAATTATTATTACTAGCATAGGCAAGGAGCATCCTTATGGCTTCTAATCGAGCCACAGGAGCGAAGGTTTCTTCGTAATCGATACCTTCTTCTTGGTTGAAACCTTTGGCTATTAATCTAGCCTTGTTTCTAACCACGATACCATTTTCATCTTGCTTACTTCTAAAGACCCATTTAGTACCAATAACTAAATGGTCATTTGGCCTAGGAACAAGCTTCCACACCTCATTTCTCTAAAATTGATTTAACTCATCTTGCATTGCGATAATCCATGAATCATCTTTCATGGCTTCGTCAATACATTTAGGTTCAATTTGGGAGAGAAAAGCGGCGTTGGCACAAAATTCTTTAAGAGAAGAACGTGTTTGAACCTCCTTAGATGTGTCTCCTAGAATTAGCTCCTTAGGATGAGCATCTACATATTTCCAATCCTTGGGTAAGGATGTTTCGGAAGTGGATGCATCCAAGTTGCTAGTTGGAGAAGGGGTTTCATTTAAATTCAAAGAATCAAAATTAACATCATCATCAAAATCATTTTTCTTGATTTCGAAAATCTCATTGAAAACAACATGAATGGATTCTTCTATAATTAAAGTTCTTTTATTGAAGATACGAAAAGCTTTAGAAATCGAAGAATAACCAAGGAAAATTCCTTCATCGGATTTAGCATCAAATTTTCCTAAGGCATCCTTTTCATTCAAGATAAAACACTTACACCCAAAAACTTTAAAATATGAAACATTGGGTTTTTTGTTGTTCCACAATTCATAGGGAGTTTTGGTGAGTAAGGGTCTTACTAGAACTCTATTCAAAATATAGCATGCAGTGTTTACGGCTTCGGCCCAAAAATATTTGGGTAGGCTATGTTCATTCAACATGGTTCTTGCCATTTCTTGTAAATTTCTATTTTTTCTTTCTACTACTCCATTTTGTTGAGGATTTCTTGGAGTAGAGAAGTTATGATTGTATCCATTAAATTCACAAAATTCTTGAAAATCACGGTTTTGAAATTCACCACCATGATCACTTCTAATTGATGAAATCATAGAACCCTTTTCATTTTGGACAAGTTTGCAAAACTTGGTAAAATATCTAAAGCATTCATTTTTATGTTTTAAGAAATAAGTCCATGTGTATCTACTATAGTCATCTACAATGACGAAAGCGCATTTGCTACCTCCTAGACTTGATGTAGAGATAGGTCCAAACAAGTCCATATGGATCAATTGTAAGGGCCTAGAGGTACTTATTTGATTCTTAGATTTGAAACTACCCTTAATTTATTTTCCTAATTGACAAGCATTACACACATTATCTTTGATGAACTTGATATGAGGAATTCCTCTTACAAGTTCTTTGGATGATATTTGAATGATTAGTTTCATGCTAGCATGACCTAATCTCCTATGCCAAAGCCAAGCATCCTCATTCAAAACCGTGAAACACATTTCATTACAAAGATCATTGATGTCAATAGTGTATACGTTATTTTGTTTTAATGCAATCATAGATGTGTTTTTGTATGGTTTTTCAATGATGCAAGCATTAGATTCAAATTTGACAATATATCCTTTATCACATAATTGACTAATGCTCAAGAGGTTATGTTTTAAACCATCAACTAACAAAATATCTTCAATAAAGAAGTTGGATTTGTTACCTATGGTTCCTTTGCCAATGATTTTACTCTTGTTGTTATCTCCGAAGGTGACATAGCCTTCGTCTATGCTAGTGAGCTTAGAGAATTGAGATGGATCTCCGGTCATATACCTTGAGCATCCACTATCAAGGTACCATCTCTTGCTCCTAGCTTGTGATGGTGTATGTTTCTACAAGAAAGGATTATTTTTAGGAATTCATTTACTTTTGGGTGCCTCAAAAACTGATCTAACTTGTTTATCATGTTGCATAGAATTGATTATGGTTCCTTTAGGAACCCAAATCAGTTTGTTCGGACTAGTTTTCTTGAATGGACATTGATAAGTTTTATGTCCATATTTGCAACAAAAGTTGCATTTGCTTTGGTGCCGAACATGTAAGATAGGGCCTTTTATGAAGATGGTTGGATTTTGGTGAGGACTTCTCACAAATCCGATTCCACTTCTTTTAGGAACATGACCCTTATTTATAAGGATTATGTTCAAAGACTTGCTACCAACCTCAAATTTCTTCAAGGTGTCCTTAAGTAGCAAGTTCTCCTTTTGGAGAGTTTCTAGATCATGGCATTTTATACATGGAGCTAAACTATCATGATATTCAGATTTTAATTTATCGAAATTACAAGTAAGACTATTATGCTCCTTTTTTAGCAATTTATATTTTCTACAATAGTTTTGCATTCATCAAATAAGTCATGGAAGGCATTTAATAATTCATCAAATGATAAATCTGCATTAATTAAATTGGTTACCTCCTCTCCGATGGCCATTAGGGCATAGTGAGCAACTTGCTCGGTGTTGGACTCCTCTTCTTCGGACGCGCTTGAGTCATCCCACGTTGCTTTGAGCGCCTTCTTCTTTGGTGTTCTTTTCTTGACTTGGGGACATTCACTTTTGTAGTGTCCCAGTTTCTTGCATTCGTAGCAAATAACTTGGTCCTTCTTGGGTTCAAATTTATTTTTTGTGTCATTTTTAAACTTGTTTCTTTTAATGAATTTTTTAAATCTTCTTGTTAGAAGTGCCAAGTCATCGTCAAAGTCCTCATCACTTGAGTTCTCTCTCAAGTGGTCTTCTTGAGTTCTAAGTGTCATATCCTTCCTGTTCTTTGGAAGGATGTCTTCTTGCTCTTCATGAGCTTTGCAAGTCATTTCGTAGGTCATTAATGACCCGATTAATTCTTCAAGAGGGAAGTTGTTTAAATCTTTAGCCTCTTGAATAGCAGTGACTTTAGGGTCCCAACTCTTAGGAAGGG
This sequence comes from Musa balbisiana, assembly GCA_004837865.1. Taxonomy (NCBI): domain Eukaryota; kingdom Viridiplantae; phylum Streptophyta; class Magnoliopsida; order Zingiberales; family Musaceae; genus Musa; species Musa balbisiana. The sequence goes on from CM017198.1 coordinate 20,620,636, forward strand.
ATCTTAGAATTTTATTTACGAGCTCAAAATCTGAAAAACTTTTACCGAGTCCTTTTAGACCATTGACGACATCCATGAAACGGGTGTACATGTCGCCAATAGTCTCGCTCGGTTTCATCCGGAAAAGTTCAAATGAATGTATCAAAAGGTTGATTTTTGACTCTTTCACTCTACTTGTGCCTTCGTGAGTCACTTCGAGTATATGCCAAATATCAAACGCGGTTTCACAAACCGAAACACGGTTGAACTCGTTTTTATCAAGCGCACAAAATAAGGCATTCATAGCCTTTACATTAAGAGCGAAAGTCTTCTTTTCCAATTCATTCCAATCGATCATTGGAAGAGAAGACTTCGAAAATCCATTTTTGACAAGATTCCAAATTTCAAAATCCACAGAAATAAGGAAGATCCTCATTCGGGTCTTTCAATAGGTGTAGTCCGTCCCATTGAACATGGGTGGACGTGTAATAGAGTGGCCCTCTTGATTTCCGACGTAAGCCATCTCTCTTGGGTTTTAATCCGATTGAGAGTTAACCCCGCTCTGATACCAATTGTTAGGATCAAGAGCACTAAGAGGGGGGGGGTGAATTAGTGCAGCGGAAAACTTTTGACGATTAAAACGACGTTCGTACGATAAGAACGATTTCGGTATGAAAGTCGATTCGAAAATTGCTTTAACTTAAGATCAAGCAAAGTGCAGTTAAAGTAAAGCTATGAAAGTAATTGTAGTTAAGATAGAGAACAAAATGTAAATGCAAACCGAGATTTAGAGTGGTTCGGTCAACCTTGACCTACATCCACTTTTGGCTTCCTTCTCCGATGAGGTCACCGACGTCCACTAGAGGCCTTCCTTCAATAGGCAAAGGCCAACCACCCTTTTACAGTTTCACTCCTTTTGATGGGCTTAGGAGACAACCCTTACAGATTTTTCACTCCTCTCTTGAATGATCAAAACTTTGAAGAAAAGAGGGAGAAGAACTTCTAGCCTTTTACAACACTTTTAAGCTCTCAAAATCTCAGAATAAATGCTAAGTTTCGGTGCCCTTTCATGCATGAAAGGGTGGGGTTTATATAGGCCCCAAACTGATTTGAATTTGGAGCTCAAAAATGTCATATCCCATGTTTTCGGGGTCCTGGCGGTACTACCGCCTGACAGAGCTCGGAGACCGAGCTCGGGCGGTACCACCGCCTGTCAGGGGCGGTGCTACCGCCCAGTCTCACTCGGAGACTGAGCCCAGGCGGTGCCACTGCCTGACAGGGGCGGTGCTACCGCCCACCCAGTCTTACTCGGACTCAGCCTAGGCGGTGCCACCGCCCAGCCTCACTCCGAGGCTCGGCAGCTGGGCGGTGCCACCATCGGCCAAGGAATTTGGGTCCGAATGGGCTGATCCATTCGGCCCAATTTGGGTCTGTCAAGGGCCCAATTGCCCCAAGATTAAGTTAATGGGATCACCTCCCATTTCTAACTTAATCATCATGCTAACTACGATATTTTTCAAGATATTTACTGCAACTTGCTCCAGTGCGTCAATCGCTTCTTCCGTCGAGCTTCCGGCGAACTTCCAGCGATCATCCGACGAACCCGCGGCGATGCTCCGGCGGACTTCCGGCAAACTCCTAGACTTGCGACGATCCACTTGGCGAGTTCCGATGAGCTTCTTTGGCAAGCTCCTAGACTTCTCGGATTTGTTCCCGCAAAACCTCCGATGACCGTCCGGACTTCCGTCGAACTCTCGAACCCCCAACGTGATCATAGTCTTGACTTCGGCGCAACTCCTGCTGTATGTCTTACTTTCATCGTAGTTAATCCTGCACACTTATCTCAACATATGGATTAGATAACAAATGACAATTGACTTCATCATCAAAATCCGAGATTCAACACTATGATGATAGGCTTGTAGCCACCAAAATAACCTAGAACAATAACTTATAAAATAATATTATGGAATCAAAAAAATAATATTCACAATGACACACATAATTAGGAGATTTAGATAATCCCAAAGGAGAATCTACTTCAAATAATTATGTGATAGGGTAGGATGATACTATTTTGGATATCCTTGCCGTTTATAGCTGTATACCTAAAGGTAACAACACTATTCTACAAGGATAGTATTAGTCCTCCATAGATGATCTTGAATGAACACTAGATATATCAATATTTCACCCAAATGTATAATATAGATGATATTAATAGTTTATCAAATTTTTGAAAAGCTCAAAGCATTAATGTTATTTTTTATTTTTTATTTTTGCAGTGGTACTTTGGTCCATACATTCGTATGCTTCTAGTGTCCTTATACTCTCTGGATCAAATTATTCAGAATGATTAGAGCATGTGCAATTCACACTATACGTATTATATCTTGATTTAGCATTATTTGTTGAAAAGCCTACAGACTTGACTAATGAAAGTATTATACAACAAATTAATGAAATAAAGGCTTAAGAAAGATCTAATAGGCTTAGTTTAATGTTCATAAGAATAACGATTGCAAATAGCATAAAGACTTCATTATCGATTACAACTAGCGCATAGAAATATTTAAAGGTTATTGAAAATAGATTTAAATCTACTGATAAGTCATTGGTTGAAACACTAATGAAAGAACTGACTACAACTCAGTATGATGGCACTCGAGGAATTCAGGATCACATCCTTAATATGGCTAACAAAGCTGCAAAACTTAAAATATTAGGCATGAATGTTGATGAGTCTTTCCTCATGCAGTTCATTCTCAATTCTATTCCTTCTCAATTTGGCCCATTCAAGATTCACTACAATACAAATAAGGATAAGTGGGACTTGAATGAGTTAACTAGCATGTGTGTTCAGGAAGAATTGAGATTAAAGCAAAAAAGTTCATATATGTCATGACTACTACTCAAGGAGCTGGTAATAAGAAAAGAAAATTGAAGCATTATCCATCAAAGAAATTTGTCGGGTTTGGAAATGTTAAACAGACTAATGAAAAGAAAACTTTTACAGTAAAGTATTTCTTTTATGGCAAGAAAGGATATGTGAAGAAGGACTGTATTAAACATAAGACTTAGTTCGAAAAGAAAAGTATTAACTCGACCTTTGTATGTTTTGAATCAAACATTATATAAACTCCTTCTAATACTTGGTGGATTGATTCTGGTGCTTTAACTCATGTTATCAATAATATGCAGAGATTTTTTTCAATCCGGAAACCAAAAGAACATGAAAGATTCATTATTATGGGAAATTGTCTAAAAGTAAAAGTCATATCAATGGGGACTTGTCGTCTACGCTTAGAGACGGGTTATCTGATGGATCTTGTTAACACATGTTATGTTCCTACTATTTCTAGAAATTTAGTTTCCCTATCTAGAATTGATGAGTTAGGATATTGTCTTTCTTTTGGTAATGGTAAACTCAGTATATTTTATGATTTAATAAAAGTTGGTTCTAGAATTCTGTATGATTGTTTATACAGAATTAATTTAAATCTTGAGTTTGCAAAGACATTATGGACCCTACAATCAAGTGTTGGATTGAAATGTAGTTTTAATAATGAAAGATCTTTTATATTGTAGCATAGATAATTGGGACATATCTCCAAGGAAAGAATTAAAAGATTAATGAAGGATAATATTTTGAAACATTTAGACTTTACAGATTTTGATGTTTATATATATTGCATTAAGAGAAAGCAAACTAAACATATAAAGAAAAATAGCACAAGAGGTAAAGGACTTAGATTATTCATACTGATATCTACAGACTACTCCATATTCTTTGTTTTAGTGGAGAAATGTGTTTCATCACATTTATAAATGACCTGTCCAGATATGGCTATGTTTATCTAATACATGAAAAATCTAAAGCTGTTGATACTCTTGGAGTGTACATAAATGAGGTCGAGAGATAATTAGATAGAAAAGTTGAAATTGTTAGATCTGGCGGGGTGATGAATTTTATGGCAAACATAATGAATCTGGTCAGAATATTAGTCCTTTTACTAGATTCCTAGAATAACGGGGTATTTGTGCTCAATATATATTACTAAGTGTGCCATAGTAGAACGGTGTTACTGAAAGGCTAAATCGTACTCTTATTAATATAGTTAAGAGCATGATGAGTTATTCCTCTGTACTTGAGTCGACGTGAGGTGAAGCTCTTAGGACAGCTATGTACATCTTAAATAAAAATCTCGAATGATTAATTTTGATATTGAGGAGATTCAGATTAATTCTCCCATAGCATCTCCTATTCAAGAGATTGTTATTCCTCAAATTAATGAGAGCATTAACAAGGGTGAATAACAAAATAATATTGAAGAACTTGTTAGAGCTAGCCCCAGGATATTTACCTAAAAAGGTAATTTGGCAATCCAAATAGACAATAAAGCAGAGAAAAAATAAAAGAGAGACGAGAACACCAAAACACCAAATTTACGTGGTTCGGTCAATTGACCTACATCCACGGACAGAGGAGCAAATCACTACTATATAAGAGGGACAATTACAAACGCCTTAAGAAGATGTTCCTAGGCCATAAAACACCGAAGAATACTAAACAAGAAAAAACCCAAACTATAAGCCCAAACTATTTAACTGAGTGTGGACTTAAACCCAAAGTAAACACTTAGGTTTTTCTTGTTATGCACTTGACTTCAACGCTCAAGCCCTTATTTATAGGTTAAATAGGAGATACCAAGATTGATTTTCCTGATGTGGGACTATGTGGGACTTGTCAAACTAACAAATCTCCACCTTGGCATGTCCCAACAAAAAACAAAACTTGCTCCACCTTCTTCACAAAAGCCCTAACGGGCAATCACCAACAATGAACACCAACCAAGTCCAAGCACTGCTTGAACTTGTAAATCGGAAGAGGCTTCGTAAGCATATCAGCTGGATTGTCCTTCGTATGAATTTTCTGAACAAGGACCTTTCCCTCAGCAATGGTATCTCGAATAAAATGAAACTTCACATCGATGTGTTTCGTCCTCTCATGATACATCTGGTCTTTAGTCAAATGAATAGCACTTTGACTATCACAATAAATTGTAGTAACACCTTGATGCAAACATAATTCGCCGTACAAACCTCTTAACCATAAGACTTCTTTGATCGCCTCTGTTACTGCCATATATTCTGCCTCTGTAGTAGATAAAGCCACGACAGGTTGTAAGGAAGCTTTCCAACTAACTGCACAACCACCAATGCAAAATGCATAGCCTGTCAAAGATCTTCGTTTATCAAGATCCGCAACATAATCAGAGTCGACGAAACCAACCAAAGTGTCACGATTTTTCCCAAACTCCAAACAAGCATCTGAAGTCCCTTGCAAGTATCTGAGAATCTACTTCACAGCCTGCCAATGTGTTTTACCCGGGCGAGACATATATCTACTAACCACACTGACTGGTTGTGAAATATCTGGACGAGTACAAACCATTGCATACATAATACTGTCGATGGCATTGGAATATGGAACTTGCGCCATATATTCTTCCTCTTCAACTGACTGTGGTTGACTGTGGTGACTGAGCAGTAGATAGCTTAAAATGGCTAGCAAGAGGAGTACTCACTGGCTTAGCATTTTTCATGCCAAACCTCTCCAAGACTTTCTCGAGGTAATTTTTCTAGGTCAGAAATAATTTTCCAACTCCTCGTTCTCTTTTGATTTCCATGCCAAGAATTTTCTTAGCTGCTCCCAAATCTTTCATTTCAAATTCAGTACTTAGTTGCATTTTCAAAGTGTGAATTTTTGATAAATTCTTAGCTGCAATAAGCATGTCATCAACATAAAGTAACAAATATACAAAAGAGCCGTTAGTTAACTTCCGGAAGTAGACACAGCTATCATACATGCTCCTCGTGTAACCTTGACTTAACATAAAAGAATCAAACCTCTTATACCATTGTCTTGGAGACTGCTTCAATCCATACAAAGATTTCTTTAACAAACAAACATGGTCTTCCTTACCGTCAACTTCAAATCCATGAGGTTGCTCTATGTAAATTTGTTCTTCACCATGTAAGAAAGCTATCTTAACATCAAGTTGCTCCAATTCCAAATCATACATGGCAACTAAAGCAAGCAAAACACGAATAGAGCTATGTTTAACAACAGGTGAAAATACGTCATTAAAATCAACACCATGTACCTGACTATAGCCCTTTGCAACCAATCGTGCTTTGTACCTTGCATCTTCAACCCCTGGAATTCCTTCCTTTCTTTTGAAGACCCATTTGCATCCAACAATTTTCTTACCCGAAGGTGCCTTTACAAGATCCCAAGTTCTATTCTGATGGAGAGATTCAATTTCTTCATTCATCGCAATCAACCACTTAGCGGAATTTCACAAGAAACTGCATCTGAGTAGGAAGTAGGTTCACCAACTTCACTTGTTTCTTCTGCAACAGACAAAGCATATGCAACCAAATTTGCATATCTTTGTGGTGGTCGAATATCTCTCCGTGGTCTATCCTTGGCTATGGAATATTGCTCTTCCTCTGGATCATCTTTGTAGTAGACTCGGGACCATCTACTGGCATTCTTTTAGTAGAAGAGTTCGATTGAAAAGAATCTGAACTACCAATCTCAAGCTCCACCTGCTTCTGTGCACTATCATTTGTACAAATAGTAGATTCTTTTTTGGAAGATAACATAGACAATTCATCAAAAGTAATATCTCTACTGATTATAAATTTTGGGGATTTGGGATCAGAATACCATAATCTGTATCCTTTCACCCCAGAAGCATATCCAAGGAAAATACAATTTTTAGCTCGAGGTTCTAATTTTCCTTCATTTAAATGCATGTATGCTGGACACCCAAAAATTTTAAATCAGAGTAATCAGCAGGAGTACCTGACCAAAATTCCTCCGGAGTTTTAAAGTTAAGTGCTGTAGAAGGAGCGCGGTTGACAACGTAACAGGCCATATTAATCGCCTCTGCCTAAAAGTCTTTTGTCAATCCAGCATTAGAGATCATACACCTTGCTCTCTCCAAGAGTGTTCTGTTCATACGTTCGGCCACACCATTTTGTTGAGGTGTCATCCTAACAGTGCGATGCCAAACAATTCCTTCATTTTTGCAGAATTCATCAAAGTCACCTTCACAAAATTCCATGCCATTATCTGTTCGAAGCCGCTTAATTTGTTTACCTATTTGTTTCTCAATCAAAGCCTTCCATTGTCTAAAGGTTAAAAAAACATCATTTTTATGCTTCAGAAAATAAACACAAAGTTTCCTGAAATAATCGTCAATGAAAGTCAATATATACTTGGCACCACCTTTAGACTGAACACGAGCTGGACCCCAAATGTCTGAATGAATATAGTCAAGAGTACCTTTCGTTTTGTGAACTGCCGGAGAATTAAAGCTTACTCTTTTTTGCTTTCCAAAAATGCAGTGTTCACAAAAATCCAATGGCCCAGTACTTTGTCCGCAAAGCAGACCCCTTTTACTCAATATGCTCAAACTTTTTCACTCATATGACCCAAACACATATGTCATAATTTGGTTATGTCAGAATCAGACAATGATGATGATGACGAGACTGCAACCGAGCCTGTGACAGTAGTTCCCTGCAAAATATACAAGCTACCAGACCTACAAGCTTTCATAACAACAAGGGCACTTCTAGAAACTTTCATAACTCCACCTTCAGCTGTGTATTTACACCCAAGAGCCTCTAGGGTGCCTAAAGAGATAAGATTCTTTTTTAAATCAGGAACATGTCTAACATTAGTGAGCGTCCTCACAATACCATCATGCATTTTAATTCGAATTGTGCCTTTACCAACAACATCACATGCGGCATTATTACCCATCAAAACAATTCCACCATTACAAGATTCATATGTGGAAAACAAATCCCTATTGGGACACATGTGATAAGAACAACCCGAATCTAAAATCCATTCATTTTTAGACCTTGTCCTATCATCAGTAGCAAAGAAAATATTTCCAAAATTCTCATCAGCTGCTACACTAGCTTCAGCGGACTCAGTAGTTTTCTCAACAATTTTTCCCTTTTGCTTTAATTTATTTTTCAATTTAAAGCAATCAACCTTAATGTGCCCCATTTTATGATAATATCTGCACTCCAAATTTCTATATCTGGATTTAGATCTAGGTTTAGATCTACTACTATCAAATTCTCTTTTATCCATTCTACCCCTGACAATCAGACCCTCAACCTGATTCCCTTTACTTTCCCCAGTGATATCCCTGTCTATCTGCTCCTTAGATTTTAATGCAGATTTAATTTCCTGATACGAAATTGTTTCTTTTCCATAAATCATAGTATCACGGAAATACTTGAAGGATTGGGGAAGAGAACACAAAAGCAATAGGGCCTTATCCTCGTCATCAATTTTTGCATCTATATTCTCCAAATCCATAACTAAGGAATCAAACTTATCAAGATGTGAGAGTATAGATGTACCTTCAGTCATCCGAAGCATATACAAACTCTGCTTCAAGTAGAGACGATTCTCCACTGTCCTCTTCATATACAAGGCTTTAAGTTTGTCCCACATGCTCTTAGTCATAATCTCCGTAGCTACCTCCTATAAAACCTCATCAGAGAGATTTAGAATAATGCTTGATCGAGCCTTCTTATCCATAACCGCAAGATCTTCCTTTGTCGTACCATCTGGAATATTCTTTGCTCCCTGTAGTGCCAAATCAACTCCGTCTTGAACCAGAATGGCCTCCATTTTGAGTTGCCACATGCCGAAGTTGACATTTCTGTCGAATTTCTCGACGACGATCTTTGTTATTGTCATCGTTACCAAAAGATCCCGAAACCAGGCTCTGATACCAGTTTGTTAGAGCTAGCCCCAGGATATTTACCTAAAAAGGTAATTTGGCAATCCAAATAGACAATAAAGCATAGGAAAAATAAAAGAGAGACGAGAACACCAAAACACCAAATTTACGTGGTTCGGTCAATTGACCTACATCCACGGACGAAGGAGGAGCAAATCACTACTATAAAAGAGAGACAATTACAAACGCCTTAAGAAGATGTTCCTAGGCCATAAAACACCGAAGAATACTAAACAAGAAAAAACCCAAACTATAAGCCCAAACTATTTAACTGAGTGTGGACTTAAACCCAAAGTAAACACTTAGGTTTTTCTTATGGTACACTTGACTTCAACGCTCAGGCCCTTATTTATAGGTTAAACAGGAGATACCAAGATTGATTTTCCTGATGTGAGACTATGTGGGACTTGTCAAACTAACAGAACTCTCATATGATGTTGATATTGTCGTTGATGATCTTGTAGAACAATCACAATTGGTAGCTTTGAGAAGATCTCGAAGAAAAATAAAACATGTCATTTCAAATGATTATATGGTATATCTACAAGAATCAGATTATGATATATTAATAAAAAGAGACCCCTTATCGTTTTCATAAGTCATAGAAAGTAACGATTCTAAAAAATGGTATGATGCAATGAAAGAAGAGTTAAAATCAATAGTTAAGAATGGTGTTTGGGAACTCATTGAATTGCCCAATAATTATAAAAGAGTCGGTTGTAAATAGGTCTTTAAGACAAAATGTGACTCAACGGGCAATATTGAACGATATAAAGCCAGATTTATGGCCAAAGGTTTTTCTCAAAAAGAAGGCATCGACTATAACAAGATTTTTTCTTCAGTTTCTAGAAAGGACTCATTGAGAATCATCATGATATTAGAAGCTTGTTATGATCTTGAGTTATATCAAATGGATGTGAAAATAATATTTCTGAATGGGGATCTGGATGAGAAGATCTATATGGAACAACTTGAAGGATTCATAGAAAAGGGAAAAGAAAGTTGGGCTTATAAACTTAAGAAATCCATTTATGACCTTAAGCAAGCTTCTAGACAATGGTATATAAAGTTTCATAATATCATTAGTTCCTTCGGATTTAAGGAAAACACTATTGATTAGTGCATATATCTGAAGGTAAGTGAGAGCAAGTTTATTATATTGGTCTTATATGTGGATGATATTTTACTTGCCAATAGTGATCTTGGTTTATTACATGAAACCAAGATATTTCTCAACAAAAACTTTAAAATGGTTGATATGAATGAGGCAGCCTATGTTATTGGCATTGAGATATTCATAGATAGATCTTAAAGATTATTAAAATTGTTTCATAAAGGATATATTAATCGTATCTTGGAGAGATTTAATATGCAGTTTTACTTAGCTGATATACCTATTACTAGAGGTGAAAAATTCAGTCAAACCCAGTACCTAAAAATTGACTTAAAAAATAATCAAATAAAAAATATTTCTTATGGGTGTGCAGTTGGAAGTCTATTATATGCTCAAACATATATAAGACCAAATATCAATTTTGCAATTGCAATATTGGAAAGATACCAAAGCAACCCATGAATGGATCATTGTAAAGCTGCAAAGAAAGTAATGATATATCTGTAGGAGATGAAAGATTATATGCTCACATATAAGAGATTAGATTAGCTTGAAGTGATAAGATATTCAGATGCTGATTTTGCAAATTGCCTCGACAGTAGGAAATCCACTTCAGGATTTGCATTCATATTAGCTAATGGGGCAATTTCTTGAAAAAGTACAAAGCAATCGCTTATTAAATCATCAACAATGGAAGCTGAATTTGTAGCATGCTTTAAGGCCATAAATCAATCTTTATGGCTGCGATATTTCATCTTAAGACTTAGTGCGATCGACTCAATTGTCAGGCTACGGAAGATATTTTGTGATCACACCATAGTAGTTTTCTTCTCTAAAAATGATAAGCACTCTAGTGGTTCCAAGCAAATCGAGATAAAGTACTTGGTGGTAAGAGAAAGAGTCCAGAAACAATAAGTATCAATTAACAACCTGAGCATCACTATGATATTATTAATCCATTAACAAAAGCTTTATAGTATAAAATATTTAAAGAACATATTCTTAGAATGAGACTTGTGAGTAAATCATAAAAGATATGATGATGCATGTTTAGATGGATGCTATTATTGATAATTTTCTTGTTTAATTAAAGTTATTTATTTCTATTATCCTGTTGACATTTATGTTTATACATATTATAGTTGAATATAATAACATGATTATCTTGACAAGATAAATTACATGGGTCATTATGGACTATATTAAGAAAGACTAACAATATTGTGGTATATAGAAGGGAATATGACATTGATGATATACAACCGCTATAACTCGCATTAATAGTTGGACTTAATATAGTATTGTTTTTTTATTGAATTTATTGACTTGTTTTAAAATTATTTTTAAATAAATTTTATTTATTAATTTTGATTTTGAATATATTTTTATATCTTATCAATTAATGGGCTAAGTAGAAGAATGTTAGATTTTGTGACCCTTTATAATTGGATAAGATATATATAATATAATTAATTAGATTGTGATGACATATATTGGCTAATAAAAAAAATCTACTTAAATCAAATCTAGTTCTCTTGCATATTGATGGCGATCTTGGATCTAAAGACGATGCCTTTGCAGATTAAACAGAAATACTTTTTTAAGATGACATCAAAAGGTACGCATCGTAAAACTAGATCTAATTATATTTGATCTTAATCCTAACATAAAAGTTTTTTCATATTACATGTAGCATGATTATAGATTTTATATTAACAATCATATCATACATCTTTGCTACGTAAAATATACATACCAGATTAATTAAGTTATTTACATTGTGTTCAACTTATCTCTCTTTTTTTATTTGATTTGTAGTGGCAACACTTTCTTTGCTCTAGAGTTTTCAATACACAACCCAACCCAAAAAATATGTTATGTAGTTATTATCATCATAGTCAATTAGAAAGACATGAAATCACCAAAAACCTACCTTATCCTCAAGAATACACTACCAAATTAAGTCCATGCAATTCCTTTTTTTTTTCTTTTTGTATTCGACGAGGAAATGCTAAGTAGTTACTTCTCCTTATACACCTTCATACTATAAGAAATGCAATCATTATCTTCCTACTCTTCGTATATGGTCGTAGAAAAGGAGTATGAAACACAAAAATGCACCACAAATCAGAGCTGCACCTTGTTAACTAGGGAGAAATCATGACCACCACTATTCAATCAATTATAAATCAAATTCTACTTACAAATCAAATTTTAAATGTTTCAAATATCACAAATATAAACTTGATCATTTTGAATATCATATAAATTTAAAATATCATAAAAAAATCCAATGATGTGTTATCTCAAAAAGAAGAATTATGATGTTCAAACACAAATTATATTGATACACAATCAAACCAAAGTGAAACTCAAGGTCCATTCAAGCTTAGGTTAATAAGCCGTCAAATTTTTTAACAACCAATTTGACTAGCACTTTTATTTTATGTTTATGTTAATATGAGCTTCTACTCATCCTCACAAAATTAATACAGGAAGGAATTGTTTCATATCATTTTATATCTTTATCATCTATGGCCTTTCCATCAATAATTAAGATCAATCTTTCATTTTTCGTTACCCTGTTTTTTTTTCTCTCTCTTCTTCTTTTCTATATAAAAGAAGAAATAATATTTTATAACTGAACACATATTCTTCTAATTCACTCGACTCGACAAATCAATTGGATCGAACAAAGCCGAGTCTGACTTAGTTGGTGGATTAAGTCATATCTTACATCAAATTAGGATATCCAATCTAAATCGTAGAATTAGTGGCATCTTTCTAAGATTCATGCTTTCTTGGGCAAGTACTGTTTTTAATTACATCTACAACTCTCCGAGGGAAGTGCGTGCCGGTGGTAAACAGATGAAACCATTGTGTTTTGACTATATGCCTATGAAATGCATATTTTGTGGCTTGATCTACTTAATCTAATTTATGGTAAATATGATTTATATTATCAATACTTTTTTGCTCGCATGATACTTTCTTATGTAAGATTTGAAAATAAATTATTTTATTTTTTTATCAATATAATTGCATCTAAAGGCTCAGTATAGATTTTATTTGAATGATCAATAATCTCATAAGCTTAAATTTATGCGTGAATTCGAGTAATAAAAAATTTAAGATAACATCAGAACATGTTGTGGGTTCGGATTATATATCTATATATTCATCTCTATTTCATCGATATCTAATTAAAATTTATGTAATATTATATTCATCATTTTATTTGACTTGTGTTATACATTTAATCTCAATTTTCTGCCTCCGGTCTGATTTGCATTTTACTGTATATGGGATAAAAAATTAGAGTAAAAGTTAGCAAACAGGTCAACACTGGTAGGCTAAAATATGTCGGTACATTATTATACTTATCTTGCATTTTTGCCGTCCTTTTCTTCCTTTTGTCTTCAACATGCAATCAATCAATTCACGTGATTCTGCCCTTTACTCCTCTCTCTCTCTCTCTCTCTCTCTCTCTCTCTCTCCCTCCCTCCCTCCCTCCCTCCCTCCTTTCTTTACTTCAACCACCGACCACAAGTGAGTGAGATGAGATCTCCATCTACCATAAATAAAAGCTTACACCCCCTTCGCTTTCCACGCTTGGCTTCTCTTCTCTTCTCTGTTCGAGAAACAGTCGCCATTCCCCATTCTAAAGATGACCACCGTGTCAACACTTAGTAGTAGCAGCAGAGGAAGAAACAAACTCCTCCTCTCATGCATCCTCTTCGCTTCACTCTTCTTGCTGCTACTGGCGTTGCCCAATGTGCCGAAACCAGTGGCTCACCACCACCAGCTCCATGTACATTCTCGCCTCCAAGCCGCCGCCGCCGCAGACCACTGCGACAGCACCCTGTACCCGGACCTCTGCGTCTCCACCCTCTCTACCATCCCGGACTTGCACGCCAAGTCCCTCCCCGAGGTCATCTGCGCCTCCGTCAACACCACCGCCGCCGCTGTCCGTAACGCCGCCAAGAACTGTACCAACTTCCTCCACCGCCGCGGCTACCTAGACCCCCGCCAGCGCCTCGCCGTCACCGACTGCCTCGACCTCTTCTCGCAGACCCTCGACGAGCTGGGCGCCGCCTCCGCGGCCCTTGCCGCCGACCCCGCCGCCCACGTCGACGACGTCCAGACGGTACTCTCCGCCGCCATCACCAACCAGTATACCTGCCTCGATGGCTTCGCCTACGTGGGACGCGGCGGTGGCTATCGCCCTGTCATCGAGCGGCGGCTCTACCACGTGTCCCACCTCGTCAGCAACTCCCTCGCTATGGTAAAGAGGATCCGCCGGCGGCGGGCGTCACGGCCCTGGCGCGAGGCGCTGGAGGGGTACGGGGAGGCTTGGGTGTCGGCGAAGGACCGGAAGCTGCTGCAAGCACCGACCAACGCCACGATCCCGGACCTGGTAGTGGCCAAGGACGGGAGCGGCAACTTCACGACGATAAGCGACGCGGTGGCGGCGCCGCCGAATAACACGGACACGAGGTTCGTGATCTACGTGAAGGCGGGGGTGCACTTCGAGAACGTGGATGCGGGGGCTGTTGATCTGCAACAGCATCAGGAACATAAGTAGGTAGCTCTAACATTTTCACAATATATTGTAGGAGTATGGATAGAGCTGCCTTTGAGCTCCTTGAGGAGATTTGTGACCCAATTGAGTTCAGCAACAACGATAGCAATAGCATAATATTTAACTTCAGTTGTAGACCGGGCCATTATCTTTTGCTTCTTAGAACTCTAACTGATTGAATTAGACCCAAGAAAGATGATATACCCTGACATGGAGGTTTTATCGTCAAAGTTTTCCTATCCAATCAGCATCAGCAAAGGCATGGAAATGAAGTTGAGTGGTTTTGCGGAGAAAGAGACCATGATTAAGAGTCCCTTTATGATACTGTAAAATTTGTTTAACCGCAGACCAATGCATAGTAGAAGGCTGGTGCATGTATTGAGATAATTTATTAACTACAAATGAGATATCTGAACGGGTGAGAGCCAAGTATTTGTCGGTATTGAGTTGAATTCGTGATAGAGCTGCCATCACATAATTTGAGTGATTCACTAGTAGAGATAGAAGTAGCAACTTCTTTCATATCCTGCATATTTATCTTTGATAATAAGTCTTAAATATACTTTCTCTGTGTAAGGAGGATACCTAAGGATGTAAATGTTGCTTCCATTCCCAGAAAGTAGCTCAAGGGTCCTAAATCTTTGAGGGAGAATCGATCAACCAATTGCTTTAAAAATGTCTAAATCTCCAAGGGATCATTGCCTGTAACAATAATATTATCTACATATACTAGAAGATATATTGTATTTCCATGTTGTTGTCATAGGAATAAAGAGGTATCAGACTTGGAGTTGAT
This sequence comes from Musa balbisiana, assembly GCA_004837865.1. Classification (NCBI taxonomy): domain Eukaryota; kingdom Viridiplantae; phylum Streptophyta; class Magnoliopsida; order Zingiberales; family Musaceae; genus Musa; species Musa balbisiana. The sequence continues at coordinate 20,635,950 of CM017198.1, forward strand.
GAAGCCAATTGATATCAAAAACGATCCAAGTTCAGTATACCAAGCTCTTGGAGTTTGATGGAGTTCATAAATGGCTTTTTGTAATTTGCAGACATGTCTGGGATACTGGTGATGGACAAAGCCAGGGGGTTGCTGCATAAAGACATCTTCAGTTAGTCCCATGTAAAAAGGCATTGTTAACATCCAATTGTCGTAAGTGCCAACCTCTGGAGATAGTCAAACTTAGAATAAGCCGAATTGTTGTGGGTTTAACTACAAGACTAAAAGTCTCTGTGAAGTCAACTTCAGGTTGTTGATGAAACCCTTTGACTACTAATCGTGCTTTATATCGAGCAACGGACCCGTTAGGGTTCCGCTTAATTCGGAAGACCCATTTATACCCGATGATGTTTTGTATATGATGAAAAGGTACAAGAGTCCATGTAGGTTATGGAGAAGAGCATCATATTCTTCACACATGGCTTTACGTGATTCACTATTCGACCTTTATAGCGTAAGTCCACCGAATCCCAACTATAATTTGGGACAGATCCTAGGGCTTCTTCTAAGTTTTTAATGATGTTTTGGATCTCAGGATTATCTGAGCATTCCCTTATGATAACTTCCAAAGTCTCGCAAATAGGAATAGAAATAGCTACTAGTTCAACTTGTTCTCGAAGGCGTGAGAGGGCATTTGCTACTAAATTCTCAGTCCCCTTTTTATAAACGATCTCATAATCGAATCCCAGTAGCTTTGTGACGCATTTCTACTGCCCTGAAGAAGAAATCTTTTACTCTAGAAAATATTTGAGGCTTTTGTGATTAGTGCATATTTGAAACCGTCGACCAATTAGGTAGGGTCTCTATTTTGTGACTGCATGTATTATGGCTAGCATCTCCTTGTCATAAATAGATAAACTTAAATAGGAAGGGGAAAGAGCCTTACTAGCGTAAGCGATAGGCCGACCTTCCTGCATTAATACAGCCCCTATTCCAACTCCAGAAGCATTAGATTCAATCACAAACAACTTATTAAAATCGAGTAAAGCAAGCACGGGTGTAGTAGTCATTGCAATTTTCAAGAATTGAAATGCCTGAGTTGCCTCTTCTGACCATCTGAATGCATCTTTCTTTGGAAGTGACGTCAAGGGGGCACTACTTTTGCTATAATTCTTTACAAACTTTCGATAATAGCCTGTTAGTCCCAAGAACCCCCTTAAAGCTTTGATTGACTTTGGAATTGGCCAGTCTGTCATCACTTGGATTTTTTAAGGATCAACTGCAACACCCTTTTGAGATATGATATGGCCGAGGTACTTAACCTCAAGTTGCCTAAAACTGCACTTGGATGTCTTGACAAAAAGACCATGCTCATGAAGAATATTAAAGATAATTTGTAAATGTAATAAATGACTTTCTAGGGAAGGACTATATATTAAAGTACGATTGGTATGAAACTTTCCACGGAATTCCTTCATGGGAGCAGTTCAAAAGAGGGCTTTTTGTTCGCTTTGGCCCATCCGAATATGAGAATGTTGATTGTCAGCTCGTCAAAATTTGTCAGACTTCTACAGTGTTAGAGTATCAGAGTAGGTTTGTAAGATTATCAAATCAAGCTAGAGATTGGTCGGACCGATAACTTCTGGATACATTTATTGAAGGGCTTATTCCAGAGATCCGGTGTGAAGTTAAGGCTCGTTTGCATATCTACATGAGAAAAAAATTAGCAATGAAAGATCAACAAGGGGTTTGTACTATGATGAAAAATGGAGTATAGAGCACCGATATAAACAATGATAACTTTTGATGATTGAACCAATTGGAGAGGAGCCGAAAGCTAAGAATGTGGACTCCGATCATGAAAGTATAAATTCTAATGAAGATGTTGAACCTACCATACATACAATGCATACATTAGCCGACTACTCTAACCTGCAAACTATGAAAGTTGGCGGAACTCTGGAGCATTAGCCTATTATAGATTTGATTGATATTGGTAGCACTAACAATTTTATGGATAGTGAGACTGTTGACCGATTGGCCCACCACATTAAAAACTATGACAGATTTGAAGTAAAGATCGTTGATGGACAGATTTTCACTTGTGATAGCAAAGGTTCAAAGATAAAATTGATTGTATAGGGCCAACAGTTTCTTGCAATGATTACTACACTGAAAGATCGACCTGTTGCTTATACTATCAAAAGGTGGAGACCATACTTACTTGATCGATGAGTTGTGATGCGTTGCAGATAGTCTATGACTAAAGAGAAGCTCCCCGAGATTGATACTGCTCAGCCTTGAGGACAAGGTTGATTTGAAGAGGAAGGAACTGTTAGGACCCTTTTTCTGAGCTTTTGAATAATATTTATTAAGTCTATTTAGTCTAGTTGTTTATTGAGTCTGTTTAGTTTAGTTAGAGTCGGGTAGAGGTTTATTTAATATTTATTTATAATTAAGAGTCTTGGTGGACTATAGGTGGAACTCTATAAATAGTAATGTAACCCTTTCTTTGAATCAATGAATCAATTAATAAAATGTTATTCCACTTTGTGGATAAACCCTAGGAGGCTGATCCCCTCGAAGTGATCAAGGAGGGTTGATCCCCTCGAAGTAATCAAGGAGGGTCGATCCCCTCGAAGCGATCAAGGAGGCCGATCCCCTCGAAGCGATCATTATCATTCCCTTTTCTTCTTTTTCTTCCACAATAAGACCTTAGGGTCTTATCATTTGGTATCATAGCCTTACCATTGTTGAATCTCAGATTTTGATGATGAAACCAATTAATAGTGTTTATGTTTTAATCTGCATTTTGAGTGACGCAGGATGCTTCGATCAGGATGAGACAATTAAAGTAGGAAAAATCATATTGTGCCGGAGGAACATGTCAGAAGATTAAATGTCAGGCCGATGGATCGGTCGATGTATTGATAGAAGGCTTCGGGCCATGGATTCGGGCATCAGGCCAAGAAGAGCGGATATTGCGCCAAGGATATCGGAGTTGTGGAGTCAACTGGCCGATTGGGCAATAGGCCGCAAAAGAGGACGAAGCGCCGAAGAATCGGACAAAGCGTCGAGGGACCAATGATATGTCGGACAACATGATTAATGCTTAGTATTAATTATCTAGATTGAAGTTTGTTTTACATGTGCAGGATTAACTACGATAGCAAGGCATGAAGCAAAATGAAGTCCCAGAGTCAAGGATGAGATTATGTTGGGAGTTTGAGAGTTCGTTGGAAGTCCGAACGTTCGTCGGATGTTTTGCGGGAACCAGTTGAGATGTCGCGGAGCTTGCCAGAGAAGCTTGACAGAACTCGCCAAGAAGATCATTGTGAAGTCTAGGAGCTTGCCGGGAGTCCACTAGAACATTGCCGAGAGTTTGTCGGAGGTTCGCCGAAAGATCGCCGGAAGCTCGCCAGAAGAATTGACATAGGGATTTGTTTAGCTTAGAATATGTCTTAGGAATCGTAGTTAGCACGTAATTGGGATTGGATTTGGGTCAACCCAATTAGGGGCCATCTAGGCCCATGTAAGAATTGTGTTGGGCATAATAAGATGCCCAAACAGTGCCCAAAGAAGTCTCACTATCGTGGCACAGTCTTCGAGACCGTGTCAAGCGATGGTACCGCTAGTCTAGGTGGTTGTACCACCCCTGGCAGGGTGCTAGGCAGTGGTACCACCCAGCACTGGCCCCCAGGCGGTGGTATCACCCAAGACAGTGTCAATCAAACTGACACTGGGTAGTGGTACGGCCCGTGCCCGGGGAACTCGGGATGGGAAAGATTTAGGCTCCAAGTTTTAATCAACTTGAAGCCTATAAATACCCCTCCCATCCCTGGTTAAAGCATATAAGAAAAGAGCATTCAAAAGTGAAAAAACTCTGTTGTAATCTCTTTAGAATCCTCCTCCTTGAGGCTAAGTGTTAGAATAGCTTAAGAGGAGAGTGAGTGCTTGTAAGGGTTATCTCCTAAACCCGGTAAAAGGAGAAGAGGGGTGTAAGAAGGAGTTGGTCTTCGCCTATTGAAGGAAGACCTCTAGTGGATGCCAGTGGCCTCGACGGAAGAGGAATCGGAGGAGTGGATGTAGCTCACGATTGACCGAACCACTATAAACTACCGTCTTCTCTGGTTTGCATGTACTCTCTACTGTTTATCTTTACTGCAAACCTCTTCAATAGCTTACTGCCTTCTATTTATTTACGAATGTGTTTCAAAGTTAAGTTTCCGAAATCGCTTTTACATCAGAAACGATTTTATCGTACGAAAGTTTTTAAACCGTTGTTATCTTATCATTGCACTAATTCAACCCCCCCCCCCCCCCCTCCCTCTTAGTGCTCTTGATCCTATAACACCCAAATAGAAATGGTTCTTTTCGGCTTTCAAGAGGGTCTCTCTCTCATTCGTCCTCCCTTTTTCAATGGGACAGACTACACTTATTGGAAAACTCGAATGAGAGTTTTCTTGCTTTCATTGAATCTTGATTTATGGCACATAGTCGAATTTGGTTTTCAAATGTCTTCTCTTCCAATGAACCATTGGAATGATTTGGAGAAGGTTTTTTTTCTAAATGCAAAGGCTATGAATGCCTTGTTTTGCGCCTTCGACAAAAACGAGTTTAATCGGGTTTCTACTTGCGAAATGACTTTCGACATTTGGCATATTCTTAAAACCACTCACGAAGGCACAAGTAGATTAAAGGATTCAAAAATCAACTTTTTAATCATGATTTTGAACTTTTTCACATGAAACCAAGTGAAATCATTATTGACATGTACACCCATTTTACGGATGTCGTCAATGGTTTAAAAGCTCGTGGTAAAAGCTTTTCAAATTTTGAACTCGTTAACAAGATTTTATGATCACTTTCTAAGACTTGGGATTCAAAAGTAACGGCTTTACAAGAATCAAAATATTTAAATATTTTTCCACTTGAAGAACTTATCGGTACATTGATGACATATGAAATGGTGCACAATGCACATGATGAACATGATGAACAAAACCACCTTCCAAAGACCATGAAGGATTTGGGACATAGAACACATGAAAACCACTCGAGCATAAGCTCAAGTGATGGTGAACTTGAACTTTCAATGAAAATTATGAAACGAAAATTTAAAAACAAAAAGAACGTAACTACTTGCTTTGAATGCAAGAAGAAGAACAAAAATTGGGATGAATCGGGCTCCTCCGAAGATGAGGAGAAAATCAAGAAAGGCAATGTGGCAAACTATGCCTTAATCGCTTTCAATGATGAGGTAATCGAAATCCCCCTAATTTACTTCAAAATTACATGATCCTTTTCATGATTCATTTTTTTTATTTAGTTTTGAATTAATTTTCTTGAAAATTAAATGTTTAAAAATAAAATTACAAAAATATGATCATGTAATTTTGAAAATGATAATGAAAATTACATGTTTTATGTTAATGTAATAAAATGTTAGATATAAATCTAATGATTGGACACATAGTAAGATTAATCTTATGTATGTGCTTGAAAAGCAAGAATGTGTATTTTGATGATTTCCATATTGCTTTTCAATGACGATGCATGGCTTTCATATGAAAAATTTGAGCATATTTATATAAAATCAATCACATAAAAAAATAAATCATTTTTTTTGTCTAAAGAAACAATAATGTGTATCATATTGATTTTCGTATTGATTTCTTATTTTGATTGAAAATAATTCTTGTCTAATGAAACCATACTTGATATCTTAATGAAAATGTTAAAAGGTTTGATATCATGCTTAATATGAAATTATGCATACCTTGAAAACTTAAAACCATGTTTTGATGTCGTGCCCAAAGTAGTGATACATAATGATCATGCTTAATAAATTTATATTTCAAAATTATGCATGATGATTTTAGTGATTTATGGACTATCGATTTTTACCATAATGAAAGTGGCCTTTTCGGTTTCAAAAATTATGCATGTTTTGATTTAGCATAAATGAAAAATAAAAAGGCATGCTTCTATGAAATAATGTAAGTATAATGCTTGATGATTTTATATTTAAATTATGCATGATGATTTGAAATAATAATGATTTTTGGATAATTTATGGTTTATTGATCTTGATGATTTCTATTATGAGATATACTCTTTCGATTTTAAACCATGATGTATTGCTTTCATACGAAAAACTTGAGCATGATTATATGAAACAAATCATATAAATTTAAACAACTAAAAAGAGAAAAGTAATTTTCTTGAAAATTTCTTTTTCTCTATCTTATTGATTTTTCACTAAGAGATTAATAAAGTTGTTTATGTCATTTTGAATCTCTTGAAAGTAATGTTGACATTTTGATGTTTTGACGATTTGAATTTGAACAAGACTTATCTTGATTTTTCGAAATTTATGACTAAAGATTTTTTATGCAAGAATCAAGATACTATAATATTTGATCTCCTATATTTCTTCTTGACATTTTTAAAAAAAAATTAAGGAGATTTGTTGAAATAAATCATGTCTTTTGTAATTCAAGTAGTCTTATCTTTGATGACATGTTTTCTTTATGTTATGACATGAATGACTTGAAATGATTGAAATAATTTACACCATTATATTCTTCCCTTATTCTTTCTTGTTTACAATGATAAAAGAGGGAAAAGTTATGATCATGCATGGTAGGATGCAATTTGACAAATTAATACCATGATGATTTGAAATATTTATGATTTGGAATGATGTATATGCTTTTTATTATGATGATGTATGTGATGTATTGCATATGATGTGTATCATGAATGCTTTAAATGATAAATATTTGGTATCATGATCAAAATGTTGATAAATACTTAAAAATTTTGATATTTAAGTATCATGTATGATATGCTCATAATGATGATTGATTTATTTTTCAGTATCGCGCATGAAAAATAAAATGTAAGGTATTGAAATTGTGCATATCTTAATTTGAAAATGTAATGATGCACAAATAAGATTGATACTTACCTTTGTCATAATTTGAAAATTGATGTAAAGGGTCTTCCCTTCTTTTTGCCAATGACAAAGGGGGAGAAAGAGTTGCTAATGTGCATATCTCAAAGAGAAAGATGCTAGCTTGCACAATTCAAGAATGAAGCAAAATTTTGCTAGCTTGCACTTTGCAAAGGAAGCAAAAAAATGGCACTTCTCAAAAGAGAAGAAAGAGCTTGCTATCTTGAAAATCACTAGCTTGCCTATCTTAAGAAACAAAAATTAGAAAAGTGCTATCTTGTCTATCTCAAGAGGCAAAACATGCTAACTTGTACTTTGCAAGAGAAGCAAAATTGCTAACTCAAACATTGCAAAGGAAGCAAAATTTGCTAGCTTGCAACTTGCATATTTCAAGAAGCAAGTGTTGCTTTCTAGAACATCTCTAATTTGCTAGCTTGCATGATGTAGAACTTGCTATCTTGAACATTACCAAGAAATGCTATTTTGCACATCGCAAAGAAAAGCAAATATACCAACTTGCACATCCTTAAATTTGCTAGCTTTCAAATTGCATGATGATAAAACTTGAAATTATGTTTATTATGCAATGACTTGAACTGTTATGACTAAACACATGAGAGTTGGAACTTCTCCTTTTTGTTGATGACAAAGGGGGAGAAGTATGTTGATGTCATGCATGATTTGATCATGACATGTTGCTTGGATTTTTGAATCCAAGAGTTTCTATCAATATGGCATATTGATAGGGGGAGTTTGTTTAAACTCTGGGAGTTAAGGTTAACTCCGCCGTCGATTGGTTGTCATCATAAAAAAGGGGAAGATTGTTGAATCTCAGATTTTGATGATGAAACTAATTAATAGTGTTTATGTTTTAATCTACGTTTTGAGTGACGCAAGATGCTTCGATCAGGATGAGACAATTAAAATAGAAAAAATCATGTTGTACTGGAGGAACATGTCAGAAGATTGGACGTTGGACCGGTGGATCGGTCGACGTATCGATAGAAGGCTTCGGACCATGGATTCAGGCATCGGGCCAAGAAGAGCGGATATTGCGCCAAGGATATCAGAGTTACGTAGTCAACTGGCCGATTGGGCAATAGGCCGCAAGAGAGGATGATGTGCCGAAGAATCGGACGAAGCGTCGAGGGACTAATGACATGTCGGACAATGTGATTAATGCTTAGTATTAATTGTCTAGATCGAAGTTTGTTTTACATGTGCAAGATTAACTATGATAGCAAGGCATGAAGCAAAATGAAGTCCCGGAGTCACGGATAAGATCACGTTAGGAGTTTGAGAGTTCATCGGAAGTCTGGACGTTCGTCGGAAGTTCTGCGGGAACCAGCCGAGAAGTCGCGAAGCTTGCCAGAGAAGCTCGATGGAACTCGCCAAGAAGATCGTCGTGAAGTCTAGGAGCTTGCCGGGAGTCCGCTGGAACATTGCCGAGAGTTCGTCGGAGGTTCGCCAGAAGCTCGCTAGAAGAATTGACATAGGGATTTGTTTAGCTTAGAATATGTCTTAGGAATCGTAGTTAGCACGTAATTGGGATTGGATTTGGGCCAACCCAATTAGGGGCCAGCTAGGCCCATGTAAGAACTGTGTTGGGCCCAATAAGAGGCCCAAACAGTGCCCAAAGAAGTCTCACCGTCGTGGCACAGTCTTCGAGACTATGTCACGCGGTGGTACCGCCAATCTAGGTGGTTGTACCACCCCTAACAGGGTGCCAGGCGATGATACCGCCCAAGACAGTGTCAATCAAACTGACACTGGGCGGTGGTACTGCCCGTTTGAATTAACTTGAAGCCTATAAATACCCCTCCCATCCCTGGTTAAAGCATATAAGAAAAGAGCATTCAAAAGTGAGAAAACTCTGTTGTAATCTCTTTAGAATCCTCCTCCTTGAATCTAAGTGTTAGAATAGCTTAAGAGGAGAGTGAGTGTTTATAAGGGTTATCTCCTAAACCCGGTAAAAGGAGAAGAGGGGTATAAGAAGGAGATGGTCTTCGCCTATTGAAGGAAGACCTCTAGTAGATGCCGGTGGCCTAAACGGAAGAGGAATCGGAGGAGTGGCTGTAGATCACGATTGACTGAACCGCTATAAACTGTCGTCTTCTCTGATTTGCATTTACTCTCTGTTGTTTATCTTTACTACAAACCTCTTTAATAGCTTACTGCCTTCTATTCATTTACGAATGTGTTTCAAAGTTAAGTTTCCGAAATCAGTTTTACGTCGGAAACGGTTTTATCATACGAAAGTTTTTAAACCGTCGTTATCTTACCGCTGCACTAATTCACCCTCCCACCCCCCCCCCCCCCCCCCCTCTTAGTGCTCTTGATCCTAACAACCATAGCATTCCCTTTTTTATCATTTCTTTTATATTTTTTACGATAAGACTTTAGGGTCTTATCATTTGGTATCAAAGCCTACGATAAGACTTTAGGGTCTTATCAATTGGTATCAGAGCCTACAATAAGACTTTAGGATCTTATCATTTGGTATCAGAGCGACGATCCTTGGCGTTCTCGTTGTGCTGTAGCTATCAAAAGAAAAAGAAAAAAAAAAGAAGGGTTACGCCGGCAGCCACCGAGAAGGGTCCCCTGCTTCCCTTCTTCCCCACTGCCGCCCCTGCTGTCCGGCAAGCCGCACCCTATAGCGAGTGACCCTTGCCGCCTTGGTCCCACTACCGGCACTGCTTCCCGACCGATCAACCAATGCCACCACTACCCCACCCGGCCAGCGACCTCTCCTCCTCGCTTCCCCATATCGCTCGAGCGAGAAGGACTTTCGACGTCGTTTCCCAGCTAGCGGACCACCCCATTGCCACTTCTACCATTAGCGACGCTGCCCTAGCCACACTGCCATCGCTGCCTTCCCTTGGTTGTAGCTTCAGCCGCGTGATCTGTCGACATCACTATTTCTGTGGTGCGATAGAAACAGAGTAGCCGTCGATCCCTCTGCTGCCATAGGCGCCGGTTGCCTCTACCGTCGCCGTTGCTTCTCGGCCACTTCAATGCCACCCCTCTCCTTCGTTGCTGAGCCACCACCATTACCAGCCACCATGCGACGACCACCGCACACCTCCCAGCCGTCGATCCTCCTTGCTTTGCATCCATAGTGACAGAAACAGGGCAACTCACCGGTTGCCCTTGTTCCCAATCGTGACACCGCCGACTCCTCCTTCTCCACTGTCGTCGTTGCTTCTTGACCACTCGACCACCACCGTCGTTGCTCCCCAGCCAGCAATTTGTCCTTACGCTTGAGATATATTTCAAAATCAGTCAACTTGTCATAGAGTTCTTCAAACAACACTAGTGAATCATGTGCCCGTATTGCTGCAGATAGGAGACTAAGCATGCGAGTTCGTGAACGATTTGCCAAGGTGGTTTGCAACTTGCACCAGGCTTCGGCAGCAGTGTCACACGAAAATATGAGTGGGGTGAGGGATCCAACGACTGAAGCTTGAATTGCTTGAAGAATGAGACGATCCTAGCGTAATCATAGTTTGTGATCCGGATTTGATACTGAACTGGATGCTCTTGGGATGTTGATCATCGCTGGTGGACAACAAAGAGAGCCATCGACATAGCCTAGAAGGTCATAGCCAAATAGAAGATTAGAAAATTGAGCATGTCAGGATGCGTAGTTGCCACCTTTGGATAATTTGAAGGGGATGAGGGTATGGAGATAAGACCTGTATGTGAGAAAGTACTATGATTCCCTGTATGTGGGTAAGTGGAGCAATAGAGGTAGATGATGAAGACATATGAGCAAGTAGAAGTATGTAGTAATGACAAGGATCAAAAAAAATAAAAGGAAGAAGTGTTGTACTATAGAGCAAAAGAGAATCAAAAAGTTCTATAGTAAGAAGGAAGAAAAATAAAAAGGAAGAAGTGTTGGTACTTCTACAGTAAAGAGAGAGGAAGAATAAAAAAGATTCTACGATGCAAAGTAAGGAGAGAGGAATCAAGAGTGTGTGTTCCCTGCGATGCAAAGTCACCAAATGCGTTGACTGGGCCTAACAAATGCTTGGCGTTGCACCGTAGGCTTAGAACTTGGTGCGGTAGCCATGGTCATTACTGGAAGCAGGGAAGCTGCCATCGAATGGTCTATTGTGGGTGGTGGTCAAGGACCGGCGCTTGTCCCAGTTCCTTCGTTCTGGAGGAGGATTGTTGAAGAAGAACTGCAATCAGTGTAGTTCAGAGAGTAATGATCGGGGAGGGATGGCTGTAATCAGACATCTCCACTCCCCAGGCTGGTCCCAAAGATGACAGGACCCTCGATCAATTCTATGGCAGAAATCGAAAGCGTCGTCTCCTCGGCGATGGGCTTCAGATCGAAAGCAGCGACGTCGCCAACGGCAAGACCTGCACGGGCCGCGATGGAGTGGACATAGGGTAGGGCCGTCCGGGTGTCGGTGGCCGTCGGAGAAGTGGGAGGGGGGCAGATCCGCCTAGGATCTGGAAAGGGGGGACTGCCGCAGACAAGGAGAAATTTGGTAGCGATGTGATGTCGGACAGCAAGAATTTTTCTCGGCATCGACTCAATTGGGGTGCTGCAGCGATGGCTCCTCACAATTTCTGCTCTGATACCATGAAGAAATGAGAGAATGAAGAAAAGTACACTTCAATTAATATCATATAAAGTCTATTTATACATGATGAAAGATAAAATTTCTTTAACTGAACAGAGAGATTGCCTGAAATCTCTTTGTTATCAAAGAAAATCTCTCTGTTATCATGATGGACCACCTTCAGGTCTGCCACAATCGGTAAGCCACCTTCCTTCATCTTCTCCCCTTCTCCTTCCTCCATGATTTCTTACAGTTCTATCGTATAAGCCACCTAACTTCCTTCATCGTTATCTTCTTCTTCTTCTCTTCTCCTTTCTCCATGATTTCCTACAGTTTCATCGTAGTAAGTAATCAAATAGATAACGAAGAGACCAATGACCTCTTGCCATCATCAAAGCTCCAACATTCACTGGTGGACTGCACGTGAAATTGACAGTGGGTGATTCAGAGTGCTTAGATGACAGTGCGTCGGTTGAACAGAAGAAACAGTCTGTAGGACAGACTAAAGAGCGGGAGTAGGTAATCCAGGTCAGATCAGTAGCTAGTACTTCTTTGGTATGGTCTTGCTACATGTCCTTCTACACCTGTGACCCTGTCCGCTCCTCCGTTTATGCATGCCTGTGAGACACAAACTCTTATACTTCACTATCATCTCATCATCGTCATTTCGACCTTCTTTGCGGTCCAAATCCATGGTAGAAACTGCAATATAATGGCAAGCATTTGAGAGTGGGAGCAGCAAAGCCATGGCTGTGTTCTTCATCCGTGTTTTCCAGTTCAAGTAGGGTCTTCGCTCTGACCAAGAAAAGCCGGTGCTGCCATGGGCAGGTCGGTGATCGGGAAGATGCCACTGTACACTTCAATAATGGTGTTGGTTAGGCATAATTGAATGCTAGTTCACAGAACCTATCTGTAAAGAATAATAGTGTTGGAGGTGTCATTTACATCCTCGAACAATTATGGTAATGCATGGTGGAAAATATTTATGTGCTTAAGATTCGAGATAGATGAATTAGAGATTTATTTGGTTGTATCATTATTTTTTATTTAAAAAATTTATATTGGGTTAACTATAATTTTAGGAGTGAAATAGATACCATACCTCATTTATCTTAACGTAACATTTGACATCACGTGTGAAAATGATAAATAAAAAATAATTTTAATATTCATTTCGTTTTTATGTGAAATATTAAAATTATCTTTTTATAAGTAAACTCGTTAGAAATAGAAGATATATTGAAATTATTTTTTTATCTATCATTTTTATATCGATCCAACTTGTGTCACATGTTATATTTTTTATCAATGGAACTGATGGTGTTAGGATAAATATAATTATTTATTTCATTTTCAAAATTATAAAGATTCTAAAATAAATTTTTTAAGTATAAGATTGATCCAAATATAAAAATATAATTTTTAATTAGTCCAGATTAATCTATAGGGTGATATATATTTGAATCTATGTTAGGTTACTCAAATGAGTTTAAATAATCCATGCCAAATTATATTTTGACATGAATGAGGATGAATCACACCATGACAACAGAAATGGACTAGAGATATAATTTTACATTACTAAGAAACAAAAGAGTGGATTTACCAACACATTCAAAGAAAAGATATCAAAAAATATTGATGTGTGCAAAGTAAACAATTAAAAATTGCCTAGAGATTAGTGTTTTAATGGTAAGAATTAGAATAGTGAGCCACAGCTTAAGCTGTTATTTGTCCCCTTGACTTCTTTCGTCACTCACGGAAGACTTTCCCATGATTGTAGACTTTGCAATGCTGTGTTCAGCTTTTGAGAGCAATGATTGATTCAAGCAATATGTGAGCTGTGGCCTTGGATAACTGGATACCACAAAACTCTTGATTGCTTGTATTATTGCGTAGAATTGGATTCCATCCAGGTAAGCACTTGCCCCGCCCTCACCAACCTCATTGTGTCTCTTGTCAACATCTACTCTATTTGATTTATATACGTGACTGGCTAAAGCAGCATTGCCACAAACAGTTGGTTGACAAGGATGTGTCATCCTTTGCAGCTGTGGTTGGCGATGGATTTCTCATGCGAGACATCACCATAGAGAACGCAGCAGGCCCCAGCAAGCACCAGGCCGTGGCTCTCAGGGTCGGCGCCGACCTCTCCGCCTTCTACAGGTGCAACTTCGTGGGCTACCAAGACACCCTCTACGTCCACTCCCTACGCCAGTTCTACCGAGAGTGCAATGTCTACGGCACCGTCGACTTCATCTTCGGCAACGCGGCGGTGGTGCTCCAGAACTGCAACCTCTACGCCCGGAAGCCTTTGCCGAACCAGCAGAACATCTTCACGGCTCATGGGCGGGAAGACCCGAACCAGAACACCGGCATCTCCATCCAGCGGTGCAAGGTGGCGGCGGCGGCGGACCTCATCCCGGTGCAGGCCAACTTCTCCACCTACCTCGGCCGGCCGTGGAAGGAGTACTTGCGGACGGTGTTCATGTAGTCGTACCTCGACAGCTTGATCTCCTCGGCGGGGTGGCTGGAGTGGAATGGCAGCTTCTCGCTGAGCACCCTCTACTACGGCGAGTACATGAACCGAGGGCCGGGGTCGAACACCAGCAGCAGGGTGGCTTGGCCGGGGTTCAGGGTGATCGGCGACGCGGCGGAGGCGAGCAACTTCACGGCGGCTGCCTTCGTCCAAGGCGACCAGTGGTTGGGATCCACCTCTGTGCCTTTCAGTTTAGGGTTGGACTAAGCTTGCATGGTTTACACGTCTTCCGGCAGTCATGAACGCACGCATTAGAACAATACGTTGTTACTCTAAAAGGTGTCTAACAAGCCAAAGCAGGCGGAAGTTTTTGTCTGCCTCAGTGTAACACATCATTCTGCTTGAATCCATTGCCTTCTGCTTTGCAAGTTCGAATAAAATGCTCCGTTGCAATCTTTTGTGCTCATACATTAATGGTGGCATTAACTTGGCCTCTGTTATCTCCAAAATCGGTCGCTCAGACTCGGTAGGAGCCCAAAACGGAAGCGGGTCGATCTCATCCGATGTGTTGACAAGCCGAATTGGAACCGACAGCTATTGAGATGTGGAAGTGTTTGGAGACTCTGAGATCCGAACTGCCTGAGTTAGTAGAGGACTATGTGAAGTGTTTAGAGAGTTTAGAGATTCGCGGATTATTTTCTATTGAGATGGCTACTGATGCCGTAAATTCTATGTGATAGGGATCCTTTACACCGTGGCAGAATATATGAGCTGGCACGGCTGGTTCAATCCCGGGTGCACAGAGTCATCTATATCGATGTCCGATTGATGAGGATCGTGGTCGGTCTTGGGTTCTGGCTTCAAAGTGCAAGGGCTTCTTCGGGCTGGTGTCTACTTCTTGGTCTTCAGTTCCTACACACAGGTTAGGGTTGGGAAGGGGCTCTCGACTTTGACCCATCCAAAGATCTTGTTAGAATTGAGTGACTAGTCAAAACTCTCTTCTGGTTGACCCCAGGAGAGGTTTTTATCCTCTCCCTTGGGATCGGTTGTACTTGTCATGTCATTACTGTTGGCGCCATACTCGGTTGATATCGTCCTAACTTCTGTGGGGCGACGCTATACTCGGTTGGTGTCATCTCGGCCTTTGCGAGACGGCGTCGTACTCGACGAGCGCCATCTCGACCTTTATAGGGCGGCGCTATACTCGATTGGTGCAGTGCAAACTCGGTCTGTGCGGGTTGGCATGACACTTATTCGACACCGTCTTGACCTTTGTAGAATGGTGCTGTACTTGGTCAGCATCGCTCGATCTTTGTGGAATTAACGTTGACCGGGATAGGTTTCCGTAATAGATCTTATATTATAAATGGGGAGATAATTTTATATTATACTTGTTATACCAATCATCAAATACAAACATATTAAATAAAATATTATTTTTAAAGATTATCTTATAACATGGTATATGCCCAATTGATCTGATATGTTTTATAGAAAGCATAAGTGATAAGGGTAAGATTGGAACCCAATATCTTACATATCCCATACTATATCATACGTAAAGTAAACTAAAAAAAAATTATGAGATGAATACATCATAATTTACATAATTATTTTAAAATTAAACAAATTCATCTTAATAATTGTTTAAACCTAGAAATTAGATCCAACATCGCACCTATTTAAATCTAAAATAGATCAAAATGATACCAATGAAATAATATTCCTCTTAACAATTTTTTTCTAATAACAATTAGACGATATTCTATCTATTTGAAAATTAAAATTCAATATTTATAATATTAAACTTTATATATTCTGATACACTTATCAAAGTGTATTTATTTTTATATTTTAGAACTTAAAAGTTATTTTTTGATTTCTTAGCCTTTTTTCTTTTTTTCAAGAGAGATTTAAATAAGGGTTATTATAATATTGAGTACAAAAACCCTCGTCAGCCACAGTAACCCTAAGAGAAACCCCGTCGCGGTCATGGCGGCTGTCGCCCAGCAGAGGGCCTCCCATCTCCTCTCCCGACTCGTTCCGCGGTCGCCGCTCTCTCGCGACCGCGGTCCCCTTGCTCGCCTCACGGCCGCCGCCATCGATGTTGCCCACCCGGCTGCCCCTGCGCTGCCGTGGCTCTTCGTGGCCCGTTACAAGACGACTTCCTGCTCCGGATACTCCCCGCTCAACGACCCGTCCCCGAACTGGAGCAACCGCCCGCCAAAGGATACTCCTCCTCGACGGCTGCGACTACGAGTACTGGCTCATCGTCATGGAGTTCCCGGAGGACCCTAAGCCGTCCGAAGACGAGATGATCGGAGCATACTTCAAGACTCTCGCGGCCATCGTCGGTTCGTAAGTAACCCGACTCTCACTCGTGGCGACATGGGCATCCGTGGCTTAGAGCTTTGAATTTTCGGTCTAATCATGGTGCTGCGTTGATTTCAGTGAGGAGGAAGCAAAGACGAGAATCTACTCTGTTTCCACCACAACCTATACCGGATTTGGGGCTTTGATCTCCGAGGAGCTCTCTTACAAAGTTAAAGGTATCGCCTTGATTAGCTTCCATGTTTTAGTTTATGGATGCCTTTCTTGGGAGAAAGGATTAGGGTTTTTGCTGCTTCTTGCTAAAAGTTGGTCGGGATTTGATTTTGGACAGGATTGCCTGGAGTGCTGTGGGTACTGCCTGATTCTTATTTAGATGTGCCCAACAAAGACCATGGAGGTTGGTAGTGTTCCTTTCTAAAAGTTGGTACTTATAAATATATAGCTCCATGTCTTTTGTTTTGTTGCTTTTGGTAATTATATTTGGTATTCAATGATTTCCACTAAGTTAACTGATGCAGTGGGTTACTTTCTTGCTAATTGCTTTGCTGATGAATACCTTTGTTTTCTTTTTTACTTTGGAATCCTACAGGGGATCTATTTGTCGATGGCAAGGTCATACATAGACCCCAATTTAGATTCACCGAGAGGCAGCAGACCAGAACCAGGCCGTGACCGCGATACGATAGACGACGAGAAACAATGCAAGTTGAAAGAAGGGAACCAATGATGAGGGGCACTTCGTGGCAGAATCAGGGTCAGTCCGTCCTTCATCAGCGGTCTGAAAATCCACAAGGATGTGGCAGTGGCAAGCCAGAATAATAGAATGGTCCACCAAGAAAAGGTCATAGAGGTTTGTTGGACTGTGTTCGTAAAATTGTTTATCCAAAATGGTCATATGATATGTCAGTTCTAAATTAACATGTAGAAGGACTATATAACTAGATGTTCTAATTTCTTCTCTCAGAACAAATTGCTAGCTTTTTGACAACTTAAAACATTTTGGAAGTTCCACATACCAATGCAGTAGAGTGAATGACACTAATGTGGTTTCCTCGAGAATTCTAGATGTATAACCATTGTCTCGTAATTTTGCTTTTACACTTTAGGCTAGTGAGATGGAATGGAGATGTGATGCTATTTGTATTCTTGATTTCATTTGACTAGCCTTGGTATTTTAGAGGCTTTACGTACTTCCTTTCATTTCCTTTCCTTGGCAAGTAAGCACCTTAGCTCTTGTATCCTTGCCGTGTATATTATGGGTTGCAAAACAAAGAATCAAAGAGGCAAACTATTTGTTGCAAATTGAGGAAGATTTGACTATGAGACCTATCAATATTATGATTCATGAGATGTCTTATGTAGAAGAAAGATATAAAGACCATTTTAATAGATTCACAAAAGTGGTCATCAAGAATGCAGTTACAGACCTGTTAATGTTATTGTTCATGAGATTTGTCTTCTGTACAAGAAAGATAGAGGGGCGAGTGAAAAACAAACTTGTTCATCTGTTCGGAAATGTCATTTACTGATGGTTATATATGTAGGATGGTTACAAAGAGTGGTCGTCAGGAATGCAGTTACAGATCATTATTTTGAGTTCCTGTACCGTAATATATGTAGAAGTTTGATAGGGGTATTGTACACTGTTCCTTCTTGTACCCAGTGATTTAAAAAGCGCTAGGCGCCAAAAGGCGCCAAGGTCCACAAACGCCCGAGGCGCTAGGCGCTCGCCCGAGCGAAACGAGACGCTAAAATATAAAAATATATAATATAATTAATAATTTCAAATAAATAAAAATTAACAACATTAAAATCAAAATAATATATTATTAATCTATTAATAGAAAATTAATCATTTCAAAATTCAAATAAACTTAATATTAAGAGTATACTGTATACCGAGCCTGATGAAAAAACGAGGAAGCAGCGGCGAGCGGCGGCAGCAGCAGCAGCAGCGGCGAGCGGCGGCAGCGGCAGTGGGAAAGGGAAAGGGAGCGGAAGGCACGAGCAGCGGGAGGGCTCGCGGGAGGCGCAAGCAGCGGGAGGGCTCGAGGGAGGCGCGAGCAGCGGGAAGGCTCGCGGGAAGGCTCGCAGGAGGCGCGAGCAGCGGGAGGGCTCGCGGGAGGCGCGAGCAGCGAGAGGGCTCGCGGGAGGCGCGAGCAGCGACAGCGGCGAGCAGCGGCAGCGGGAGCACGAGCGACGAGCAGCGAGATCACGATCGGGATCGGGATCGGCAGCGGCAGCGGCAGCAGGTTAGGGTTGGGGTTATAGTGGTTTAGTTGGTTCGATTGAACCAATTAACAACCGAACCAGGACCGAACCAGACCTAAAATTCTGGTTCGGTCGCCTTGGTTTACCCAGGCGCTCGCCCGAAGCGCCCAACGCCTGGGCTCGGGCGAGCGCCCAGGCGGCGCCTGTTTGAAGTGCGCCGCTTGGGACATTAGTGAGGCGCTCCGGCCTCGCCTCGCCTCGCCCGAGTGCCTAGGCGAGCGCCCGAGCGCCTTTTTCAATCACTGCTTGTACCCATAGCTATCAAGTTCTTTCCCCCTTTGAAGCCTTCTTTTTTACTCGTTACCAGCTTTCTTGGCTTCTGTCTTGTTGTGCCTGTAGAAAATGGTTTACATCTATGCTTCTGCATAATAGTTTATGACAAAACTTGTCAGGATATAGTAAATGTCTCGCACCTTTTTGAACTGCTATATTACTTTTGTTCATGAGAAATAAGAAACTGTTAATTGTCATCTTACCTTGACCACTTCTACAAGTTCACCTGTTGAGATGAATCATTGCTGGTATATTATTATGTTCACTAATTCTTTATGATTCTGCGGATTCATTGCTTCTCTTGCTTTCAGTGAAACAGGATTCTTGTTTCATTCTTTGCTAGAATGATCATTTGTTCTTTCTGAAATGTGGATTGAGATCCAATTTTGTTTAGTGATTATGAATTTTGCTTCTGTGTATTTGCATTTCATCTGACGCAGACTTTCCTATTTCTAAATTAGGTTGCTTGGTTCATGAGTCTTCTGCCAACACATAATCTGGGAGGATTAATGTATGCAATCTTATCCGAGTTTATCTACTTAACAATTTGTATTTTAGTGTGTTCAATTACCAAGAAAAGTGACTTTGCCTAGTGACTATCCAAAACATTATCCTCAGATCATATGAATTTATGATTACCTCTTTGAATCTGGTGATATTAATTCCTAAACTACTGATGCCTGTTACATGTTTCGATGGTCTTGTTCTTACTAGCACACTTGTCCTTGAATTGTTAGATTTTATGATAATGGTAACAGTGCTCCTGTAAACTATCATATTTTTACACTCTTTTGCCAACAAGGGAAGATTAGTGGTTGTGACATTTATCATCACTTATAGTGCATGCCATTTTTTTCTTAGTTTTTTAAAATATTATATTCCTCTCTTTGATATTATTTGTTCATATAGTTTGTCTCAATGAAATAAAAAAATATATAAATTCTATGATGTATGATTCACATATTCTAAGATTTCAGGCTTGATGGAATCGTTTTGTGATTAGGCTATAATAATTTTTTTCTCTTTGGAGTTAGAAAAAAAATGAGATTCACGTTTTGCTAAAATGATTCACGTTTTGCTAAAAAGATTGTTGAGATCCATCAAAAGAACAAAAAGATAAAAGGAATAATTCATATGTTGTTGTACATGACTATTGCTAGTTTATAACTTTACAAAGGAATCTTTAGGTTGTTTCTCACAATTAAAAAAATGTAATGTCAAAAAATAAATAAGTTAATTATATATTATCTTTGGTAGTTAGATTCTTTAGTATTTCGATCTTTAGATTTAAAAAAATTATATTAAAATTTATATAATTATAAAAGTGAAATATCTTATTTTATTTATTCTAATGTCATCGATCGATCTTATCGATTGTTTGAATGGTACGAAAGCAATTGGCAAAAAAATAATTTTAATGATTATAGTGAGCTAATTATATATTATCTTCTGCAGTTAAATCTTTTTAGTGATATTCAGATTTAAAAAAATTATATTGAAATCATCAACGTAAGATACAATGTGGGATAACACGTTCATGAATGATATGAAAATGATAGGTAAAAAAAAATTTCAATAGTGATGGCGGATGGTGGTGTCATGAGTAATTGTTGTGGTAGTGGTCGGTGATAACGACGCAATGGTCCGTTTTATTAATGTCGATTTGAACATTAACGATGAAAAGTAAAAGAAGGTAGAGTGGTGAGGCATATGCATTGTCACTAGAGAAGGAAGATGAGAGAGGTAAGGCATCGACTACGAAGGAGGAAGAGGAGGGAGATAAGACATCTGCATTGTGGTTAACCTTCGAATTGGGAATCGTCATTTTAGTTAGGGTTTTGAGATCAATCGATAGATGCCTCATTGCTTTGTCTCTTTCTCTTCATCGTCGATGTTCGTATCAATATCAACAAGGATAACTATTGCATTATTGTCATGTCATCATCCGTCACCACAAAATTATTTTTTTCTATCATTTTCATATCATTTATGCATGTGTTAAATGTTTGTGTATCATTTTCATATCTTTCGTCGGTAAAGTTGACAACATTAGAGTAAATAAAATTAAATGTTTCATTTTCATAACTAATAATTTTAATATAAATTTTTTAAGTTTATGAATTAAGACACTAAAGATGTCTAATTATAATGAATAATATATAATTAGTTCATCATAATTATTAAAAAAAATTGTCTATTGTTTTTGTGTTATTCAAGCGTGTAATATTTTTTTCGATAGTAATTCATCGGTAAAATTAATTAGGATAAATCAAATTAAATATTTTATTTTAATAATTATAAAAATTTTAATATAATTTTTAAAAATATAAAAATTAGAATACTAAAAAGGTCTATTTAAGATACCAACTCGGTGGAGTCATAGTCAATGAAAATATAATATTTATTTAACCGTTTAGAGTCAAAATCTTTTGTCACCACTGACCACTATGAACTTGATGCTATAATAGAATTTCTCTCACATATTTCAATTTTTTTAAAATCCACCTTTATTTCACAAAATGAAGCAAACCAAGTCATTTTAATCATCCATCATCTCAGACAGCCGATTTGGATCGTCCTCATCAGTTAAAAATCATTATAATTA
The DNA here is from genome assembly GCA_004837865.1 of Musa balbisiana. Taxonomy (NCBI): domain Eukaryota; kingdom Viridiplantae; phylum Streptophyta; class Magnoliopsida; order Zingiberales; family Musaceae; genus Musa; species Musa balbisiana. Next base: position 20,657,420 of record CM017198.1, read on the forward strand.
TCATATGAATATATGATGGTCCAATTTGCCTCACATCGGATATATCATGACTTCGATTGAGGTACACGAGTTGCTAACCTCACCGACAAAAATAAAAAAATATCTTATCAATTTTCTTTTTATGACCAGGGCCACTCAATATCCCGTCACGATATACGAGCTTTACTAGACCGCTGGAACCCTACTCCCGTTTCGTTTCCCAACCGCCCTCGATCCCGTCTCCAATGCCTTTCTTAGATGAATCCTAGTTCTTTTCATGAAATCTCTGTGTTTTTCTTTTGCATCCATGAGTGGCACCGACTGATCTCAAGTTTCGTGTGATCTTTCGAAGGTTTCTTCATTTGTTGTGTTTTTCTTTTTCTTTCGTTCTATAAGATCCGTTTGTAGGGTTCTTCATTTTGTTTGTCTTACCGTAGGTTGAAGTGGAGATTTCGCTGACGTGTAATCTCCTCAAGATTCATCTTTTATCATTGATAATCTCTGCAACTTTTATCGATTTCATGCGTTTCATTGTCTTTCTTTATGCTTGTTCTTGGGACCATCTTTTTCGGTTTTGGCTAGGAGAACCCGGCTCGTGGATCTCTTTACTGCATCTTTTTGATAAATAGCTGGCATCTTTTTTTCATCCATTTTGATGCGTTTTGTGTTCTTACCACCTCGTTTGTGCTTTCTTTTCTAGGTTGGGAAAATCAGTACCGCGGGTTTCTTGTCTTCGAGGACTTGTGTATCACTATCCTTCGAGCTCTCTCTTCTGAAGTGGAACTTTGAGGACGCATTTTTGACAGAACAGAACCATATTTCAAGCTTGCGGCCGCTGGGTTGTTGTATTTCTAATTTGTTTTTCTTTTGCATCAATTTAGCTTTTTTATAAATTATGTTTTTTCTCTAATAGAAAATGTAGGATTTTGTTGCTTCTCTAAATTCTGGAATCATTCAGCATCTAAAATCTAGGTGAGAGAACTTCATCTGGCACTTGATTCAAGAATCTAAGGTCCTATTTATTCTTTAGTTCTTTTTTCTATCTCTGAGTTGTTGTCCAATTGTGTTTTTTACGTCCTTCACTGAAAAAAAAGTTTATTCTTTATTGCAATTTTGGTGTGTGGAATTATTTGGGCTATGTATCAGGTGATGAAAGCTTAAAATGTAATCTTAGGACACCTTCCTACACTGCCCAAAGTCTCCTTGGGTTGTGGATGAGAAAAAAAAATCTTATTCTTAAGATGATGGCCCATCAGATTACTGTCTGTGGGGACCAGCGTTGATGGTTTCTTGGTACATTATTTAATAAATGTGTTTGGAGTCAATATTATTTTTTCCATAGGTGAATAATAGATCTATTGAAAAACATTTTGCAGGTTACTCTAGTTGTGTGCAGAGTACTGATATACTCTAGAACTATTAGCTTACAATCACACTGCCCTATAAATTTTATGATCACTTTTATTGGCAATTCCTGATGTGCCTTCTTATAAATTTACGATCTAGTTCTTGTTTTTTTCTTGTCTTAATGAGATTGCTTAGAAAATTTTTATATGTCAGCTTATGATGATATGTTACATAAAGTTGGAATTTCCATATGAGGTTGATAAAACTGTATTTTGATGTAAAGCTTATTAAATGTATTTTTTGTAACATAAGAAAATAATTGTCTTCACTAGGCAATACTAAATTAACTTAAGCTACAACATATATTTTTCTTGTTAACAGAACTTCCATTTTCTTTTAATCACTTCTTGTTTACTAAGGAGTGGTTTTAGTTTTAGTCTATTATCTGAACAAGTCATTATTGCTGTTGTATGCTTAAATTTATTAGTCATGCTAGCCTGATGATTATTATAAGAACGGAGATCTGAGAGGTGATCTTTGTTGAAGTCTAAGTCTAAAACAGCTTGGGCTCCAAAGACAACTATATGCAGATTTCTTTTAGCATATGAAGGCTTGCATGTTCAAGTGTACTTTTTTTAGCATAGTTCTTTTTCATGACAAGGTTATATTGTAAAATGAAGTTGTGCTAATTTGTTATCTTTTTTCTTTTGTTAACGAAAATTGACCTGTTAGAATAACATGCAAGCAATGCAGAGGTTGCTGGTGCATGCTTTGCTGGTTGAAATTTGATCTTTTTCATAAATAGCTTGGTTTTGAAGTATGCACTGTGATCATAGACTTGCACATCCTTAGTTTGTAGTAGATTTGTTATCCAATTAAATCAAATGTGATATATTTGTATTATCCTTTTATGGTTAATATGTTATCTTTATTCAGGCTGATGGTGTATAAAAGATTCTATCTTCCTGTACAGTTCCATGTATATTGCAGAAAGTTATTGCGGTTGGTTCTAGGAAAGCAACTTCAATTTGTTCTGAATGTGCATTTTTCATTATTCAAAAGTTTTAATCAATCTAATGTTTTTGAAAATTGGACTACTATGGATATCTGTAAACTGATTAAATCAAAATGAATTGGTCTTTTTTATTTTTATTTTTACTTCATAGAAAATATTTTCTTTGTGAGTTAATCATATCCTAAATTTATCCCTATCTTGCTACTAGTTTCTCTCTTTCCTGGTCTCTCTCGCTGTCGTATTATCTTCTCTCGTGCCGCCTCTTTTCTGCCCTCTCTTCATGCTACTTCTCTTCCTCTCTTCCTCTCTTCATGCTACCCTACGATGGATTGGAGGGAGATTTGCGGCAGGACAAACATATGAATAATAATTTTTATAGTTTATGGCTTCTACTAGTTGCTCTTTTGTTGGTCTTGGAGATATGGATTCCGGTGGAGATAGCGATTAGTAAGCTCAATGATTATTAATATAAAAATATAAAAATTTAACATTGATCTTTGATGTAATCTTATGCTAATAATTGAGTAAAAAATACATTATAGATGACGAAAATAACTAAAAGCATCAGTATTAGATATGTTTTGTTTTTTCTAATACTGATGCTTTTAGTTATTTTCGTCATCTATAATGTATTTTTTACTCAATTAACTTTAATTTTATGAATAAATTTATTATTATTAAATTTATAATTATTGTGTGAAATTTTTATTAAATATCGTATTTATATTATATTATAAAATAAAATACTTTTTTCATCTTTTCTTATCTCGTTATCATTAGTAATTATTTTTTATTTCATTTTTTAATGCATCTAATATATCTAAATTTTTATATTTTAATTTTTTATCTTTAATAATGTGCTATATATTTTTTCAGCATCTTTAATATCTAATTATTACAAAATTATCATAAGTTTTATATCCTATATATTGATTATTTTTAAATTTGTATATTTTTTTGTAGATTGTTATCTCATTTTTATAATTTCAAACTTTAAAATATATTTTTGTAATAAAAATTACTTTTGGACTTTCTTGCATCATCGCGGATTCTCTCTAAGGATATATTTATACTTTTAGTTTTATTAAGAATCTTTTTGTTAAGCTCATAATCTTATCAATCATTGTAGTCTAAATAATATTAATATTATTTTATCTAAGTTTTATATTATATTTTTTATTTATTCTTGTCATGATTCTTTCTTTAATTTACTCACAATAAAATACTCCTTTACTTATTTCAGCAGTTAATTTTACTCACAATAAAATATTTTTATTTTAAATACTTACAAAAATATAAAAAAGAAAAACCCAGGCTGCTGCAAAATATAGATTATATATGAAGTACCTTAATACTTGAAATCATTATATCAGCAGAAGCAAGAACTTTAGAGTGTAGTAGAATATCATTAGCAGGGTAGATTACACATGAACCAACTAAAAATATTAATTATATGTTTTCTTTGGAGTGGCTTGCTTCACAAGACTTCTCCAGGAAACAACCTTCTATGAGAAGCAGTGGCAGGCAACTTGGCAAGATGATGATACAAAAGCTGGTAATTCAAGTGTCAAAGACTTTACTGCACTGAGTAAGAGCAGGTTAGGTTATTAAGCAGAGGTTGGATTGAGTACTACCACCAAGGCTTCATCAACATTAGTTATATGGAAAACTTCATTCAGACTCATTTTGTAGCTGATTGAAGTTGGATGTTTATAGAACCATTTTATCTGCTTTTTGGTCTGTTCTCCTGTTATATGATTCTTGAACTTGTGGTACACTCCCTGTATTCTGTTGTCATCTGTCTGATTGAAGTGCAGTGTATACTGTATAAGAATTAAGATCTGCTGTCATATAACAATAATCAGATCATCAAGTTAGAAGTATAAGAATTCACAGCTTTCCTGTAAAAGAAATATTTTTTAAAAATAAAAAAATAGAGAAATTTGAAGCTTCTAGAGCCTTATGGTAAGAACCCTATTGACCAAATAGATCGGTCCGGCCTGAATGGCCCAATCGACACGATATACGAGCTTTACTAGACCGTTGGAACCATACTCCCATTTCGTTTCCCAACTGCCCACCGCCCTCGATCCCGTCTCCAATGCCTTTCTTGATTGAATCCTAGTTCTTTTCATGAAATCTGTGTTTTTCTTTTGCATCCTTGAGTGGCACCGACTGATCTCAAGTTTTGTGTGATCTTTTGAGGGTTTCTTCATTTGTTGTGTTTTTCTTTTTCTTTCGTTCTATAAGATCCGTTTGTAGGGTTCTTCATTTTGTTTGTCTTACCATAGGTTGAAGTGGAGATTTCGCTGACGTGTAATCTCCTCAAGATTCATCTTTTATCATTGATAATCTCTGCAACTTTTATTGATTTCATGCGTTTCATTGTCTTTCTTTATGCTTGTTCTTGGGACCATCTTTTTCGGTTTTGGCTGGGAGAACCTGACTCGCGGGTTTCTTATCTTGGAGGACTTATGTATGACTATCCTCCGAGCTCCCTCTTTGAAGTGGAACTTTGAGGACGCATTTTGGCAGAACAGAACCATATTTCAAGCTTGCGACCGCCGGGTTGTTGTATTTCTGATTTGTTTTTATTTTACATAAATTTAGCTTTTTTATAAATTATGTTTTTTCTCTAATAGAAAATGTAGGATTTTGTTGCTTCTCTAAATTCTGGTATCATTCAGCATCTAAAATCTAGGTGAGAGAACTTCATCTGGCACTTGATTCAAGAATCTAAGGTCCTATTTATTCTTGAGTTCTTTTTTTTTATCTCTGAGTTGTCCAATTGTGTTTTTTTTATCAGGTGATGAAAGCTTAAAATGTAATCTTAGGACACCTTCCTACACTGCCTAAAGTCTCCTTGGGTTGTGGATGAGAAAAAAAAATCTTATTCTTATGAGGATGGCCCATCAGATTACTATCTATTAGATCATGATATAAAATTTTATAAGAACTCATTAGAATAAAAATAGTTTCTACAATGTAAAAATTATTATTTAAAATGTAAATTGAATATTATTTTTATGAAATAATAAGAAAATCTAACGATGATTTCAATCATTAAACTAAAGATAATTGTGGGAAACCTACGTTCCCATAAAAAACGTGTTTGCCCGAATATATATAGAGAGGGGATAAGAGAAAATCTCAATTGATATAAAAGTATTTATTCAATATTGACTTATATTTTTAATTAAATATTAGGTTAGTTATTCGAATTTAAAAGTAGGAAATAAAGATATGTGTTTCTATAGTTTTTTAAATTAAGAAACATAAAGGCTATCTCATTTTAAGATTTAGTCCTAAGTTCAATTTACCTAAATGGAAGAGATGTTATGTTGCATAAAATGTTTGTTTTACAAGATTATAATATCTTTCTAGAGTTAAATACATATCTTATAAATATTTATTATAATTTATTTATATATCAAATTAAAAGTTAAAAGTAGTCATAAGTTTTATTGAGAAACATAGTAATGTTAACTCGAAAATAAATCTAATTGGCTCTGGTAGAGAAATGTTTACTTTTTACTAGAATCCGATTTATTACTACTAGGAGACTGTTCTAAAAATAAAAAAATAAAAATAGGAGACTGTTCTAAAAATAAAAAATAAAAAATTCAACGATAAGTAGAAACTCTTATAATTCAATTATAAAATGTATATATGACCAAAAGTTAATCACCAGTATGTCAAATATTCAAAGGAGTACTCCACCAATAACAGATAGAAAGACTTTATACTATAGGATGCGTTTGTGTTCTCCTAATATCAAATGAAGACAAACTCATATTATGCTCATAACAGGGGATGGAGTAGTATCCCTCACCTGTCAAAATAGAAATATGTTTCTCCTAATAGTGAATGGAGAAATCGTTCAACCGTCACATCTGGTGGCTCATTAGTCCTTGAAAGGAATCACCCAACCTACTCTTGGTAGGAAAATAATACATTAAAATATCATTAAAATATTTTAATGTATTATTTAATATTGCTCATGTCTATGTCTATGTCAAGATTAAATAATGCATTAAAATATTTTTTTAAATATCATTAATATCAAATAATATCAATTAGCGCTTAAACCCTAGCTCAACCGATCCAATTAAACTCGATTTAACAAAAATATATTTAAATCGATCTTTAATCCTCATTTAACCAGTCTAAAACCACTGTAGACTAGTATAATTTAAACTAAATTAGTTTCATTTAAGTTAAATAGACTTGAATAAGTCAAACTAATTGAGAATCGAATCGTTCTAAATTGATCAAATCTTGTTTGGTTCAATCCATATTTGGTTTCAAATCAAATACAATAAGGGTAATAGGCTAGACTACATAATACTGAGCTAGGTTAGGCTAGCCCATGTATTGGTCATACATATGGCTATGCATGCCCTATATTAGGCTGGGCCAGCCCATAGCTTATGGATCGTACATGTCTGTCCATGTTGTACTGAGTTAAGCTAGCTTGTGGGCTAAGACTTGACATGTAGGTTGAGCCTAATATGTTGACTAATTTCAACCTAAATCGTAACTAATTCTCTCAATTTCGAATTGCAACGTTATGGAATTATAATTAAGCATCTATTCATTAGCAATAAGTCATTAAAACATAATAAATAATAAAAAATAAAAAGATAAATAACATAAAAAGGAAATAACATTCTTAACCAAGTATTATATAAATCTAACTAAAATCAAATATCATTCATTCAAGATAAAAATTTTAAAATTACATATGACATGAATAATTTCAAGATGTTTTAATCATAAAATAAAGTTCTAAACCTTTAACGAGATAAAAGAAGATTTTAGAAACTTCATTAATATATTTTAATTTAACAATAAAATTTTGATATTTAAAGAAATAAAAATATTTTAGAATTGTATATAACATATTTTAATCCAAAAATAAATTAAGACATTTAAAGGAATTGAATAAAAAATTTTATTTTTCAAAAAAGGGAGGGGAACTTACCTTCCTTAACAAAGGATACAACTCCTCGTTCTTCCAACTACTAAGCTTGGATTGGTGCGAAACTAAAGAGAGGAATCTCTCCCGTTCAATAGGAGGAGGTGAGCCTTTCATATAAGGAAACTTTTTTTTAATTTTATATTATATTTAATATTTATTTTTGTTTAATTTACTAACAAAAATAATATTACCCTACTTGGAATGTTAAATAGTTATTTCCTAAATTTCATTAATAAGAAAGAAAATAAAAAAAAATCATGCATGAGTTAGAGATTTGATTATTTTTCTTCCCTTCTAAAGGAAATTTGACCTCCAAATTTAGCTTACCTCAAGAAAATACGTATGAATACTATTCTCTCACATATTTTTCTCTTTCTCAAGTTGCCTCTTGGTTTGAATTATACCACCAATGAATCTTTACTAAAGGTATAAGTTTATTCATTAGAATATGCTTTTTCCTTTTTAAAATCTAGGTTGGTTGTATTATTTTTTAGTTACAGAGGTTGATAAGATATGACATGGGATGGATCCTTGATATATCTCCGAAGCATGAAGATGTGGAATACATCAGGATGTTAGCCAAAGCTGAGGCCATTACCAATCTATATGCCATAGGTTTGACCTTTTGTAATATCTTAAATAGGCCAATAAGTCTAGGGGCTTACTTCCCCTCTTGGTCAAATCTTATAACTTTTGGTTGACGATACCTTTAAGAAGACGTGATCATTAACTTTCAACTTCAGATCTCTTCGCCTTCAATCTGTATAACTTTTTCGATGACTTTGAGTTATTAATAATCTTTGATATATAGTTAGAATATTATCAACATCTCTTTAAATCAATTAAGGTCCCAAAAGCTCTCGTTCTCCCACTTTATCCTAATACACAAGTAATCTACACTTTTTCCCATAAAATGAGGCCATCTATATACTAGAGTGATAATTATTATTATAAACAAACTCAATTAAGTGTAAGTAGATATCCCAACTTTCTCCAAAGTCCAAAGCGTAAGCTCTTAATAGGTCTTCAAAAGTTTATATTGTTCTCTCGAATTGACTAATAGTTTGGGTGTCAAGCTGTACTAAACTTTAATTATGTGCTCATGGATTTTTATTGACTTTCTAAATTTAAAGGTGAACATTCGATTATTCATTGTATATTCTGGCAAAGCCTAGAAGATTGGCAAGGGGTGATATGAACCTCAAAATAGGTAATAGAGCAAAAGTTGTTGTTGTTGCTGTCGGCGAGGTCACTTTATATCTACCTGGTAGAGCTGTTAGATACATGCTATTTTATTCATTTGATTATCAAAAATATTATTTTCATTTCATATTTTACATTGAATAATTATAAAGTAATTTTTGAGAATAATAGTTGTTGAAGATGATGAGATCATCATGAAAGGGATATTATATAATGATTTGTTTATTCTAGACACTACTTCGCATATCATGAATTTAAGTAAGTTTTAGAGGAAACGAGATGAGATAAACAATATTTACCTGTGGCATTGTAGGCTAGATCATATCCATGAGGGAAAGATTCAAAAGTTGCTAAAGGATGGATATCTAGATCCATTCGACTATAAGTCATATGTAACTTGTGTACTTTGCCTTCGTGGAAAACTGATCAACTCTCCATTTAGTGGAACTGGAGAGAGAGCCACCAAATTGCTGGAACTCATACATAGTGATGTATGTGGTCCAATATCAACTTCTGTCATAGGTAGTTACTCCTACTTGATTACTTTTACTAACGATATCTCTAGGTACGGACACATGTACTTGATAGACTACAAGTCCAAGGCTTTTGGAGCATAAGAATGAAGTGGAGAACAGACTGGAAAGAGTATCAAGACTCTTCGATTAGATCGAGGAGGTGAGTATTTGAGTACAGAGTTCACTTAGTTTCTCAAGGACCATGAGATTCTATCCCAATGGACACCTTAGCTTAATGGTATATACGAGAGGAGGAATCACACACTATTAGACATGGAGCAACCCATGATGAGTTTCATCGATCTTCCCACCTCATTCTAGAAATACATCCTAAGGATCGCAGCTTACCTTCTCAACAGAATTCTAAATAAGTCGGTAGTATCTATTCTATATGAGATATGGAAAGGGAAGAAGCTCGATCTTATGGTTGTTAAGATTTGAGGGCTGCCCTACCCATGTTAAGAGACACAATCCCGATAAGTTAGAATCCAAGATGGAGAGATGCAAGTTTGTGGGATACCCTAAGGAAACTTGTGGGTATTATTTCTATCACCCCGAGGACTAAAAAGACTTTGTAGCTAAGAAAGCAGTGTTCCTTGAGAAGGAATACATTTTTGGTAGAGACAGTGGGAGTGTAATAGAGTTGAGCGAGGTTGGAGAACCTATCTCAAGCAACATTCCACAACTAGAGTCTGTTTAGTTATCTAGCATATAAGTTTCGACTTTACGTAGGTCTAGTAGAGTACCCCATCCTCTTGAGAGATATGTGGGACATATTAGAGGAGAGGATATCGAGGATATTGATCATCAGACCTATGAGGAGGCTATTATAAGTATAGACTCTAGGAGGTAGTAAGAGGCCATGAATTCTGAGATTGATTCCATGTACTCCAACAAGGTTTAAAACATAGTTGATGCACCCGAGGGTATTGTAACTATTGGTTGCAAGTAGATCTTCAAGAAAAATATTGGAGTAGATGGAAATGTGGATACCTATAAAGCAAAGCTAGTTGCTAAGAGGGATCGTCAAAGGCAAGGTGAGGTGTTGACTATGACGAAATATTCTCACCCGTAGTTATGCCAAAATCTATCATAATTCTATTGGTTATTGCAGCACAATATGATTATGAGATCTGACAGATGGATGTGAAAATCACATTCTTCAATGATAACCTCGATTAGGAGGTATATATTGTAGAAAAATCTAGGGGCGACATCATAGCACAGTAGAAAAACAAAAAATAAAAATCTTAGATTTCCTAAAATGGTTTTCGTCATCGTGCGAAGATTGGTGTGTAAAAATCCATGAAACTGAAAACCACGTGTTAAATAATTGTGTTACTTAAGGAGATCGTATATCCCAAAAATCCTACAGATTTGTGGGAGAGGATGAAGGAGGTCAAGTGTTCTCCTCTCTAGTAGTGATCCACATGGCAGGGGCTGCGAAGATGCTCCTCGAATCGCTGCCCAAATCTCCATACTTGTTGGCTGAATAGGAAAAGGAGAGAGGAGAATGGGAAGTGATAATCAAGAAGGCCTAACCTATGGCCCTTTGGTTCCCTCCTATTTATAGAGGCCTCCTATCAACTTAACCCTAATGAATCCTACTCTATTGGGTATTGGATCTTCATCCAATTACCCAAGTCTCTTAGATTAGTAGGTCTCTACCCAATAATCTCTTATTAGCTTTTATTGGATCTCATCCATAGGATCCAATAATTCAGTGGCTTATTGGATATATAATAAAATAGGGGCTCTAGCAGATATTTCATACTCAAACCTCTACTTGTTGCAACACTTACCATATATTTGTGACCCTCTAGGCCCAATATCGAACTGGCCGTAAGTCATACATGTTAGAACTTCTTCTGACTCAGTGAATTATTATCTTTATAATAATTCACTTGACTCATCGACTGCAGATGTACTAGGCTCCTATGTTGCAATCCCTAGATGATATAGGGGAATCCATTCCATTGGACCTATCTATCCTCAATTACCATATATCTATAGTCCCTCATCTATCTAATACCCTAGAGACCGTATATCGGGGATTATGCTATTAGGCTCATATAATTTCTACTCGAGTCTCACTCTTCTCGGAGAACTCTTTCTCTCTCAATCTGAATGACTCCAGCTAGAGATTTTTCTAAGCAAGAACACATGAGATATTCCTCTTATGATACTGAGAGTAAATGATCCTCTATCAATACTCAATAGCCCTCGGAAGGTTAGCTGCTACTCCCGATAACTGGCTATATTAGATCTGGAACTTCCAAACATATAAGTCCGAAATCAAAGAGTGGAGTACTCATATAGGACAACCTTAGTGTCTCAAGTCTAAGGACCAGATACACCATTGGGAAGATGGAATCGTTATTTGACAATAAGGCATAATTAACCATCCAGCATCTTATGAGTGGATTAATCAGTAAACTCTTTCTTCAATAAGCACCTACTTTGTATCCTTAGTATCCCTACACGAGCAGTTATGAGACCAACCACCATCATCATATGGACGAGTATATAATACACCAATCTATTCGATTATCTTGATGCCGTCTCGAGTGACCTATGACTGAGATTATTTAGGGTCTGTGTTTAAAGGCGAATCAGTCTTATTATTGTGATCTCATTATGATATAAATCCCATTACATAGATTTATAGACATCACAATATATGCAATAAGCAATATAAAGTAAGAAAATATTATAATAATAATAAGCAAAAATACTGCGTGTTATATCACACGTGCTAGTCATAGGTGCCCTACAAGCTAATCACATGAGTGATAGCACATGTGACCTGACATGTAGTCTTTTTACTTATTATTATTTAATATTTTATCACTTTATATTGCCTGTTGCTTGAATATATTGTGATGCCCATAGATCTATGCAATGGGAATCGGATCGTGATGAGATCACGATAATGAGACCGATTCGCCTTTAAACACATATCCTAAATAATCTCGGTCATAGGTTACTCAAGAGGGACATCGAGATAACCGAATAGACTAGTGTGTTATATACTCGTCCATATGATGGATGCAGCTGGTCTCATAGCTCCTCATATGGGGACACTAGGGATACAATACAGGTGCTCATTGGAGAATGAGTTCATTGATTGATCTGCTTACAGAATACTAGATGGTTGATGATGCCTTATTGTCAGATAGCGATTCCGTAGTCCCAATGGTATATTTGGTCCTTAGACTTGAGACACCAAGGATGTCTTATATGAGTGCTCAACTCTTTGATATCGGACTTATAGGTTTGGATGTCCCAGATCTAGCACAACTAGTCATCGGGAGTGATAGTCAACCTTACGAGGGCTATTGAGTATCAATAGAGGATCATCCACTCTCAGTGTCATGAGAGAAATATCCCATGTGTTTTTGCTCAAACAAATCCCTGGCTAGGGTCATTCAGATTGAGAGAGAAAGAGTTCTCCGGGAGAATTTGATTATAGCGAGACTCGAGTATAAACCGTATAGGTCTGATAGCACCATGCCCGGTATACAGTCTCTAGGATATTAGATGGATGAGGGATTATAGGTACACGGTAACTGAGGATAGATAGGTCTAATGGATTGGATTCTCTTGTATCATCTGGGGACTGTGGCGTAGTGACGATAGAGGATCATCGAGAGTGGTAGCCAACCTTACAAGGGCTATTGAGTGTCGATAGAGGATCATCTGCTCTTAGTGTCATGAGAGGAATATCTCATGTGTTCTTGCTTAGACAAATCATTGGCTAGGGTCATTCAGATTGAGAGAGAAAGAGTTCTCCGGGAGAATCCGATTAGAATGAGACTTGAGTAGAAATTGTATGGGTCTAATAGCACCATGCCAGGTATACAATCTCTGGGATATTAGATGGATGAGGGGCTATAGGTACATGGTAACTGAGGACAAACATGTCCAATGGATTGGATTTCCTGTATCGTATGGGGAGTGCGACGTAATGGCCTAATATGTCCGCAGTCGATGAGTCGAGTAAATTATTGTGGAGATAATAATTTATTGAGTTAGAAGGAGTTCTGATAGGTATGATTTATGGCTAGTTCGATATTGGGCATAGAGGGTCACACACTTATGGTAGAAATTATGACAAGTAGAGGTTCGGATATGAGATATCCGTCGGAGCCCTTATCTTATTGGATATCCAATAAGCCTCTAAATTATTGGATCCTATGGATGAGATATAGGATGAGATCTAATAAGAACCAATAAGATATTATTGGATAGAGATCCACTAATCTAAGAGGCTTTGGTAGTTGGATGAAGATCCAATACCCAATAGGGCAAGAATCATTAAGGTTAAGTTGACGGGGACCTCTATAAATAGGAAGGAACCAAAGGCTCATACGCTATAGGTTTTTGGTTGCCACCACCTATTCTCCAGGAAAACTCTTTCTCTCTCAATTCGAATGACCATAGTTAGGGATTTGTCTAAGAAGAACACATTGAATATTCCTATCATGATATGAGAGCGAATGATCCTCTATCAACACTCAATATTCCTTATAAGGTTGACTGTCACACCCGATAACCAACTATACTAGATTTGAAACTTCCAAATATATAAGTCCGATATCAAAGAGTGGAGTACTCATATAGTACATCATTTATCTCAATTCGAAGGACCAGATATACCATTGAGATGATAGAATCACTATTTGATAATAAGGCATCATCAACCATCTAGCATCCCATGAGCGGATCAATCGGTGAACTCATTCTCCAATAAGCACCTGTATTGTATCCCTAGTGTCGCCACATAAGCAACTATGAGACTAGTCACCTCCATCATATGGATGAGTATACAGTATACTAGTATGTTCGGTTATCTTGATATTTTTCTCGAGTAACCCAGAACGAGGATTATTTAGGGTCTGCATTTAAGGGTGAATCAATCTCATTATTATGATCACATCACGATTCGATTCCCATTGCACAGATCCATAGATATCACAATATATATGCATGCAATAAGCAATATAATGTAAGAAAGTACCATAATAATAATAAGTAAAAAGACTACGTGCCATGTCACACGTGTCATCACTCTCGTGATTAGTTTGTAGGGCACCTATAACTAGCATTTATGATACAGCTTGAGGGATTCATGTCCAAGGACAGTCCATATAAGATATGTAGGTTGCTTAGGTCCATCTATGGATTAAAGTATGTCTCATATCGATGAGACATGGGATATCGCTTTTTAGGAGTATGTCCCCAAAGACTCATGAAGAAAGAGCGAACATGGATAGGATACCCCATGCTTCAATGATAGGGTCTATCATGTATGCTATGCTATGTACTAGGCCTAATATAGCGCATGCTCTACGTATCACGAGCAGATATTAAGCGGATCCAAGCTTGAAGCATTGGAAAGAAGTAAAGTGTATCCTTAAGTACTTGATAAGGACGAAGGATCTTTTACTAGCATATGGATAAAGTAGCATCAGAGTTAAGGGCTACATAGTCTCGAGCTTCCAGTCCAATGTCGATGACAGCAAGTTTAATTTATGGTATGTGTTCACCCTAAATGGAGGAGCAACATGCTAGAAGAATTCTAAGCAAGATACTATTGCTGACTTGACCATAGAGGTGGAGTACATTACTGTGATAAAGGCGACAAAGGAGAGAGTCTGAATGAAAAAGTTCATCATAGAACTAGGAGTTGTGTCGGGCAATGAAGAGCCAATTCCTTTGTAATGCGATAACTACAGGGCAATTGCTTAAATGAGGAAACTTGGGTCTCATCAAAAGTGTTCTAAGAATGTTTTTACTTATTAGAGAGATCATGGCTCAATGGAAAAAGTTTCATCCGAAGATAACATCATAGATTTACTAACAAAACCATTGTCTCATATTGTTTTTGAGCATCACAAGAGTCTGATGGGGATCAGACACATAGGTGGTTGGATTTAGGTTAAGTAGGAGATTGCTAGTAATAGATGCCCTGCAAGCCAATCATGTGAGTGATGGCATGTGGGACATGACATAGTCTTTTTGCTTATTATTGTTATAGTACTTTCTTACTTTATATATATATATATATATATATATATATATATATATATATATATATATATATATATATATATATATATATATATATATATATATATATATATATATATATATATATATATATATATTGTGATGTTAATGGATCTGTGCAATGGGAATTGGATCGTGATGAGATCATGATAATGAGACCGATTCACCTTTAAATATAGACTCTAAATAATCCTGGTCTATTCGAGAGGGATATCGAGATAACCAGACAAACTAGTATACTGTATACCCATCCATATGATGGAGGTGGTTGGTCTCATAGCAGCTCATGTGGGGACACTAGGGCTATAGTACAAGTGTTCATTAGAGAATGAGTTTATTGATTGATCCGCTAACAGAATGTTGGATAGTTCATGATAACTCATTGTTAGATAGTGATTTCGTTGTTCTAGTAGTGTACTTGGTCCTCATACTTGAGACACTAAGAATATCTAATATGAGTATTCCACTCTTTGATATCGGACTTATAGGTTTAAAAGTTTCAGATCTAGTACAACTGGTCATCGGGAGTGATAACCAATCTTACGATGGTTATTAAGTGTCGATAGATGATAATCCACTTTTAGTATCATAAGAGAAATATCTCATATATTCTTGCTTAGACAAATCCTTGACCAAGGTCATTTAGATTGAGAGAGAAAGAATTCTTTGGGAGAATTTGATTCGAGCGAGACTCGAGGAGAAACCATATGAGTTTGACAGCACTATACCCGGTATATAGTCTCTGAGATATTAGATAGATGAGGGACTATATATACATGATAATTGAGAATAGATAGGCCTAAAGGATTAGATTCCTCAATATCGTTTGGAGATTGCGGCGTAATAGCCTAGTACGTCCGTAGTCGATGAGTTAAGTGAATTATTATGGAGATAATAATTCACTAAGCCAGAAGGAGTTCTGCTAGATATGACTCATGACCAACTCGATATTGGGTCTAAAGGGTCACAACATATGGTAGATATTATCACGAGTAAAGGTTCAGATATGAGATATCTGTTAGAGCCCCTATCTTATTGAATATCCATTAAGCTCTGAAATTATTGGATCCTATAGATGAGATCCAATAAGAGCTAACAAGATATTATTAGATAGAGATCTATTAATTAAAGATGCTTGGGTAGTTGGATGGAGATCCAATACCCAATAGAGTAAGATTCATTATGGTTAAATTGATAGGGAGCCTCTATAAATAGAAGAGAACCAAAGGGTTATGGCTAGGCTTCTTGGTTGCCACATCCTATTCTCTTCTCCCTTTCTCGTCCTCAAATAATATGTGTGAAGATTTGGGCAGTGACTTGAGGAGCATCTTTACAGCCCTTGCCATGTGGATCACTACTAGAGAGGACACTTGACCTCCTCCATCCTCTCCTATAGATCTATAGGAATTCAGGAATATACGATCTCCCTAGGTAACATAACTATCTCACACGTGGTTTTCAGTTTCGCGAGTTTTTGCGTACTAATTTTCACACGATAATGAACACCTTTTGAAAAATTTAGAAATTTTGTTTTATGTTCTTCTTTTGCGCATGTTATATCGCCCCTAGATTTTCCTATATTTAAGAATTAGAATCCTTTTTAATTTTCTATAGGTACTTGTTGTTCTATCTTCAACTACTAGCAGCTCAAATATTTAAAAACAAACTCTACTATACCTCTCTTCATACCATGTCACTTATAGTCATGATGCAAATCCCGATACATCTTGATAGACTCAAGATGGATATTAAATCTTGATTTGTGGGCTTTCTCTAATAGTTGCATTTTTATTGAATGACTTTCAGGAACATAAAATTAATTGTGGAATTCAGATTTAGATCTCTGAGCAATCTTAGCTAGCATCTTCCTTCTGACTTTTTTTTAATCCTTTCTAAAAAAAATGATTATGTCATCAAGCATGCTAGAAAACCTTTATCTATCTCAAATAAAAGTTTGTGTTTCATATCTATCAATTATGTCATCATAGAATTCCTTTCAATATTCATCTAGACTATAAGACTTGAAGTATTTATGCTCAATGCATCAGTGACTTGAAGATGTACTCAAGACTCTTATGATCTATGAAGATTTCAAAAATATATCCATAGATATAATATTTTTAAATTTTTAGTGTAAAAATAATAACTGCTAGCTCTAAGTCATAAGTAGAATAGTTCTTCTCGTGAGACTTTAATCGTCTAGATGTATAAGTAACTACTCTCTTATTTTATATTAGAATACAACTAAGTCCTTAAAGTGAGACATTACCATACACTACAAAATCTTCTCCTTCAAAAGGAATTACCAAGATATGAGCACCAGTTAATTTCTCTTTCAATTCCTGAAAATCACAAATGAACTTTATATTTTTTTGTGTTAATCTAGTCAAGGGTGTTGCTATTTTTAAAAAGTCTTCTATAAATCTTCTATAATATCTAGCTAAACTCATGAAGCTTTTAATGTCTGAAACATTAGAATGTCACTTCTAATTCATCACAACTTCAATCTTTTGGGGGTCAACGGATATACCAGTACCCGAAATTACACTTGCTCAATTTGATATATAGTTTCTCTTATCTTAGAACTTATAAAATTATCTTGATGTTTATGTTTCACCATACTTTTGGAGTAGATCAAAATGTCATCAATGAACATAAATATAAATTTATCAAGATAAAATGGAATACTCTATTCATGAGATCCATGAAGGTAGCTAGTGCATTCATGAATCTGAAAGACATTACTAAGAATTCGTAATAACTATATCTTATTCTGAAAATAATTTTATGTATATCTCCTTCTCTTATCTTTAATTGATGATACTTGAACCTCAAATCAATCTTCGTGAGCACTTTGAAGTTGATTAAATAGGTAATTTATTTAGGGAATGAGATATTTATTCTTTATAATCACTTGGTTATGTTATCTATAATCAATGTATAGTAATATGGATATATCTTTCTTCTTCATAAATAGGATAGGGGCACCCTAAGTTAATATACTCGGTTGAATAAAATTCTTATCCAAAAGCTCATGGATCTGTTTTTTTAACTCTTTCAACTTAATTGGTGTTATTATGTAAGAGGGTTTAGAAATAATGCACAGTTAGATAGAAGATCAATTGTAAATTCAATTTGCTTATCAGGTGGCAGTCCAAGCAAATATTCCACACCAAATATTTGGACAGCAATAGCTAGGACCTAGAGGGGAAGGCCATACGAGGGTTTATGCACTCACCCATCAAAATGCTGAAGCCTCAGGATCTATCGTTTAAGGTATAATCACATTCTATGGTATGCTTGCTTCTGTGCTTATAGATTGTAGTCCTACATATTCTTTTATATCACCTTTTTTTATTATAAGACTACATAAGAATCCTTAGATAATGAATAATGCGTTAATGGTAGAATACTAGTTAGAAACTCTCTGATAGCTGATTAGATATTTAGAAACTATGTTATTATTATTGAAAGTCATGATTTGCTAGTAGATCTTATCCAACTAGAATTTCAAGATTTTGATATTATCTTGGGTTAAGAGGCTAGTATTAAAGGATATCTTGCTTGGTATTGATGTTGTTTCCATGGGCAGTTCTTTGACATGTACTTCAGTTGTTGACAAAAAAAATATACACGTCCCATTGGGCATGGGATAAAAACATGATCAGTCTTTTTATAGAAATAACTTGATTACTAGGAACTCTTGTCTGCTGGTGTTTGGACTATCTGCTCTTGCATTTCTTTGAGAGTCCATAATATGATCCTCCATATGGAGATGGTGTAGCATTAAATGGTCGCTTTCGATTCTTCACTTATTGTAATTCATTATCTAATTTTTCCATCACCAAAGCTCGATTAAGTACTTCAGTATATGTTGGTAAAATCAATATAGCAATGGACTTTCTAATTAATGGTTGAAGTCCCCACTCAAAGTGACAAGCCCATTGATGTTCATTAAAGGTAATATATGTCGAGAATTAGGTAAGCTTAGTAAAATAATGATCATATTCCAATATAGTCCTACTTCCCTAATTGATGCTAAGAAATTCTTATTACTTCTCAAAGCGAACTAAATCAGGAAAAAACCCCTCGTAGAATACATTTTTAAATTGCTCCCAAATCATCACATTGCCTCCTGCCTCCATCATCCTCCTTTTTTAGGTCCATTAAGTGTCTGTCTTTCCTTTCAAAATAAAAAAAAACGAAAGGCACCTTGTGATTTTCTCTACATTCGATATCTTCAAATATTTTTTTTACTTAACGGATCCA
The DNA here is from genome assembly GCA_004837865.1 of Musa balbisiana. Classification (NCBI taxonomy): domain Eukaryota; kingdom Viridiplantae; phylum Streptophyta; class Magnoliopsida; order Zingiberales; family Musaceae; genus Musa; species Musa balbisiana. Next base: position 20,676,801 of record CM017198.1, read on the forward strand.
AATGTTCAACAAAGATTGAATCTAGTTTGCCCTTAAAAACAAGTGGTCTTAATTTCTTAAAGTAATCCAAAGTATTATTTTCACTCCTTAGAGCTCCATTTCACTCCTCATGACGCTCAAAATAGTTTTTAGTAGTATTGAGAACTCCGTATATATCATTTGGAGCATTAGCAAGTGTTGGAACACAAGGTGTATTCTATAGTGTTTATGTTTATATTACGGGATGAGTTTGTGTTCTCTTAATAATGGATGGAGACCAACCTATATCAAACTCTCAATAACGTATAAAGTGGTGTTCCTTATCTACGAAAGTGGGAACAATGGATGGAAGACCGTTTAGCCGTCACGTTTGACAATGGGGCTAATCTCTGAAGGAAATTATCCTACATGTCCTTGGTAGGGAAACAATATTATCTCATGTTGATTATGTCTATATTAGAATAAAATAACATATTAAAATATTTCTTTCAAGTATTATTAATATCAAATAATATAAATTTTAGAATTACATATGGCATAAATAATTTTAATATGTTTTACTCAAAAAATAAAAATTTAAACCTAGATAAAAGAAGATTTTAGAAATCTCAAACAATATGTTTTAATCTAACAATATAATTTTGATATTTACAAGAATAAAAAATATTTTAGAACTGCATATAATATATTTTAATCTAAAAATAAATTTTAAATATTTAAATAATTGAATAATTTTTTTTATTTTTCAAGAAAGGCAAGGGAATCTCTCTCTCCTCAACAATATATAATTTCTCATTCCTCTAATTGTTAAGCTTAGCTTGATGAGGAATGAAGAAAAGAATCCCTCTTCTTAAATAAGAGAAAAAGTGAGGCCTCTCTATAAAGATTTTTTTATTTTTTATTTATTAATATTTATTTTTTATTTAATTTACTAACAAAAATAATATTATTCTACTTCAAATATTGAATAGTTGTTTTCTATATTTTATTAAGAAATCATGTGTAAATTGGAGATTTGATTACATGTTAATATTTTCCAACTAATGACACTAAAAAGGGTTGAATTAGTGTAAATATATTTAAAACTCATACAAACTAATTTAGGCAAAAATAAAAAATAAACCACACAACCAACAAGCAACAAGAACGAGACAAAAACCTCCTATAGTGTTATAGTTCATGACTAAGCTCAAGAACGAGACAAAGACCTCCTATAGTGATGTAGTTCCTGACAAAGCTCACTCATGTTTCTATTTGAAATAATCGGGTTTCACTATTTATCTTTCTTCAGCTAACCTATGCACTTGGAGAAATACCTCTTTTACATAACAATTAATTTTGCAATACTTTGTACAAAATTTTATAATTGCTAATACCATGGGATTAAATGAATACATGGTACTAATCATCAACTTCTTAAATATGCTACTAGACTATGGTGGCTCACACATGACATTTTGTAGATAAAGTATAGTCGATTTTGTGGTACTTTATAATTGGATAAGATATATATAATATAATTAATTAAATTCTGATGATATATATTGACTAATAGAAAAGAAGTCCATTTAAAGTATGATTCCTTAGAAGATGCTTTTGATGGGAGGAATTATCATAATTACTTATCTTAGACCTTCTACTCTCACCTATAAATAGATATGATCACTAGAGATTGGATATAAAGAAGAAGAAGAGAGGTTATGCATCTCATAGAGGATTCAGTTAAGGGATTACAGTCTCTCTCTCAACTCTTCTCCCTAACCAAGAGAGGAGAAGGATATAGTTCTCTTGTAGATTGACAACGATCTTGGATTTAAAGACGATGCCTTTGCAAATCAAATAAAGATCTCTCTTTCAGATGGCATCAAAAGGTACACATCGTAAAACTAGATCTAATTATATTTGATTTCATTCCTGGCAGAAAAGTTTTTCCACATTACAGATAGCATAATTACAGATTTTATGTTAACAATTAGTATCAGAGCATAGGTTCTTGAGATCAAATATATTAGATCTATTATTTTTGTTTACGATGCATGAATGATCCCTATTCTCCAATGATCGTAAAGCATCAATGGTCACCATCGACCTTGCTGTGCACAGCCAACGAATTTGTTGGTGCTAGAGGCTGCACTAGGCAATGTGCCCCTGTGGTGTAGCAGGCGGCAGCCGTACGTGGGCAGCCTCGCACCCATGCGGCGATCGCATGCGAGCAAAACTTGTATCCATGTGGCAACCACACGAAGGTAGACAGCCCCGACGGCGGCCGTGCACGGGTAGGTCGTGCCCAGGCCCTGGCCGTGTGCGGGTATGCTGCACCCAAGCGATGGCCGTGTGTTGGCAGCAGCCGCGGCCAACCGTGCATAGGCAACAACAACCACGTAGGCAGGAGCCGCAGTGACGTAGCCACCTGTGGGCACAGCCCACGCGTAGGCGGCAACCGCGTGCCGGTAGGTAGGCCACACCGGCGGCAGCCGCAAAGGCGACGATGACACTACAGATCATATTTTTGGCAAAAAATTATAGTTTTGCCCTAGGGTTTCCCTTTGGTCAAATAATAGCTTTACCCTTCTATACTTTATTAATATCCTTTAATTCTTTTGACAATTCTATCGTTTACAAATCTCATAATTTTAATTTATATCCTGTCAAATATTTATAATTTTACCCTTATGAAATTAAGAATTTTTAATTTATATTCTTAATTATAAAATGATAAATATGATTTATTATAATTATGATTGAATTTAATTTTAATTAAAAAATATAAATTATGATTTACTTTATAGTTTTCTCATATGAATTATTGATTATATTTTTACATGTGGTAAATAAAATCTAATTATTGTTCTGGGATATTCATTTAGTTATTCACATATATATATTGGAAATTATGAAATAATATTCATCTTTCATATGAAGGCATGATTTATATGTTATCATGATTATCATATGAGTTATTTTTATTAATGTTCAATAATTATTATGGTTATTATTTTATTATTGAACTGCTTAGCATAAATTAAATTGAAGAAATTTGATGAATATTATTTGTAACTCATCTCCCTAAGTTTTATCTGATTTGTAGCTACCAAAGTGGCCTCGGATGATAGACTTTTGTGATGTGAATTACAATAAAAGTTTTATCATTTATAGGTTATTTTAAATTATATTTTATATTATTATATTGGTCTTGGAGCCACCAAAGTGACCTAGACCAATAACTTATAAAATAATATTATGGAATCAGTCCTAAATGATATCAAGAAAATAATATTCACGATGACACACATAATTAGGAGATTTAGATAATCCCAAAGGATAACCTACTTCAAATAATTATGTGATAGGGTAGGATGATACTGTTTTGGATATCCTTACAGTTTATGGTTGTGTACCCAAATGTAACAATACTATTCCATAAGGATAGTATCAGTCCTCCATAGATGATCTTGAATGAATACTAGATATGTCAATATTTCACCTAAATGTGTAATATAGATAATATCAATAGTTCATCAAATTTTTGAAAAGCTCAAAACATTAATGTTATTTTATATTTTATATTTTTGCAGTGGTACTTCCGTCCATATATTCATATGCTTCTAGTGTCCTTGTACTCTCTGGATCAAATTATTCAGAATGGTTAAAGCATATGCAATTCACACATGCGTATTAGATCTTGATTTAGCATTACTTATTGAAAAGCCTACAGACTTGACCAATGAAAGTACTGTAGAAAAAGTTAATGAAATGAAGGCTTAGGAAAGATCTAATAACCTTAGTTTAATATTCATAAGAATGATGATTGCAAATAATATAAAGACTTCATTATCGATTACAACTAGCATATAGAAATATTTAAAGGTTATTGAAGATAGATTTAAATCTATTTATAAGTCATTAGTTGAAACACTAATGAAAGAACTGACTACGGCTCAGTATGATGGCACTCGAGGAATTCAGGATCACATCCTCAATATGGCTGACAAAACTGTAAAACTTAAAATATTAGGCATGAATGTTGATGAATCTTTCCTCGTGCAGTTCATTCTCAATTTTATTCCTTCTCAATTTGGCCCATTCAAGATTCATTACAATACAAATAAGGATAAGTGGGACTTAAATGAGTTAACTAGCATGTGTATTCAGGAAGAATTGATACTAAAACAGAAAAATTCATATAATGTCATGATTGCTACTCAAGGAGTTGGTAATAAGAAAACAAAATTAAAGCATCATCCATCAAAGAAATTTGTCGGGTTTGGAAATATTAAACAGACTAATGAAAAGAAAACTTATATAGTAAAGTATTTCTTTTATGGCAAGAAAGAATATGTGAAAAAGGACTGCATTAAATGTAAGACTTGGTTCGAAAAGAAAAGTATTAACTCGACCTTTGTATGTTTCAAATCAAACATTACATAAATTCCTTCTAACACTTGGTGGATTGATTCTAATGCTTTAACTCATGTTATCAATAATATACAGGGATTTCTTTCAATCCGAAAACCAAAAAAACATGAAAGATTCATTATTATGGGAAATCATCTAAAAGTAAAAGTCATATCAGTGGGGACTTGTCGTCTACGCTTAGAGATGGGTTATCTGATAGATCTTGTTAACACATGTTAAGTTCCTACTATTTCTAGAAATTTAGTTTCCCTATCTAGAATTGATGAGTTAGGATATTGTCTTTCTTTTGGTAATGGTAAACTCGGTATATTTTATGATTCAATAAAAATTGGTTCTAGAATTCTGTGTGATTGTTTGTACAGAATTAATTTGAATCTTGAGTTTGTAAAGATATTATTGACCCTATAATCAAGTGTTAGATTGAAACGTAGTTTCAATAATGAAAGATATCTATATTGTAGTATAGATGATTAGGGCATATCTCAAAGGAAAGAATTAAAAGATCAGTGAAGGATAATATTTTGGAATATTTAGACTTCACTGATTTTGATGTTTGTATAGATTACATTAAAAGAAAGCAAACTAAATATATAAAGAAAAATATCATAAGAGGTAAAGGACTTCTTGAAATTATTCATACTGATATCTACGGACCACTCTATATCCCTTGTTTTAGTGGAGAAAGGTATTTCATCACATTTATAGATAACATATCCAGATATGGCTATGTTTATCTAATTCATGAAAAGTCTCAGGCTTTTGATGCTCTTGAAGTGTACATAAATGAGGTCGAGAGACAATTAGATAGAAAAGTTGAAATTGTTAGATCTGACAGGGGTGATGAATTTTATAGCAAACTTGACCACCGTAGGATCTGCCATTGGGCGGTACCACCGTCGGACAGGGGCGGTACCACAAGCTGGCAGCATTCACTACCGGTAGTACCACCGCCCAACCTGGGTGGTACCATCACCTAAAATTCCTAGAGTGTTGTTCCATAGGCAGTGCCACCGCCGGCCAGGCTTTCAGCATGCTGGTTGGGCCTTGAATCCGGCCTAAACCAGCCCAACTTCGGGTCCAATTGGCCCTTAACAAAGTTGATGAGATTATCTCCCAATCCCAACTCTAATTATGTGCTAACTATGATTTCTAAGACATATTCTAAGCAAAATAAGTTTGGTTTCTTCTGGCGAACTTCTGGTGAACTTCCGATGATCTCTTAGTAATATTCCGACGGACTCCCGACAAGCTCCTAGACTTCACGATGATCTTCTTAGTGAGTTCCGACGAGCTTCTTTGGCAAGCTCTAGGACTTCTCGGTCAATTCCGACAAAACTTCCGACGAACGTTTGGACTTCCGACGAACTCTCGAACTCCCAACGAAATCGCGTTCTTGACTCCGGGACTTCATTTTACTTTATGCCTTATTATTGTAGTTAATCCTGCACATATAAAAACACACTTAGATATACACAATTATTACTAAGTATGAATCATGTCGTCCGACATGTCATTGGTCCATCGACGCTTCGTCTGATTCTTCTACACATCGTCCTCTCTTGTAGCCTATTACCTAATCAGCCAGTTGACCTCCGCAACTATGATATCCTTGGCACAATATCCGCTCTTCTTGGCATGATGCCCGAATCTATGGCCCGAAGCCTTATGTCGATACGTCGACCGATCGTTTGGCCTGACGTCCAATCTTCTGACACGTTTTCCTCCGGCCCAACATGATTCTTCTTGCGTTAATTGTCTCTCCCTGATTGAAGCATCCTGCGTCACTCAAAACATAGATCAAATCATAAATACTATTAATTAGTTTCATCATCAAAATCCAAGATTCAACAATCTCCCCTTTTTTTTATAATGACAACTAATCGATGACGGAGTTAACCTTAACTCCCGGAGTTTAACCAAACTCTCCTTATCAATATGTCATAATGATAGAACTTTTGGATTAAAAAATCGAAGCAATATGTTATCATAAACTTATGCATAACATTCTCATACTTCTCCCCTTTTATCATCAACAAAAAAGAGAAGTCCAACTATCAAGTGTTTAGAGATACAATGTCAAACCATTGCATAAAAAAAAAACATAATAACAAGTTTTATCATCATACAATTTATAAGCTAAAAAATTTAGCAAGTGTTCCATCATGTAAGCTATCAAGTTTTAGATATGAAAGGTAGTAAGATAGCATGTTCTACAACATACAAGCTAGCAAAATTTTGAAAGCAAATGCAAGATAGCTTTCTTGTTGAAGTATGTAAGCTAGTGATTGTTGCTTCCTTTTGCAATGTGCAAGTTACAAGTTTTGCTTCTTGAGATAGCACTATTGCTTGAGATTGCAAGATAGCATTTCTTGCAAACTAATAAGTTTTGTCTCTTTTTGCGATATGTATGTTTGTAATTTTTGCTTCTCTTTAGATGTGCAAGCAAGTTTTTGCATCTTCTTGACTTGTGCAAGCTAGCTAGCAAACTAGCTATCTCCTCCTTTGTCATTGTCAAAAAGAAGGGAAGAATACAGTTTTGTATCTCTTTTTCCCTTTACAATAATTTATGCTAAAAATAAATCAATTATCATATCATATATGATACTCATAAGCTAGCAAATTTATATCATTTTAGAGCATCAAAACAATATCATGAGTATTTCATGCATTCATATCATCACATGAAAAATATCAAGAAGAATTAGATGATGAGATATACACTAAGTGAATACAAGGAAATTTCGAAAGATGAAAGAAAAATCAATTTATGTTTACCATGTTCCAAACTTCAAAGCACATCATCTCAAGTTATGAGTATAAAAAAAAACATGGAAACATTGTGATTCATTTGGACAAATATTCTCATTAATAAACTACAAAAAATCATTCGAGAATAAAAAATGAGGGATCTTGATTCAATTAAGGAAAATATCAAAATTTGATTCTGAGAATCCAAGATCATGAGTTCAATAATACTTCCTTTTAATATATAGCAAGTAGAATCATAGGAGATCAAATAGTAAAAGATCTTCAAAAGAAATTTTAAGTCTTGAATTCCTAAAAAGATATTCTATTTAGTAAATCGTAAAAGGAAACGTAGGAGAAAAAAATTTCAATTCATGATTCAAATTCAAATCTCAAGTAATTCTGAGGAATCAAAATCATGATATAAGTAAAAACTCATTCAAATTCAAATAATCAAAATCATCAAAATCTTTTCAAGAAAATTTAATGAAGACAACGTAAATAGATTCTCATGAGAACTCGATTTATGCATAATGTCTCAATTTTTTCATGAATGTCATAAGGCATGATTTATTTCAACAAATTTCTTCTTTTATAAGTGGATAAAAGAAACATAGGAGATCTTGATTCGTGCATAGGAAATCTCAAGTTATAAATTTTAAAAAATTAAGATAAAACTAATTTAAATTCAAATCATCAAATTAAGATCATTTTCAAGAGATTGCATAAGATAGATTCATCACTAAGAATCACTTGTTGAAAAATCGAAAAGCTTTAGAGGTACTTTCAAGAAAAATATTCATTCCCCCTTTTTGTTTTAATCTAAGTGATTTGATTTTATACAAGCATGCCTAAGTTTTTTTCGTATGAAAACCATACATCATAATTTAAAACTGAAAAGGCTACATTTATTATCGTAAAAATCGATAATCCATAAATCTCAAGAATCATCATGCATAAATTCGAAATATAAACTTATTAAGCATGATTTCAAATCATTACTTCAAATTAAACATGATTTCATTAATCATAGAGCATCTTCAAACAAAATCGAGAAATAATATGATTAATCTTGTTAGGTGTACAAGCATTAGATTTCTATCTAACGTTCTATTGCATTATTAAAATATCAAGCATGATTTCATAAGGCATTTTTAATCAAAATCATTTTGTTTGTTTATCATAAAACATGTAATTTTCATAATTATTTTTAAAATCACTAGAAAGATAAGCATGATCCCAATTTTTTAGTATTTTCATTATATTATTAAACATATAATTTTTAAGAAAAATAATTAAACTAAATTAAAAATAACTCATGAAAAGCATTATGTAATTTTGAAATAAGGCAAAGGGGTTTTGGTTACCTTATTGTCGAAAGCTGTTAAAGCGTAGTTCACCACCTTGCCTTTGTTGGTTGGCTCCTCGTCTTCGGATGCACTTGTTTCATCCCAAGGTGATTCCCTCTTCTTGCATTCATAACAAGTAGTTGTGCTCTTTTTGTTCTTTAATTTTTGTTTCATAAACTTTTTAAATTTAATAGTGATGAGTTCAATTTCACCATCACTTGAGCTTATGCTCGAGTGGTCTTCGATTGTTCTAAGTCTGAAATCCTTCTTGTTCTTTGAAAGGTGGTTCTCAAGTTCTTCACGTGCATTGCACGTCATTTCATAGGTCATCAAAGACCTTATAAGTTCTTTAATTGGTAAATGATTCAAGTTTTTTAATTCTTGAATAGTCGTTACTTTTGAATCCCAACACTTATTAAGAGAACCTAAAATTTTATTTACAAGTTCACAATCCGAAAAACTTCTACCAAGTGCTTTTAAACCATTGATGACATCCATAAAATGGGTGTACATATCAACAACGGTTTCACTTGGCTTCATTCGAAAAAGTTCAAAATCATGCATTAAAAGGTTGATTTTCGAAACTTTTAATCTACTTGTGCCTTCGTGAGTGGTTTCAAGAATGTGCCAAATGTCGAAAGTCGTTTCGTACATAGAAACATAATTAAACTCAATTTTATCCAAAGCACAAAATAGAGCATTCATAGCTCTAGCATTTAAGGAAAAAGTTTTCTTCTCCAAATCATTACATTCTTTCATTGGAATAGAATACTTTTGAAATCTGTTTTCAATGATATTCCATAAGTTTAAATCCAACGAAAGCAAGAAAACTCTTATTCGAGTTTTCTAATATGTGTAGTCTGTCTCATTGAACAAGGGAGGATGAATGAGAGAGTGACTCTCTTGAAAGCCGAAATGAGTCATTTCTCTTGGGTATTAAACCAAATGAGAAATACAAGGCTCTGATACCAACTATTAGGAATGAGTCGGCACTAAGAGGCAGGGGGTGAATTAGTGCAGTGGTAAAATCACCTCGGTTCAAGAAAATTCTTCGTTTCATAAATCTTTCGTACGTTGAAACCGATTCATAAAGTATTTACTTGAAAGCGTATGGAAGAGCGTATGTGTAGTAAAAGCACAGTAAGGAGGAGAGGCATTTTACTATAAAAGTAAATTGCTCAAAGTAAATGCAAACTGAGTTTATAGTGGTTCGATCATCGTGATCTACATCCACTCCCGATTCCTCCTCCGTCGAGGCCACCGGCATCCACTATTGATCTTCCTTCAATGGATGAATACCAATCACCTTTTACAACTCGATTCTCATTTTACCGGGTTTAGGAGATAACCCTTACACCCTCACTTACTCCTCTCTCAAATTGTTCTAACACTTAGAACTTTTGAGAGGAGTTCACACAAGATTGCAGCAATGTTTCTTTCTAATTTTACTCTTAATTCTTATGTTAGTTAACCAGGGATGAGAGGGGTATTTATAGGCTTCAAGTTGATTCAAACTTGGAGTCTAAAAAGGTCTCATCCTAGGTTTCCTAGGTACTAGCGGTACCACTATCGTTCCTAGGCGGTACTACCGTCGTAGGATCTGCCACTAAGTAGTACCACTGCTGGACAGTGGTGGTACCACCATTGGACAGCGGCGGTACCACCGTTGGCAGCATTCACTGTCAGTGGTACCACCCGCCAGAATTCCTAGGGTGCTGTTCCCCAAGCGGTGCCACCATTGGCCAAGCTTTCAGCACGCTAGTTGGACCTTGAATCCAGCTCAAACCATCCCAACTTCAGGCCCAGTTGGCCCCTAACAAAGTTGATGGGATTATCTCCCAATCTCAACTCTAATTATGTGCTAACTATGATTCCTAAGACATATTCTAAGCAAAATAAGTCTGGTTTCTTCTAGCGATCTTTCGGCGAGCTTCCGGCAAACTTCCGACGATCTCTCAGTAATGTTCCAATGGACTCTCAGCAAGCTCCTAGACTTCACGAAGATCTTCTTAGTGAGTTCCGATGAGCTTCTTTAGTAAGCTCTAGGATTTCTCGGTCAATTCCGGCGGAACTTCCGACGAACGTCTAGACTTTTGACGAACTCTTGAACTCCCAACGAAATCACGTTCTTGACTCTAGGACTTCATTTTGCTTTATGCCTTGCTATCATAGTTAATCCTGCACACATAAAAACATACTTCGATCTAGACAATTATTACTAAGCATGAATTATGTCGTCCAGCATGTCATTGGTCCATGACGCTTCGTCTGATTCTTCGGCGCATCGTCCTCTCTTACGGCCTATTGCCCAATCGGCTAATTGACCTCCGCAACTCCGATATCTTTGGTGCAATATCTGCTCTTCTTAGCTCAATGCCCGAATCTATGGCCCGAAGCATTCTGTCGATACGTCGACCGATCCTCCGGCCTGACGTCCAATCTTCTGACACATTTTCCTCCGGCCCAATATGATTCTTCCTACTTTAATTGTCTCTTCCTGATCGAAGCATCCTGCATCACTCAAAACGTAGATCAAATCATAAATACTATCAATTGGTTTCATCATCAAAATTCGAGATTCAACAAGTTATTCCTTTATACCTGAGTCGATGTGGGGTGAAGCTCTTAGGATAGCTATGTACATCTTGAACATGGTTTCTAGTAAGCCAGTTTCATCAACTCCATTTGACTTATGGACTGGTAGGAAGCCTACTATGAGACATTTATATATTTGGGAATGTCTTGCAAAGATAAGAGTATTCAATCCACATGCAAAGAAATTAGATCCAAGAACTATTTCTGAATATTTTATTGGTTATCCAGAAAAATCTAAGAGATATAGATTTTATTGCTCATATTATAGTACAAGGATAGTAGAATCTGGTAATGTGAGATTCTTAGAAAATGATGAAATAAGTGGGAGTGAAAAATCTCAAAGGATCAATTTTGATATTGAGGAGATTCGGGTTAATTCTCCCATAACATCTCTTATTCGAGAGATTGTTATTCCTCAAATTAATGAGAGCATTGACGAGGGTGAATAACAAAATAACATCGAAGAACTCTCACATGATGTTGATGTTATCACTGATGATCTTGTAGAACAATCACAATTGATAGTTTTGAGAAGATCTAAAAAAAAGGAAACATGCCATTTCAAATGATTATATGGTATATCTACAAGAATCAGATTATGATATATGAATAAAAAGAGACCCTTATCATTTTCATAAGCCATAGAAAGTAACGATTCTAAAAAATAATATGATGCAATGAAAGAAGAGTTCAAATCAATGGTTAAGAATGGTGTCTGGGAACTCGTTGAATTGCCCAATAATTATAAAAGAGTCAGTTATAAATGGGTCTTTAAGACCAAATGTTACTCAACGGGCAATATCGAACGATATAAAGATAAACTTATGGCCAAAGATTTTTCTCAAAAAGAAGGCATTGAGCATAACAAGACTTTTTCTCTAGTTTCTAGAAAGGACTCATTGAGAATCATCATGACATTAGAAGCTTATTATGATCTTGAGTTATATCAGATGGATGTGAAAATAATATTTTTGAATGGAGATCTGGATGAGGAAATATATATGGAACAGCTTGAAGGATTCATAGAAAAGGAAAGAGAAAGTTGGGCATGTAACTTAAGAAATCCATCTATGACCTTAAACAAGCTTGTAGACAATGGTATATAAAGTTTCATAATACCATTAGTTCCTTCGGATTTAAGGAAAACACTATTGATTAGTGCATATATCTGAAGGTAAGTGGGAGCAAGTTTATTATATTGGTCTTATATGTGGATGATATTTTACTTGCCAGTAGTGATCTTGGTTTATTGTATGAAACCAAGATATTTCTCAACAAGAACTTTAAGATGGTTGATATGAATGAAGCAGCCTTTGTTATTGGCAATGAGATATTCATAGATAGATCTTAAGGATTATTAGGATTGTCTTATAAAAGATATATTAATCGTATCTTGGAGAGATTTAATATGCAGTTTTGCTCAACTGATATACCTATTACTAGAGGTGAAAATTTTAGTCAAACCCAGTGCCCGAAAAATGACTTAGAAAAGAATCAAATAAAACATATTCCTTATGGGTGCATAATTGGAAGTCTATTATATGCTCAAACAGGTACATGACCATATATCAGTTTTGCAATTGCAATGCTGGGAAGATACCAAAGCAACCCATGAATGGATCACTAGAAAGCTGCAAAGAAAGTAATGAGATATCTGCAAGGGATGAAAGATTATATGCTCACATATAAGAAATTAGATTAGCTTAAAATGGCAGGATATTCAGATGCTGATTTTGTAAATTACCTCGACAGTAGGAAGTCCACTTTAGGATTTATATTCATATTAGCTAGTGGGGCAATTGTTAGGATCAAGAGTGGCACTAAGAGGGGGGATGAATTAGTGCAGCGGAAAACTTTTACAATTTTAGAAAATATTTCGTACGTTTGAAGGAAATCGATTCAGAAAGATAGTAACTTTAAGACTTAAGAGAGCGTAAGTGTGGTGAAAGTAAGATGAGGAGAATAAGCACTTTACTGTGAAATGATTTGCAGTAAAAGAAAATTGCTCAAAACGAAATGCAAACCAGATTTAGAGTGGTTCGGTCAATGTGACCTACATCCACTTTCGGATACCTCCTCCGATGAGGTCTTCGACATCCACTAAAAGCCTTCCTTCAATAGGCGAAGGCCAACCACCTTTTATAGCTTTTCTCCTTTTGTCGGGTTTAGGATACAACCCTTACAAGTCTCATTCTTCTTTCTTGGATGGTTATAAAGCTAAGAGATGAAAAAGGAGAACTCTAACTTTTACAACACTTTAAGGCTTAAGAACTCAAGATTATGCCAATAGGTTTCATGCCCTTTCATGTAGGAAAGGGTGGGATTTTTATAGGCCCCAATGGCTTCAAAAATGGAGGTAAAAAGTGTCTAATCCTGGATTTTCTGGGTCTTGGCGGTACCATCGCCTGGCACCTGACACTGGGCGGTACCACCGCCTGATAGAGCTTGGAGACCGAGCTCTGGTGATACCATCACCCAGAATTCCTAGGAGGGCACTGCTTTCCAAGTGGTGCCACCGTCGGCCATCTTTTAAGGGTCCTAGTTGGGCCTTGAATCCGACCCAAACTGACCCAACTTAGGACCTAGTTGGCTTCTAATTAAGTTAGTGGGATTACCTCCCAATTCTAACTTAATTTACACTCTAACTATGATATTTAAGACATGATTATTGCATTTCTTGTTCTGGAGCGTCAATTGCTCTTCCAGCATACTTCTAGCGATCATCCGACGAACTCTCAGCAATGCTCCGGCGGACTCCCAACAAGCTCCTAGACTTTGCGACGATCTTCTTGGCGAGTTCCGACGAGCTTCTACGGCAAGCTTCTGGACTTCTCGGTTGATTCCCACAGAACTTCCGATGAACGTCCGGACTTCTATCGAACTCTCAAACTCACAACGTGATCTCGATTTTGACTCTAGCACAACACTTGTTTTATGTCTTACTGCCATCATAATCAATCCTGCACACTTTTCTCAGCAAAGAATTAGAACAAATATTTTATCAATTGATTTCATCATCAAAACCCGAGATTCAACAATCTCCCTCATTTTTTATGATGACAACCAATTGGTGAAGGATTTAATCATAACTCCCCCTATCTACATGCCGTATTTTGAGAAAACATAAACTTGAATTCATAACTATGAATTCAAGCTTTGATCGAAATTTGTGCATCATCAAGTTATCAAGATAATACACAATCATGCATAATAAAATATTTCATCATAGCTTTTCATCACTATTTACATTAAATATTATCATTAATGCTTATTGCATTCAAAGGTTGATAATATTAAAAATTTGATACACAATTTGAATTAAGCGCATATTGCTGCATTATAGTGTGATAAAAAAATTCAACATCATAAATACCATATTTAAAGAGATCATATTACAACATCAAAATGTGCATTATGCTTAGTATCATAATTTCATATAGATCATTACAATGCTAATGTAAACACAAGAATACAACGTCGATATAGGCACAAGATTACAACATCAAAGTATGCAATTCATTCAAGTGGTGGAAAGTTATAGTGACTAAACAAGGCATTTAGTTGTTGATGAATCTGCTACAACTCAATTAAAATATAATCTTGGTGTTGTTCAAGTCGATCTTGATGTTATTCAAATCTATCTATACGAGTCCCGATATCGTCAATAGATGAGGGAGGTGGATGTTCTTCTGGAGGTGTTGCCTCAAAGCGACTAGGTAGAGGAGATTGATTACCCCTAAAGATTGGTGTTTCCAGTTCTGGTTTGGGTGGCAAGAGATCAGTTCTTCTAGGCAGTCTAACCCATATCTCATTTCCAAACGTACACTGCAACCATCGAAGTAGGTTTTTATTTATGACACTAAATCTATCTAGTTTCATAACCTCTTCATCAGGTGGGATAGCTATATCATAAGCATGAATTAATCTAGTGATTAGGCTACCATATGGAAGCATCATTTCCTTTTTTGATGTTTCAATCATATTTTATTGGATTAGGTAACCAAAACAGTTGTTGTGTCCTTTCATAATCCAATACATGGTACCTAATTCTATTTGACTTATCTCATCATGATGATATTGTTTAGGGAGAATAATACTTATCAAAATATGATGAAGCATTTTAGTGCTAAATGGTAGTAAATGTTTGCAACTTTTTGGAACAATAGATAAGTTAAGATTACCAAAAATAGTCCTAAGGCATCAATATAAGTGGTTCCATCTAGTTCTTCATCTCATTGTCCTCTAAAATAACAACCATTTTCTTTCACTGCAATTCCTATGAGGTTACAAATCAACTCATCCGTAATAGGTATATGATGTCCTAAAAGATAGGTTGATACCCTTTCATTTTCATCTACATGTAGATTGTTGTAAAATAGTATAGCAAGCCTCGGGTAGATGGGTTCACTAATTTGAAGGATTGGAAAAATATCTAGATTAGCAAACCATTAAATGGGTTCTAAATCATTTAATTCCTCTAAGTTAACATATTTCCCTTTATGAACATGCCTAAACTCTATGGATGCAAATTTTAGGGCATGTTGATTATAATCGAAGAGTAGGGAGTTATAATTTTCTTCTAATCTCCTATTCCCTTTGTCCCTAGAGGATCTTCTAGAACCCATAAAAACTACTATTATGAAGATAAATAATGAGCCAGAGTAGATAATGCATAAGAGAAATCAATGCTCTTTAGAGAATACCTTAGTTGTGATCTTCAAAAGGATGTAGGAGATTGATCCTTGATCTAGTAGAAAATAGGAATTTTTGGGCAGCTAACGGGAGAGAATGGTGTTCATACGGGGTTTGGAGCTATTTGGGGGAGTGGAGAATGAGTTGGGGTCGATTCTACCATCGACTCTAACTTGTTTTTATAAAGGGGGCAGGTTGCGAGCAGTGGCATTGCTGGCTGGGCGGTGCTACCGCCTGCAACACTTGATTGCTGGCGGTGCTACCGACAACTGGGGCAGTGCCACCACCTGCAAGCAGTGAGCATTGCTCACTCATTCACACACTGCTCACTCATTCATATTCATATCGAAATTTGCATCCCACACGTTCACGATTTATACAATTCATATCTAAACCTCATATGGAACTTGTAGATACTTATAATCAACTTGTCAAAACTCGTAAAATACATATCATAAGTTCATAATTCATATTAATTCATACTATAAGTTTATGATTCAAGTGAGTGATCCAAAGAATCAAGAAAGTCCGAAAATAAAATTTAACAAATTCATGCATTCGGACAAATTAACATTCATAATTTTCTTCTAATAAAATCAAATTGTTCTTCACTCAAAGGCTTTGTAAAAATATCAGCTAATTGATGTTTTATATCAATAAACTCTAAGATTACATCATTATTATTAACATAATCTCGTATAAAGTGATGCCTAATATCAATATATTTTGTTCTAGAGTATTATATGAGATTTTTTGTTAAACATATTGTGTTATCATATTTTATGGGTATATTTTTAAGATGAATCTTATAATCCTCTAAAGTATTTTTCATCCACACAACTTGTGTACAGTATGCACTAGCTGCAATGTACTCGGCTTCGGTTGTAGATAGTGTAACCGAGTTTTGTTTCTTGTAAGACCAAGAAATAAGTTTGTGTCCTAAAAACTGACATGTTTCGAATATGCTTTTTCTATCTAATTTACATCCAGCAAAATCCGCATCAGCATATGCAATTAATTCAAAGTTCTCAGATTTTGGACACCATAATCCTATATTAGTGGTACCTTTAAAATATCTAAAAATTCTCTTAACTGCCTTAAGATGAGATATCTTAGGATTAGATTGAAACCTTGCACAAAGACCTACACTAAACATGATATCTGGTCTAGTTGCGGTGAGGTATAATAAACTTCTTATCATACCCCTATAAGCTTTTTTATCAAAGCTTTCTCTACTTTCATCAATGTCTAACTTAGTGGAGGTACTCATGGGAGTATTAATAGCCTTTGAGCTATCCATCTTAAACCTTTTTAACAAATCTAAAGTATATTTTGTTTGACTAAGAAAAATGTCATTACTTTGTTGTTTGATTTATAAACCCAAAAAGAAAGTTAATTCCCCCATCAAACTCATTTCAAATTCAAGACTCATACTTTTAGCTAATGATTCATAAAGAGATTCATTCGTAGAACCGAAAATGATATCATCAACATAAATTTGAATAATAAGAAAATTATTTTTAAAATTTTTAATAAATAATGTAGTATCGACCTTGCCTTTAGAGAAATTATTTTCAATAAGAAATGAACTAAGTCTCTCATACCAAGCCCTTGGGGCTTGTTTTAAACCATAGAGAGCTTTAGTCAATTTAAACACATGATTAGGGAGAATATCATTCTCAAATCCGAGAGATTATTCAACATAAACTTCTTCAGAAATAAAGCCATCAAGAAAAGCACTTTTAACATCTATTTGAAACAACTTAAAGTTATTACTACTAGCATACGCAAGGAGCATCCTTATGGCTTCTAATCGTGCCATATGAGCGAAGGTTTCTTTATAATCGATACCTTCTTCTTGGTTGAAACCTTTGGCTACTAATCTAGCCTTGTTTCTAACCACAATACCAAGTTTATCTTGCTTATTTCAAAAGACTCATTTAGTATCAATAACTAAATGATCATTTGGCCTAGGAACAAGCTTCCACACCTCATTTCTCTTAAATTGATTTAACTCTTCTTGCATTACAATGACCCATGAATTATCTTTCATGGCCTCGTCAATACTGTTAGGTTCAATTTGGGAGAGAAAAGCGGCATTGACACAAAAATTTTTAAAAGAAGAACGAGTTTGAACCCCTTTCAATGTGTCTCCTATAATTAGCTCCTTAGGATGAGCATCTACAAACTTTCATTCCTTCGATAAAGAAGGTTCGGAAGAATATGCCTCTAAGTTATTAGATGGAGAAGGGGAATCATTTAAATTCAAAGCATCAAAATTAACATCATCATCAAAATCATTTTTCTTAACTTTGGAAACTTCATTAAAAACAACATAAATAGATTCTTCTATAATCAAGGTTCTTTTGTTAAAGATACGAAATTCTTTACAAACAAAAGAATAGCCAAGAAAAATTCCTTTATCGGATTTTGCATCAAATTTACCTAAGGCATCTTTTTCATTCAAAATAAAAATTTACATTCGAAAACTTTAAAGTATGAAACGTTGGGTTTTTTGTTGTTCCATAACTCATAAGGAGTTTTGGTGAGTAAGGGTCTTACTAGAACTCTATTCATGACATAACATGTCGTGTTTACGGCTTTAGCTTAAAAATATTTGGGTATGCTATGTTCATTCAATATGGTTCTTGTCATTTCTTGTAAATATCTATTTTTTCTTTCTACTACATTTTGTTGAAGATTTCTTGGAATAGAGAAGTTGTGGTTGTATCCATTAGATTCACAAAATTCTTGGAAATCATGGTTTTGAAATTCACCACCGTGATCACTTCAAATTGACGAAATCATAAAACCCTTTTCATTTTGAACAAGTTTACAAAACTTTGAGAAATACCTAAAGCATTCACTTTTGTGTGTCAAAAAGTAAGTTCATGTTTATCTACTATAATCATCCACGATGACAAATGCATATTTGCTACCTCGTAGGCTTGATGTAGCAATTAGTCCGAACAAGTCCATATGAATTAATTGCAAAGGTCTAGAGGTGCAAATGGTTCTTAGGTTTGAAGCTACTTTTTATTTGTTTTTCTAATTGATATGCATCACATACATTATCTTTGACGAACTTGATATGAGGAATTCCTCTTACATGTTCTTTAGATGATATTTGAGAGATTAGTTTCATGCTAGCATGACCTAATCTCCTATGCTAAAGCCAAGCATTATCATTTAAAATCAAAAAAACACATTTTATTACAAAGATCATTAATGTCAATAGTGTATATATTATTCTGTTTTAGAGCAATCATAGATGTGTTTTTGTGGGTTTTTCTATAATACAAGCATTAGATTCAAATCTAACAATATATCCTTTATCACACAATTGACTAATGCTCAAGAGGTTATGCTTTAAACCATCAACTAACAACACATCTTCAATGAAAAAGTTGGATGTGTTACCTATAATTCCTTTGCCAATGATTTTACCCTTGTTGTTGTCTCCAAATATGATATATCCTTCGTCTAGGCTAGTGAGCTTAGAGAATTGAGATGAATCTCTGGTCATATGCCTTGAGCATCAACTATCGAGGTACCATCTCTTGCTCCTAGCTTGTGATGGTATACGTTTCTACAAAAGATGATGATTTTTAGGTACCCATTTGATCTTGGGTGCCTCAAAAATCGATCGGCTTAACTTATCATTTTGCATGGAATCTTTATGATTCATTTATGAACCAAATCAATTTGTGTGGACTACATTTTTTAAATGGACAATGATAAGCTATATGTCCATGTTTGCAACAAAAGTTACATTTGTTTTGGGGTGAAATATGCAAGATAAAGCCTTTAACAAAGGTGATTGGATTTTGGTGAGAGTTACTCATAAATCCGATTCCACTTCTTTTATGGACGTAGCCCTTATTGGCAAGGATCATGTTCAAGAACTTGCTATCAACCTCAATTTTTTTCTAAGATATCCTTGAGTAGCAAGTTTTCCTTTCTAAGTATTTCTACTTCATAGCATTTCGTACATGGAGCTAAACTATCATTATACTCAATTTTTAAATTATTGAAATCACTAACAAGAGAATCATGCTCCTTTTTTAACAATTTTTATTTTTTACTAATTGTTTTGCATTCATCAAATAAATCATAAAAAATATTTAATAGTTCATCAAATGATAAATTTGCGTCTAATGAACTTGTTATCTCATCTCCAATGGCCATCAGCGCATAGTGAGCAACTTGCTCGGTGTTGGTTGGCTCCTCTTCTTTGGAAGCACTTGAGTCGTCCCATGTAGCTTTGAGTGCCTTCTTCTTTGGTGTCCTCTTCTTGGCTTGAGGACATTCACTCTTGTAGTGTCCCGGCTTCTTACATTCGTAGCATATTACTTGATATTTCTTGGGTTCAAATTTATTTTTAGTGTCATTTTTAAATTTGTTCCTTTTAATAAATTTTTTGAATTTCCTTATTAAAAGTGCCAGGTCATCATTAAGGTCCTCATCACTTAAGTTTTCTCTCAAGCGGTCTTCTTGTGTTCTCAGTATCATATCCTTCCTGTTCTTTAGAAGGGCGTCCTCAAGCTCTTCATGAGCTTTACATGTCATTTCATAGGTCATTAGTGACCCAATTAGTTCTTCAAGAGAAAAATTATTTAGATCTTTGGCCTCTTGAATAGCCGTTACTTTAAGGTCCCAACTCTAGTCTTCCAATATGTGTAATTTGTCTTATTGAATACAGGCAGACGTGTAATTGAATGACCCTCTAGATTGCCGACGAATGCCATCTCTCTTGGGTTTAAAACCAGATGAGAGTAAACCGAGCTCTGATACTAATTGTTAGGATCAAAAGTGGCACTAAGAGGGGGGGGTGAATTAGTGCAGCGAAAAACTTTTACGATTTTAGAAAATATTTCATACATTTGAAGGAAATCGATTCAGAAAGATAGTAACTTTAAGACTTAAGAGAGCGTAAGTGTGGTGAAAACAAGATGAGGAGAATAAGCACTTTGCCATGAAATCATTTACAGTAAAAAAAAATTGCTCAAAACGAAATACAAATTAGATTTAGAGTGGTTCGGTCAATGTGACCTACATCCACTTTCGGATACCTCCTCCAACGAGATCTCCGGCGTCCACTAAAGGCCTTTCTTCAATAGGCGAAGACCAACCACCTTTTACAGCTTTTCTCCTTTTGTCGGGTTTAGGAGACAACCCTTACAAGTCTCGCTCCTCTTTCTTGAATGGTTACAAAGCTAAGAGATGAAGGAGGAGAACTCTAATTTTTACAACACTTTGAGGCTCAAAAACTCAAGATTATGCCAATAGGTTTTGTGTCTTTTCATGCAAGAAAGGATGAGGTTTTTATAGGCCCTAATAGCTTCAAAAATGGAGCCAAAAAGTGTCTAATTTTGGATTTTTGAGGTCCTGGCGATACCATCACCTGATAGGGGTAGTACCACTACTGGCAGCAATAATTGCCAGTGGTACCATCGCCCAGAATTCCTGGGAGGGCATTGCTTTCCAGGCGGGTACCATCGTCGGCCAGCTTTTTAAGATCCTGGTTGGGCCTTGAATCGAACCCAAACCGACCCAACTTAGGTTACACTTTAACTATAATATTAAAGACATGATTACTACACTTCTTGTTCCGGAGCGTCAATTGCTCTTCCGATGAGCTTCCGGCATACTTCCGCCGATCATCCGACGAACTCTTGGCAATGCTCCGGCGGACTCCCGGCAAGCTCCTGGACTTTGTGACGATCTTCTTGGCGAGTTCTGACGGGCTTCTATGGCAAGCTTTTGGACTTCTCGGTTGGTTCCCGCAGAACTTCCGATGAACATCCGACTTCCGTCGAACTCTCGAACTCACAACGTGATCTCGATCTTGACTCCGGCACAACACTTGCTTTATATCTTACTGCCATCGTAGTCAATCATGCATACTTTTCTCAACAAAGGATTAGATCAAATATTTTACCAATTGATTTCATCATCAAAATCCGAGATTCAATAGTACTTTCTTAAAAAAAACTTAATTTACACTTTAACTATAATATTAAAGACATGATTACTACACTTCTTGTTCCGGAGCGTCAATTGCTCTTCCGATGAGCTTCCGGCATACTTCCGCCGATCATCCGACGAACTCTTGGCAATGCTCCGGCGGACTCCCGGCAAGCTCCTGGACTTTGTGACGATCTTCTTGGCGAGTTCTGACGGGCTTCTATGGCAAGCTTTTGGACTTCTCGGTTGGTTCCCGCAGAACTTCCGATGAACATCCGGACTTCCGTCGAACTCTCGAACTCACAACGTGATCTCGATCTTGACTCCGGCACAACACTTGCTTTATATCTTACTGCCATCGTAGTCAATCATGCATACTTTTCTCAACAAAGGATTAGATCAAATATTTTACCAATTGATTTCATCATCAAAATCCGAGATTCAATAGTACTTTCAAAGCAATTGCTTATTACATCATCAACAATGGAAACTGAATCTGTGGCATGCTTTGAGACCACAAATCAAGCTTTATGGCTACGAAATTTCATCTCAAGACTTAGTACGGTCGACTCAATTGCCAAGCCACTGAAGATATTTTGTGATAACATCGTAGTAGTTTTCTTCTCTAAGAATGACAAGTACTCTAGTGGTTCCAAGCACATCGAGATAAAGTACTTGATGGTAAGAAAAAGGGTCCAGAAACAACAAGTATCAATTGACAACCTGAGCACCACTATGATGATTGTTGATCCATTGATTGTTGATATATTTTACAGTATAAAATATTTAAAGAACATATTCTTAGAATGAGACTTGTGAGTAAGTTATAAAAGATATGATGATGCATGTTTAGATGGATGTTATTATTAATAATTTTCTTGCTTAATTAAAGTTATTTGTTTCTATTATCCTATTTATGTTTATGCATATTATAGTTGAATGCAATAACATGATTGTCTTGACAAGACAAATTATCAGAGTCATTATGGACTATATTATGAAAGATTAATAATGTTGTGGTACATAGAAGAGAATATGATATTAATGATATATAACCGCTATGACTCGCATTGATAGTTAGACTTAATATAGTATTATTGTGTTTATTAGATTTATTAACTTATTTTAAAATTATTTTTAAATAAATTTTATTTATTTATTTTGATTTTAAATATCTTTTTATATCTTATCAATTAATAGGCTAAGTGGGAGAATGTTAGATTTTATGACCCATTATAATTGGATAAGATATAGATAATATAATTAATTAGATTCTGATATCATATATTGATCAATAGAAAAGAAGTCCACTTAAAGTAGAATTCCTTAGGAGATGCCCTGGGAGGAACTATCCTAATTACTAATCCTAGATATAAAGAAGAAGAAGAGACCTCTAGGGACAAGATATAAAGAAGAAGAAGAGAGGTTACTTAAGGATTCTTTCATTGCTTCTCCAAAAAAATGATCTAATTCTCTTACAGATTGACGATGATCTTGAATCTAAAGATATTGCCTTTGTATATCAAACAGAAATATCTAAAGATATTACCTTTGTAGATCAAACAGAAATTTTTTTCATATTACAGATAACATAACTATAGATTTTATACTAACAATCATATCATCCATCTTTGCTACAAGATGCACAAAAAATACATACAAGATTAATTAAGTTATTTACATTGTGTTCATCTTATCTCTCTTTTTTTTATTTGATTTGTAGTGGCAACACTTTCTTTGCTCTAGAGTTTTCAATACACAACCCAACCCAAAAAATATGTTATGTAGTTATTATCATCATAGTCAATTAGAAAGACATGAAATCACCAAAAACCTACCTTATCCCGAAGAATACACTACCAAATTAAGTCCATGCAATTCTTTTTTTTTTCTTTTTTTATTCGACGAGGAAATGCTAAGTAGTTACTTCTCCTAATAAACCTTCATACTATAAGAAATGCAATCATTATCTTCCTACTCTTCGTATGTGGCCGTAGAAAAGGAGTATGAAACACAAAAATGCACCACAAATCAGAGCTGCACCTTGGGAGAAATCATGACCACCACTATTCAATCAATTATAAATCAAAGTCTACTTACAAATCAAATTGTAAATGTTTCAAATATCACAAATATAAACTTTGTATGAAACACAAAAATGCACCACAAATCAGAGCTGCACCTTGTTAACTAGGGAGAAATCATGACCACCACTATTCAATCAATTATAAATCAAATTCTACTTACAAATCAAATTTTAAATGTTTCAAATATCACAAATATAAACTTGATCATTTTGAATATCATATAAATTTAAAATATCATAAAAAAATCCATTGATGTGTTATCTCAAAAAGAAGAATTATGATGTTCAAACACAAATTATATTGATACACAATCAAACCAAAGTGAAACTCAAGGTCCATTCAAGCTTAGGTTAATAAGCCGTCAAATTTTTTAACAACCAATTTGACTAGCACTTTTATTTTATGTTTATGTTAATATGAGCTTCTACTCATCCTCACAAAATTAATACAGGAAGGAATTGTTTCATATCATTTTATATCTTTATCATCTATGGCCTTTCCATCAATAATTAAGATCAATCTTTGATTTTTCGTTACCCTGTTTTTTTTCTCTCTCTTCTTCTTTTCTATATAAAAGAAGAAATAATATTTTATAACTGAACACATATTCTTCTAATTCACTCGACTCGACAAATCAATTGGATCGAACAAAACCGAGTCTGACTTAGTTGGTGGATTAAGTCATATCTTACATCAAATTAGGAGATCCAATCTAAATCGTAGAATTAGTGGCATCTTTCTAAGATTCATGCTTTCTTGGGCAAGTACTGTTTTTAATTACATCTACAACTCTCCGAGGGAAGTGCGTGCCGGTGGTAAACAGATGAAACAATTGTGTTTTGACTATATGCCTATGAAATGCATATTTTGTGGCTTGATCTACTTAATCTAATTTATGGTAAATATGATTTATATTATCAATACTTTTTTGCTCGCATGATACTTTCTTATGTAAGAATTTGAAAATAAATTATTTTATTTTTTTATCAATATAATTGCATCTAAAGGCTCAGTATAGATTTTATTTGAATGATCAATAATCTCATAAGCTTAAATTTATGCATGAATTCGAGTAATAAAAAATTTAAGATAACATCAGAACATGTTGTGGGTTCGGATTATATATCTATATATTCATCTCTATTTCATCGATATCTAATTAAAATTTATGTAATATTATATTCATCATTTTATTTGGCTTGTGTTATACATTTAATCTCAATTTTCTACCTCCGGTCTGATTTGCATTTTACTGTATATGGGATAAAAAATTAGAGTAAAAGTTAGCAAACAGGTCAACACTGGTAGGCTAAAATATGTCGGTACATTATTATACTTATCTTGCATTTTTGCCGTCCTTTTCTTCCTTTTGTCTTCAACATGCAATCAATCAATTCACGTGATTCTTCCCTTTACTCCTCTCTCTCTCTCTCTCCCTCCCTCCCTCCCTCCTTTCTTTACTTCAACCACCGACCACAAGTGAGTGAGATGAGATCTCCATCTACCATACATAAAAGCTTACACCCCCTTCGCTTTCCATGCTTGGCTTCTCTTCTCTTCTCTGTTCGAGCCACGGTCGCCATTCCCCATTCTAAAGATGACCTCCGTGTCAACACTTAGTAGTAGCAGCAGAGGAAGAAACAAACTCCTCCTCTCATGCATCCTCTTCGCTTCACTCTTCTTGCTGCTACTGGCGTTGCCCACTGTGCCGAAACCAGTGGCTCACCACCACCAGCTCCATGTATATTCTCGCCTCCAAGCCGCCGCCGCCGCAGACCACTGTGACGGCACCCTGTACCCGGACCTCTGCGTCTCCACCCTCTCTACCATCCCGGACTTGCACGCCAAGTCCCTCCCCGAGGTCATCTGCGCCTCCGTCAACACCACCGCCGCCGCTGTCCGTAACGCCGCCAAGAACTGTACCAACTTCCTCCACCGCCGCGGCTACCTAGACCCCCGCCAGCGCCTCGCCGTCACCGACTGCCTCGACCTCTTCTCGCAGACCCTCGACGAGCTGGGCGCCGCCTCCGCGGCCCTTGCCGCCGACCCCGCCGCCCACGTCGACGACGTCCAGACGGTACTCTCCGCCGCCATCACCAACCAGTATACCTGCCTCGACGGCTTCGCCTACGTGGGACGCGGCGGTGGCTATCGCCCTGTCATCGAGCGGCGGCTTTACCACGTGTCCCACCTCGTCAGCAACTCCCTCGCTATGGTAAAGAGGATCCGCCGCCGGCGGGCGTCGCGGCCCCGGCGCGGGGCGCTGGAGGGTTACGGGGAGGTGTCGGAGGGGTTCCCGGCTTGGGTGTCGGTGAAGGACCGGAAGCTGCTGCAGGCACCGACCAACGCCACGATCCCGGACCTGGTAGTGGCCAAGGACGGGAGCGGCAACTTCACGACGATAAGCGACGCGGTGGCGGCCGCGCCGAATAACACGGACACGAAGTTCGTGATCTACGTGAAGGCGGGAGCGTACTTCGAGAACGTGGAGGTGGGGAAGAGCAAGACGAATCTGCTGTTGATCGGCGACGGCATCGGGAAGACGGTGGTGAAGGCTAGCAGGAGTGTGGTGGACGGATGGACCACCTTCAGGTCTGCCACAGTCGGTAAGCCACCTTCCTTCACCTTCTTCTCTTCTCCTTCCTCCATGATTTCTTACAGTTCTATCGTATAAGCCACCTTCCTTCATCATCATCTTCTTCTTCTCCTCTTCTCTTCCTCCATGATTTCCTACAGTTTCATCGTAGTAAGTAATCAAATAGATAACGAAGAGACCAATGACCTCTTGCCATCATCAAAGCTCCAACATTCACTGGTGGACTGCACGTGAAATTGACAGTGGGTGATTCAGAGTGCTTAGATGACAGTGCGTGGGTTGCGCAGAAGAAACAGTATGTAGGACAGACTAAAGAGGGGGAGTAGGTAATCCAGGTCAGATCACTAGCTAGTACTTCTTTGGTATGGTCTTGCTAGATGTCCTTCTACACCTGTGACCCTGTCCGCTCCTCCGTTTATGCATGCCTGTGAGCCACAAACTCTTCTACTTCACTATCATCATCATCATCGTCATTTCGACCTTCTTTGCGGTCCAAATCCATGGTAGAAACTGCAATATAATGGCAAGCATTTGAGAGTGGAGCAGCAAAACCATGGCTGTGTTCTTCATCCGTGTTTTCCAGTTCAAGTAGGGTCTTCTCTCTGACCATGGAAAGCCGGTGCTGCCATGGGCAGGTCGGTGATCGGGAAGATGCCACTGTACACTTCAATAATGGTGTTGGTTAGGCATAATTGAATGCTAGTTCACAGAACCTATCTGAAAAGAATAATAGTGTTGGAGGTGTCATTTACATCCTCTAACAATTATGGTAATGCATGGTGGAAAATATTTATGTGCTTAAGATTCGAGATAGATGAATTAGAGATTTATTTGGTTAATTATATATTACCCCATATACCTATTAGTATCATTATTTTTTTATTTAAAAATTTATATTGGGATAACTATAATTTTAGGAGTGAAATAGATACCTCATTTATCTTAACATAGCATTTGACATCACGTGTGAAAATGATAAATAAAAAAATAATTTTAATATTCATTTCATTTTTATGTGAAATATTAAAATTATCTTTTTATAAGTAGAAGATATATTGAAATTATTTTTTTATCTATCATTTTTATATTGATCCAACATGTTGTGTCACATGTTATATTTTTCATCAATGGAACTGATGATGTTAGGATAAATATAATTATTTATTTTATTTTCAGAATTATAGAGATTATAATGTAAATTTTTTAAGTACAAGATTGATCCAAATATAAAAATATAATTTTTAATTAGTCCAGATTAATCTATAGGGTGATATATATTTGAATCTATGTTAGGTTACTCAAATGAGTTTAAGTAATACATGCCAAATTATATTTTGACATGAATCACACCATGACAACAGAAATGGACTAGAGATATAATTTTACATTACTAAGAAACAAAAGAGTGGATTTACCAACACATTCAAAGAAATGATATCAAAAAATATTGATGTGTGCAAAGTAAACAATTAAAAATTACCTAGAGATTAGTGTTTTAATGGTAAGAATTAGAATAGTGAGCCACAGCTTAAGCTGTTATTTGTCCCCTTGACTTCTTTCGTCACTCACGGAAGACTTTCCCATGATTGTAGACTTTGCAATGCTGTGTTCAGCTTTTGAGAGCAATGATTGATTCAAGCAATATGTGAGCTGTGGCCTTGGATAACTGGATACCACAAAACTCTTGATTGCTTGTATTATTGCGTAGAATTGGATTCCATACAGGTGAGCACTTGCCCCGCCCTCACCAACCTCATTGAATCTCTTGTCAACATCTACTCTATTTGATTTATATACGTGACTGGCTAAAGCAGCATTACCACAAACAGTTGGTTGACAAGGATGTGTCATCCTTTGCAGCTGTGGTTGGCGATGGATTTCTCATGCGAGACATCACCATAGAGAACGCAGCAGGCCCCAGCAAGCACCAAGCCGTGGCTCTCAGGGTCGGCGCCGACCTCTCCGCCTTCTACAGGTGCAGCTTCGTGGGCTACCAAGACACCCTCTACGTCCACTCCCTACGCCAGTTCTACCGAGAGTGCAATGTCTACGGCACCGTCGACTTCATCTTCGGCAACGCGGCGGTGGTGCTCCAGAACTGCAACCTCTACGCCCGGAAGCCTTTGCCGAACCAGCAGAACATCTTCACGGCTCAGGGGCGGGAAGACCCGAACCAGAACACCGGCATCTCCATCCAGCGGTGCAAAGTGGCGGCGGCGGCGGACCTCATCCCGGTGCAGGCCAACTTCTCCACCTACCTCGGCCGGCCGTGGAAGGAGTACTCGCGGACGGTGTTCATGCAGTCGTACCTCGACAGCTTGATCTCCTCAGCGGGGTGGCTGGAGTGGAATGGCAGCTTCGCGCTGAGCACCCTCTACTACGGCGAGTACATGAACCGAGGGCCGGGGTCGAACACCAGCAGCAGGGTGGCTTGGCCGGGGTTCAGGGTGATCGGCGACGCGGCGGAGGCGAGCAACTTCACGGCGGCTGCCTTCGTCCAAGGCGACCAGTGGTTGGGATCCACCTCTGTGCCTTTCAGTTTAGGGTTGGACTAAGCTTGCATGGTTTACACGTCTTCCGGCAGTCATGAACGCACGCATTAGAACAATACGTTGTTACTCTAAAAGGTGTCTAACAAGCCAAAGCAGGCGGAAGTTTTTGTCTGCCTCAGTGTAACACATCATTCTGCTTGAATCCATTGCCTTCTGCTTTGCAAGTTCGAATAAAATGCTCCGTTGCAATCTTTTGTGCTCATACATTAATGGTGGCATTAACTTGGCCTCTGATATCTCCAAAATCGGTCGCTCAGACTCGGTAGGAGCCCAAAACGGAAGCGGGTCGATCTCATCCGATGTGTTGACAAGTCGAATTGGAACCGACAGCTATTGAGATGTGAAAGTGTTTGGAGAATGTGAGATCCGAACTGCCTGAGTTAGTAGAGGACTATGTGAAGTGTTTATAAAGTTTAGAGATTCGCGGATTATTTTCTATTGAGATGGCTACTGATGCCGTAAATTGTATGTGATAGGGATCCTTTAGACCGCGGCAGAATGAGCTAGCACGGGTCAGTTCAATCCCGGGTGCATAGGGTCATCTATGTCGGCGTCCGGTTGGCGAGGATCGTGATCTAATGTGGTCGGTCTTGGGCTCTGGCTTCAAAGTGCGAGAGCTGTAGAATAGTGTTGTACTTGGTCAACGTCGCTCGACCTTTATGGAATTGGCGTTGACCGGGGGTAGATTCCTGTAATAGATCTTATATCATAAATGAGAGATAATTTTATATTATACTTGTTATAATAATCATCAAATACAAATATACTAAATAAAAATATTTTTTTAAATATTATCTTATAACATGATATATGCCCAATGGAACTTGACTACAAGACCCATCCGTCGAGCAGGAACGAAAGTCGACATTAGTGATCCGACAGTACTGAGTGATAAGGATAAGATTGGAGCCCAATATCTTACATATCCCATACTATATCATACGTAAAGTAAACTAAAAAAAAATTATGAGATGAATACATCATAATTTACATAATTATTTAAAAATTTAAAAATTCATCTTAATAATTGTTTAAACCTAGAAATTAGATCCAACATCGCACCTATTTAAATCTAAAATAGATCAAAATGATATCAAGATGATACCAATGAGATAATATTCCTATTAACAATTTTTTTCTAATAACAATTAGACGATATTCTATCTATTTGAAAATTAAAATTCAATATTTATAATATTAAACTTTATTTATTCTGATACACTTATCAAAGTGTATTTATTTTTATATTTTAAAACTTAAAAGTTATTTTTTGATTTCTTAGCCTTTTTTTCTTTTTTTAAGAGAAATTTAAATAAGGGTTATTATAATATTGAGTACAAAAACCCTCGTCAGCCACAGTAACCCTACGAGAAATCCCGTTGCGATCATGGCGGCTGTCGCCCAGCAGAGGGCCTCCCATCTCCTCTCCCGACTCCTTCAGCGGTCGCCGCTCTCTCGCGACCGCGGTCCCCTTGCTCGCCTCACGGCTGCCGCCATCGATGTTGCCCACCCGGCTGCCCCCGCGCTGCCGTGGCTCTTCGTGGCCCGTTACAGGACGACTTCCGGCTCCGGATACTCCCCGCTCAACGACCCGTCCCCGAACTGGAGCAACCGCCCGCCAAAGGAGACCATCCTCCTCGACGGCTGCGACTACGAGCACTGGCTCATCGTCATGGAGTTCCCGGAGGATCCTAAGCCGTCCGAAGACGAGATGATCGGAGCATACTTGAAGACTCTCGCGGCCGTCGTCGGTTCGTAAGTGACCCGACTCTCACTCGTGGCGACATGGGCATCCGTGGCTTAGAGCTTTGAATTTTCGGTCTAATCATGGTGCTGCGTTGATTTCAGTGAGGAGGAAGCAAAGACGAAAATCTACTCTGTTTCCACCACAACCTATACCGGATTTGGGGCTTTGATCTCCGAGGAGCTCTCTTACAAAGTTAAAGGTATCGCCTTGATTACCTTCCATGTTTTAGTATATGGATGCCTTTCTTGGGAGAAAGGATTAGGGTTTTTGCTGCTTCTAGCTAAAAGTTGGTCGGGATTTGATTTTGGACAGGATTGCCTGGAGTGCTGTGGGTACTACCTGATTCTTATTTGGATGTGCCCAACAAGGACTATGGAGGTTGGTAGTGTTCCTTTCTAAAAGTTGGTACTTATAAATATATAGCTCCATGTCTTTTGTTTTGTTGCTTTTGGTAATTATATTTGGTATTCAATGATTTCCACTAAGTTAACTGATGCAGTGGGTTACTTTCTTGCTAATTGCTTTGCTGATGAATACCTTTGTTTTCTTTTTTACTTTGGAATCCTACAGGGGATCTATTTGTCGATGGCAAGGTCATACATAGACCCCAATTTAGATTCACCGAGAGGCAGCAGACCAGAACCAGGCCGAGACCACGGTACGATAGACGACGAGAAACAATGCAAGTTGAAAGAAGGGAACCAATGATGAGGGGCACTTCGGGGCAGAATCAGGGACAGTCCGTCCTTCATCAGCAGTCTGAAAATCCACAAGGATGTGGCAGTGGCAAGCCAGAATAATAGAATGGTCCACCAAGAAAAGGTCATAGAGGTTTGTTGGACTGTGTTCGTAAAATTGTTTATCCAAAATGGTCATATGATATGTCAGTTCTAAATTAACATATAGAAGGACTATATAACTAGATGTTCTAATTTCTTCTCTCAGAACAAATTGCTAGCTTTTTGACAACTTAAAACATTTTGGAAGTTCCACATACCAATGCAGTAGAGTGAATGACACTAATGTGGTTCCCTCCAGAATTCTAGATGTATAACCATTGTCTCGTAATTTTGCTTTTACACTTTAGTCTGGTGAGATGGAATGGAGATGTGATGCTATTTGTATTCTTGATTTCCTTTGACTAGCCTTGGTATTTTAGAGGCTTTACGTACTTCCTTTCATTTCCTTTCCTTGGCAAGTAAGCACCTTAGCACTTCTATCCTTGCCATGTATATTATGGGTTGCAAAACAAAGAATCAGAGAGGCACACTATTTGTTGCAAATTGAGGAAGATTTGACTATGAGACCTGTCAATATTATGATTCATGAGATGTCTTATGTAGAAGAAAGATATAAAGACCATTTTAATAGATTCACAAAAGTGGTCATCAAGAATGCAGTTACAGACCTGTTAATGTTATGGTTCATGAGATTTGTCTTCTGTACAAGAAAGATAGAGGAGCGAGTGAAAAACAAACTTGTTCATCTGTTCGGAAATGTCAATTACTGATGGTTATATATGTAGGATGGTTACAAAGAGTGGTCGTCAGGAATGCAGTTACAGATCATTATTTTGAGTTCCTGTACCGTAATATATGTAGAAGTTTGATAGGGGTATTATACACTGTTCCTTCTTGTACCATAGCTATCAAGTTCTTTCCCCCTTTGAAGCCTTCTTTTTTACTCGTTACCAGCTTTCTTGGCTTCTGTCTTGTTGTGCCTGTAGAAAATGGTTTACATCTGCTTCTGCATAATAGTTTATGACAAAACTTGTCAGGATATAGTAAATGTCTCGCACCTTTTTGAACTGCTATATTACTTTTGTTCATGAGAAATAAGAAACTGTTAATTGTCATCTTACCTTGACCACTTCTACAAGTTCACCTGTTGAGATGAATCATTGCTGGTATATTATTATGTTCACTAATTCTTTATGATTCTGCGGATTCATTGCTTGTCTTGCTTTCAGTGAAACAGGATTCTTGTTTCATTCTTTGCTAGAATGATCATTTGTTCTTTCTGAAATGTGGATTAAGATCCAATTTTGTTTAGTGATTATGAATTTTGCTTCTGTGTATTTGCATTTCATCTGACGCAGACTTTCCTATTTCTAAATTAGGTTGCTTGGTTCACGAGGCTTCTGCCAACACTTAATCTGGGAGGATTAATGTATGCAATCTTATCCAAGTTTATCTACTTAACAATTTGTATTTTAGTGTGTTCAATTACCAAGAAAAGTGACTTTGCCTAATGACTATCCAAAACATTATCCTCAGATCATATGAATTTATGATTACCTCTTTGAATCTGGTGATATTAATTCCTAAACTACGGATGCCTGTTGCATGTTTCGATGGTCTTGTTCTTACTGGCACACTTGTACTTGAATTGTTAGATTTTATGATAATGGTAACAGTGCTCCTGTAAACTATCATATTTTTACACTCTTTTGTCAACAAGGGAAGATTAGTGCGTGTGACATTTATCATCACTTATAGTGCATGACATTTTTTTCTTAGTTTTTTAAAATATTATATTCCTCTCTTTGATATTATTTGTTCATATAGTTTGTCTCAATGAAATAAAAAATATATATAAATTCTATGACGTATGATTCACATATTCTAAGATTTCAGGCTTGATGGAACTGTTTTGTGATTAGGCTATAATAATTTTTTTCTCTTTGGAGTTAGAAAAAAAATGAGATTCACGTTTTTGCTAAAAAGATTGTTGAGATCCATCAAACGAATAGAAAGATAAAAGGAATAATTCATATGTTGTTGCACATGACTAGTGCTTGTTTATAACTTTACAAAGGAATCTTTAGGTTGTTTCTCACAATTAAAAAAATGTAATGTCAAAAAATAAATAAGTTAATTATATATTATCTTTGGTAGTTAGATTTTTTAGTATTTTGATCTTTAGATTTAAAAAATTTATATTAAAATTTATATATTTATAAAAGTAAAAGATATTATTTTATTTATTCTAATGTCATCGATTGATCTTATGGTACGAAAGCATTGGACAAAAAGATAATTTTAACGATTATAGTGAGCTAATTATATATTATCTTTTATAGTTAAATTTTTTCAGTGACATTTAGATTTAAAAAATTTATATTGAAATTATCAACGTAAGATACAGTGTGTGTTAACACATTCATTAACATACATTCATGAATGATATGAAAATGATAGGTAAAAAAATAATTTTAATAGTGATGGCGGATGATGGTGTCATGGGTGATTGTTGTTATAGTAATAGGTGATAACGACGTAATGGTTCGTCTTATCAATATCGATTTGAACATTGATGATGAAAAGAAAAAGAAAGTAGAGTGGTGAGGCATAGACTTCGAAGAAGGGAGACAAGACATCTGCATTGTGATTAACCTTCAAATTGAGAATTGTCATTTTAGTTAAGGTTTTGACATCAATCGATAGATGCCTCATCGTTTTA
The DNA here is from genome assembly GCA_004837865.1 of Musa balbisiana. Lineage (NCBI taxonomy): Eukaryota > Viridiplantae > Streptophyta > Magnoliopsida > Zingiberales > Musaceae > Musa > Musa balbisiana. The sequence continues at coordinate 20,710,988 of CM017198.1, forward strand.
TCTTTTTCTTTTCATCGTCGATGTTCGTATTAATATCAACAAGAATAACTATTGCATTATTGTCATGTCATCGTCCGTCATCACAAAATTATTTTTTGCTATTATTTTCATATCATTTATGCATTGCATGTGTTAAATGTTTTTGTATCATTTTCATATCTTTCATTCATAAAGTTGACAATATTAGAGTAAATAAGATTAAATATATTTTTTTTATAACTAATAATTTTAATATAAATTTTTTAAGTTTATAAATTAAGACACTAAAAATGTCTAATTATAATGATTGATATATAATTAGTTCATTATAATTATTAAAAAAATTGTCTATCGTTTTTGTGTTATTCAAGCGTATAATATTTTTTTGATAGTAATTCGTCAGTAAAATTGATTAGGATAAATCAAATTAAATATTTTATTTTAATAATCATAAAAATTTTAATATAATTTTTTAAAATATATCTAAAAAGTCTATTTAAGATACCAACTCGGTGGAGTCATAGTCAACGAAAATATAATATTTATTTAATCGTTTAGAGTCAAAATCTTTCGTCACCACTGACCACTATGAACTTGATGCTATAATAGGATTTTTCTCACATATTTCAATTTTTTAAAAATCCACCTTTATTTCACAAAATGAAGCAAACCAAGTCATTTTAATCATCCATCATCTTAGACAGACGATTTGGATCGTCCTTATCAGTTAAAAATCATTACAATTATCATATGAATATATGATGGTCCAATTAACCTCACATCGGATATATCATGACTTCGATTGAGGTACACGAGTTGCTAACCTCACCGACAAAAATAAATAAAGATCTCTTCAATTTTTCTTTTTATGACCAAGGCCACTCAATATCCGTTAATGGACCAATTTCATGCTCTTTCCATGATGTAAGATTTCATTCTTTCGTAGATTTTTTGCACGCCGTTGTGCAACATACACTACGTTGTTCACGTTGCATGCATCACTCCCGTAGGCTATCGTGCGGTCACATGTCCGGTGAACAAAATATGTTGGTCAACGAGTTATGGTCAACGGTCCGGCTACGGAGTGTTGGCGCAAGCGCTCGGAACGTGGGAGGAGGAGACATCTCGCTAAACAGCGGCGGAAATCCAATGTGTGCCGTGGTAAGCAGTGGCCGGCCTGCGTCGGTGCCCTCGACAAGTGTGCTCGATGCTGTCATCAACATCCTGGGAAGGAGAGAGAATCCGGTCCAACCCACGCGCTTCTTCATCTTCTTCTTCATCCGTGAGGAGTATATATAACCAACCCCTCAACCCGTAAAGACCCCATGATTTGCCTTCTCCACTTCTCTTCTTCATTACTACGAGTGGTATCCATCTTCCGATCTCAGAAGCAGCAGCATAGCAGCAAAGCAAAGATGTGTGGCGGCGCCATCATTTCCGACTTCATCCCCCCGCGCAACCACAACCGCCACCGCCGCCCCGACCACCTCCTCTCCTCCTCAGACCTCTGGCCCGAGTCCTTTCATGATAAAGGTAAGTCCTCTCTCTCTCTCTCTCTCTCTCTCTCTCTCTCTCTCTCTCGATCGATCGATCGATCGATCGATCTATCTCCTTGCTTTTGGTCCAAAGGTGGCGCCTTGATGGTTTCTTATGCTGCTGCTTCTTATGCCACAGCAGCGCCTCGGAAGCGGGAGCGGAAGAACCTGTACAGGGGGATACGGCAGCGGCCGTGGGGGAAGTGGGCGGCGGAGATCCGCGACCCGGCGAAGGGCGTCCGTGTCTGGCTCGGCACCTTCACCACCGCCGAGGAAGCCGCCCGCGCCTACGACCGCGCCGCCCGCCGCATCCGTGGCAGGAAGGCCAAGGTCAACTTCCCCAACGAGATGGAGCCCAAGCAAGTCTCCGTCGCTCTCGTCGAACCCAAGCCGGAAGGCGATGGCGACGGCGAGGTGAGGAGGCTCTCGGAGGAGCTGATGGCTTACGAGTCGTCCATGAACTTCTTCGGTATACCATACATGGAGGGCGGAGCGGCAGCCGCGGCGCCGGTGGCAACAGATGAGGTTGTGACAGGGAATATTGGGATTGAGGCGTGCGATCCACCGGTCTCTTCAGGAATGGAAATGCTTTGGAGCTTCGACGACATCCTTCCAAACTAATTGCTTTCCTCTCTTCAATGGTTGTGTTGGACATTGACGCTTGTGCATAGGCAACTTCTTCGTATGTTGTTTAGTAGCTTCATTAAGAGTGTAGGGTAGGAGTTTAGCCTCCAGTTCATGTTACTTTGCCCTAATTGTTATATGTATCTAATACTCTGCTGTGTGATCTTCCACCTTTGCCAAGTTAAGGAACTGTTTTATGTGTTGAAGGAACAGTAATCTGGTTTACTCAATGACTCGAGGCATTTAGTCGAACACGAGAGGCTTCCCTGCTTCTCAAATGAAACAAAAGCCTGATTACTGTTCAATGCATGTGTCCGAGTAGGGAGATCAGTGAATGGCTGCCTGTAAGAAGAACCAAAGAGAGATGATCAGAATTCTCACAGTTAATCGTTAACACGAGATGTGACAGTTGGATCCTCATGTTGGGATACTCATAAAATTTCTCCGAGGCTTATATGGCAGCTTTATGTTAGATTTCTTTACATGGCATTGGATCTTCCACGATGGAGAAACTGGAAACACTGTTTCCCGAAACAGAGGGTTCGGCCTCGTTAGAATCACTTCCTGTAGCTCGGCTCAGATCTGTGGGTTCTTCCTATGTGCGAAGTGGATAACTCCAAGCGACAGGACGATGTGAGAAGACAGTTCGGCAGCTTTTCTGATAAGAGTCCGAGTAAGAGCAGCATCGCTGTGACTACTACTTTCACTTTATTCGACGTCAACGCAAGTTGGCTTGCGTTGACTTTGGTTGCATTGACTAGTCAACCTATGGAAAGTTACTCTTCTTATATTGCCGAAAATGTCGGGATGATGAGACAGAGAGGGGAGAAGGAGGAGGAGGAGACTGGGGGAGGAGTCAGAGAAGAAAGAAGTCGCGAAGGGAGGTGGTAGAGGCAAAGAGTGAGGAGGAGATGGAAGTGAAAGAGAGGGAGGTGCAGGAGAACAAGATAAGGTGGAGGAGGAGAGGGGGGAGGGGGCAAAGTGGTAGGAGTAGGAGGAGGAGGAGAGAAATGAGGTTTAATTAAATTAGTTTAAAATCGATTTAATTTCAGATGATTCAAAAATCATTATGTTTGATTCTTATGTGTTTTTATTATTTATAAAAAATATTTTAAATTAAAAATAAATAGAGAGACATCATTAGGGTGAAAATCCAATAGTATAAACTTTTTCCAATAAAACTTCACAAATAAAAAAAAAAAGGACTAACCATATTCAAGTGTATGTTGGCAATATGGAACAAGAATTTTGTGATAGCAAACACATTGTAACTAAAATAAATAAATGAACCATCCTTATATTGTCTTTTATGATGGAAAATATATTAAGATAATTTCTTCTTCCTATTGAATGATATATTATACCTAAAATTTTTAGCAACGGGAATGAACCCTTCATTCATCTGTTAGTTTGTATGGCTTGTTGCTTGGCTGTATAACTCAATCTTAGAATAAATACCAACGAAAATATATCATCAATAATAACATATGTGATACTATTAATAAAGAAAGTATTTCAAGTTCATCATAAACATAATTAAAAACATCACAAAGATGAGAAAACTCTCTTCAAGAAAGTGGATCAATCCAAAGAAGAATATTTTATCTCGTTCCATCTAATTTCCTTATATTATTTTTAATAGTTATAAATACCACCAAAAAACTAAATGAGAAATATATTTTTATTTTACAAATTCTGAAATATCGTACTTAGCAATTAGAATATTAGATTATAATATATAAAAAAAATAGATGAGACTAGAAGAAATTCATTTAGAGTTGAGCATGCATTAGAAAAAAGAAAGTATCATAAATAGTAAGCCTCCCTAAATGTTTAGAGAGTTGATTTATCCCAAATAATGAGTCTTATAGGGCCCCCTTAGCTTTTTAGATAAGGGAATTCCCCCTTTGCAATGAGTCTCGAAGATTCTATGGCCAAAAATATGAAGTGCAATTAGCACAGGAAAATAGAATAAAGAACAAAGTTGCTGCTACGCTTATATTTCACTTTTCATATATCAAGCTCTGTCAAATTCTATCCAGTCCTTTCATTCGAAGATACGAGATTCTACCCTCTTCATCTATCATCAATTTTCAAGGAAATATACTTTTGTAACATTGCTCACATGTAATTACATTTAATTTCAAATAAAATTATTGTTTTATGGTCTGATCAGATTCCTCCCGGTTCAATCAGCAATCCATGAACCGGGTCAATTTCCGGTCCAATCTAAACTCGCTGACTCGACTCGGACGAGTCACGCGCCTCCGTAAACCGGAAGACGATGACGAAGAGGGTTTCGACGGTGGACGTCTAAGTATCAGACTTGATAACTTCACCCCTACTTTTCTAAGACCTACTCCTGCCACTCTTTTGAGCTGTTACACAAAATTACGTTTCGTAAGTGGTCACTTCGAGGTAGCAAGTTTAGGTGCATGTGGTCTACATATCATTGTTGATAACTTCACCCATAACTTTCTAAGAGCTACCCCTCTTCATCCTCTGAGCTTTTTGCTCAGATCACTCCACTTTTGACGTCAATGTCTATTAATGTTTCAGTAAACGGCAAATTAAGTGAAAAGGCAACAAATTTAATCGATATTATTTGCCGCAGCACCACCACCCACCAAGCATGCATTTTTTCCGATTGCACACCCACTCTGGTCGATAATTTACATGTAGTTTACGCTACATAATGCATCTTTGTCACTTTTTTATTCTAGAAAATGTGCTTCCTTTCCTTCCCCTCATGTCGATCATTTCTGTGTGTATCCTTTCTTCTTTATCTCCATTTTTTACTTGCTCTTTTGCTCATTGCCCTTTACGCTTTTTTCATCGATAACAATGCCTTACTTATGGAAAAGTGCATATATATGAAAGTGTGAAGTGTAATAAAGAAAGACAGACCTTACAACAACAGGCAATAGGGAAGGACAGACCTTACAACAATGGGTGGGGGAGAAAGGACAAAGGTGATTAGTGGACGATACTAACAAAGAAAGTAACGAAAGAGGAAGCGAAATGATAAAGATGGAGTGGTGATAAAAGATAATATTTTATTTCAAGATTACTCGTATATTTTCGAGATTATAGGAGAAAAAAAATAAAAATAGATGTATTCCTTTAAAGTAATCCCTTACAAATGTAAACAATAAACCAATTGTAAAAATAAAAATAAGAAATCCCTCCACAATTGTAAATAATAAAACGATAAATTAAAATCAAAATCAAAATTAAAAGATTACTTTTCCTCCTCCATTACGTCAATCGCGACACGGATTTGTTCATCAATTTCCAATTCTATTCCGATTCCGACTCCAACAGCCGAGTGATGGCAATCACTCTCTATAAATTTGGGGATTTCATCCACCTAACCGATCCATATCTTCCTTCTTCTCGTTCCTCATCTCTGCTGCCTCGGCGTCCGAAAGCGGAACAGAGAGGAAGTGCCACGAGGCAGAGAAGATGGTCGAGACGAGACGTAGCGCCGCAGCCGGGAAGCGCTGCCCGACTTCGCCGTCCGTCTTGTCTGCGGCTCCCCCCAGCGCGAAGCGCCCAAAGGTGCGATTCTTGGCGCCTTGAATGCTTTTTTATTTGTGCCTCGGGTCACCAGATTCTGATGTTTCACGGAATCTCTCAGGTAGAGGCAGAGGTGCCGCCGCCGACTTCGGCATTGGGTAAGGAAGACCCTGTTAATGTCGAGGAACCGGCGCCGGCTCCTGTAGATGACGCTGTCGTCTCGAAGATGACTTCGCCCGATGACGCCCTCGCGGTGGTGATGGAGGGGGATGCCCCTCCCGAGTTGCCTTCCCGAGGTATGATGTTCGTTTGCTCGTTCGTGCAACCCTTTTCAGTTTGGCGCTTAGTTTTGAATTATCTATTTGTTCGTTCATGCCACCCTTTCTTGTTTCGTGTTCCTGCAAAAGAATATATTTTCTTTCGGGCTTAGTTTTGAATTATCTATTTTGTGTGGATATTTGATAGATCATGTGGACTGTTCTCTGCAATTAGATCTGCTGGTGGAACAAATCAACAAAGAGCCACCAAGTGCCGTCGAGTGGTGCAAGCTTATTTCCCTGTTCTCTCAGGTAGTTCGAATTGTTAGTTTTTTCTCTCTGATTATTCTTATTATTTAAGTATTGGTTTTCTATGTTCTTTGAAGGTATGAAAGCTCATGAGTGCATATGATTTCCTTGCATACTTTAAAAGACCAATAATTATCAGCGATCCACTGTAAATTAACTTCATTCTTGCACATGGCTTTCACTATCTCGGTATTGTTTTCGATGGGTAGATATCAACTACCCTTATATATTGCTTCTTCTTGAGGTTTAGAAATAAACCTTACACTTGAAATGCTCCTCTCTTACACTTTATACTTAGGCTGAAGAATACTTGGGAACTCGGCTCAACTCACCAACTTGGTGAGGTATTTATACTTTATAGAGCTTCCAAACACCCAAAAGATAAAATAAATTAATCAAAATATTAAAAAAAAGGGTATTGGCTGGTCTATCACTGCACCAGACTGTACTATCGTCTAACCACAGATTTGACATCTATTGGACTGTCTGGGACATGCCAGGCGATGCCAACAACTATCTGGGATGTACGACTGTTTGGACTGGGCATTATCATCACCCAATGGGCTACCAATACAACCTATAGACTAGCCCGTTGTTACTTGCACTTGTTTTATACTAATAAAGGCTCATTTTTAGCCCAGTTGCAATTCAATTGTGACCTAATACTTGATCGAGGCTCCGATCGATGTCGAACAAGCCTTCGATACATCATCTGATCTTCTAACACATCATTCAATCATTCATCTCGATGCCTGATTCATCAACTTGACAATTGATCCTCCAGTGTTATGCATCCTTTGTCGAAGTATCTTCTGTAACTTTTATCTAAGAAACACACTTTATATTAGTTTCTCAAATTCATTATTTGATTTCATAATCAAATTATGAGATTTAAAAGTAATAACCTACAGTCTGCTGCCAGACCTTTGTTAGTTAGAAAAATATTTGGTTTATAGGTTCCTTGGACACAAGGACAGTTCCATTGTTTACTTCTTTTTCATTCTATGTAACAGAAGGCATTTTCTAGCTGGTGAATCAACACGAGGGAAGTGGATAAGGTGGAGATAGTCCAAGATCTAGTGTGCAGGGGAGAATGTGGTGATTGGGAGATTTGAAGATGTTGTTTATGTTTCTTTTTGTTTATACTCTCTTTTATTTTGTTTTTTCCTCTCTAGCGAAGGCTTAAAGTTGAGTAGACGATGGGATTAGTTATGGTAGATGCTTCTTTATATGCTAGTCACTGCTTTTCATTTATCAAGTCTTTTCTTAAGTATTGACTTGGTAAATAATTTTATGTTTCAATTCTACTAAAAATTACATTTAAGTGAATTGGCATCATATGTGTCAAAGTAAACCAAATATTAAAAGTTTCATGATTGGGTTAAAGTGAAGTAATATTATATTCAGTAGATTTCCTTTTCTTATTCCATTCTTAAGAATATTTTCTTACAATTTTGTTGATGTTGACTAGGAAAGATAAAAGAAGAAATATTTTTATTTGAGAATAATTATTTCAACTTTGAAAGAGGAAAGAATGAGAGAGAAGATATATATATGTTCTAAGGAGACATATAGATATTGTTACATGAGGTAAGACAATAGTGTTAATGGTGCGAGATGTAGAGGGAGACCTAAAAAGGTTATACTATAAATTATAAATAAAGATTTAAGGCAAGTTCATTGTTGCTGGAAGCAACCACGTCTCTGATGGCATTTATTGGTTGAATGAGCTGATGGCGGTTAAGGAGGGCATCCTTTGCGCGCTACAAGGAATCCAGGAATTGGAGTTTGAGTTCGACCTGTAAATTTTGATTAAAATTTTGAACACGGAGCTTGAGCCTCCTCAGCATTTTGTTAATAGCATTAAAGGCATATTTGGCTATATGGAGTGTTTTAAAGCTAGTAAGGTTTCACATGTTTATAGAGCAGGAAACCAGTGTGCCCAATGACTAGCTAATCAGGCCAAAGTTTCTGAGTCCTCTGATTTATGGAGGACTAATTGGCCTCCTGACTTTGTCTGTTTTTGTGCTGTGAAGAGCATGAGTTGGTATGTAATAAACTACTGAGTTAATATAATTTTTTTGAAGAAAAAGTACACTCTATTTGACTAAAGATATTACTTTGTACATTGTTCAGTGGTGGAAATTGGCATATATAGCTGAGCCCAAATAGTTGATACACTATGGCTTGTTGTTGTTTCTTATCTTATTCATAATCTGTTACTGGTTATTTATCTGTTTGTTATCATGATTGTACCATGATAGTGCCGTCTCAAGTTTTAACTGAATTCTTCATTTTATTTTCTGTTTGAATTATTTTTAAAAATTGCTATATTTAAACCATAGTTGAGAAAAAAGATGCCTGTATGTACATCAAATATCTGAGGACAAGAAGTTGAAGCATCACTTTAGAAGATTGATTCAGTTTTGCTTCTTTTGGTTTCTTGCTTTAGTCTTAACTGATGGTATTCTTATTGCATCATGATGTTTCTGATTGTCTGCCTAGAATCCTTCCCATTCAATCTGCCATCCCCAATTCACTGTCGGTCATAGCAAATTTTGTGATTTGCAATTGCATGATCCGTCTGTTGGCACAGCTCTATGTGTTCTGAGGAAAGCAAAGGTACCATCTTGATAATTTTCTCTGGAGAGCTGTATGCTTCTTAGCATAACTAATGTTTTTTAAAATTGTGACAGCATGATGGTGCATATGTTGCATTACTTGAGACTACTGGGACAAAAGGACTTGTGCAAGTAAATGGGAAGACTGTTGATAAGGATTCTATTATCCTTGCTGAGGGAGATGAAGTTGTCTTTAGCAGACCAGAAAAACATATTTATGTATCCTTCCTCAGTCCTGACTGCTTATTTCATAATTGTTAAATGTCCTAATAAATTGTCTCTCAGGACATCACATAAAACTGGAAGCAATTTAGTTTCCTTTTCTCGAAAAAATCCTTAAGATCACCTTTAGATGTTAAATTAATAAAAAATAATTTATTTTATCTTACATGGCTTGCTGTGAAAGTTGTCTTGTTTCCTCTCCTAGTAATTAATACTGATAGATCGTAAAAAATGCATATCTACATTTTCCCCATTTCGGGAAGTTTCTTAATATATTTTCAGATTTATCAGAGACTATCTGAGGTGAAATCGAGCACACCAATTTTACATACTTTACACCGTTCTTCAGAGGCAATGGATGGTTCTGCAGAAGGACCTAAATTTGCGGACAGAACTGCAGACCATGCAACAACGCTGCAGAAGGATTTATATATTGTTCCTGAATCAGCAACTAGTGGTGAGATTATATTCATGTTATCTAAAGGCATACTTCCATGTATCGAAAATGGTTACATGGATTTCTTTGTCAGATATGGTTTTTAGATGGTAGTATCTAACATGGTACATTTTAGGGCACATTTGTCTCTTGTTTCACCAACTTCCTGCTATTAAACCTTAGAAAGTTTTCTTCAAAGCTTAGATTTGGTAAAATTTGCATGTCAAACTTCACTATTTTGTAAAATTTTGTTATTTATTTATTTATTTTTTGCAGAATCTTTAACTGAGTTGGAGTTAAGTACAGATACCCACAAATTCTTTGAGGATCAAAGGGAGGAATTTGACTCTCCAGCAAGTTTGCCATTAAGTAGATCCCAGGCATTTAAGGATGGTCGAAAACAGGGGATTATTGATGCTAGTGATATTGAAGTTTCTTTTGATAATTTTCCCTACTATCTGAGGTATTGTTTCTAATCTGCCAGTGTTATTAATAAGATTGTTTTCATGGAAGTCTAAAAGTTCCCATATCTTCTCTTCTCTTGTTGTCACCTTCTCCCTCTCTTACTGTCACCCTCCCTCATTGTTCTCTCCTTCTGTGGCCTTCACTCTTTCATTGCCAATTTTCTTGTCTCTGCCCTCTCTTCCTCTCACTTCTGTCTTCTCCCCCTCTTGCCACCATCTAACTCATGAGTCTGCTAGTGACTCGAGGCTTAACCTGATTGATGCCTGGTCCAATTTTGAAAATTATAGTATAATGTTATATATTTATTTTCTACTAGAAATATCTATTATATTACAATTTTATTTTCTTTGATAATTTTGATAACTGTGAAATATGAAGGTAATAGAATCTCTTAAGACATAATATTCTTGATGTTCTTGGTTTTATTTCATAAATTTTTAAATGTTTAGCTTTTTTTTTTGTGATTTGGTATATTTCTATTTTCAGAGTAATTTTCTTTGCTGAGCTCGCTTTTCCCATCTGATCTGATCTTTCCTAATTTATTGTCCATTATTGGCGTTGATCCTCATGCTGATTTGTGAACTTCATATGAGTAATTTCTGTACATAAAGATGTGTTATCTCAATTACATGTGTCTACATGGAGTTTCATCTAAGCTGGTTTTTTGTAATGCAAAATGGGAAGTAGTACTGGATTTATGTAACTAGTAAACCTTAAGCTCTAAGATGATCTCGTGTATTTTGTCATGGTTAGCCTTTCCATTTTTTCACTCATTCATTTTAGCATTTTCTAGTGTATTTGGTTGTTACATGTGATTTTTAACTATAAACAGTGTGTATTCTCTAGCCATTGCTTAATCATCTTTTGTATAGTGCAAGGTCCTTTATAATATGTATCATAAGTAATGGTAAAATCTTCAATTAGACCAAACCTTGCTAACTTGTTTTCTTATTACAGTGAGAACACAAAACATCTTCTCCTTTCATGTGCTTTTGTTCATCTAGAACGTAAAGAGTTCTTGAAGTATACAACAGAGATATCATCTTTGAGCCGACGTGTACTATTATCTGGTCCACCCGGTATGCAGCTTTGCTATCCTGTGATGTCTTTAGTGATTGCATTTTGCTGCCTGATCAAAAGATGCTTATTCTGCCAATCCATTTATAGGATCTGAAATCTATCAGGAAACTTTGGTAAAGGCACTTGCCAAAGAGTTTGGTGCTAGAATGCTCATAATAGATTGTTTTACACTGCTGGATGTAAGCTTCTATTACTTTTTTTTCTCTCTTTTACAGTTGAGTCATTTTTTCTTTTAAAAATGTTCTTGTAGCTTCTACTCTTGTTTCTTTCCCCCTTTATAATTGAGTCATTTTTTCTCTTTAAAATTTACATTTGGTCTATGCATTCATGAATTCTTTTCTAATGCTTTTACTTTCTTTTGCCTGCCTTATGTCCAAGGCCTTTGTAACATCCCAGAGTTTGTCTACAATCTTAACCGGATGATGTTATAAAAAATTCTATTGAAGTTATTAATGTCTTGATAATGTATCAGGTACTTCCTTTGAAGGATTCAGAGTCCTTTAAAGAAGTTAAAAAATTGGATAAACCAAGCCTCCCTGGGAAGCAACACACTGCATTATCTGCTTGTCGGCACCATAGGAGACGGACTTCTAGTGTTGAGGCTGATATCATGGGTTCATCTCTCTATGATCTTGAATCTTCAGTAAATCAGGAGGCATCAACTGCTTCATCAAAATCCTACCCATTCAAAAAAGGCATTTTTTTTGCTTTACTTTTTATCATATTGAATATTTTTTAAGTGATCAATCTTCTCAATTTTAGCTCCATATCTCAAAATGGTTAATTTTGACAATGGCTTATCTAGGTGATAGAGTAAAGTATGTGGGTTCAATGCAATCAAGAGAAATTCCTCTAGGCCCAAGGTTTTGTTCTTACACATCCTCAATTATGATTTTTAGACTCCAACACTATTCTTTTTCCTACTTCTTGTGAAATTCTTGTCAATTTATTTTGATTTCGTTTTATTGTAGATATTTTATCTAAATATTTTCAATTTATCCAAATTCTTGTCAGATATTCTGTTAGATATATTGTGAGAAATGAATACAAGTAGATAGTGACAAATTTAGAATCAAAAGATTCTGAAGGTATCAGTTCATAAATGGATCTGCACATTTGATACTGGCATACTATATGATGGTATGTTGGTACGTATTGGTTTTCAGGAAAAGAAAAAATAATCGAAAATTCACAAAAAAATCATTTTTTAGGTTTTCTATTGTAATTTAATGATAATTATATTAAATTTAATTAAGAATAGAGTGTATATGAGGCATAATAAATATATAAGACATTGATTAACTCTAAATACCCCCAATTTGGGTCTAAATGTAAGACAATAGACCTAATTGGGACTAATTCAAGAGAATGACCTTAAGCATGTTTAATATCTGTAAATATGCATTAATACGACTCTAATTATATGCAATGATAAATAAAACATAAGAAGAAGCTAAATACCTTCAAATTGGAGAGAAATTCCACTAGATTTTGAGTTCCATCCCTTTTTTATTCAAATGAATACTTTGATTACCAGTAATTGCTGATTAGGAACCTTAGTCACAAGCAAGAGTGTGAGAAAGAGTGAGAATAAGAGAGAATGAGAGTAAGCGAGTGAGTGAAAGGGAGATTTAAAGTCACAAAAGAGGCCCCAATAGTGAATTTGATTGTTTGGGTCAAGCTTGACCCGATTTGAGTTTGTATCAATCAAATTCTGATCGGAACTGAGTCATATCAGCCGATACAACACGTGTTTCGACCATATTGGTCAATATATCACCCTTTTCCTGTGTGTACCGCTCGAAACAGGTTGGTCCGCATATCGATCAGTTGGCAGACCGGTACATACCCCCCGTTTTGTACCATTTCGGGCTTTAGATTATGGGGCATAGTTGTTTTATTGCAAAATCTGGATACTTATGAAACATGTCTGGACCGAACAAGATGTGCTAACTGTTCCAACTTCTACATGTCACAATGAAAACAGGACCAAGTTCCAGAGCACACATGAATGACAGAAGTGTCAATTTACAGGCTTTTGAGTTCCTAACAATCTAAAAATATTAGTACTATCTCTGTAAACTTTTGTGTATGTCCTGTTATTCATATTTTAATTTTTTTCATCATTTGTTACTGTTTGATGCATAGCTTAATGCAGTCAATCTATGAGAAACAGTTTGAATTATTGTAATATTGGTCTAAAACATTTGTTTATGATATTTTATGTCAAACCAGATAATTGGCTCGATTGAAAATAATTGGCATATATGTAATAGAAAATATAAATTATATTAATTAAAAATATTAAAATCACCATTAGCTCTGCATATCATATGAAGGCTCAAAATTTATCTACTTGCATTTTTAAAAATAGCGATGGAACTCATTGTGTCTCCAATGCTTGTCTAATCACATGCATGTAAAGGATTCATTTAGGTTGGATCTGGTCTCCTGAATAATTCATGATTTATGTAGGTGATAACGAGTCAAGCTAGGCTCAGTCCTATAAAAGCCCAAACTCCGCTCAACTTTATAAAATTGTTAACCTGGCTAAACCCAAATTACAAAGGCATAGGGTCATCAGCTTGAAATATTAAGACCCTGGCTTAGCCCAGACTAGAGCAAGCTGTTGCACATTAATTTCCTTGATGACCTGAGTTTGCTATTTGGTCCCTGCCATACACCCAAACCTTGAGATGACCACGTCTTTCCCCGTGAGAGCAGCATGACATTACTCGGTAGAGGTTGCATGTGGTGAATCAAGAATGGGTAGCTTGGAGAACAGGTGAAAGAAGAGCACGAGGTAGCCAATGGGAGGATGATGGTGAGTGGCAGGTAGTGAAGATGAGAGATAGAGGCTAGCGGTTAAGTTTGATGAAGATGGTCAAGGACTATGTAGCTACAAAGATGGTAAAAAACCAGGTTGCTGCAGAATCTTTGCAGTGTTGCAAGGCTGGTGAGGCTCACTTAAGTGGCAATTTCTCTTTAGGCGCTAAGAAAGATATAATTATCATGTTCATGAATGTGGGAAAGCATGATCATTTATTTGCATAAACTTTCCTTCCTAAGTTTTTACTTGTTTATTTAGTTAAGTACTTTGAATTTCTCATGTGGTTTATTTCTTGCTTCACAGAGTAGCAAGTAGAGTTCAAATGATGGCTAAAATTTTTTTCTTAGATAATTTGGTCTCAGATTGAAGAAAGAGTTAAGATTACCCTTATAGCCAAACTTCTTTGTATGTCTTTGAAGTTTGTGATTTTGAGAAGCAAAAGGGTTAAAAATAATCTTATAGCCAAACTTCTTGGTATGTCCTTAGAGTTTGTGATTTTGAGAAGCAAGTTGGACTATTTTTACTATTTAAGTATTCAATTATACTTTTTAAAGCTTCATATGAAGATGCTATTGGTATTGTTTTCTGTGTCACCTGGTTCATTTTTTTGCTATAATTATATACAGAGGTCCAAATTATGGTTATCATGGAAAAGTAATCCTTGTGTTTGAAGAAAATAGATTTGCCAAGGTTGGAGTTAGATTTGATAAGCCTATTCCTGACGGTAACAACCTTGGGGGCCTTTGTGAAGAAGACCATGGCTTCTTTTGTACTGGTAGATTTCTCAACTATAACATCTTGGATTCTTTGATGAAGCAATGAGCCACCTCATATTTCCACTTCAGAATTAAACTTTCTGCTGTCTTTCTCTTATTTTTCTCTTGTTCAGCTGACTCTATTCGCCTAGATACTTCTATGGATGAAGAAACAGCAAAACTTGCATTAAATGAATTATTTGAGGTGGGTCCCAATTTTCTTTGTTTCAATTCATACTTTCTGTTCTGTGAATTGTTCTTAACTTCTTACTGTGGACTTTCTTTCTGACCTCAGTTTATATCGGAAGAATGCCAACATGGCCCTTTAATATTGTTTCTCAGAGACACTGAAAAGTTTGTGTCAGGTAGTACAGATATATTCCTATCTATGAAGGGTAAGATTGACTCCTTGCCAGCAGGTGTTCTTGCTGTCTGCTCTAGTACCCAGATGGATTGCCACAGAGAGAAGGTAATTCCATCTTTTAGTTATCTGATTTTATGACTGGTTTTTTCTATCTGCTTTGGCCAATTAGAGGATGATATTGACTGTAGTGTATGTGCTTCAGGCACATCCTGGCAGTCTTCTTTTTACAAAATTTGGACGCAACCAAGCTGCAATGATTGATTTTGCTTTCGTGGTAAAGTTTAGTTTTCTCTCGAGGAAATATGACGTGCTATTATTTGTCATATTTTTGGTACCTACTCCTATCAAGATTTCTTCTATGCATTCTAGGAGTTATTTATGGTACATGGTTAGATAACATCGTTCTTGATGATTTTGTTCCTTCTTGGAAGAGTTTTCAATTGTTTGTTGCAAGGTTTTGAATATCGTATCATACTGGTGTACCGATCAGCTATTGTTGGTATGGCACGTACCGAGCTCGGTACACTAAGGTGTACCAATGTACCACCCATATCGGTCTGATAGCGGATCGATATGTATCGCCCATACTGAGCAGTATGGTACGGTATTGCAAACCATGGTTTGTTGACAGTTCCCCAGTGGAATAATATTGAATTGTCTCTAACATCGTGCTTTTTAGAATTTGTGTTGTGATAGAAAATTTATTATTATTGTCTTTTCCTTAATCATGTATTCAATGGTTAGGTTCAAGAAATCACCATTCAATTGTTGAGCTAACCCTTCAGGATCAATATAATATCTGAAAATAAGTAAAAAGTTATTAGTCGATAAATCAAAGTTATGTTGGAATAGTATGGCCTATTAAAAATTCAGTATCTTTTCTTTCTTGATTGACTTAAAAAATGTTAGCTTATGTAAAATCCCATTATGTGAAACTTTAATATATTAGCAAGTGTTGGCAAAAGTTATACAAGAATTCTCTTAAAAGAAAAGAGTGCATGAGGAGGATTTGAAGGATGTTAGGATTGAGAAGTTTTTGTAAGTCGACAAGAAGGTTTGGCACAATGAATAATAAGATTAACAAAAAAATAGATTTAAGCTGGTGATAGCGAGTTATTATATGTTGTCTAAATGGTATGGCTTGGCCTCCCAGGTTGGTTGAAACGAAGAAATGTTGTTTTGTGTTGACTATCCATATGTATCATTTGGTACCAGCGAAAAAGGACCAAAAATGGCCCACAATTTAAAATAATCCTATTTTAAGGGATTTCTTCTATTTCTTGTATATAAATTATATTTAGATAAGAATATAATGTATTTAAGCCATAAATAAATAACTTGTAAGTTATATAAGGATGAAAATTTATCTTTATCGTTTTGGATCCGTTGAAGAATAACTTTGGCTCATGGTCCTTTGTTGAATTTGAATTACCTATAAAGTAAAGAGTTAATATGTTAAACTAGGTGTCAAAACTTTAAGATTTGAATAATACAAACTATTGAGATAACATTTATATATATATTTGCTCCTTGTAAGTTATATGGATGAAAATTTATCTTTATCGTTTTGGATCTATTGAGGAATAACTTTGCCTCATGGTCCTTTGTTGAATTTGAATTACCTATAAAGTAGAGAGTTAATATGTTAAATTAGGTGTCAACTTTAAGATTTGAACAATACAAACTATTGAGATAACATTTATATATATATTTGCTCCTTGATCCTATGAAATTATATGTCGATATGATAGGTTTATCGTACCCAATCTTAGAACAACACTAAGTATTGTAATGGAAATCGTGTGCCATTGATGCTTCAGTATGGTAACAATTGTTGCCTCATCACTATTGACAACATGTGTTTGAGGAGCCTCCTTAGGTAAGTATGATTAGGATATGTAGTGCCACGAACATTAAAGTGCAAGAGAACTTCGGCTATCTTCATTGATTTGTTGAAATCAAGCATAGAAATGATCAAACTTAGAAAAAAAAAATCAATTATTGTCATACATATATTGGCCATAAGATCCTTTGTGATATGATAGTTGTGAATATGATGAGCTCCTATTAGCATCAACATTGTAGAGACTCTATTGAGCTTTGTTGATCATCGACTGTATTTCTCTTTCCTCTATCCTTCCAACCAAAACTGATATTAGTGGACCCTCGAGTTTCGTGATTTGAAACTTGGGTAATATGCGTAAAGTGTTTCTTCACCCGTGCCCCACCCTTAAACTAAGTAGGCCACTGTCATCACCACCATAGTGTCACGGACTTTGCTAGTTTTGCCTAAGTCGTGCGGCACCCTTGTGTGTCCGTCCGCAAAGGTTAGCCTCCCCGAAACCTCCCATGGTCCCTTAGGACCTACAAAAGAGAAAACGGATTAGAAAAATTGTCTCACTCGGG
The DNA here is from genome assembly GCA_004837865.1 of Musa balbisiana. Taxonomy (NCBI): domain Eukaryota; kingdom Viridiplantae; phylum Streptophyta; class Magnoliopsida; order Zingiberales; family Musaceae; genus Musa; species Musa balbisiana. The sequence continues at coordinate 20,728,390 of CM017198.1, forward strand.
ATCCACAAGCAAAAATTTCAGAAAACACTTTATAACCAATGTAAATTACAAAAATACTTCACAAGTTCTGAACGGTTGCACAATAAAGGATCCAAAATGGTCCACTACAGACCGAAATCTCCCACAAGTGTCCATATAACATAACCTTTATTTACAAGCCTAAAATGGCCACCAAATCCAACTCAATTGGGGCTGTTAAGCCTTCGACTGTCCCTCTACATGCTGTGCAAAGCATGAATAAACCAAATGACAGATATACATGAGCATTATATTAAACATCTTGTTTATAGTTTTGTCCATGACAATACATTGATAGACTACCTTGATGTCTCCAAGGACCTCAAAAATCTTGATTATGAAGGAGACAGGGTCTCGTTACCAACCTGAAACTATTTCTCGTCAATCCTTGTCGCACCTTTCCCCTTCCCCTTCATATGTTTGGTGGATCCTAGCCTGAATTGCCATGACCACTACTAGATTGACTCTCCAATGTGCAGCCATCGTGTTTTGACATAGAGCACTCCTTTTCCTATTATTGATGTTCCTCTTCTATAAGCTTAAACGAGATGGACGTAGAGGGACTCCAGCCTTATTTAAGTAAAGGATCACCTTTTGCTCGCTTAGGTTCTCGTCACATTGACCCATTCCAAGATTGGTTGAGAATCTTCGTTGTAAAAGTGGATATCGTAAGGATCAATCTTTGGATGGTTTGTTTTTTTTGTGGAGCTCAACATATCACAACCTCAAACACATATTATAGCACATATACACAAGCTTCTTGAGGAGAATGTTGACCAATTATGTTTTCATCCACTCGATAACATTGATGAAAGCATGCTGACTACAACCTTTTATCCAAATCAAGAGGTTGATTTTTATCGATTGTCAATTAAAAATATTAAACAAGTGAGAGTATGAGAAAGAGGGAGAAATAGAGTGAGAACGAGAGTGAGTGAAAGAGGGGGAGGATCCAAAGGGCCAAAAGGGACCCAACAATTAATATGACCATTGGAACATGGTTTGACCCAAGAGGAGATCTGTACGATTGAAATCCAATCATTATTGATCTGTGTCGATCAGTGATAGTTGAGTTTTGACCATATTGGTCGATACAAGAGGTATACTAACTGGTATGCACCCATTATTGCATCCACTTGAAATGAGCTGGTCCATGTACCGGTCACCTGGCAGACAAGTATGTCTCGCTTGTTTTGAACTATAGGGAGTGGTACATCAAACCATGGTTGAAACTAGTAAAAGATTTTCTTAGAAACAGTATATGGTAATCAATACTGACATAGCAAGACTCGACATGGTTCACAAGAGACTCTCCTTGTGGTCAGAACATGATAACTTGATGTTACAGAATTATAACTAATAAATGTAAATTGAAAGCTACTATTACAATGAGAAAACAAACCTAAACACCATGAGTGTGATCTTGAGTACAATTTTGAGTTTTTAAAGTGCACATAATTCATTAAACATGGGTGGTAGGGATATTAATAGTACAGATTCATAAACATGTAAGTCTTGGAAAAGAATGCTACAATATTGGTTAGATATGTTAATTTAAGGCCCTTTCACATATATGCAATATATGATAAAACATATGGAAATAAATTTTTTATAAGAGAACTGGATTGCATCTATATGTATATACTTATTTCATCACATATGATCTCAAAACTGTCAAGATCCTAAATTATCACAACCTTGTCAATGCTAGTTGATGGGATCTCATTGATTCTCTCATGTTTAGAAGAATGAAATATAGAAAATGATGAGGGCAATAGGATTAGGGGCAGTAGATAGAAGATGAAAAAGCGATCAGAAAGATGAGAAACTAGTTTTTTTTTTCAAATTTTGCCACAAGGATTCTTCAGCTGGATTTATAATGGATGCTTGATTCTAGGTGTCTTTGCAGGATCTTCCGGTGTTTGTTTGCTTTCTATTGTCTTCTTTATGGAATAAAGAAGGTTTTCTCCAATATTTGTGTAGATGTACCTTAGCCTTATTTGTGTAGGCAGAAAGATTATTTACGTTGTTGACTCCTTTCTATTCCATTTTTTTTCCACTTGGAGCTCGTTGTTGGGTTCCAATTAAAAAGCACAAGGAAATATTTATAAATAACTTTGATAATTTGATGCCTGAATTCATAAGCCTAATCTATGCATGTTTTTTGGGTTTGTTAATTTAATGTGGCTTTCGATGATCCCAAGGATGTTAACAAGGTCTACCCTGTTTCAAGCCCATGTTAATTAGTGAAATTACTCTTCCTAAATTTCACCTACAAGGTTACACTTATTATACTCATACATTAGTAACTCATACTGATACATTTGTTCTAATAGTTTTTATTACACTTTTTTTCTCTCAAAAATCTAATATATTTCCTTCAACCATCATATGCATATATATACTACACACATGATATATATATACACACATGTATATATATGTATAGATATAGATATAAATATAAATATAAATAAATAAATATATATATATTTATATATATGTATATGTATATATGTATATATATATATATATATATAGACACACACACACGAAGTTTTTGTGCTAGTTTGGTCAGGGTTAATTCTTTTAGATTAGAGTTATGGAGATAAACATTAGGAACTGCAGGCTTTACACTAAGTTGGACTAAGACTGTATATTTGAAATATATGTTCAGTGATACCACAAGAAGAACCAAGGATGTAGTTAAGATGGATGGGCATTCTTGTAGGTAAAAAACTTTGGTATATTGGATGTATTGTCCAATGCAAAGAGATTGATTAAATCATTGTTCATAAGACAATTTTAATTTAACAGTTACAATGGAGAGAAGCTCAAGTTTTATTTAACCATGGATTAAAGGGAAACTTTATAAGACAATTTAAGTTTTGACATGGTTTATCAGTGGGAGTGTTGGATGGTTAATGATATGCACTTTAGTGTATAAAAAAATATAATGTTGAGGTGGATGTGCATGTCTACCCAAAAAGATTATATAATAAATATTTTATTCATGAAAAACTAGGTGTAACCAAAAGTACCCAACAAAAAAAAAAACATGCAGGAAAACTATTTAAGACGCTACGAACATATCCAAAGAAAATCTATCGATCCTCAGGTTAGACAAGATGAATTGATTAGGATTAACTAGGACTAGTGGTACAACGAGTGACTTTGAGAATACTTTACTAGAAACCATAGGTAGATGTGTGACCCCTCAATTTAACTGTGGATATTGACCTACATAGAGGTTGATTTTATGAAAAGATTCATTATCTGATCCTAAATAGTTGGGATATTATTAGTTGTTGTCACTATTGCACCTAAACTTGGATTACCTAAGGGCAAAATGGTTTTTTTCCCATGTGAGTTAAGAATAGAAGATCATGTTAATTATGCAGTCCCTGTTGCTAAACCTTGACAAATTGTTGGATATTCATTCGTCACATGGTACAGTTTTTTTCTTGGGGCCTTTAGGCATATGTAGCACTTTAACTTTGTTTTGTGATTTCTTAAAGCATACGTAGCACTTAGTGCAGTTGATTATGTTTCATGGCATGCTACAGTCTAGGCATTCATGCAGGTAGCTTATACTTGGCAGTGGAAATCCTTTTTTCCAAACATGAAGTTATACTTCAATAAGTTTTTTTTACTTCACTGAGTTCCTCCAAGACATGGAGATGGATGTTAGCTACTTGCAGTGGAGATCTTATTTTCCAAACATGAAGTTATACTTCAGTAAGCTTTATTACTTTGTTGGGTTTCTCCAAGGCAGATTTGGATGTCACCTATATGGTTGCATGTCATTTCACATATGGATACTCTTGAGATGCCTGAGTAATATTTTATGGATACTTTTTCTGAGGCCTTAATTTTTCTTGAATTTTATTTTTTGGAGATTTACAAGATATAGTTTTAGATATGTTGTTTTATGTTTTCTTCAACCACTCATAACTGAAACACTTTGCTTTCTTGCATGTGCTCTTAAAATCAGCATGGAAATTCTTTTTTCTAGATTTCCTTGTTTTGGTGTTTAACTTATTTTAGTAAAATTGCAGGATAGCTCCACTAGGCTGCATGAGAGAAGCAAAGAAAGTTCAAAAACAACAAAGCAACTTGTAAAGTGTTTCCCAAATAAGATTATACATCGTCGACACGTGTCCAACCATATTTATTTATTTATTTATTTATTTATTTATTTATTTATTTATTTTCATTTGTATTTGTGGGATATGGCACCGCTCCTGCACTCTTCATCGTGTGACCGTCGTGTGTGGCGCTTCTCTCACATGGCCCTCACAATAGGGCCATCTGCTCTAGATTCTGTGTGGAAATGGATTGTCAGTTTCACAAGGAAAGAAATCTAGAGATCATCACAAAGAAACATATATCAATTACAATTGGAGTCTCTCTGATACTCTATGAAATGCATTGTCCTCGTTGTGTCCATATCCTAATTTTTTAAAAATGCTGTGTAGTCGTGTCAGTTTTCGTGCTTCTTAGACTTGGCTGTTCTTTTCAAACCATTGGTGGGAGATTGTGCACCAGGCTGCATTTTTTATTTTTATATTTTGATATTGTACTTTTGTATGCGTAAGAATCTTTATGCTATCACACAAAAAAAATCGTTGAGTAATCATGTGATGTTTGGTGTTTAACTTATTTTTAGTAAAATTGCAGGATAGCTCCACTAGGCTGCATGAGAGAAGCAAAGAAAGTTCAAAACAACAAAGCAACTTGTAAAGTGTTTCCCAAATAAGATTATCATCCAGCCACCTCAGGTATATTATTTTTAGAAAGATTCATTCCTTTTTTTCTCTTTCGTTTTTGTAGAAAGATCAAAATTAATCATGTGTAAGAATTTTCAGGATAAAGGACATGTTTTAGAATGGAAAAAGAAGTTGGATCATGATGCTGAAACACTTAAAGCCAGGTCCAACATTCTAAACATCCGGCTTGTAAGTTCATTAATTTTTAGACAATCTATAACAATTTCTACAGAACATATTTGATATACTCAGCTAAATATCCTGTTTTGATGTTTTCAATTTTTGGTTATTGTTAGTCTTTTATATGATTGCATGTCACTTATCTTATTGTAAAAGCTTCTGCCATATTTGATAACTTGGCAAATCAAATTTTTGGTTGTCTTCTTTGTATAATATGAGAAAATCAGGGTAATCCTCTTATACCATATGCTTCTGTAATCACATATCCTCTTCATATGGTTATGTTTATGGCTCGCTTCATATTATTTTGACAATTTTGGTGGAGATGTGAGAGGGCACTGGTCAGTTGATGGACCACTATATTATGTTTGTGCAGACTGGTCAGTTTTTAAATATATTAATTTCTCGAATTATTGTAGTAGAAATGCTTCAAAAAATTTACTCACCAATATTTAATGCTTTAAGCAGGCGAACTGTTGGGCACATTTGCAAGAATGCTAGGACAGATATGGGAAATATCAATGTCTCTCACAGCAACATGTATTTTGTGACACTATTAGTCCTTGTTTTGGACCTTTTAGTTATGCAAAATATTTGCTGAAAAGTCAAATTTGAATGCTTGTTGAGGGATTACCAAGATGTCATGGCAATATTGCTCCTTTGAGCTATGCATGTCAAGATTCAAGTCACCAAAATAGCCTCTCTACATGCATAAGACTGTATATTCAACATTTCAAGCCTCTTCTGACCCTTGTGGGGAACTTGTAAACGTGGCTCTCTGAAGCATTGACACATACTTTTGGTGGACATATCTATGTTGGACATGTGTTGAACACGATACATCGTCGACACGTGTCCAACCATATTTATTTATTTATTTTCATTTGTATTTGTGGGATATGGCACCGCTCCTGCACTCTTCATCGTGTGACCGTCGTGTGTGGCGCTTCTCTCACATGGCCCTCACAATAGGGCCATCTGCTCTAGATTCTGTGTGGAAATGGATTGTCAGTTTCACAAGGAAAGAAATCTAGAGATCATCACAAAGAAACATATATCAATTACAATTGGAGTCTCTCTGATACTCTATGAAATGCATTGTCCTCGTTGTGTCCATATCCTAATTTTTTTAAAAATGCTGTGTAGTCGTGTCAGTTTTCGTGCTTCTTAGACTTGGCTGTTCTTTTCAAACCATTGGTGGGAGATTGTGCACCAGGCTGCATTTTTTATTTTTATATTTTGATATTGTACTTTTGTATGCGTAAGAATCTTTATGCTATCACACAAAAAAAATCGTTGAGTAATCATGTGAAAAACAGAAAATGGAGACAACATTTTAAGTAGGTTTAGTTGCTGGGCAGATCACAAACACTTTTTTCAAGCAAAAAATAGAGCAGTTGTATGTTTGGAGTTGATTGATATTTAGACTCAGAGTATATGTGTTTGCTCAATGGGATATAACTGTGTGTTATGCACATTGATTTTATATTCTTAAAATTTTGCAGTTCCTTAATCGCAATGGATTAGAGTGTGATGGTCTTGAAAATATATGCATGAAGGATCAAACACTTCCAAGTGAAAGTGAGTGCTTTAGTTCAAAGTTCCCTCCATTTTTCTGTTTTATATCATCTTTAATAGGTATATGTTCCAGGTGTGGATAAAATAATTGGTTTTGCTTTTAGTCACCAACTTAAGAACACATCTGAAGCATCTGGAAAGAAAACAAAGCTCATTCTTTCAATGGAAAGGTTGTCTATTCTTCATTATCTATATTGCTTATATTTTATATAACTACAATTAACTATTTTCTCACCCTTCAGCATCCAGCATGGTCTCCATATGCTGCAAAGCTTTCAAAGTGGTTCAAAGAGTACCAAAAGATCACTCAAGGTGAGATGGTTCTCCTTTCTTTTCTCATATGCATGCATACATACATTCAATGTGAGATGGGTATCTCCGTTCTTTTCTCTAGTAGTGGTTATGCACCCAAAATTATATATGTGTGTGTATGTGTGTGTGTGTGTGTATACACATACATATTCATTGTTTTCTTTATCTTTTCCAAATACAATTTTGTTGAGCTAAGAATCTGTTAGGTAAATTCATTCTCAAAAATGATTTCTTTGGATAATTTTTCTCAGCATTTAGTGCAAAGCCCTGTTCCAACATAATAAGAAATTGACTTATCATTATCTTTGACTTCCTTTTTCCAGGATGTGGTAACTGAGAACGAATTTGAGAAGCGTCTTCTTGCTGATGTCGTTCCTCCTAATGATATTGGAATTGCATTTGATGATATAGGAGCTTTAGAAAAAGTTAAAGACACACTGAAGCAGTTGGTGATGCTTCCTTTGCAAAGGCCAGAATTGTTCTGTAAAGGACAATTGACAAAGGTATATTAATATATTTTAACAATTTTTGAGTTGTTCACTTGCCAGGTGCAGTTGGTGATGCTTCCTTTAGAATTCTTTTTCTAATTTCACTTTTGTTTATCCAATGTCAAACTTCAAGCAATTTATTTCCTTCAAGCAATATATTTGCTCCTTTGGACCTGAGCGAACAGAATTTGAATCACACAATTTTTCCTTTGCTTGCAAAAGTAATAATGCATACATTGATCATCCCTAAATCCCACGTTGGTTGGAGCCTTGTGCACTAGGATGACCCTTTTTTGTCTATATTGTTATGCAGTCCCAGATTGTTGAGAAAAAGGCTTGCATAGGACTTGACTACTAAAATATCATTTTGCTGATTCATAATTTATTATAATGAGGACAGGCTAGTTTACTTTCCATCCAGTAGGAAAATATTTATGTTCTTGAGTCTATTTCAGTTTGGAGTTGGTTCATGATTCCATAACCTTAGCAGCAGTTTTATCAAGAATTTTATATTGGATCCTTATTCAGTTGGTACGCTAATATTTGTTGCTTGTACTATGTTAATAAACGTCCTAGTTTAAATTAGTTTAGTTTCTAACTTGATCAAAAATGAAAATTTGTCATAGCCATGTAAGGGGATACTGCTCTTTGGTCCTCCTGGTACAGGAAAAACAATGCTCGCTAAAGCTGTTGCTACAGAAGCAGGTGCAAACTTTATCAATATATCAATGTCGAGCATAAGTTCAAAGGTAAAGTTGTATTTATAAACTATCTGATAATTGATAATGTATTTGTTTCTTTTCACTTCTAGCTATATCCAACTTTCTATTTGAAACAGTGGTTTGGCGAAGGGGAGAAATATGTGAAAGCAGTGTTCTCACTAGCAAGTAAAATTGCTCCCAGTGTTGTTTTTGTGGATGAGGTCAGCTAAATATTTAGTCTGAAGTCAATTGATGTTTCTTCAACTGTTATGCTAGTATTTCATTATTGAAGTCTTCTTATGAAGCAATAGATATTGATATATGTTCCAATATACTGTCTTTTGAATAGATTTCCTGATGAGTTATTTACTTATAGGTTGACAGCATGCTGCGTAAGCGTGAAAATTCTGGAGAACATGAAGGCATGCGGAAAATGAAAAATGAATTTATGGTCAACTGGGATGGTTTACGCACTAAAGATAAAGAACGTGTGTTGGTTTTAGGTGCAACCAATAGACCCTTTGACCTTGATGAGGCTGTGATAAGGAGGTTTCCACGAAGGTAGAAATTAGTCTATTGTTTTCAGTTTTACCAAAGATGTATCTTCATGTTATTTTGTTCCTTTCTTTGACAGATTAATGGTAAACTTACCAGATGCTTCCAATAGAGAAAAGATACTTAGAGTAATATTAGCCAAAGAAGATCTAGCGCCAGATGTTGATTTAAAAGTTCTGGCAAGTATGACTGATGGATATTCAGGAAGTGATCTGAAGGTTTGTGTCATCATTAATGATGTTATTTGGACTATCATTTTCAATCGTTTGTGTCCTTTTTGGTTCAAAGCAAATTTGTTATTTGATACACCTTTCAATTACAGAATCTGTGTGTTGCTGCTGCACATTGCCCCATTAGAGAACTCCTGGAAAAGGAAACGAAGGTTCGTTACCAATTCAAGCTAACACTTTTAGTTGCTTTGCCCTATGTATATTTTCATTCTTTGTTGTGCTTAGTGGTTTCCTTTGACATTGATGACATTGTTTTTGTTTCTAATCTTGTACTTTCCATTTGACTTGTCAAGGACTACTTGTCACAATTTTTATGAAAACAACTTCTGCTTGTTTTAACTACTAATCACAAGGAAGGTTTAATATCATATCTCCCTGCAGCAAGTGCATAAAAGGCGGCATATAAATAGATTTTTTTTTTTTTTTTTTTTGCATATTCTGTTGCACATTTTGGCATAAAATTGTCATAAAACACAATGCTAACTTAATTAGTGCAAATTTTAGGATCTTCACTTTTGCAGGTCAACTAGCACTTTATTGTATGAATTTTTAAGGTAAAAGAGTTACCTTGGAGAGGTGCTAACAATTTTATTATATCAACTCTAGTTGTTTGGGATGAGTTTCCACAGCTTTGTTGACTCATTCCTTAAAAAATGGTGGGTAGTGACTTTTCATTGTTCTTTTAAAGGAAACGTTATAGCTTTGTTCTTCTTAAGGTTTATATTCTTAATTATTATTTATGTCCAATATTTCTAAGTGATTATAATGAACATCTGGAGATTTGTTTGTGTCATTGGATACTTTCTGTATAATTTAACCAAGTGGATGAAGACCAAGGGCAATCATTTCTAAGAGACCACCATTTTCTTGTTAGTCAACGAGTATCTCATTGGTTTCTCCAAATATGAGGGGGAGCAAGCGAGGTTTGAACTTTCTTTGAAAAAGAGAGATGTAAACTAGCCTGTTGCTTCCTGTACTTGTATAATCTATGAAAGTGATATGCTCTCCTCTTAACACTCTGTCCTATTGCTAACATATATGGGATGAAATTAATTACACCTGACATATGGGAATACAAGATTGGTGACCATTATTGCCATCAATGTTGCATGTCGATGAGCCACTGACAGATTCAGAGGACTCCCAAGGACAATTGGGAGTACCTTCAATGTAGTTGTGCATAATGCTAGTGAATTTTTTCCTTCGTTTTGACTTTTCCACTAGGGAATTTAGGAGAGTTGTTCCAGGCAACTCCCTCATTTGGTTGTCTAAATGATGGTTTCCTTGTCTAAATTTAAGTTTCCAGGCAACTCCCTCATTTGGTTGTCAGGCTTGGCCAGAATTTTGCACCATTGACCAAATTTGATATTTTTGCTGTGGTGTTTTGGAATTGAGTTGTGTTCCATAGACAACTTGAATTGACGGGAAAGGTTTGGCTGGTGATGATGACTTTTTTTATTTTTCCTGCTTTTGTTTTATTAGGCCAAACATTAATTTGTTCTATGGTACTTTGCTTTTCATCTATGATTCATTAATTTACATTCTTTCCATCTGTAGGATAGAGATGCAGCTTTGTCTGAGGGCCGACCATTACCTGCTTTGCATGGTAGTGATGACATTCGTGCTCTGAGAATGGATGATTTTGAATATGCACATGAGCGGGTAAATTTTTTTTTTATATTTTAACATGCATGTTTAATTTTTTTCCTTACTATATCGAGATGCTCTGCCACCTCACTACTGAACTACTTTTCAGTCTACCACAGCTATACTACACCCTTCTTCCGTTTCAGGCACACCTGTACCTAACATGACCTTTCATGAAATCTAGATAGCATCTTTGCCTTGCATCTTTTCCTTGATTCTCTCATTGATCTCCATGTTTGCTAGATATGTGTTTACTAAAATCACAATTCAAAGTGCTGATTTGCTGTTATTTTCTAACTTATTTGGATTTTTTTTTACCTTATTTTTCTCTAACTCATTCGGACTTACCAGATTGCATATGCTTCTTTCTCTCTAAGTCACAGTCGTATCCTTCTTTCATGAATGCCGTATCAAGTTTGTCTAAGTATGACTTCACTGCATGCATGATTAATTGATCTCCCTAGTGACAAGGTATATGACATCTTGTAGCAACAAAAAACAGCTTGAAAAAATTGCAAAATGAGTGTCATTTTGTTTACTTGTTTCTTTATTCGTTTGGGAATATATACGGATTACGTCATGGTGCTCATGTAGGTTTACTGTAGTGTTTCAACTGATTCCTCCATCATGGCCCAGCTTCACGAGTGGAATGAGCTGTTTGGGGAAGGCGGATCGAGGAAGAAACCGGAACTCAGCTATTTCATGTAGTAATCTTATTTTGTACAGGAATGGTTATATTGCTATAGATACCAATTCTTTTCAAACTCATATAATTAATTTACAAATCCTGAGTCATTTTAGGTCTATTCATTTAACAAGATTTAAGTTAATATTACTTGTTAGGAATCCGAGTCATTGTAATTTTTTACATGACAGAGTCATTTGCAAAGTCGATAAACTTTCGAAACAATGAAAACAAGTTTTATTAAATTTGCCCTTTTGATTATAAATGTTGATTTGCAATGTGCTACGATCATTGTTTATTTTTGCTTTTTTTTTTTTCTCTTACCTTTTGCCAGGATGTGTTTTAGGTACATCAATTTGCCTAGAACATTGGAACTTTTCTCTTACCTTTTGCCAGGATGTGTTTTAGGTACATCAATTTGCCTAGAACATTGGAACTGCTAAATAGAGTGAATTTCTGGTTTTTTCTTCTATTTCTCCAATATTCTCAATGGCTTTATCCAAGAATAATCTTACCATCTCCCAGTCTGAATTGCATATGTCATCATGCAACATATACGAATCTTGCAAGCTCTCAAACCTGTTCAGTATCCCCCTGGAAAGAATACATACAAATGTTGCCGTATGCAGAACTCAACCCTAAATAGGATATTTATAAGCTAAAGGAAAACAATTGAAAATTATTATATTTCTTTGAGAAACAAAAGAAGAGGTCGCAGTGATACTCATCTTTTAAACGTTGACTGCATTCACATTTATTTCATTCTTTGGATTTAGCACTGTTTAATTACACTTAATTTTGGAGAAGACCCATAATCATTCATGCTATTAAAGTATGGCCTCAAGTGTAATGATTTCAAATCTCATTATCAAAATGGACTCTTGTTAGGCATCTTATCCAAATCATCATCTCGAAAGTTAATTTAAGCTTCAGAGGGGTTTTGTCAGGCACACCCTCACATATTTTTGCAGGGCTCCAAATTCAACAATCTTGCTTGACATTAGCTCACACTAAGACTAATATGAAGTAGGACCTTGAATGTTTCGAATCAACGTGTTAACCAAACAATTAAGATCTGTTTTAATAGATTGGCGCTAGCAATGCTTATTCCATTATATTTCAAGAAAATCATATTGATCCCTCTAGAACTATGACATTAGCTCACACTAAGACTAATATGAAGTAGGACCTTGAATGTTTCGAATCAACATGTTAATCAAACAATTAAGATCTGTTTTAATAGATTGGTGCTAGAAACGCTTATTCCATTATATTTCAAGAAAATCATATTGATCCCTCTAGAACTAATAAGAATGATCTAGCTCTCCCCATCTTCCCAATTCTTGAACTCTATTCTTTTCTATTGATTATTTCATGGCGTAATTACCCATCATTCACTCCCACCTACTATCGTAATTTCTATCAAAACATTCAATAAACTGACCTAACAAGTTGAAACTTCGACAACAATTATTCAAACTATCATTTTGTTCGTTTTCTAACTTGCCTAGTTGGCACAACATAGATCAATGGCCACATCCCCTATTTGTTCATCGATATCAACACTTAGTATTATCATTGAGTCATGCCTTTTATTGAGACTCGTAGTTATCATACCTTTGATCAATTGACTCCTTAGGATGTGTAGTTATCGTCCAACTAATTATAGATTATCTCATGTAGTTACACTTCTTTAGCATTTTGATTTCTAGAATTAAAAAATTTATATTAAAATTTATTTAATTATAAAAATAAAAATATTTAATTTTATTTATTTTAATATAGTCAATTTTATTGATGGAACACGGATGCATGACATAAAAATAATGAGTAAAAAAATAATTTCAATGATAAATTAATTATAGATTATCTCTCTCTTATAGTTAGATTTTTTATATTTTAATATTTATATTAAAAAAATATATTAAAATCTATATAATTATAAAAATTAAACCATCGTATCGCAATCGAATCGAACCCCTCCATCTACATGTCGTCACAGAGGGAAGCGAGATTGCAATCCAAAGCTCGAAGCTCTCCGTTGCTCCCATCATTATCGGACGGCTGAGGCTGGGGGTGGGCTGGCGGTGGGGGCAGCGGCTGTTGCGACGGCTGCGCGGACGATGACGACGGGACCATGGCCATCTCGGACGATCGGCGTTAGGAGAGGAGGCGGCGCGGTCTAGAGCGAGCCGGCGGAGGGGGTTCCGTCGATCCCGCCGCCTGCCTCTCCGAATGCCCAATCTTCGGGGAAGATGCGAGCCATCGAGGCAATCGCTATCTCCGACTGTGGGGTTAGAGTTTCGAGTGGCGGTAGCGGAGGGTGGAGTAGTAATTGGAATGGAGAAGAAAAGGAATCGGGAGGTTGTGGAAGGGTCGCGAAGAGAAACCTTCTTCGTAAGTATTATCGTCGTTGCGATTGCTTGTTGCGATCTTCGCGATTGCTCGTTGCGACCGTAAATTCCGTGCTATGAGGAATACTCTTTTTACCACCGTAAAATATTCCTAAAATTGTGAACCTTTACGCTAGGCGAATTAAGATTTTCATATCCCTCCTTAAAAAAATTATATTTGGATCTCTATTGTCGTGCAAGAAACCCTATTGTTTCATTTATTCTAATATCATTAATTTTATCGATAAAAATAAAAAAATAAATAAAAAAATAAAAATAATTTTAATATTTTAATTTGTGATACCGAACAGTATTGATAGTGATAGTTGATGACGCTATTAGGAGCTGCAGGTGGTTGTTGTGAATGGGGAAAACGTTGATGAAATGTGAGGATCGTTTTGCATCTATATTGACGCTGATGCAGTTATCAAGCGATCCTTTTGTTGCTCTGCATTTGCATCGGTATTGATGCAATTATCGAGCGGCACCGCTTGACAATTATGTCAACACTAACGTAAATGTAAAGTGACACCACTTTGTATCTACATTAGCATCGATGCAAATGTCGAATGACCCTTTTATCACTATATATTTGCTTTAGCGTCAATGTAGCTACCAAACAGCGAAAGGATCGTTCAACATCTGCATCAATTGCCCTTAGATTGATGCTGACTTAGATGTAAAGTGACGAAAGAGCCATTTGGGTAACTGTTGTGGATGAGGAGAGCGACGACGAGAGGTTAGAGTTACTTTGCATCTACGTCGACACTAACGCAATTGCTGAGTAACCCTTTCGTCGCTCTGTATATGCATTAGTATCGACACAAATGTCGAGTGATAAAAGGACCATCGATTTAGATGTAGAGCATCGTCACTTTACATATACATTGGCTTTAACGCAGATGTAAAGTGTTGTCGATAATGCAGGTGCAAAGAATCGAAAGGGTGACTTGGCAATTATGTCAATGTTGACACATATACAAAGCAACCCTCGCATCTCACTATCGTTCTTCTCATCCACAATAATCACACGTGGACCCCAACAACATCATCGTCCGTCACCATCGATATCGTCCATCACCACCAACTAAAATATTAAAATTATATTTTTACTCTTTGTTTTCATATTTTCGTCGATAAAACCGAACCAGACGTTTCACTTTAAGTCTAATGGATATTAATAAGAAGGTCTAACTACATTAACTAATCTATAATTAACCCTACGTCGCTTTATGACAACTAAGTAATGGTACGAAAGCCAATATTATGGTCTCGATTGTACTGGATTTGCATCCTATGTATACCGTCGTAGTCATGCATGCAATCTGCCACCCGCACTCTTAAAACGGTGCTGAATGAAGCACCAAATCTATTTCTCATCGTTTGATATATTGCAAGGTAAATGGGTCAGACGAAATGATAAACATTATAATGCTTTGATCCAATCTATGAAATTATCGGAGAAACATAATAGAAGGAATTTATTCTACTTTCTCATCTTCTCTCTTCTACATGTAATATTTCTAGAGGTGTTACGAGTCCCTCTGCAGTATTTCCAAAAGCGAATAAAATTATATTACACATAATTGCTTTCTAATTTCTTCTCCATGCATCGACGTTGTCGTTAGTGATGTCTAAAAACAACATTAACGTTAACCAGCAAGCACTAGATTACGCTATAAACAAAGGCAGCATCAAAGGTTCAAGAAAGACATCTAAAATGTCTCCTTTACTAAACATATAGAAACCAAGCAGAGGTAGTTCCTGCAGACATTATACATGTTTGTTGTCTTAATATCAGGTCACCACAGACCATAAATATCTTTAACAAAGTTCAACAGCAAGATTAAGTCCTGGTGGATCAACCAGAAGTCTAGGCATTCGTCACAACCCAACGACAATACTAAATTGCCAGTCTGTGTTCCATGCTTTAGCCATGACAAGCCAATTCATCCCATATCAACCATCTTCAGCAGCAAAAGATTGTTCTATTCAGATTTTGCCTGTGAGAAGCAACATATGCATCAGAAAGAAGAAAACTACCCATCCGAAAGGTAAGAGCAATTAGCAATTCTATTTTTGAGTCATACCATAGGTGATCGAGATCGCGATAAGCTTCTGCTCCTGTTGGGACCAGGCTTACTAGGACTTTTGCTCCCACGGAGGGGCTGCATGCAATACAATTTAGTTGAATAATTTAAAAAGATCAATAACCCTGTAATATAGGACTTACGGAGGTTACAGGAGATCTCGATCTCGATTGTGATCTGCAAAAAGTTCCAGAAAACTGAGTTCAATATCCACATCGCTGGTTAACAGTTTGATCCAAATCCTTGAAGCCTCTCCCAGGTGAGAATCATATGGAAAGGCAGAACAAAGAGCTCAAAATATTTTAAAAGCATTTAATTCTTATTAAAAAAACTCATGGCCATGTATAATATGCAAGTGTTTGAATCTTGAGAAAAAAAGAGAATTCAAGTGGGATCGGCATAGACTTGCAAACATGGACATGGCAGAGTATAAATTGCATCGGGCAAGCTGTGAAAAACCCACGCCACAAAAATCCTATTCTATCTTGAGGGCTGTTCATTGTACCCAGGAAAGCTATATCCAGGACCCTGAATGCAACTTATAGTACTGGGAAAATGTTGAAGGAATGGCAAAACTTCTCCCTAGGACTCGTCCAGTGAGGCCCATTTCCACTTGCCTTAGAGTAATCCAGCTTTGTCATTGCAATCAATCCTTTCTGTCCCCAAGAAGGCCCATCAGAAAAGGCCATTAAAGGTAAACATCAAGATTTTCTGCAGGTTTCATAAACTGCTCGTCTATGAAACAGCATACCTCACAATACCAAAAAGGTTGCAAGCATTGCCACCATATCCAATTCAGATCCTAACATGCAATCCAGAGATCCCCGCTTAAGCCCAAATCTAAAAAAAAGAGAAAAGTTAACTTTCAAATGGAAGATGATATAGACTTGTCATGACCACCGACTAAAAAGGGGACAAAAGCACAAAAACGATGAACCAATATAGCAAATATCAAGATATTGTTATGTAAAAAATCGTTTTTACATAAAAGATACAAGATACAGAGGTACAAACAGTCTTCCGAACTATGAAAGTAGATAGTGATCATTGAAGCAGCCATCATCATGGAAATGAAAGCATATACTTAATACATCAAACGGCCACAGGTACAAACGATTTCTTACTGCAAATATCAAGAATCATGACCACCCAAATCCCAAATATCAATATGTAAAGGATCACCAAGACAGAAGTATCAGATAAGATAACATGAACCATATTTTAAGATATTTCACTCCAGCACCCAAGATTTGCCTCTACCTAATGGAGATAATTTAAGGTCACATCCAACCTTATTTTTCCCTTACAAATGTTAACAAGCTTAATACTGAAAAAGATGATTGCCAGAAAGAAAAATGAGGTGATTTTCTACAAGCAAGCGCCAAATCAATGGTCATTTTCACGATGCAGAAGGAAGGAGCAAACTATTTTCATCCCTGGATGACAATCATACACAGGATTGCTCACTGTAATGAAAAATAAGAAATAGAAGCTCCAGAATTTCCACGAGAGACAAAACGATGACATACATGATGGACTAGATTAGAAAATTGAAAACCTTCCTGAACCACAACCATAAGCTAAAACAAGAAAAAGGATGAAGGAAAACCATCTTGTTCTGCCGCAAATAATAATATCAACCAGTTGCAGGTGAAGAAATTACACTGTTGTGAATTGCGAGAACAAAATGTGAACTAGCATTGAGTGGATCATCATGGTGGTTTTCAAAGTTCCCAAATGATGTCCAACATGCTAGCAACTCCAAATGTTTTCATAGCTAAATTTTATGAAAAGATACCTTAAACTAGAGGTTGCACATTGTCTAACCTAACTGAAGATACCAAGGGTGTGTTTAGTTGTACAGCAGCATAAACGTATGAAACCTAAGCCTGAATGGGCCCTCAAAACTCATTGAAGGGCACCAAATTCTATTTCTCATCGTTTGATATATTGCAAGGTAAATGGATCACAGACGAAATGATAAATATTATACTGCTTTGATCCAATCTATGAAATTATCGGAGAAACATAATAGAAGGAATTTATTCTACTTTCTCATATTCTCTCCTCTACATATCTGAACACTGTGCAGGAAAAAACATCATAATTTTTTCCACAATTCCTAATCTAGTAACTAACAGACATCACGCTGGAATAAGGGCAATTTTTTAATGTAACATACATAAATTTATGTGTGCACATGATTATATGAAACAAAGAAAGTATTACCATGTAAATAACTACTTAGGTGTCGCATTAATGACAAAGGTCAGAAGGGAGGGGGAGGAGAGGTGGGCAGTTCAATGTGATTCAAGTGAAAAGAAAACATAAAAATTACTCAAATTCTACCAAGAAACTGGCTTTTTCTTGTTGTACCTTGACAAAGAATGTCCTTTGGATGCTGATCTTGAATGAGAAGATGCAGATCTTGATCGAGATCTTGACAGGGAATGGCGTGATGGCTTTGCCCTCGGAGACTTGCTGCTCAACATATTTAATATGTATCAAAGTTTATCACATGTTTATCGCAATCACAACAATTAGAACACTTATCAGACCTTCGGCTCCGGCTTCTACTGCGGGGTGGAGTAGGGCTTCTTGAATAAGAACGACTACGACTTCGGCTCCTAGACAAGCTTCTCTTTGAATCATATTCCTTCACCTATGAAGAAATGAGAGGAAACTTCTATAAATAGTTCTTTTAACATGAAAATTTACCAAAAGAAGCTATTGATGATGTCTGATACTCTTATGTATGCTCGTGAAAATGCATTGCGAAACTCAGAGTCATCAAGCTTCCTTATCTGCAAAGGATGAGAAATTGTTGGAAATGTTCAGAGGTCAATTTAAATCCAAATGCTAAACATTTTAAACCAAAAGAATTCACCATCAGCATCCAAAGGCCATATTCACATAAAAGCAAATCAATCACTGAAATTGGAGAACTAACACAAGAAGGTGATATATGATAAGGCCAACAATTATTAAATTAGTAAAGCACTTACTGCATATTTCATATCATCATAATTCGTGTAATCTACAATTCCGATAGTACCTGCAACACCAATGAGTACTTAGATTATGGTATTTGTATCTAAAAAAAAAGAACCAAGTGAACAGCTGAAAATGTATATGGAAATGACAATCAGCTTGTACTTGTGTAAACAGTTAAAGACTTTCACCTTAAAATTGGTCAAACACAAAATAGGTTAAGAAAGAAATTGCCAAATGAATGATACAGAAACAAATAATCAGTATGAGCATAATGGGAAATTTGCTAAATATGTGGATAATTAGTCAAAATACATACTAAACAGAAACGAGCGAACTCCCAAAAAAGAATTACAAGTCAAATCATGCAAGCATTATGTGATGCCCATAGGGTCAACCAACAACTCTTTGTCTGTCTCAGCCAACATTGAATTATTGCATTCCCATTACCTAGTAAATTCAAATAGCTTGTGTCATGGATAAAGATTTTAAGGTGAGTAAATCATTTCAATTCAGTTGTATATTAGAAAGCCTTTCAAGAATACCCATCTTGGTCAAGTTAAGCCCAAACAGATATCAGAAAACTTTAACAACTTATAGCTTAAAGAAAAGATATTTACAATCAAATCAAACTTTGTTTAATTGAATATTAGGCATGCGCTAACGTAATCATGATCCTACACCAAATTTGAAAGATCCATTCAATTCAAGGAACCAGGAAGGATAATTGAAAACCAAGATAAAAAAGCAAAAGAAAAGCAAGATTGTGATGGGAATCGACCACTCAGCAGTGAATAAGTGATGATTAGATAATTAAGGATGCATATATCAGTATCAGCACTTCAAACGAAAAAATAAATGGTCATAAAAAGAAACAAAATCAAAGGATAAATTACATTTATAATCCTATTTTCCCTTTTGGACCTTTCATCACCTCTCTCCTATCTCAACTCTTGCTCTCCTGTTGTTAGTCGTGTAAAAGCTACATGTTGACCAATGGGATAGAGTCCGTTTCCTATCTCTTATTCCTTCTTGTTTACCGTTCTCCACATCTCTTCTCTACCAGCATCAGCTTAACTCAAGGGCTCTGATGCCATCACCAACCTCAAAGATTTCTGTCAGCGACAGCCAAGGAAAGAGGAAAAAGGGAAGAGCTGATTCTACTCAGAGATCTAAGAGAACCTTGAGAGCCAGAAACCTGCAGGTCAATAAGGAGAAAGATCACTGAACAATGACCACATCAATTAACATGGACAAAACCAGGAACTGAGATGGATGGCTCGAACCCAAGGAAACAAACAGCCTAATTGGATAATACAGTTTGTTCGATTTTAAGAAAAAAAATAGTGCAGCAAAAGGAAATGAAGACAACTTCTCCTTTTCCGAGACTCGTGCCTGGATGTGGAAAAGTGAAAGTTATTCTCTTTTGAGAAGGTGACCAGAAAAGCAATGAGTGGAAATCTTGAAAAAGCTAGTTCTCTACCAACCAAGCAAACGAAAAAATAGCTTTTCTTTAATAAAACCAGCCTCGAACTTTTCTGTGCAACCAGATCATGAAAATTCATTCACAAGCAGACCTCGTAATGTATTGACGCAAGCCTAAAGAAAGTTCAGAAGAAAAAGTTATGTTTTATGTTTAAGCAAGGTTATGGGTATGTCTGAAAAAGGAATGACAAAAAAGAGAACCAAAATGGACAAATTTCCTTTATCGGTGAAATATTTTTTTATTTACTGATGATTTGGGATGAAATATTAAAGAAAGCATAAAAGCTAGCTAACCAAAATAGCTCGTCTAGCCCAAGGAATACAGTATCAGCATCTGCCACGCACTGAATAGTGGGCTAGGGTAACATGATCTATCCTGCTTAAAAGTCATCACACTTGAGTAGGTTCTCTCATCGGACATGTACAGACAGAACTTCCAAGTGTGGCGGTGAGAGTCGTTGCCACTAATAGATTAGCCTAAATAAAATAAGATCAAAGCCTTCACAGAGGGCAGGAATTAGAGATAGTGGTGAGAATCCTTGCCAAATTTGCCAATATGATGTCACCTAAAATGCCAAATATTTCCAAATGGAGCATTAATGTTCAAATTGCACAATGGTCATGCAAACCAAAATAGCATGACAACTTGTTCCAACAGTTGAAATGCAATGATTGAAACAGCATTCTAAGTTGTCATTCTTAATTTCTTGTTTCTAATCCTCTACTTCATTCTTGCACCCTTTTTTTAATTACCAAAAATAGTAATTCGTAATTCCTACCTAATCATGCTAGTTATGATTAATTGCTAATATCATAAAGGACAGTGGGAAGCCCACCGCACAAGGCTCCACCAATGCACATTTTGAGGAGGATCAATGTTAACATGAAAGCATATAAAAGTTCAACCTTGAACCTTCACATCCTGCACATGAAACTCCTGCAACATAAAGAGCAACTGATGTACTGCTGTGCAACTTCATATGCCTCACAAGTCACAAGAAACCAAGACAAAATGCAAGAGCAAAGATATAAAGCTGAGAGAAACTCACCACCACCATCGCGAAAAACTTCAGAGAAGCAGACATCACCAGCTCGGCGCATATGATCCTTAAAGGTAAATTTTCAAAATTTCATTCAAATGTTATCAAAAACTAAAACAAAGATTAGGATCATGCAAACAAACCTTTAAGTCTTGCCAGGAAGCAGATGAAGGCAAACCAGTGACCATGACTACACAAAATCACAAACAATAAAATTTTGAACCAAAATTAGTACCACTCATGACTTTAAAGATGCAAAGTTACAGATTACCAAGCACACACCGCGATATTCTGAGCGTCTAGAAACTCCACCACGTCGACCCCCGCTGCTGTAACTACTGTGACGATCAAATGATGAAGATTGGCCTCTTCCACCATGAGCAAGTTCCACCTGCATCAGACAATAAGCACTGGATAATTATTAAAAAGAACATCAGAAACAATAGATGAGTCGGCGTCAATATGCATACCCGTAATCTGTGACCATCAAAATTATACCCATCACGACCACGAATAGCATCATCAGCATCACTAGGATCTTCAAACTGCAAAAGGAATGGGTCATTTAAGATCCAACACCTAACAAGGCATATGCTTGTCTATCTTGTCCATATTCCAGCTAATTGACCATAAATATCTCTTACTATAAGGCATAGTAAAAAATAGCATACGTGACAACAAGAACACATGAAGTAGAAATCACTCTTTTTCTAAAGGAGATTAGTTGTTCAAAATGACAGCCATAAAGGTACATTACCTCAATGAATGCATAACCTGGAGGCCTTGGAGGAATCTTCAAATCAATATCAATGATGGATCCATACTGCATAAGTAATCAGAAAATGCTAGAGCATTATCTCCTACTTTTAAATACCCAAACTACCCAAATAGAATTTTTCCTAGCAGCTATCATTTGCAACAAGTAGTATTTAGAAGATTTTAAGACAATCAAAACTAGAGAAGAAATTCCCAGTCCTATTTTTCATAAGCCATATCAAAATTCTAAGAACTCAGAAAGGGAATGTACATAAGCCCCATCAATACTAAATCAAGATAGAATAACTGAAGATATTTAGTGAAACATCAAAAGTCACACTTTCATCAAAAAAGTGACCAAGCATCCACTAATTAATATTTAACAAACAAGAGAAACAACAAATATATGGAGTACTCACTACTCAAATATTTAAAAAGGATGGCAACAACATGATATATAATACGCACAAATAAGTAGGAGAAGAACTTGAAAAACACAATGGTTTAGACCAAGGTTCGTAATTTCATACCATACCGGAGTATCGAGTTCAGCTCGGTATGGTACAGTATGTGTATATCGAGTGGTACGCTCTGATGGACCGCTCGATATATATGTATATATATATATATATGTATGTATATATATATAATGTATATATATATATATAATAAAATAAAATGTTACAAAATAAAAGTTACAAAATAAAAAAAAGTGGCAACGTCACCGAGGTTTCTTCTCCTCGGCGCGGATTAGGAGAAGTCACCGACGTCGCTGAGGTTTCTTCTCCCAATGCCAAGGACATTTCTCCTCGTGTGGATTAGGAGAAGTCGTCGACGACGCCGAGGCCTCGTCGCCTTAGACGAGAAGGAGGCGACATCTTATCTGCGACGTTCGGCAAGGGAGGGCGACGACGGATTGGGATCGTCAAAGGAGAGCGACATCGGATCTCCAGGTTCTCCCTTTTCTTCTCCCTCTTCTTCCTTCTCCCTCAGCTAATACCGTCCGATAGCGGGCGGCAATGGTCGAAATCGACCGTCACCGTCCGATTTCAGGTGCTAACGGGGCGGAAACAACCCCAATCGACGATACTGCCAGGTAGCGAACGGTCCGCGTACTGGTCTGCTGGTGGACCAGTATGTACCGCCCGTATCATTCAAAATTAAAAACCCTGGTTTAGACTTTTGTGCTCTGGATTTAGTTTTTGTTCACTGATCATTTTAAGATATACTAAGTTATCACCTGACATTCTGCAGTGTTTAATTTACCAGCCCAGGAACCTTACATTCTAATTTGGAAATGAAAATTTAAAAATATGTAAACTAAGTTTTCTTTTAGCCTTAAGTGGCAGCATTTGTGCTTCTCAATCCAGTAAATACTAACAAGTTAAAATTTTCATACAATTAAGAAAGAGCAAGCATTAAAAGATCACATCATTATTAGTAGGACTTAACTTTTAATGCATCACTATAACATCTGCTAGAAGAGTTTGAGAGGCAAAAAAACAGAAACACCTTGTAGTTATTCTTCCCTTGATGGACTTGGAATATAGAACTTGCAAATGTTTAAAATCATTTAAAAAATATGACCATATCATGACCAAAGTCTATTTCTGAACGATAAATTCACAAGAAAATGCATTGTTGACAATTGTCTGCCAAAATGAGACCATCATTGTTCCAAAAAAATCAAAATCAAACAAACTGAGGAACAGTACCTTCTGATGTTATTAATTAAAAATATATGCAACCATTTGAGACTTGCTCCAGCATGTATTAACTTTAATATGACAAATTTAAAAACCTATTGATTGCACCAGTAGAAATTCAATTTTAATATATACAGAAGGAGAAAAACAGTTGTATCTTTATATAGCAAGGTGATCAATTGTAAACTTAATTGGCGCTGAACTTTGGGAGCATAACCAGTGAGATAAAGCGATTCAAATTATCAAGACATAGCTAACCTGAGACCAATAAGTAAAAGTCAAGAATTAACCATGTTCTGATAAATTCAGCTGGCATCCACCAGAATTACCAGGGATGTGACAGAATCAACCTAATGTCAACAAAGTCTCCAACACAAACTGGGAGGATTTAGATCATCCAAAAACAATTAATTAGAAAACATTCAAGATTCATGAAATCGACTAGGATCTAGCAAAATAAGCTTAAGCTGTGATGTCTGTGAAACCCCTCTGGTTCCTAATCCACCCAGTTTCAATCCTGCTTGTGCTATTCAGGAAGGGGATCGGTTGATCACTCATTATCTAGTTGATAAAAATCAATTCTGGCAAAAAGACATGTAAGATCCCTTGATGAGTGAATTGCTGACAATATAATTTTTGTTCCACATGACAATGATAGACTAGTTATGATGGGCTAAGAATTTTTGCTTCAGCAATGTATGACACATTAATTGTCAACCCAACAACTTGATGTCAAAACACTTGATCCATTCTTTACACCTCAAACAAAAGATTCCTCAAATTTTTAAACAAATTGCACAATAGAATAGAAACCTAAACATGCTTTGAAATGCAGTACCAGTGAGTAGCTTTTATTTGCAGCTCAGATCTAGAGACATTGATTTACATGAGCTTAAAATTTACCTTGCAAATCAAAAACATGCTTTAATCAATATATGGAAGTACCTTTTTGAAAACTACAAATCTTCCAACCCCCTTTTTTTTTGTTTACGTGGCATATTAGAATAAAAATATATGGATCTTTAATTAAAGAATAAACATGATGCTGATAATAAAAGCTACTCCTTGCATATGCAATGAACATGATGCAATACACAACCACATGCCCTCCAGAAAAGTATCATTAAGACCATAAATGAAATATATTGATAATAAAACTAGCTTACTAGAAAGGAGAGAGAGGTCTGAACAGAACCGCTTGTTACCTTAGGTATAGTATAAGCAACGTATTAGTAATTTCTAGGAGGGAAAAAAGGGTTCTTTAAAAAGAAAGGGTGATGTAATTAATCACTAAACAGCTCGCAAACCTTGTGGAACAAATCTTCGACCTCCCTTTCACGAATGTCACCAGGGAGATTGCCGACGTAGATGGTTCGACTGTATCGCCTACTCATATTTCCTGCATACAAGTCAGAAAAAAGAACCTAACAAAAGGAAGCAAAAAACAATCAAAAATCGAACCAAATGACAAAGAAGAAATCCCTCATATCGACAAAAAACAAAAACAAAACAAGACTCTTTATTCATTTATATACTAATAAACACAGTAGGAGATCGAATGAAATCATTGATGGAAACCTCAGAACACCACCAACAACAAACATTATCGGAATTTTACCCGTAAGACCAAAACGCAGACAACGCGAGGAGATGAATTAGAAGAAGCAATCGCACTAGATAGAGAAGAGAAAAGAACAAAAGAAATGAGAGATTCGAACCTCTGCTTGGCGTTGGAGGAGATGGCTCCGATTGGTGGGTCGGCTTCGAGAGCTTCAGGCTTCCGAAGGAGGTGGGGAACGGATTAGGGTCGGATGATGGTTTCCCTAACTAGGGAACTGTTCGCTTTAAGATTCGAGTCTTATATCCTAGCCGTCTAATGTAGTTGGTAGTATGGATAAAGAAATATCCCGAAACTCCGTACTCTTTACCCTACCCGCTTTATTATTGGCCGGACAATCTGGCAAGAGAAAAGAAGAAAATATTTTAGAATATCATATTTATATTATAGAATTATTTTTTATGTTTTCAATATACGCATATGCCCCCTACAGAGTTAGTGATTTTTACATTTACTCGAAGTCTAAATTTAGCATATATTTGAGATAAAATATTATTTGACTGTTAAAATTCAAACCTAAACTAATGTCATTTAGAAGCTCTTTGTGATAGTGTATTTTAGATATTATGATGTATATACTTATATAAAAAATATCGAACATAATTCGAAGTGAGTAACCTTTTTTTTTACATGGATATTGATGACATGAAAGACCTTAATATAAATATATATATACATGAATATTAATGACATGAAAGATCCCAATATAAATATAAATATAACAATGCAACAGGCAAAAACAATAGGATGAATACGTTTGCATCCAGAAAAAGAGTATCTGGAAGTACACAACTTATCCAGCGGCACACAGAATTTTGTCCAATGTGATTATGCTGCACTATAGCAAAAATTCGTCATTAATTGAGAATAATACACCAAACAACCCAACATCACAAAAAGGCAAACCATTTGGATGAAAAAGAAAACCACCCACTCATTAAAAGCTCCAGTTGTCTACACATCAATTTCCAGAACATTAGTTCAGAAAAGCTTAAATTTTCAAATTGTTCCGATCAGCATGAATTAATAAATTAATTAAAATTTGCACAAGTAAGCTTCTGCAGCGTGCAGCAGACTTCATGCCCTGATTCAGTAGTCAGCTCGCTAGATAGACAACCTGTGATGTCAGGATTGATGCAGCGAATCTGGTAACAAGAATGTTATTTTATGAACCTGAGCAGGAACCATGTTTGTGTTGTTGCTCTGATGCCTCAGAAATCTGTGATGGTATTATTGCTACGCTGCGACCAGTCCCATCCTGAATTTGTGGGGAAAGTTCCTGTCCCAATAGAAAATTCACACAAAAATTTGTTAAAGTTCTACAGGAGGACAGGTTAATTTCAATGATTGCTTCACTATCAGTACAAATTCACATAATGAGAGTCATACTGTTCAGACCAAAGAAGAAAGGAGAAACAAAAAGAACGTAAATGTGAAAGAGGAAGCAAGGTTGGACGTTGATATGTACCAATAGGAGATGGTGACAACATGACAGTGAGGAGGCAGCAAACGCTACGTGACAACAGTAATAAACTTAGAAAAAAGAGGCACTATTTGCTACTGGGCTGCTTACCATCCGAGATGCCCAGTATAAGGAGCTAATGGTGAGTGTTGTTCATATAGTTCATATCTGAACGAACTGAGCGAATTGGATTGGAACTCAGATAAATAAATACCAATCCGTACAAGTGTTCTGGGTGGTATTTAAATCCATGATTCCTTTTGAATAGCTCAAAAGGCCTGGTGCAACACTATATGAATAAACTCTCAGTATATTACATTTTCTCCCACCCCAACTACACCTGTGATTGCATAAGCTCTGTGTTTGACTGCTGATCCTGCTGTAACACATAGGGTTGTGGTTGAGACAGCCGATAGTATGGTTCCTTAAGATCAAGTTTACAGGAAAAAGTCTGCAATATTCCACCTTGATCAGCACCAGCTCCCCATGTTTTAGCTTATGAAAAATTGCAGAAACCATATCAGAATTTCTAATACATATTTACTAGGATAAGCACAACAAAGCTGCAAGAATCACACATATTGGCCAACCTGACAAAGTCAAGTAAATCATATAGCTCTGAGCATTGTGAGACACCAGGTGAAACCGTCCAGTTATCTCTTGCCCGGCCATGACATATATTGGTTGGGCAAGGACACACCGTAGCTGGTACCAATGAGTTGTAGGAGCACCTGGAGCTGTGGTAAGCCATCTTTGAACAGAACTACAGGATGAAATAACATCAATTTCATGGATGATGTTCTGAAGATCATTAGCAACTACAACTAAAAAAAAACCTCAAGTGTTGGTTAGATGATGTGTTACCGGACTTGAACATATTATAGTTTTATGAAAAAAATTTGCATATATCACACTAATAATCTAATATTCTCATCAAATCTTACTGGAGGCAACAAAAACAACAATGTTGCGAGTTCTGTAAAAAAGTTATGAAGATTGAACCGTTGTTTGCTAAACTGGCCAGTTCGCCATGGCTCAGCCAATATTTACTGATCCGACAACAACCGGTACACAAACCAGACCAAACCGGGCGGTCAGGTCCACTTCCATATATATAATGGCTCTTTTTTAAACAAGGGTTCAGTGGGGATGTGACTCCTCACGAGTTGTGATGATTATAATCAAGAATTTTGTCAGGGTCATTATAACTCCCTGTTTTATGATTGCTTGGCGAGCCAGGTACCGATATATTCTCGAGAATCCTGAGGCTTTAGTAGATAGACCATTTTGTAGATAACACCCATGTGATTTACTATTCCAAGGGGTTGAATATAATGGACCATATCTAATAAGGTATATCAGCAATATAACTGCAATCTCAGATTGCAGGTGTAGATTGTAAATCACTCAAGTGTCTGATTATACATAGTTCCTTGAATTTAAATAAAAATAGTTCTTGCAAGTGATCAATGCTCTCTCCTCTCTTTCTTGAAAGTGCACCCATATCGGCATGAGGGGAGGAGAGAGTTGTCTTTTTCTTTGTTCATAGCTTGGTTTAGAAATAATAAACAAACATAAATAAAAATTAAGCATGGTTGCCTACAATTAAACTTCTTCAAAACAATTATTAGCAGATCAAAATTTATATTCATCACCGTCAAATATTAGGTTCAACAACACAACTAAGAAAATGGATAAAGAGGCCCTTTTCAATTGGCCAAAATTAGCTCTAATACCCAATCTCCTTCCCCTTTAGTTCTTCACTTTATAATCATACATGTGATTTATTTCTTGATCACTGTTGCTCAAACTACTTTTCATGTCAAGACTGATCGATGATCTGATAATTGCAGGCTAAGCAAACATTTACATTTTGTTCATGCTATTCTAGGATTTTATACAGTTGACTTAGCCCAGTTGAAAAGCATCATCAGATATTCGCAAAGGTGAAAAAACAGTAATTAACAATGCAGTAAAATATTATCATATGGCCTGAAATGAAGATAAACAATATGTTCACAAAAAAAATGTGTACCAAATATTATCTATCAGTGAAGTCTTCCTACATTGTACTCATTGTTTACAAAGAAAAAAGAGAGCAGCCAATGTAAGTCTCTGAAGAAGAGATAGCGACTGAATATACGTGTATAATTACCTCCCATTGAATAAAACATCAAACCAGCAAGCGAGGCCATGAACCCGTGTACCAACAGATGAAACAAAATTTAGAGGAATATCAATCTCATAGAGATCCTCTTCCTGGATGATTAAGAGTCATGGATAAAAAAACTAATTAGTTTTTGGGATTTCAAGAAGCCAATATAAGTTAACCATTAAAATAATATGATTTAACCAAAAAAACAAGAAACCATTTGGAATATCACATTAACAGTGCCTAAAAACTAATTAGTTTTTGGGAGTTCAAGAAGCCCACATAAGTTAACCATCAAAATAACACAATTTAACCAAAAAAAAAGAAACACCATTAAGCATATGACATTAACAGTGTCCAACAACCAGCTAGTTTTTGGGATTTCAAGAAGCCAATATAAGTTAACCATTAAAATGAATTGATTTAACCGAAAAAGTGAAACACCATTTGGCATATGACATTAAACGAAAATTAACATAATATTTCAGGTAAATAAATTTTCTGATTTTAAAAAACTTCAATTTTGCAATATCAAATTTAAGGACTGATAAAAATGTTAAGAAATATAATGCCAAGAACCAAGAAAATATATATGCATCCAAAATTTTTTACCTTTATGCAAGTAAAATCTAGTGTGTGCACAATAGGCTGAGAGATCAGTAGCCTCGGATCAAATGCATCAACCACAGGCTGTTTAATGCAACAGAAATTCAATTAGAGGTATATTTCTATTAATTTTATATATTCAACAAGCATCAACTATATAGTTTATAACATAATTAACATAGCATCAGTAGTAGTACAATGCCCTCAACAAAAAATGGTAAAACACATTGTAACTGGAATCGATTAAAGTGACAATGTGGACAAAAGAATAATTGAATCTGCTTATTGCTCTCTTTTTAGGATTAACGCAACTGTCAAGAATTTTTAATGGTTAAAAGATAAGTAAATTTGATATCCCACCTAAGAAAAAGCAAGTCCTACCTAACAGAGCATGAGAAATACTACAGCATGCCCTCAACAGAAGATGGTAAAACACATCGTAACTGGAAGAGGGCAACATAGCTAAAAATTGATAATGACAATTTGCAAATTATACTCTCTTCAGGATTGGCACTAGTGTTAAGAAAATTGCTAATGGCTCTAAAAGATACAGTAAACTTGGCATCCCACCTAAGG
Source organism: Musa balbisiana (assembly GCA_004837865.1). NCBI lineage: Eukaryota > Viridiplantae > Streptophyta > Magnoliopsida > Zingiberales > Musaceae > Musa > Musa balbisiana. The sequence continues at coordinate 20,758,428 of CM017198.1, forward strand.
ATAAGCAAGTCCTAGTAACTCCAACATGTGACAATTGAACAAGGAAATCTTGTAAGCCAAATCATTTTTTGGGTGGCTTCATGACAACAAGACCAACTGGCAAGATGCACTAACAATACAAAAGAGTGCCAAAGCAGAAGAGTTGTAATTAATTTAATTACTCCAATGTTCACCAAATCTAGGGAAAAGATCCAAAGATTGTTCCCACCTCTTCTAAACCTCAACTACATAAGTATTAAAAAAAACATTCCAACCTACTATTCTTCATAATATGATTTTAACTAAGAATATGTTTTTTTACAAGAGGGTAAAAGATCCATGTAATCAACCACAAACAGTTGGGATATTACAACTTTGTTATTGTAATAATTGCAACAGCTCATAAGTAATATTTCAAGATATATGCACCTCGGAAGGACATTTAACTTAATGTTAAGAAACAACTGGAGACTTCTTAATCCACTCCTAGTCAAGTTAGAAAAGGAGATTTTGTATTTATTAATTCTTTTCAGAGGTATTTAAGTAATTGATTTTGAATTCACCAATGCCCTAAATTTCTAGTATAACTATGGTATTTTAACGCAAATTGCTTAGCTATTAGAATTCAGATTCAGATGATAATTAAGTTCTTGTTTAACCGAATACGACCAAAAACTTAGAATTTTTTTCTGTAAGACCTCTTAGAAATATATCCATGAGAGTAATCATCAACATGCTTGAGAATTTGTTATTTTTCTTCATGAAATAAAATATGATTAGTCTAGAGTAAATAATCACATCTCTATGTTTTATCTTCAGGACATCTTTTTTCCCTCAAATTGGAAAAACCCCTGATATGAGGATTATCTCCTATCAATTTGGTACCAAAACCAGTCAGGTCTCAATTATCTTCATGCTCTGAAGTCTAACCTTCCTGACGACAATGACCATCTCACACGATCATCTTCAGAAACTCTCATGGTTATCTACTATGAATTACCATTTTCCTCCTGGTTCTATGACAGTTTACAATATTAACTACACAATTTCTTACATGCTCCAATATCAACCAACACCCCTTAACACTTCTAAACTGTTACCTAACCCAACCACAACCATCACACCATGTTCATATGGGCATATATTTACAAAGTGGCATATTTCCAATGCACTTGCTCTCAATTGACAACCCAACAATTTCTACTCCATCTCTATTGCCACCTGCTATACATTTTATGGATTACCTTATAATTCGTACAGGTTCCCATACTTCTAATGCAGGTCTGATCAGTCTAGGAATGTTTGACTACCCTCCTGCAGCAACAAAGATATATCCAACTAATCTTTTGGATACATTCTTGTGGTAATGTCTTCAAGAAACTTTAGTACTCCTTTGCAGTAACAGTGTCCCATATTATCTTTTCAAGCACCCATCTATAAGGCATTCCCAATATATCCTTCTTGGCAACAGCCCATTGCAACAACTACTCCGGCTCTCAGTATGTAACTCCTTTGCCTATGCCAGCATTGACTTTATTGTATTCCTTGTCCACCATGCCTTTGATCTTGATTGGAGTGTGGCAACATAGGACAATCAATAAGAGCAGTAGTAGGGTTCAGGGAGATTGAAAAAAGAAAGTGAGAGAAGAGAGAAACACAGAAGAGGATTCAATCAAAGCACACTTGATTTGATAAAAATAATTTTAGCAATGTAGGATACAAGTAGAGCATGTTCAAACAAATACTAGAACTTAAAGGGATAGATAATAAATGCAGCCCTTCGAGAATGATTCCCTTAAGTTATTGAGGTTGCTCCACTTCTCGAGTACAGTAGAACCTGTTGCTGCTCTATTAAAAAATGAGCAGTCAGCAGGTCATGGTCTCAGTGGATTGTGTAAGGTAATGTATATAACAAGGATACTGATAGATTTCTAGGGCTTTACTGCTTATGCAATGATTAAAGAGGGTAAATAAGATAATGGGTAGTGGAGAAGTTAATAAATAAACATCTTGGGCTCATGCTGAGTCTTTAAGCTCACCCCAGGAGAATGAATGTGACCTCACATCAATCATGCATATTTAGAAAAGAAATTGCATTCAATCGTCAATAGGGAAAAGAAATTGCATTCATTCTTTAATGTTCCTATTTACGATCCTTTCTGTCATTCTATAAGCCCCCATGTATAAGAAGAAAGAATTAAAATGTAAGATAAATACAATCAAGAAAAATTAGAATACATGTAGACCTTGAGTCAGCTCTGAGAACTCGATTATTTTTATGTAATAAATGTAGACCAGGACACATATCAATAAAAGAACAAAGCCTGGATATGCATATAAGCAAAAAATAAGTTACACAAAGAAGTAGCAAAATAAACCTGAGAGAAATATCCCTGGAAAGCAGATCCATATAAAGAAGTAAGATCAACCCCATAATAGTTGCGCTGATGCCAAAATAGGGCCTACATAATCACAATTAGAGAATTTTATGTACATATCAGGGCTGAGCATAATGGCACTTTTTAATGAAAAATATCACTAATGACAAAGCCAAACAAAACAGACCAAATACTCAAAATAAACAACAAAAAAATTGTAACCGAAAATGCATATGACACAATAGTAATTCCAATGCATGAAAAAGCAACCAAACTAAATGAAAGCTCATCGAGTTATAGAAATTAAACAACTACATTATCTAATGCATTAGAGGCTTTAATGCCTCTTTCTTTAATCAATGAAGGCGGCTTTATGACACAAGTACCAGAATACCAAAATCACCTCAAGGGCAGACCAGCATTGGAATGTGGTGGTTGGAAACTTTACAAGTCAGCTAAAATGTTAGAGGCTTTAATGCCTCTATCTTTAATCACTGAAGAAGCAGACTTTATGAAACAAGTACCAGAATACCCAAATCACCTCAAAGGCCGACCAGCATTGAAACGGGGTGGTTGGAAACTTTACAAGTTAACTAATGTTTTAGAGGCTTTAGTGCCTCTCTCTTTAATCACTGAAGAAGCAGGCTATATGAAACAAGTACCAGAATACCCAAATCACCTCAAGGGCAAACCAGCATTGGATTGGGTTCTCGAAACTATACAAGTTAACTATAAAACCTTGAACAGCATCTTGTCTATAAACGTGTATCCGGATCTCTTCAACATTATTGCTGCAGCGTCAAAGATCAAAAAAAGCTCAAATAGAAAGCAGACTAGACTCCATCAAACTCGGATCAGTCAGGAATAGCACAAATTGATCTTCAAAGAAATTATACCAGATAAAATTGATGATACTGAAGCATAAGTGGCAAAGAGATATTAAATATTTCAAAGGGATAAAAAGGAAACTCAATTTATGATCTGGGTCACTTTTGATAAGGCTGATATGTACTGAAATATAATTAATTTATCCAAACAAGCCTTGAAAGACAGGTTATCCTAATATCAATGATTTAAAAAGCGCTAAGCGCCAAAAGGCGCCAAGGTCCAAAAATGCCCGAGGCGCTCGCCCGAGCGAAGTGAGGCGCTAAAATATAAAAATATATAATATAATTAATAAATATAATTATTTAAAATTTTAAATTAAAATATGCTATTAAATTAAGTTGCTTTGTACACTTGCCATTTATCTTGAAACCTAGCAATAATTTCAAATAAATGAAAATTAACAGTATTAAAATCAAAATAATATATTATTAATCTATTAATAGTATTGAAAATTAATAATTTCAAATAAACCTAACAATATTAACAGTAAACAGTATACTGTTAATAGAAGGAGAAGAAGGAAGTGTAAGGGGGTGCTGAACCTGCTGACTGAGAAAAGAGGAAGCGGCAACGGCAGCGGAGTGAAAGGAGGCAGCGGCGAGCAGCGACAGCGACAGCAGGAGCAGGAGTGGGAGCGACAGCGGGAGCGGGAGCCGCGAGCAACGGGAGGCGCGAGAGGCGACAGCGGCAGCGGCAGCGACAGCGAGAGCAGGAGCGGTGAGCAGCGGGAGGCGCGAGCGGCGACAGCGGCAACGTTTGCGAGCAGTGGGATCGGGATTGGGATCGGGAACGACAACGGCAACGAGGGTTAGGGTTGGGTTGTGATATCGGTTTTAGTTAGTTCGATTGAACCAACTAACCACCGAAGACCGAACCAGGACCGAACCAAACCTAAAATCCTGGTTCGGTCGCCTTGGTTAACCCACGCCCGAAGCGCCCAGCGCTTGGGCTCAGGCGAGTGCCCAAGCGGCGCCTCTTTGAAGCGAGGCGCTCGGGCCTCGCCTCGCCTCGCCCGAGCGCCTAGGCAAGCGCCCGAGCGCCTTTTTAAATCGCTGCCTAATATACAATCTTTGATACACAGGTCACAAGTTAGCCTGTAGTAACAAAGTGTATGACACATCAATCAGTGTGATTATCACCAGGTAGCATATTGCAAATGAATCCTGACTTGCAAGATGATTTGATAAAAATCTTTGTGTCAAATGTCTAAAACTCATATAGCAAAAACACTGCCTTGTAACATTTCCCCAAATTAATATTCTCTTAAGAGGGTCATGATCACCAGAATTCAAAAGAGCTGGCATAATGTTTCAAGGCCTGCATAGACATGCAACTTCCCTGAAAGGCTGAAACTATTGCACCAGTATATTAAAGGATAAAAGCTTAAGCACAAGCTTTCTCCATGTTGAACTTGAGTAAAATAATAATAATAATTTCATATCCAATTTAACCAATATGATGTCCAGATCCATTAGCATAGCTTAAGTGTGCCTGAACAATGTAGCTTCCTACCAGGGCACGTTTTAAACCATTAATTGACACTCTTAAATGATTCCTTTCAATGAGGTTCTCATGCAAGCTATGTACTAGAATGATACTAAAAACTAGCATTTGATGACCAGAGAGCAACACTGGAAGACCCCTATCTCTACAGACAAGGCTCTCAGTATCTATTCTGGAACTTAAATGTCACCATGTTGAGACTGTTCGCAGTAAGGACTCAATTTTAAAGAAGTTGATACTAGTGCATTACACTAACCAAAAGTGCACGTATTTACAGAACCCACAGTTATGTTACATGGGCTGCCTTCCTTGTTTTATGCTTCTTAATTTTCCACCATTAATTAAACAAAGATTTTCTACTAGCAACTTGAACTTTAATATTGTAAATAGATTTACAAAGCACCAAACAGATAATTGCAGGAAAAGCCTATTTCTTAACAAAGTTATGCACAACAGGAAAAACAAGTTTACAAGCTATGAAGACCATATCCATGTCAGATCTGATTAGCCATGCAAAATAAGACGTTCACAAATTTTTTAAAGAATTCAAATTCAGCTGCAAGTAAATTACAGTATACTAGATATATCACTCAACCACTGTGATTAAGTTATAAACAGAATGGAACTGGTTCTGAATCAGCATATCTTCAAAAGCATAAAAAATAACTTCAGACACACCTATGCAAGCATAGAATATCCGCATGATTGGAACAGAAAAAAATGCATTTAACCAACAAGTACCTTATTTGCAATTTCAACATAAAGATATTCATCGCTAAATGGTGCCATGTGTATCCTGCAAAGTCAGGAATCGAAAAGGTCAGCAGTCAGATGATAATGTTAACAAAGTTATGGGACAAACAAATAAAAGAAATCAAATATCCATTTTTTGTAAAAACATAGTTTTATGGATTTTTTGAGAGAGACAATGTGATACAGACTCTTTCAACAGAAGAAAAATCCAGAAATCATGTTCCAAGTTTGCTAAAGATGGTCAGCTATGTGCGATATCATGAGTTTGAGCACTAAACTAAGTTTCTACTTTCTACACAGTTTCAACCTGTATTATAAATGGCTAACAAGCTAAGAAGAACCAACAACTGATAATACTTTCCGTTGCAAATTATAGAAGTAAACTGAAGTGACACATTGGCATAATAACAAAGATCTAAACTATTTCACATCTACTTTGCTCCTTCAGAATATGAGTAAATCTATAAATAATACTCGATTGCATCTTACCAATGTATATGACCAATCATCAATAATTTCCCCCATGTCTCCATATTATTTTATTTGGTGTTTACTGTTGTCTGATTGTCATTTGGAAGCTTCTTGACATCTGGATCATGTACAGACCTACATCTTTAACAGCGATGTGGTTTTTAGTCTTGAATCGGATTGAAAGATCATAGGGAACAATAAATACTTTTTCGGAGTTGCTCCTTCTTTTGAATATAAAAAAATGCTTTGGTGTTATCAGGTGTAACACCTTGAGGTGTTTAGCTTTCTCAATATTGTTATAGTTTTGAGTAACAAAATTTGCATCATCATCTATTATTTAAGATATTTCACAGGACTGTTTTGGACATATGTGAGTTGATTTATGTTTTTTTTTTATAAGTACAGTGTTTTACAAGGTACTGAGTTTTTTTTTTTTTTTTTTTTTTTTTTTTTTTGCAAAAGGATAAGTGGTGAAAGCAGGTTTTGATCTCAACACCTTGTGATGATTGACTACATCTTTACCAGTTAACACATTCAGACCCATGTATTATCCCATGTGTGATATTTCAGGCATAAAGACATGTTTTTGCAAGTAAAGCATAAATCATTTTGAGTCAACTGAAAGTCTGACATGATCAATTCTAGATGTTGATGTGGCTGCCGGGATGATGTGATCAAATCTGAGTAATCTTTCACATGCATGTTTCTTTTTCCACTTGACTTTTGTTTGTGATCTTGCTTCATGTAATGGATAATCTCCTCCCCTCTTCAAGCTGAGTTTTGTTTGTGATCTTGTTGAATCTAATGTATAATCTACTCTTTATCTCTAAATTTATTACATTCCACATAATCTGTGTCTTCACAATGCATGTTTGTGTTTAATACTTTAAAGATTATTTAATTAGAAATTTATTTCAGTTAATAAAATAAATATAAAAAATATTGCTATGTTCATCATAATTAGTTGAAAATTGATAACAAAAGTTTGATTGTATTAGTTAACGTCTCATGCTTAATGACTGATTTTTTTATATTATTAGTAATAATAATTTTTATTTCGCTTCTACTTTAGTATTTAGTAGCTATGGTTGCTTTTCCATTTTTTGTGTTTTTATTATCATAAATATTTTAAAATATTATGTAATTAAACATACAGTCTGACCAGTTGACCCACTGGTTAAACCCGTGACCCAGTGACTGGAGGGTCGGTTGGTACAGAATTGATAACTATGCTCTAAATTGTAAATAAGGGATTCTCTTCTGTATAGTGTTTGTTATGAGTTTGTAAGATGATTTAATGAGTGAGTTTGTTGGAGTCTTTGACCTAGATATCTCATCTCCACCTAAATATTCTTTCTTTTTCACTTCTCTCTGATACCCACGATGACTTGCATCAAATCATATCTGATAATACTGACTACAGTTGTTTTGCACATAGACTTTCAACCCACAGCGTCCAATAGCAACCTAAGGAAAAAAAAGAAAGACCCCATGATTTGATCCACCCAATCTGAAAAAACAAGAACTTTTAAAATCTACGGCAGATCTCAATTAATCTAGATACACCAGACCTAGATGTACGTAAATTTTCTTCTCAAACTATTACAACCAGTCAGGAAAGAGGTCAGCACTAGAAAAAGCAGCACTAGATAAGGTATGAAAAGATGGTCAGCAACCTGTATGTATCAAGCATTGCTAAAAATTTAAGTTCCTTGCATAAGCATAGGAATGATAAACAGTTTTAAGTACCTTCCTAAGGATGGAAACATCTTCCCATCAGGGATAAGGAATCGATCCCTTGCAATTACATATGTCTCTAACATCCTTTCATTTACTAATAGGGTGCCTGAAAATTTTTAAAGAAGATCAATGATAACATAAACCAAGAAAGGTCATTGTTTGTAAGCAACTTGTATTATTAACATCAGAGAAGATAAGCTTTTGATGGCTTGTTCCATGTAATGGTTCAATGAGTAGGAAGCTAATTCCTTTTGCAGAAAAGTCAAACATCCCACAGAAACTGACCAATATGCATGTTTAATCAACCCAATTATACAAATCAATTGAATTTTTTTCATAATTAAATTCATATCAATAAAAGCAAAGCCTAAACCCAATGCACAAACACAACAGCAATATAATACAAAAAAACTACCTGAGTCATCAATTAAAAATAAGAAAACAAAAATGTTTAATCATAATTCTGCACAAAGCAATTGTTCTATGAAGCAAAGCACACTCACGGATTATGAAAAATAGTTGTGCCCAAGTACATGCTCCATCAAGACATAAGATCACATTCAAAAATTCTTAAACTCTTATATATTTTTTCTTAGATTTTTTTCTTTTTGAAACAGACCATATAATCTACTTATATCTCCACTTTTTAATAGTTCTACTTAAATTAATATCTTTTAGGTAAATTTTAAAGATTTTAATCCCAATAATTATTTCATGCAGATCTCATGATGGTTAAATTGTTTTAGTAATAAAAATACTGCATGATTGATTGTAGAATTTCAGTCCCAGATGAGGGAATCCAGCACACACCATATCACATGAAATGATCAGAGCTGCATAGTTAATCTTCCAAATGCACCTTATGCTAAAGCCAAACATTATGATTAAAGTTTTCATTCAAAATTACATAACAAACAAATAAGGAATAAATCTCTCCTCCTGTATCCACAACATGTATTGAAATCCTAGCTAACAATAGCATACCATGATTTTTCCAGAATATTAAATTTTGTATAAAGAAGATTACTTTATCCTTCCAAATACATGAATGTCCAAATTCCTAAACACATTTCATTTTTATGTATTCCCATTTGTTTCAAATACAAAAGTATAATGCTCTCTCCTAATTTATTGAACATATGATGGCATTACCATCATTACTAGTCAGAATCCATTAAAGCTGTCTCATATTTGGCTGATTTCTTGGACATGGGCATTTTCACCAATAGCTAAAATCAACTGATTTAAAAGGGCTCAATAAATCGCTGCCACCATCTGCCAACCATCGACTGACTTAAGCTAATACTAGAGCTGAAATCACTGATACAGCTCATTTGTGCTCCTGCACCTCCCTTTCAATCCCCCTCCATCCTGCAAGCCTCATGCTCTACACTAAATCGAAAAGTTCCTGTTTTAATATACAACATTGCTTGAGATAATAGATAAATTCATAGTTAGATCATCCAACATTGCTTATGTAATAGCCAGCTTATTCCTACAAAAGATTTGGGCTATAGCTTGAGACAATATACGAGAACCATCCACATCAAAAAAGTTTGTTCTGAGTACATTCAAGATTTTCACCCACAAAATTTTAAACGTACAAGTTGGGACAAATACAGCATCACGAAAACAAAAGGAGGAGAAGGCAGAGGAGGAACAAGAAAGGGTGCATGAGGAGGTGGTGGAAGAAGAGAAGTGGAGGAGGAAAATGAGAAGGAGAATGACAGGTGGAAGGAGGGGCACAGGGAGGAAGAGGAGCAGGAAATGGAGGTGGAGGAGAAGTGGTGTGGCAACAGTGAGGCTAGGTGGCAACAGTCAGAGACGAGGGGAGGGGAAAATGACAAGAGAGAAAGGGAGAGAGAGAAGGGGGGATCAGAGATGAAAAAAGAAATAAATAATCAAGTAATAGCTGTCAGCTGTAAAAAAATTGAAAAAATAGCATACGGGTACCAGACAGTAGCCTTAACACCTGGTACCCCCCAGTTTTATCCATTAAAACCAAGCAGAAAAGCCCGGTTCGGGTGGATTATCAAGCAGTAACTCCTGATTCGGATCAGACAGGGCAAAATCCGCCGGTCCATGTCCCACTTTCAAATTGGACCGGTAGATACACATTGTTACGGATCAGTCCACTTGGTTTTTACTTTTTAGTACAGATAACACCAAGGAAGAGAAAAACTAAAAGTCAATAACAACATTAGAAACAAAGAGAAAAGCACCCACCCATTGGCTCCGAAATAAGTATATCTGCTTTCTCTGGTAGATCCACTTCCTCAATTTTACCTTTGATAACCTGATCATCATGAACCAGAAGATCATAAAATGAGTAGAGTTCTAAAGTTAATTACTACAGAAAAGTCCGACATGTCAACTTCAGTGATTAACTCTAGTAAGATCAAACCGTGATGCGCTGTCCAAGTGATGGATTTCCAGCAATAAGCCTGCGTGCATATTCTGCCATCTCAGATGCTTCTACAGCATAAACGTGTTTGGCACCTGCCTGAATATAACGAACAGGATAATTACTTTGTTCTCAAATGAATTAAAAAGTTTATCCATAAGTTTAAACATACCTGAGCAGCAAACAGTGAAAGAATGCCACTACCAGCACCAACATCAAGCACAATACGACCAGAGAAATCTATACGGTTCTCAATCACTGCAGCATAATAGGTTCCTGAAATACCAAAGAAGTATAAAAATATAAATAAAAGATTTCATGGCAATATTCATAAATGAGAAAACTAAAAGTAGAGGTAAGATGACTTGATTAGTGTGTTAAAAGCAAGAGTTTGTTCCTTCTATAACCTAATAACATAATACAAGACCAACAGATGATGACTGATAGATATCCTTATTGTACAAACCTGTCCTCACATAGTCTTGTAGCATATTTTGCTGATGTAGCAACTGTCCATAATAATGGAAGTACATCTTGGCAGAAGTGGCATCTATTTTATTATCAAATTTGCTTTTAGGAGTTGTTAGTGATCCATTCTCTAAAGGTCCACCTGAAAGATAAAAAAGGACCATGATTGAACAAGTTACTATCAATTTAATGAAACAACGACTTGCTTAGTCAAAATGAAGAAACACTATTTTGTCACAACTGACAAAAGTATTGTGATGTATATTATCCTAATTTTATTGTCAAAGTTAAGTACAACAGTGTTCAGGAATTCAAATTAGTGAACTACATACAACATTTGAGGTTGTATAAAGCCACATATGTGGCAACATAAGACTGCATACCGCATAAGACCATGTAAAACCGCATAACAGTTAATGATTCAAAATATGGTCGGATTTTCATATTTCTATTAGAAAATATTTGAAACTTTCTGCCTTTAACTTAATATTAGAGAGTTTTGTCAAGCTTGTGTATATTACACTAGATTGTGATTATAGGATTTATCTTGTATGAGTTATGTGGTAAAACAGTGAATCCAACAGAAATCTAGTAGTTCTTTTTTATAATTTGTATATCTACATGTAACTTGCCTTACCATGCTTGAATGAAAAGATATATTGTCAACTAACCATACAGTGTGATTACATTGCATGAGAAAGTTTATATTCATTATTTTAATACTTTTCTGAAATTAATTTTGTAAATTTCTTAAAATGGAACCTGTATATGTGTGTACGCATGCACCAATGCACCTACATGCTACAGATGCACCATATGCAGCAACATGACCACTGCATACCACTTCCACTTTTAGAAACTTTGATCTAGACATTGACAAAATTCATTACATTTTCAAATGGACAGAAGATGAAATAACATAATCCCAGAAAGTAAAACCAAAATGCAAAGATGTGTCAAACACCAGGCTGCATCCATGACAGTACACCACAATGGAAAAACAACACCAAAATGTGTCATGGACATGTGTCAAACACCTTGGTTGCATGGCTCACGCTACAATCAATGTCCAAGTATATGTTGAAAATTGTGATTTGCTATGAATTAGAGATGTCGACTTACAATTTCTTAGGTTACAAAGATGTTTGATAGCCATATGAATTTATAAAAGGTAGACATCAGATGATCAAAGTGTCTTTCAAATAAAATGTCATAATACAACTTGGAACAAGAACATAGCATCACGAAGGAATCAAGGATCCGTATCATGGACCAATACTGGTTTTGTTAATGGTTTTGCTAACCTTCGGACCACTATGATGTTAGTACTGGGTGGTATACCGATTTGTGCTGCATGGTATCATAAAATGTAATAACAAGGTGTTTACCAGTATCAATCTTTATGTTTTGACACTGGTACATGGTCAGATCGGTAAATAACAGCCACGTACTCAAACATGATGCGTAGGTGTACTGAGTGTCATATGATTAAAACAGCAATCCATCACCCCAAGAAATTGCAATGCCAATATTCAGTAAAAGAAACCAAGCCAAGTAATGCCTAGTAATTCATCCAAATTATAACTTTGTAACGAATTAAAAAACAGTAACACATGAAAGGCCCCTATGTCTAGAACCCTCAAATTGCATTTGCAACACAAAGTACAGTTTTTCAAAATCTTTTTCAATGACTTCAGACCAAAGAAAATTAATACCACATGTCAGAGCTTGCTGCATAACCTCTAAAGTCACAGGTCATCCACTTGGAAATCAAATTTCATTTAAGCACTAAAAAACACAAAAATGTTAGCTTCCAATATCCTCTTTTTGAGTTTACTTAACCTTAAAAAGATCAAACAAAAAAAAGGATATATGCATTTTTCACTAAGAGCAAAGATCTCAAAATAGTATCATAAAGACATTGTAACAATTTCAAATAAATGATACCAGTTTTTGCAACAACCACTCCAAGATTCCACTGTTCAAAGGCCAAATGAAAAGCTTTGGTTTCATCCTTTGTATTGAAACCTATCTTAAATACTCTCGAAAAAGATTTCTGCTTCAGAAATATTAGAAAAATCAAATGCAGTTAATGGATTTGATTATGAGACAGGGAAGAGTTAGACTGTATCAATCTAAAAAGGCACACAGCTAGAATTTTCACGACCCATTAACAGTAAAAAAAATATACAACAAAAGAGTAACACAACCAAAGTGAAATAGACTAATATGTGCAATGCAGTTTAGCACAGATGCCAAATATTTTTGGAAAAACTATCAGTGTCTATTTTACAATAAGCTTCTCAAAAGTTATTGTTCACACTAGCGTAAGTAAAGATTAAAGACAACAACGGACATGACTTGATATTTCCAATCCGAAAGTTTATGTTAAATTTGGATCATATGACCATAGAATTCAACAAAACCACCCAACATAGTTAAACCTCATGAACTAATTGAGTTTCAGATTTAGTCATGTTTGAATAAGCCAAGTTTCAATTTGTTAAGTATTTCACGTTTTATTTATTTCAATAGAGTACAAGTTAATTATGATTGGTTAGAGTTAGTTATTAACTAGTTATAACCTGTTACAACAAGTTATGTTTTACAAAAAATGAAACCCAGCCCAACCACCCAACTGTCTAAATTTAACTGACCTTCTTCCTGCTTACCCTATTGTCTAATCCGCACATGATGCGTTCAAGGTTACCTTATCATCTAGAAACCATATTTTCAAAACTCCAGATCCCTATTTCAGTAACCCTTTGTGAGATTACGAGATTAGCTTTTATCCCATAACTCCTATAAGTAGAGATATCTGTAATTACCAAATTAGTTTAACAACTTATTATTTTCTCTCTTTTCACCTTTAATAAGGCTCTTATAGAGAGTCATTATCCAATCAAATTTACCCATAAAATCTTATCGATGTTTAAATTATGTACTCTTATAAGATTCTATTGTACTTTCTTGAGTAGAAAAGCATTTTAACAATTACATCTTATAGAAATTCTGAAAGATTTTAACACTTCTTGGCAGTAGCTATTGTTGTAACACAATCTTTTATGTACATTACCCATTCCTTATCATACTAGCATATGCAGAACATCTGATAAAGTTTTTAATTGAGATACCCAGGAATCCCAAAAGATTAAGCTTTTAGGAGAGGGTCCAACTTTAGAATACTCTCTCATATGAAAGCCAGTCTAGGGTTGAAGTGTAAACGAAATCCATGTGTATGGTGCAGGCCCAAATGAAGAATCGGTATGTTTTTAATTAAAACTGAGAAAAATGAACATACACAGTCTTTGAACTCATGACCTACTTTGATACCATGATAAAGGTTTTCATGACCTACTTTGATACTATGATAAAGTTTTTAAGTGGATTACTAGTCATTCCAAAAAGCTCAAAATTTGAAGAATGGGCCCGAAATATTCATAAGTTTTAACAATGTCTAAGACTATTCAATTTCACACCTTGATAAACAAGTCAACATGAATCATCAGCAGCTTTAACAAGTTCTACATATCTCCTCATATTCACTTTTTTGTTCAATCAAATTGTTCCCTCTTTTGTAACAGCAATTTCTGCTAAAAAGAAATTAAAATTACATAAAACTCTTTTACGTTCTTATAATCTATTCCATGATAAGGGTATTATCAAATTTGACAAGCACACAGTGTAACACGGAGAAGGAACTTGTTAAACGAAATAATAAATTCTACTGAACCAACTATGTGCAACCGAAAAATACATTATGACAAAACATCAACGAGAATGAGAATCAACCCTCATTTAAAGGTAAAACTGTAAATATCATTAAATCAAGTGGATGATTCAAGTAAAGTAACAAAACCTCTTCGGGGTCATCGTCTCCCGTCTCATTGGTCACGCACAGCAACTCCAGCAGACCTAACTTGAAGATCTGGACAGCAAACAATCCGAAGGCAAAGACAAGGGTAACAAAACATCACCCACATTCTCCAGTACCCAGTACCATAAAACAAAGAAAGGCAGAATGGTATCGAACCTGAATCTTCCGAAGATCGAGGTCAAAAACAGGGACGGGCGAGCACGGCTGGTGGAACCGAAGACGAGAGCAGCCGGAGCGGTCGTCGGAGAAGAAGGCGGAAGCGGCGGAGGAGGAGGGAGCAGAGGACGAGAGGTGGGAGAGAGTGATGGAGGGAAACACCTGCGGGCTTTGCTTCTGCCCTATAGGATCCTCCATTGCTTCGCCTCTCGCCCCCTCTTACCTCCCTTCCGCTTTCAAAGGCTAGTGTTAGAGCTCAGCGAGGGATCAGAGGTTAGGGTTTGGTTAGGAAGCCAGTGATCGGGGTTTTGGAGGGCGAAGACCAGCGGCACCGTCTACGAAAGCGTGTACGCAAACGCTCTTTCAGCGTGAAGAGAGGCGTAATGATGGAAGGTTACGTTATATACTAAAATTAGACACCATAATTTTTTATATTGCTATATGAAGTTAAGAAAGTTTGTTTTCTCAAATAAGTCTCAAAGCGGTTTTATGTTTGTATTCCGATTATTTTTTTAATAAAATAAAAATTTTATATATAATAACAGATGAATTCGAATTTGAGACGTATTACTCATATAATAATATACTAACTGATCAGATACCTCAATAGAGATAGTATAATTAATATATTAATCTCGTAATGAAACATAAATTCATAAGATTAAAGCTATAAGTGTAATTTCATACTTATATTTATTTTGATCATACCATGGTTAATTTATATGGATGAAATATGAGTTAATTACATATTACCCTCTATATTTGAATTAGATTTGTGTAATGAGAATCATATCGTGATAAGATCATTATAATGAGATTGATTCGTCTTTAAACACAAATCCTAAATAATCTCAGTCATAAGTTACTCGAGGGATATCGAGATAACTAGACAAATTAGTGTGCTGTATACTCGTCTATATGAAGGATGCAACTGGTCTCATAGCTGATCGTGTGGGGACACTAGGGATATAATGCAGGTGCTGATTGGAGAATGGGTTCATTGATTGATCCGCTCATGAAATGTTGGATGGTTGATGATGCCTTATTGTCATACAGCGATTTTGTCATCCCAGTGGTGTATATAGTTCGTAGACTTGAGACACCAAGGTTGTCATGTATGAGTATTCCACTCTTTGATACCAGACTTATAAGTCTGGAGGTTATAGATCTAGCACAGCCGATCATCGGGAGTGGTAGCCAACCTTATGAGAGTTATTGAGTGTCGATAGAGGATCATCCGCTCTCGGTGTCATAAGAGGAATATCTCATGTGTTCTTGCTCAGACAAATCCCTAGCTAGGGTCATTCAGATTGAGAGAGAAAGAGTTCTCCGGGAGAATCCAATTAGAACGAGTCTCGAGTAGAAATTGTATGAGCCTGATCAGTATGTCCAAAGGATTAGATTCCCCTACATCGTTTGGGGACTACGGCGTAGTGGCATAATATGTCCATAGTCGATGAGTCGAATGAATTATTATGGAGATAATAATTCACTAAGCTAGAAGGAGTTCTAATATGTATGACCTCACCGCCAACTCGATATGAGGCCTAGAGGGTCACACACATATGGTAGGCATTGCGACAAGTAGAGTTTCGATATATGATATCCGTCGGATCGAATATTCATAAGTTACTCGAGGGATATCGAGATAACTAGACAAATTAGTGTGCTGTATACTCGTCTATATGAAGGATGCAACTGGTCTCATAGCTGATCGTGTGGGGACACTAGGGATATAATGCAGGTGCTGATTGGAGAATGGGTTCATTGATCCTAATGTTATCGGTCATATTAAAGAAAACACAAACATGTGATAGCACGTGCTAAATTAGTATGAAAATAATAAACAAAAAGATAATTTTAATATTTTTTTATTTTTAATGATGAAAAAAGATAATTTTAATGTTCTTTTATTTTTAATGGTGAACAACTTTAAGAGTGTGTTGTCAATCATGGAAAGGAATTGAATGGGGTTAAAGATCACCCGACTAAAGATGACCTCCATGGAGGAGGTGGCATCGAGACTAACGAATGCAAAGGCTCTCATGATGAGGGGCAGGCCTAATTACCTGTCACTTAGTTCTACTAGTTATATGTGTCATGCAAGCCAATCATATGAATGATAACACATGTGACTTGACACATAATTTATTTTATTATTATTATTATTATTATTATTATTATTATTATTATTATTATTATTATTATTATTATTATTATTATTATTATTATTATTATTATTATTATTATTATTATTATTATTATTATTATTATTATTATTATTATTATTATTATTATTATTATTATTATTATTATTATTATTATTATTATTATTATTATTATTATTATTATTATTATTATTATTATTATTATTATTATTATTATTATTATTATTATTATTATTATTATTATTATTATTATTATTATTATTATTATTATTATTATTATTATTATTATTATTATTATTATTATTATTATTATTATTATTATTATTATTATTATTATTATTATTATTATTATTATTATTATTATTATTATTATTATTATTATTATTATTATTATTATTATTATTATTATTATTATTATTATTATTATTATTATTATTATTATTATTATTATTATTATTATTATTATTATTATTATTATTATTATTATTATTATTATTATTATTATTATTATTATTATTATTATTATTATTATTATTATTATTATTATTATTATTATTATTATTATTATTATTATTATTATTATTATTATTATTATTATTATTATTATTATTATTATTATTATTATTATTATTATTATTATTATTATTATTATTATTATTATTATTATTATTATTATTATTATTATTATTATTATTATTATTATTATTATTATTATTATTATTATTATTATTATTATTATTATTATTATTATTATTATTATTATTATTATTATTATTATTATTATTATTATTATTATTATTATTATTATTATTATTATTATTATTATTATTATTATTATTATTATTATTATTATTATTATTATTATTATTATTATTATTATTATTATTATTATTATTATTATTATTATTATTATTATTATTATTATTATTATTATTATTATTATTATTATTATTATTATTATTATTATTATTATTATTATTATTATTATTATTATTATTATTATTATTATTATTATTATTATTATTATTATTATTATTATTATTATTATTATTATTATTATTATTATTATTATTATTATTATTATTATTATTATTATTATTATTATTATTATTATTATTATTATTATTATTATTATTATTATTATTATTATTATTATTATTATTATTATTATTATTATTATTATTATTATTATTATTATTATTATTATTATTATTATTATTATTATTATTATTATTATTATTATTATTATTATTATTATTATTATTATTATTATTATTATTATTATTATTATTATTATTATTATTATTATTATTATTATTATTATTATTATTATTATTATTATTATTATTATTATTATTATTATTATTATTATTATTATTATTATTATTATTATTATTATTATTATTATTATTATTATTATTATTATTATTATTATTTAATATTTTTTTTTTTTTCGGTTTCACGGGTTTTTGCTTACCAACTTTTGCACGACGATGAAACTTTTTATGCAGGAATTCTGGGATTTTGTTTTTCTGTTCTTTCCATTGTGCACGTGATATCACCCTAGATTTCCAAACAGTGGTATCAAAGTCATGTTGTTTGTACGAAAGATTGGTTTTGAACTACATGTGTTGTGTTTTAGGAAGACTTTTGTCATCAAAATCATTGATGTAAAAGGTGAGAGAGGGCAATAACTATTGCTACCCTCGTAGGTTGGTCAATAGCTACTTATAGCCTTGGCTGAGGCCTGGCCACTTGCGTGTAGGTGGTCGGCGGGCAGCAGCCAACCGCTTGCGGCTAGCAACATGCGGGTTGTAGGTAGGCAACTACGGGGGCAGTGGCGCCTGCAGGCGCTGCACCCAAGAGCAAAGGCGTTGCACCCGAGAGCAGAGCCGCCCCATGAGCAGTGGTGCCCGCAGGGGTGACGCCCCTCCCCCCGGCTTAGTACACAGTTTTGTCAACGACGACCACACCACAAAACGCAAGGGAAATTGTATGAGCCTGATCAGTATGTCCAAAGGATTAGATTCCCCTACATCGTTTGGGGACTACGGCGTAGTGGCATAATATGTCCATAGTCGATGAGTCGAATGAATTATTATGGAGATAATAATTCACTAAGCTAGAAGGAGTTCTAATATGTATGACTCACGACCAACTCGATATGAGGCCTAGAGGGTCACACACATATGGTAGGCATTGCGACAAGTAGAGGTTTCGATATATGATATCCGTCGGATCGAATATTCATTAAGCCCATGAATTATTGGATCCTATGGATGAAATCCAATAAGAACCAATTAGAGATTATTGAATGAAGATCTACTAATCTAAGAGACTTTGGTAGTTGGATGGAAATCCAACACCTAATATGGTAGGATCCATCAGGGTTAAGTTGACAGAGGGCCTTTATAAATAGGAGGGAACTAAACACCCATAGGCCAGAGGTTTTCTTGGTTGCCACCTCCTATTCTCCTCTCCCCTTCTCCTCCTCAGATAGTAGGCCTGGAGATTTGAGGAGTGTCGTCGTAGTCCTGCTATGTTGATCATCATAAGAGAGAAGGACGCTTGACCTCCTTCTCCTCTCCTATATATATGCAGGGATTTAGGGATATATGATCTCCCTAGGTAACACAACTTCTCTTACATATAGTTTTTCGGTTTCACGGGTTTTTGCTTACCAACTTTTGCACGACGATGAAACTTTTTATGCAGGAATTCTGGGATTTTGTTTTTCTGTTCTTTCCATTGTGCACGTGATATCACCCTAGATTTCCAAACAGTGGTATCAAAGTCATGTTGTTTGTACGAAAGATTGGTTTTGAACTACATGTGTTGTGTTTTAGGAAGACTTTTGTCATCAAAATCATTGATGTAAAAGGTGAGAGAGGGCAATAACTATTGCTACCCTCGTAGGTTGGTCAATAGCTACTTATAGCCTTGGCTGAGGCCTGGCCACTTGCGTGTAGGTGGTCGGCGGGCAGCAGCCAACCGCTTGCGGCTAGCAACATGCGGGTTGTAGGTAGGCAACTACGGGGGCAGTGGCGCCTGCAGGCGCTGCACCCAAGAGCAAAGGCGTTGCACCCGAGAGCAGAGCCGCCCCATGAGCAGTGGTGCCCGCAGGGGTGACGCCCCCTCCCCCCGGCTTAGTACACAGTTTTGTCAACGACGACCACACCACAAAACGCAAGGAAGAAAGGGGAATAGGGTTTTTTTTTTTGCAAAGATAGTTTTGCCCCCTCAAAATTTTAGAAAGTTTGAGTTCTATCTTTTTTTATCTAAATTACCAAAATACCTCTCATAATTCAAAAAATTTCCTACATATCCTCAATTTCAGAAAATATTAATTAATTAAAAAGTTTAATTAACTAATTATTATTATTATTATTATTATTATTATTATTATTATTATTATTATTATTATTATTATTATTATCATCATCATCATCATCTAGTAGTCCTACATGATGATGATGTGTACATATGATATATGATATGTGAACAGATAATCATGGACCGTGTGATGTGTGTACATGTGATGTGATTATTATTATTATTGGGGCCTACGAGCTTCTATTTTATTTCTCATTATTATCGGGCTTGCATGCCTATGATTAAGTTGTAATCACACGAGGAGGCGCAGTTGGAGAGTGGAAGCAATAGTGGGACCCACAAGACAGACGATCGTGATGCATGGAGATGTGTCGAGATGTCAACAAAACCAATGATGATGAGATGGATGATCATAGGGCATAGATATGCACCGTTGCACATATATATTTTAATGTAAGTGATAAGGCTCACTAGCTCGAGCTTGATCACATTAGGTTGTGGTTTATGATCATCTGGTGTGATTGCTCTTATAATGTGTGATTGCTTGTATACCTTTATATATATGCATGCGATGTAGATATATATTAAATATATATGTGTATGACATGTCATATTAGGAGACCAAATCAAAATCCTCTCTGTCAAAAATATTAAGTCGGTAAACATGATGCAATTAGATTGGTCAACGTAGCCTTCCATCGTTATAGGTAGGGATCGATTCTCAATATAGGTTGAATTAGTCGAGTTTCTCGAGGCTCACCTATATCGCAATTCACTATCTTGCCTACGATAAAGAGATGTTACTAGTGACCTAAGGACATTGTATGCTTGGTCAAGTCTCTCGAGGGTATATCATCGAATCAGACTCATCTTGTAATAATGGTATTGACTTAACCGAACATTATGGTTGGTCGAGTCCCTCAAGTCCATGATAGTTCGGAGGCCAAATAGGACGGGAATCACAAGGAGTGGTGATTAGTAAGAGTTGCCTACCTTTTGAGTTCAGTGTGATTGGTCAAGTCCCTCGAGGTTATATTAAGACGTTGATTGGATACCAATCCTCATTAGAACTCTGCTAGAGACTTCCGTTTCACGTGCTGAGGGTGTCGCGTGATTCATCAGAAAAATAGTATGAGTAGATTAAGATAGAAGTTCATATCTTATTTATTTATTTTTTACACAATCTGCATGTTATTTATTTCTACTACATCTTTATTTTCATAAAAATATCATTTTCAAATCCTTACTAGGCATATTTGATATTAATCGCCTCATTAGTCTGAATTAAACGAATTGGCTCTGTAACTTGAGAATTGTTCTCACGATGGAGAAAATCATGTATGTTCTTAATACAGTGATGTCTACGCCCGAGGAAGGGGCAAGTGAGGATGAGATCGCTCGCTACGTGAAGTACAAAGATAGGATGACTAAGGGGACACTGGTTTATATCAAGGACATACGTGATTTTCTCCACTGTGAGAACAATTCTCAAATTACATAGCCAATTCTTAAGTTATGCGATATAAGTGAGCATTGAGGGACTCGACCAACTCAACCTACATCGAGAATTGGTCTCTACCTATAATGATGAAAGGCCACGTGGGTCAATCTAATTGTCTTACATTTACCAACTTAATATTATCTAGAGAGGGGATTTTGTTGATTTGGTCTTCTAATATGACATGTCACACACATACATATTTAATATATATCTATATCGCATGCAAATATATATATATATATATATATATATATATATATATATATAGTATGTGTATAAGTAATCACACATCACATGAGCAATCACACTAGATGATCATGGACCACAACCTAATATGATTAGGCCCGAGCCAATGGGTCTAATTACTCGCATTAAGATCTATGTGTGCAGTGGTGCATCTCCATACCCTATGATCATCCATCTCGTCCTTGTCGGTTCCGTCGACATCTCGACGCATCTCCATGCATCGTGATCGTCCGTCTCGTGGGTCCCGCTATCACATCAATGCTCCAAATGTGCCTCATCGTGTGATTACAACTTAATCATAGGCATACAAATCCAACAATAAACGAGAAATAAAATGGAGGCTCGCAGGCCCCAATAATAATAATCACAAGTACACACATCACGTCTATGATCATCCGTCCACATATCATACATCACATGTATAAATTCATCATAATGTATGACTACTAGATAATAATAAAAATAATAATCAATTAAAATTTTTAATTAATTAATATTTTTTGAAATTAGGGCATGTAGGAATTTTTTTGAATTCTAAGAGGTATTTTCATAATTTGGACAAAGGATAGAACTTGAAATTTCTGATCTGAGGGGCAAAACTATCTTTTGGTCCAAAAATGCCATAATCCCTTTCTCCCCTATTTTCTACGGCTGCCGCCACCCTACCGATGATGACCATGTGTAGTGGGGAGTGAGGGCGTTGCCCATGCCTGCGGGCGACGCCCCCCTCTTGTGGGCGTTTGTGCTGCATGCAGGAGCCACCCCTATAGGCGTTATGCCTGCGGGTTACACCCGTGGGTGGGGCACTCACGTGCGAGGGCAGCAATAGTCGCTACTCTTTCTCGCTTTTGCATCAATGATTTTGACGTCAAAAACTTCTACACAACACACGTAGTTGAAAACCAATCTTTCGCATGAATAACCTGGCTCTAATACCATTGTTGGGAAATCTTTGGGGGCGACATCACATGCGCAGTGGAAGAACATAAAAAATAAAATCCCTAATTCCTAAAGATGTGTTCCTCATCATGCGAAGATTGATGCACAAAATTCACAAAATAGAAAATTATGTATATTAAAGATTGTGTTACATAGGGAAATCGTATATTCCTGAATCCCTGCAAATCTCTAGGAAAGGGTAAAGGAGGTCAAGTGCCCTCCTCTCTATTGGTGATCCACATAGTAGGGCTGCGATGATGCTCCTAAAAACTCAAGACCTGCTCTGAGGAGGAGAAAGGGAGGAAAATAGGAGATGCAAACCAAAAAGGCTCTAGCCTATGAACCAATAGTTCCCTCCTATTTATAGAGGTCCCCTATCAAATTAACCCTAATTGATCCTGCCCTATTGGGTATTGAATTTCCATCCAACTACCTAAGCTTCTTAGATTAGTGAATCTCTATCCAATAATCTCTCATGGGTACTTATTGGATCTCATCCATAGGATCCAATAATTTAGGGGTTTATTAAATATCCAATAAGATAGGGGCTCTAGCGAATATCTCATATCCGAACCTCTACTCATCGCAACGCCTGTTCGTCATATGTGCTCTGCAAGCCAATCACGTGAGTAATGGCATGTGTGACTTGACACGTAGTTGTTTTGCTTATTACATTTTGGTATTTTATCACTTTATATCGACTATTGTATATATGTAATATATATTGTGATATCCTTAGATCTTTACAATGGAATCAGATCGTGATGAGATCACGATAATGAGATAGATTCACCTTTAAACATAGATCCTAAATAATCTCGGTCATATATTACTCGAGAGGAACATCGATATAACTAGATAGACTGGTGTATTATATACCAGTCTATATGATGGATGCAATTGGTCTCATAGCTGCTCGCGTGAGGTTACTAGGGATACAATACAGGTGCTCATTGGGGAATGAGTTCACTGATTGATCCGCTTATGGAATGCTAGATGGTTGATGATGCCTTATTATTAAACAGCGATTCCGTGGTCCCAATGGTATATCTGGTCTTTAGACTTGAGACACCAAGGATGTCTTGTATGAGTGCTCCACTCTTTGATACCAGACTTATAGGTTTGAATGTCCCAGATCTAGCACAACTGGTCTTCAGGAGTGGTAGTCAACCTTATGAGGGCTATTGAGTGTTGATAGAGGATCATCTACTCTCGGTGTCAAGAGAGGAATATCCCATGTATTCTTTCTCAGACAAATCCCTAGCCAGGGTCACTCGGATTGAGAGAGAAAGAGTTCTCCGAGAGAATCCGATTAAAGCGAGACTCAAGTAGAAACCGTATGGGTTTGACAGCACCATGCCTGGTATACGGTCTCTGGGATATTAGATAGATGAGGGACTATAGGTACATGGTAACTGAGGACAAACAAGTCCAATGGATTGGATTCCCCTATATCATCTGGGGACAGCGACATAGTGGCCTAGTACGTCCATAGTCGATGAGTCGAGTGAATTATTATAGAGATAATAATTCACTGAGCCAGAAGGAGTTATGATAGGTATGACTCATGACCAGCTCGATATTGGGCCTAGAGAGTCACACACATATGGTTGGCGTTGCGATGAGTAGAGGTTCGGATATGAGATATCCGTTGGAGACCCTATCTTATTGGATATCCAATAAACCCCTGAATTATTAGATCTTATTGATGAGATCTAATAAAATCCCATGAGAGATTATTGGATAGAGATCCACTAATCTAAGAGGCTTGGGTAGTTGGATGGAGATCCAATACCCAATAGGGCAGAATCCATTAGTGTTAAGTTGATAGGGGGCCTCTATAAATAGGAGAGATTCAATGGTTCATAGGCTAGAGCCTTTGCTTGCCTTGTTGAATCTCAGATTTTGATGATGAAACCAATTGATATGTGTTTATGTTTTAATCTGTGTTTTGAGTGACGCAGGATGCTTCGATCAGGATGAGACAATTAAAGCAGGAAAAATCATGTTGGGCCGGAGGAACATGTTAGAAGATTGGACATCGGGCCGGTGGATCGGTCGACGTATCGACAGAAGGCTTCGGGTCGTGGATTCGGGCATCGGGCCAAGAAGAGCAGACATTGTGCCAAGAATATTAGAGTTGTGGAGTCAATTGGCCGATTGGGCAATAGGCCGCAAGAGAGGACGATGTGCCGAAGAATCAGATGAAGCGTCGAGAGACCAATGACATGCTAGACAACTTTATTAATGCTTAGTATTAATTGTTTAGATCGAAGTTTGTTTTACATGTACAGGATTAACTATGATAGCAAGGCATGAAGCAAAATGAAGTCTCGGAGTCAAGGACGCGATCATGTTGGGAGTTCGAGAGTTCGTCGGAAGTCTAGACGTTCTCGGAAGTTCTAGAGGAACCAGTCGAGAAGTCTCGGAGCTTGCTAGTGAAGCTCGTCGGAACTCGCCAAGAAGATCGTCGTGAAGTCCAAGAGCTTGCTGGGAGTCTGCCGGAGCATCGTCGAGGGTTCGTCGGATGTTCGCTAGAAGTTCACCAAAAGCTTACCGGAATAATAGACATAGGGACTTGTTTAGCTTAACAAATGTCTTAGGATTTCGCAGTTAGCACGTAATTAGGCTTGGATTTGGGCCAACCCAATTAGGGGCCAGCTAGGCCCATGTAATAACTATGTTGGGCCCAATAAGAAGCCCAAACAATGCCCCAAGAAGTCTCACCGTCGTGGCACAGTCTTCGAGACTATGTCAGTTGGTGGTACCGCCTAGCATTGGCTCCCAGGTGGTGGTACCATCAGACCTGGGCGGTGGTACCGCCCGTGCCCAGGGAACTTGGGATGAGATATTTTTAGGCTCTAAGTTTGAATCAACTTGAAGCCTATAAATACCTCTCTTATCCCTGGTTAAAGCACACAAGCACAAAGAATTAAAAAGTGAGAAAATGCTGCTACAATCTCTTTAAAAATTCTCTCCTCCACTCTAAGTTTAGAATTCTGTAAGAGGAGTGTGAGTGCTTGTAAAGGTTGCTTCCTAAGCCCGTCAAAAGGAGAAAAGCTATAAAAGGGTGGTTGGCCTTCGTCTATTGAAGGAAGGCTTCTAATAGATGTCGGTGACCTCGTCGGAGGAGGAAGCCGAAAGTAGATGTAGGTCACGTTAACCAAACCTCTCTAAAATCTGGTTTGCATTTACATATGTGCAATTTATCTTTACTGCAAACCTCTTTAAGTGCTTACTACCTTCAATACTTTTATGAACTCACTTTCAAGTTAAGTTTTCGAAAATAGTTTTACGTCGAAAACGATTTTATCGTATGAAAGTTTTTAAACCATCATTATCTTACCGCTGCACTAATTCACCCCCCCCTCTTAGTGCCGACCCATGATCCTATCAATTAGTATCAGAGCCACTGTTTTCTATTTTGGTTTAACACCCAAATAGAAATGACTCTTTTTGGCTTTCAAGAGAGTCACTCTCTCATTCGTCCTCTCTTTTTCAATGAGACGGACTATACTTATTGGAAAACTCAAATGAGAGTTTTCTTGCTTTCATTGAATCTCGATTTATGGCACATAGTCGAATTTAGTTTTAAAAGGTCTTCTCTTCCAATAAAAGATTGGAATGATTTGGAGAAAAAGACATTTTCCTTAAATGCTAGAGTTATGAATGCTCTATTTTGCGCCTTAGATAAAACTGAGTTTAATCGGGTTTCTTCGTGCGAAACGACTTTTAATATTTGGCACATTCTTGAAACTACACACGAAGGCACAAGTAGTGTTTAGGATCTTAAAGTTAATTTTTTAATGCATGATTTTGAACTTTTTCGAATGAAACCAAGCGAAACCGTTGTTGACATATACACTCGTTTTACGGATGTCGTCAATGGTTTAAAAGCTCTTGGTAAAAGCTTTTCGAATTTTGAACTCGTTAACAAGATTTTACGCTCACTCTCTAAAACTTGTGATTCAAAAGTAATCGCTATTCAAGAATTAAAAAACTTGAATTGTTTCCCTCTCGAAAAACTAATAGGGTCCTTGATGACCTATGAATTAACGTGCAATGCACATAAAGAACTCAAGAACAACCTTTTAAAGGGCAGGAAGGATTTTGAACTTAGAACATTTGAAGACCACTCGAGCATAAGCTCAAGTGATGGTGAACTTGAACTCACTAAGAAATTTAAAAAGTTAATGAAACAAAAATTAAGGAACAAAAATAAAAAGAATGCAACTATTTGCTTTGAACGCAAGAAGAAGAACAAAAATTGGGATAAATCGAGCTCCTCCGAAGACGGGGAGAAAATCAATAAAGGTGCAGTGACAAACTATGCCTTAATAGCTTTCGACGTTGAGGTGTAATCAAAACACCATTAGTTTATTTTGAAATTACATAATGCTTCTCATGACTTATTTTTAATTTAGTTTAAGAAAATTAAATATTTTTTAAATTACATGTTTAATGAAAATGCAAAAATAAAATTGGATCATGCTTACCTTTCCAATGATTTTAAAAATAATCATGAAAATTATATGTTTATGATAAACAAAATGATTTTGATTAAAAATACCTTATGAAATCATGTTTGATGTTATCATGCCTAAATAAATTTATTTTTGAGTGATTTATGATAAACAAAATCATCAAGATCAATAGATCTTGATGATTTTTATGATGATAAATCTTGCACTTTCATTTTAAACAATGATATATATTTTTTGATTTGGCATAAAAAAGACAAAAGCATGCTTGTATGAAACAAATAAAAAGAGGAAACCCTTCTCCTTGAAAAATTTCTCTATTTTATCGATTTTTCAAAAAGGGGATTAATGAATCTATTTGTATCACTTTTGTGAATCTTTTGAAAATGATTTTGATTTGATGCTTTGATGATTTAAAATTGAATAAATTTTATCCAAATCATGATCTTGATTCCTTGATACTTATAAATTAAGATTTATTATGAATCAATATTTTTTATTAATCGTTCTCCTATGATTCTACTTGATATTTTCTTAAGAGGAGATTTTCTAAATGAATCATGAATTTTCCTTGTGAGTTCTTAGATTTATTACTTGAGATTTTTTTTAATCAAGATCTCTTCTTTGTACTCCTATAATTTTTTTTGGTATTTAAAGAAGAGATTTACTATATGAATCATGTCTTTTGATATTTAATTGGTCTTATCCTTCATGACATGATTTCTTTGTATTTATGGCATGCATGGCTTGAAATGTTTTGGAATGATGCATGCAACACTATGATTTTTCCCTTAGATAAAAATGCATGCAATACTATGATTTTTTGAAATAATGTGAAAATCAATAATTATTATTTCTGATAGAATGATGATTTGGAATCATGCATGTAATGATAATGTTATAATTTATATACATGATGATTTGGCATTATGCATGCAATACTTTAACTTATGATAATGATGCATGCAATGATGAATATTCATGATTTGAATTTTCATCTATGCTATTTACGTTTGTCATGATTTAGAAATTGACATAAAGGATCTTCCATTCTTTCTGACAATGACAAGGGGAGCAAAGCTTGCTAGAAAGCAAATTGTTAGCTTGTACAATTCGAAAAGAGGCAAACTTACTAGCTTACAAATCTCAAGAGAAGCATATTTGCCAAGTTAACACATTTCATTACAGGGAGCAAAGCTTGCTAGAAAGCAAATTTGTTAGCTTGTACAATTCGAAAAGAGGCAAACTTACTAGCTTACAAATCTCAGAGAAGCAATATTTGCCAAGTTACACATTTCAAAAAGAGGTAAAATTGTCCATCTTACACAGTTTTATGTATAAAATTTGATAGCTTGCATTTGCATACCAAAAGTACTATCTTGCCTATCTCAAGATGTAAAATTTTGCTAACTTTTTATGTATAAAATTTGATAGCTTGCATTTGCATACCAAAAGTACTATCTTGCCTATCTCAAGATGTAAAATTTTGCTAACTTTTTATGTATAAAATTTGATAGCTTGCATTTGCATACCAAAAGTACTATCTTGCCTATCTCAAGATGTAAAATTTTGCTAACTTTTTATGTATAAAATTTGATAGCTTGCATTTGCATACCAAAAGTACTATCTTGCCTATCTCAAGATGTAAAACATGCTAACTTGTATTTTGTAATGGAAGCAAATTGCTAGCTCAAACACTACAAAGAAATGCTATCCTGCACATCGCAAAGAAAAACAAATATGCCAACTTGCACATCCTTAAATTTCCTAGCTTTTAAATTGCATGATGATAAAACTTGATATTATATTTTTCACGCAACAAATTGAACTGAACTTATATGTCCAAACACATGAAAGGTACACTTCTCATTTTTGTTGATGACAAAGGGGGAGAAGTATGATATGTCAAACACTACAAAGAAATGCTATCCTGCACATCGCAAAGAAAAACAAATATGCCAACTTGCACATCCTTAAATTTCCTAGCTTTTAAATTGCATGATGATAAAACTTGATATTATATTTTTCACGCAACAAATTGAACTTATATGTCCAAACACATGAAAGGTACACTTCTCATTTTTGTTGATGACAAAGGGGGAGAAGTATGATCATGTTATGCATGATGACGTGTTGCAAATATTCATGATGAATATTACAATGACATAAATTCAGCTTAAATTCAAGGTTCTATCAATATGACATATTGATAGGGGGAGTTCGTTTAAACTCTGGGAGTTAAGGTTAACTCCGTCGTCAATTGGTTGTCAACATCAAAAAGGGGGAGATTGTTGAATCTCAGATTTTGATGATGAAACCAATTGATATATGTTTATGTTTTAATCTGCGTTTTGAGTGATGTAGGATGCTTCAATTAGGATGAGACAATTAAAGCAAGAAAAATCATGTTGGGCCGGAGGAACATATTAGAAGATTGGACGTCGGGCCAATGGATCAGTCGATGTATCGATAGAAGGCTTCGGGTCGTGGATTCGGGCATTGGGCCAAGAAGAGCAGACATTGCACTAAGAATATCGGAGTTGCAGAGTCAACTGGCCGATTGGGCAATAGGCTGCAAGAGAGGACGATGTGCCGAAGAATCGGACGAAGCGTCGAGAGACCAATGATATGCTGGATAACTTGATTAATGCTTAGTATTAATTGTCTAGATCGAAGTTTATTTTACATGTGTAGGATTAACTACGATAGCAAGGCATGAAGCAAAATGAAGTCACGGAGTCAAATACGCAATCACGTTGGGAGTTCGAGAGTTCATCGGAAGTCCGGACGTTCGTCGGAAGTTCTGGAGGAACCAACCAAGAAGTCTCAGAGCTTGCCAGAGAAGCTCATCGGAACTCACCAAGAAGATCGTCGTGAAGTCCAGGAGCTTGTCGGGAGTCCGCCGGAGAATTGCCGAGGGTTCGTCGGATGTTCGCTGGAAGTTCGCCAAAAGCTCACCGGAAGAATAGACATAGGGACTTATTTAGCTTAGCACGTAATTGGGCTTGGATTTGGGCCAACCCAATTAGGAGCCAGCTAGGCCCATGTAAGAACTGTGTTGGGCCTAATAAGAAGCCCAAACAGTGCCCCAAGAAGTCTCACAGTTGTGGAACAGTCTTCGAGACTGTGTCAAGCGGTGGTACCACCCAGCACTGGCCCCCAGGCGGCGGTATCGCCCATGCCTGGGGAACCCGGAATGAGATGTATTTGGGCTCCAAGTTTGAATCAACTTGAAGCCTATAAAGACCCTTCTCATCCCTGGTTAAAAACACACATGCACATAGGATTAAAAAGTGAGAAAATGCTGCTGCAATCTCTTTAGAAATTTCCTCCTCCACTTTAAGTTTAGAATTCTATAAGAGGAGTGTGAGTGCTTGTAAGGGTTGCCTCCGAAGCCTGCCAAAAGGAGAAAAACTATAAAAGGGTGGTTGGCCTTCGCCTATTGAAGGAAGGCCTCTAGTGGACGTCGGTGACCTCGTCGGAGGAGGAAGCAGAAAGTAGATGTAGGTCACGTTGACCGAACCACTCTAAAATCTGGTTTGCATTTACATTTGTGCAATTTATCTTTACTGCAAACCTCTTTAAGTGCTTACTGCCTTCAATACTTTTATGAACTCACTTTCAAGTTAAGTTTTCGAAAACGATTTTATGTCGAAAACGGTTTTATCGTACAAAAGTTTTTAAACCGTCGTTATCTTAATGTTGCACTAATTCACCCCCCCTCTCAATGCCGACCCCTGATCCTAACACTCCTCCCCCTGTCCACCTCAAAGTAAGCTTCGAGTTTTGAGGAGCGTCATTGCAGCCTTGTTGTGTGGATCACCGCTAGAGAGGAGGGCGCTTGACCTCCTTCACCCTCTCTTAGAGATCTGTAAGGATCCAGGGATATACAATCTCCCTAGGTAACACAATTTATCTTATATGTAATTTTAAGTTTCGCGAATTTTTGCGCACCAATCTTCACACGACGACGAACAAATCTTTAGGGAATTGGGGATTTTGTTTTTCTATTCTTCCATTGCGCATGTGATGTCACCCCCAAGATTTCCTAACAGTGGTATTAGAGTCATGTTGTTCGTGCGATATATTGGTTTTGAACTGTGTGTGTTGTGTTTTGGGGAAGCTTTTGGCATCAAAATCAATGGCGTAAAAGTGAGAATGGGCAGCAACTATTGCTGCCCTTCTTGTTGTTATAGATGGCAGCGCTGCCATCTGCATGCAGGCAGGCCGCCTGCAATGGCAGCCACAAGGTCGGCAGGCCCCCTGCAACGGCGCCCATAAGCAGGGCCGTAGGCACGGTGGCTACCTGCGTGTGGGCACTACGCCCGCGCACAAGGGTGGCGCCTACAGATGCTGGACCCACGTGTAGAGGCATTGTGGGGCAGCGACGCCTGCGGGCGCTGCATAGGGCAGCGCCACCCGCAGGTGGGGGCGCCGCCCGCAATCAAGGGGCAGCTCCCCCGCTCCCCCTCACCGCACAGGGCCACCGCCGGCAGGGTGGCAGTGGCCGCAACCAATAGGGCATGGGGAGTTTTAGGGTTTTAGGAAAAAGATAGCTTTACCCTTGTGAATTTGAGAAATTCTAGTTCTATCCTTTTATCCAAATTATGAAAATACCCCTCAAAAGTAAAAAAATTTCTTGTATATCTGTTAGGACTCTAGCTAGGAGAGTCCTAATTGATTGGGGCATTCATGTAAAACCTACCTAAGCCGACCCTTATTAAAGAGGTGAAGAGGCCGGCTAGGGTTTGGAGGTTATTTCTTAAAGAAGAATTAGGAGTTGTAAAGGAATAGGAGTCTTGAGTAGAAGTCTTAATTGAGTAGGAGTCTTGAGTAAGAGTTCTATTAGGAGTTAGGGTTTAGAAACCCTATAAATAGTCATGTATTCCTACTCTTTTGATAAGCAATAGATGAATCTTTTCTGTAGCCTTTGAGCAGCAACTTGGAGGAAGGAACCCCTATAGAGTTCCAAGAGGCCGATCCCCTAAAGAGATCAACCCCAAGCTTAGAATTTGTAAGGGTTCTAACACTTGGTTTCAGAGCAGCGTTCTTGGCGTCTCGCGGCCCTTCCACAGCCATCCATCATCTCTCTGCAGCCGCCCAAAGCAATTCCCATAATTGCTTAAAAGATCGTCGCTAAATTCCGCCATCATCTCCACCACCGCAGATCATCCTTTGATCTCCCCGTAAATTGCAACAGGTTCTGGTTTCCTACCTTACTGCTGCTGCAATTTAGTTATCCTTATTCAAAAATCCAAAAAAAAATTTGTTCCTATATTGCTGCATAAACTTTTCATCGCAAAGTTTTCATCTCTACGACAAAAGATACATTGTAAAATTCTAACCGTATAACACAATCTGTTTGATCTTGCTACTGCATTTTTTCTATCCAAATCTCTATGAAATTTTTATGACAGATTTGACACTTCCTAACAGCATATTTTCCTTTGGTTTTATCAAAAAATTCTCAATATAAACTATTAATCTTTTACATCTAATCTGCTGTACTTGAAAATCTGCACTATAAAATTTCAGCCGCACAACACGGTTTGTTTGATCTTGCTACTACATTTTTTCTTTCCAAATCTCTACGAAAATTTTATGACATCTTTGAAACATCCTAATAGCTGATTTCCCTTTGGTTTTGTCAAAAAATTCTTAATATAAACCATTAATCTTTTACGTCTAAACTGCTATACTTGAAAATCTGCACTGTGAAATTCCAACCGCATAGTACAAATTGTTTGATCTTGCTACTACATTTTTCTGTCCAAATCTCTATGAAATTTTTATGATAGCTTTAGCACTTCCTAACAGTGGATTTCCCTTTGGTTTCATTGAAAAATTCTCAATATAAAACATTGATATTTTACGTCCAATCTATGACACTTGAAAATCTGTGCTGCAGAAAATTTCAGCCGCATATTGTTGCCTTAACCGATCTATTTGTAATCTTTTTTGAACGAAATTTTCTCTACACTTTATAGATCATCTTGGCTTCCATCTAAGATTGATCTATTGAGGAATATATCTCTAAAAACAATTTTGTGTTGCTGTAAATTTTCATCACAAACCGTTGAAATTTTTCGACGAGAATTCTGCTATCGCAACTTACACCAATTTCCTTGCTATTATACTGCCGAAATTTTCTTGATTAAATTGGACATCCTTGCTGCCATATAAACTGAGATTTTGCTGCCAATTCCCTCCTCAAATCTCTCAAGTTTTTGATGGAAATTTCATCGAGAATCCGCTGTTTCTTCGATGATAATTCTGCTCTTACAAGATAACACAATTCTGCAGCAAACTTCCACCGATTTCTATCGAACCTTTGCTGCCATCTACCACAGATCTAAAACCTTCATCGGTAGCCCTAAAACTCCACCAAACCACACCCTCAAACTGCACCCAAAACTGCCACAAAACAAGCCTAAACCGCAGCCTACATCCACCAATCCACCAACCCTTTCGACCATCACTTCTCTCAACCCATACTTGCCTTTAACCCGACAACAAAAGAGAGATCTAAACATCACAGATTTGGAGGCATATTCTATGGCATCTAGGGAGGCAATTAATGCTAAATTCGAAGCCTTGGAGGCGCGAATGGAGGATAAGATTCGGACTCTCTTTACCGAACTCAGTTTGGGCCGACCACTAAGCTCGAAGGAGAGAGCTCTAACCAATCGCACCAAGCCCGAAGAGATGACTTCCAAGAGAGGAGAGGTTCAATGACTAATCTCAACTATCCACGAATGAGGGTGGACTTCCCTAGATGGGAAGAAGGAGACCCGATTGGTTGGATCTCGCGTGCAAAGCGATATTTTCGGTACCACAAAACCGTGGATGCATCTATGGTGGAAATTGCAGCTATACATCTTGAAGGGGATGCCATACAATGGTTTCACTGGTTTAAATATGCTCATGGAGTTCTCTCATGGCGACAATTTAAAGAAGGACTATTGATCCGCTTCGGACCAACCGATTACGAGAACATTGACGTTCTAGCAAATATCCGACAAACCTCTACCGTTCGGGAGTACCAAACCAGGTTTGAAATGTTATCTAATCAAACTCATGATTGGTCTCAAAAACAGCTATTGGGGACCTTCATTGAGGGCTTGAAGCCGGAGATCCGGGGAGAAGTTAAAGCACGACAACCGTACACGCTTATGGCAGCAATCTCTTTCGCACGACATCAAGAGGAGCGATTGAACCATGAAGCCCGAAGAACTAGGATCGCTTCTCAACCTACAATGCAGAAGCCCTCACCCCCCCTACTATCAATCAAGTTCTTGCACCAAAAATGATGACAAGAGAAGAGCTTCGGGAGCGATCTACAAAGGAGTTATGTTGGCATTGCGACAAGCCGTGGAGCCGCGAGCATCGCTGTAGAAAAGGGAGGCTTCTTATGATTGAACCAGTAGAAGAAGAGGTCATTGAACATCCAGAAGAGAGCTTTGAACATAATGAAGAAGATGTAGAAGAAGAGCCACAACCAACCGACGTTACGGTACACGCATTAGCCGGCTACTCCAACCCGCAAATGATGAAAGTTGGAGGCCTTCTCAAACAACAACCGATCACTGTTCTCATCGACACGGGCAGTACTAATAACTTCCTAAATAGTAAGGTTGCTGCTCGGATGGCACTACATATAGAAGGTTGCAGCAAGTTCGATGTAAAGGTTGCTGACGGCAGAATCCTAAAGTGCAACCAAAGATGCCCGCAGGTGAAACTATTGCTGCAAGACCAAGAAATTATGACCAATTTCTTCCTCCTCCCTCTTGATGATTATGAGGCTATGCTCATAATT
Source organism: Musa balbisiana (assembly GCA_004837865.1). Lineage (NCBI taxonomy): Eukaryota > Viridiplantae > Streptophyta > Magnoliopsida > Zingiberales > Musaceae > Musa > Musa balbisiana. Next base: position 20,793,529 of record CM017198.1, read on the forward strand.
GAATGGTTGATGACATTAGGTGATGTTTCCTGGAATTTTATGAAACTAATTTTGAGATTTTACAGCAAAGAGAAACAGGTGATTCTACACGGGAAACGTGGGGGCGACGTAATGATGATTTGCACACAACAAATGGAGAAGGTTTTGCATAAAGCATGCAGCAGCTTTTTGGTACAACTTGAGCAGCAAACTAAGGGAGAGCCAATAGAATTTGAAGATCCAAACCTACTTCCTTTGCTTGCTGAATTTTCAGATATATTTGACGAACCGCGCAACCTACCTCTTGCCCATCGACATGATCATTGTATACCGATTCTTCTGGGCAAATCTCCTGCAAATATTTGGCTATATCAACATTCATATCTGCAGAAGGATGAAATAGAAAGGATTATAAAAGAGATGCTCAAAACAGGAGTTATTCGACCAAGTTGCAGCCCCTACTCTTCATCAATGCTCTTCGTACGAAAGAAGGACGAAACATGGCGAATGTGCGTTGATTACCGAACCCTCAACGGAATAACCGTCAAGGATAAATATCCTATTCCAATAGCAGATGAATTGCTAAATGAAAGGGAGCACAAATCTTCATAAAGCTGGACCTTCGATCCGGGTATCATTAAATATGAGGGTGCAAAGAAGATATACCGAAAACTACCTTTTGAACACACAACGGCCATTACAAATTTTTGCTTTCTTCACCAGAAGGTGGAATATCTTGGGCATATCATATCAGAGGAACGTGTGATAGTGGACCCCTCTAAAATTGGAGCAATGCAAAACTGGCTGACCTCGAGGAACATAAAATCGCTACGTGACTTTCTTAGTTTAATAGACTACAACCGCAAGTTCATGAAAAACTATGGAAAGATCAGTGCACCACTTATTCCCTTACTGAAAAAAGATATCTTCCAATGGATGGACAAAGCCTCCGTTGCCTTCGACAAACTTATGGCAGCCATGACGACGACGCCGGTGCTAGCACTACCAAATTTCAACCGACCCTTCATTATTGAGGTCGATGCATCTGGAATCGGAATTGGAGCCATTCTCATGCAAGATTGTCGACTACTCACATACACTAGGCATTATCTCCCTTCCATCAAAATATATCAACATATGACAAGGAGATGCTTGCCATTGTGCGCGCAGCAACGAGGTGGAGATCCTACTTGATCGGTCGACGATTTCAAATTAAAACTGACCATAAAAGCCTCAAGTACTTTTTTGAGCAAAAGATATCATCCCCTGAGCAGCAAAAATGGGTAACAAAACTTCTTGGATTTGATTATGAAATAACTTACAAAAAGGGGAAAGAGAATATTGTTGCAGATGCGCTTTCACAACTACCTGAGCAAGCTAAATTTTTGATCGTTTCACTTTCGACTAGCAACTTCCTTGAGGATATTAAGATGGAATGACAAGAAGATCCAGAGACTAGTAAGATTATAAAAAAATTGGAGGAAGCACTAAACTCCGTGGCTCATTACAATTGGGACTCAAAAGAATTACGCTATAAGGGACGCATTATGCTTGTGCCAAATTCTACTTGCATCTTCACAAGCAGATTTTGGACAGAGTTATTCCATATGCAGGGCGCTAAATTAAAAATGAGTACGACGTATCACCCACAAACCGATGGCCAGACGGAAGTGATAAACAGGTGCTTGGAGACAGCCCAAAGCCACCCACCGAATATGACTACCTAAAGAGAACTCCAGACCCAGTTGAGTGTCATTATTAATCGACGGATCGTGACTCGACGACGACGACCCATTACTGAAGTGCTAATACAATGGGTGAACTTACTAGTAGAAGGTGTCACTTGGGAGAACTATGACGACTTGAAGATCAAATTCACAGAATTCATGGATTGTTAGCCTTGAGGACAAGGCTGATTTGAAGAGGGCGGGTCTGTTAGGACTCTAGCTAGGAGAGTCCTAATTGATTGGGGCATTCATGTAAAACCTACCTAAGCCGACCCTTATTAAAGAGGTGAAGAGGCCGGCTAGGGTTTGGAGGTTATTTCTTAAAGAAGAATTAGGAGTTGTAAAGGAATAGGAGTCTTGAGTAGGAGTCCTATTAGGAGTCTTGAGTAGAAGTCTTAATTGAGTAGGAGTCTTGAGTAAGAGTCCTATTAGGAGTTAGGGTTTAGAAACCTTATAAATAGTCATGTATTCCTACTCTTTTGATAAGCAATAGATGAATCTTTTCTGCAGCCTTTGAGCAGCAACTTGGAGGAAGGAACCCCTATAGAGTTCCAAGAGGTCGATCCCCTAAAGAGATCAACCCCAAGCTTAGAATCTGTAAGGGTTCTAACAATATCCCTGATTTCAAAAAATATTAATTAATTAAATTATTTAATTGATTATTATTTTATTATTATAGTAGTCCTAAATAATAATGATTTATACATGTAATGTATGATATGTGGATGGATGATCATGGACCGTGTGATGTGTGTACTTGTGATTATTATTATTGGGGCTTGCGAGCCTCCATTTTATTTCTCATTTATTGTCGGGCCTGCGTGCTTATGATTAAGCTGTAATCACACGAGGAGGCGCAGCGGGAGTGTGGAAGCAATAGCGGGACCCACGAGACGGACGATCGCGATGCATGAAGATGCGTCGAGATGTCGACGGAATCGACGAGGACAAGGCATAGAGATGCACCACTGCACACATAAATCTTGATGTGAGTGATTAAGCCCACTAGCTCGGGCCTGATCACATTAGGCTGTGGTCCATGATCATCTGGTGTGATTGCTTATACACCTACTATATATATATATATATATATATATATATATATATATATATATATATATATATATATATTTGCATGCGATGTAGATATATATTAAATATGTATATGTGTGACATGTTATATTAGGAGACCAAATCATAGAAACCCCTCTCTCGATAATATTAAGTCGGTAAACATGAGATAATTAGATTGACACACGTGACCTTCTATAATTATAGGTAGGGATTGATTCCCGGTGTAGGTTGAGTTGGTCGAGTCCATTGAGGCTCACATATATCACGATTTGCTATCTTGCCTACGACACCGGTGACTTGAGCCTCCGAACAAGACATGAATCATAAGAAGTTGTGATCGGCAAGAGTTGCCTACCTTTTGGGCTTAGAGTGATTGGTCAAGTTCCTTGAGGTTACACTAAGACATTGATTGGATCCTAATCCCCACTAGAAGTCTACTGGAGACTTCCGTTTCACGTGCTGAGGGTGTCGCGTGACTTGCTAATAAAATAGTGGGAGCATATTAAGATAGAAGTCAATATCTTGATTATTTATTTTTGTAAAATCTGCATGTTATTTATTTTTGTTGCATCTTTATTTCAGAAAATGTCGCATTCAAATCCCTTACGTGGCATACTTGATGTCAACCGCCTCACTGGTCCAAATTATACGAATTGGCTCCATAATTTGAGAATTGTTCTCACGGTAGAGAAAATTACGTTCGTCCTTGATACAGTGATGCCTACGCCCGACGAAGGGGCAAGCGAGGATGAGATCGCTTGCTCTACGTGAAGTACATTGATGACTCCACTCTTGCTCAGTGTTACATGTTGGGCTCTATGACTCCTGAGTTACAAAGACAACATGAAAAGATGGATGTTAGATCCATTCTCCTACATGTCCACAAACTATTTAAGGAACAGGGAAGGACATAAGTTCAGAACCATGTCCTAAAGATGATTAAGTGGATAGAGAAACTCACAGGTCTGGGAATGGTCCTAGAGGATAACTTGTGTATAGACATTATGCTTCAGTCTCTACCAGATTCCTTTTTACAGTTCACAATGAATTTTAATATGAACAAGCTTGAGGTGACTCTCCTAAAGCTGCTCAATATGTTGAGGGGGGCAGAGAGCACTATCAAAAAGGAGAAGCCAGTTCTTTACACTGGTGAAATCAGAAAGAAAAGGAAAGCAGAAAAGTCCCTTAAGAAAGGCAAGGGCAAGGGCCAACCAGGTAAAGTAAAGGTGCTAAGAAAGACCCGGTAAAGGATAAAGGTTAGTGCTTCCACTATAGCAAAGATGGGCACTGGAAAAGGAACTACAAAAAGTACCTTGCAGAGAGGGCGAAACAGAAGCTTGGAGAAGCTTCATGTACATTCATGATCAGTCTTCATTTGTCAGACTCTTATGATAACACATGGATATTGGATACTAGTAGTGCTTATTATATTTATAATTTATTGCAGGTTCTAGCAAAGCCTAGTAGATTGGCGAGAGACGAGATTAATCTCAAGATGGGCAATGAAGCAAAAGTTGTTGTAGTAGCTATTAGTGAGGTCACCCTACATTTGCCTAGTGGAGTTATTATTGCATTAGATGCATGTTATTTTGTTTCTTCTATTATCAAAAATATTATCTCCATTTCATATTTGACAGTTAGTGGATATAAATTAGTTTTTAAGAATAATAGTTGTTCAATATTATTAGATGATTAGATCATCACGAAAGGAACATTGCATAATGGTTTGTTCATGCTAGACACTACTCCACATATCATAAATGTAAGTGTGTCTAAGAGGAAACAAGATATGGTGAACAATACATACTTGTGGCATTGTAGGCTAGGTCACATCCATGAGGGAAGGATTCAAAAGTTACTAAAGGATTGATATCTAGATCCATTCGACTATGAGTCATATGCAACTTGCGAGCCTTGCCTTCGTGGAAAACTAACAAACTCTCCATTTAGTGGAACTGGAGAGAGAGCCACTGAGTTGTTGGAACTCATACATAGTGATATATGTGGACCTATGTCAACTCATGCTATTGATGGTTACTCCTACTTCATTACCTTTACTGATGATTTCTCAAGGCATGAATATGTGTACTTAATGAAGTACAAGTCTGAGGCCTTTGAGAAATTCAGAGAGTATAAGAATGAAGTGGAGAACCAAACTGGAAAGTGTATCAAGACTCTTTGATCAGATCGAGGAGGTGAGTACTTAAGTATAGAGTTTTCTCAATTCCTCAAGGACCATGGGATATTATCCCAATGGACACCTCCTTATACATCTCAACTCAATAGTGTATTTGAAAGGAGGAATCGTACGCTATTAGATATGGTATGGTCCATGATGAGTTTCGTTGACCTACCCATCTCATTCTAGGGATATGTCATAGAGACTGCAACTTACCTTTTAAATAGAGTTTCAACTAAGTCGGTAGTGTTTACACCATATGAGATATAGAAAGGGAAGAAGCTCGATCTTAAGGTTGTTAAGGTTTATGGCTACCCTGCCCATGTTAAAAGACACAACCCCAATAAGTTGGAATCATGGATGGAGCGATGCAAGTTCGTGGGATACCCCAAGGAAACTTATGGGTATTATTTCTATTATCTCGAGGACCAAAAGGTCTTTATAGCTAAGAGAGTGATGTTCTTTGAGAAGGAACACATTCTTGGCAGAGATAGTGGGAGCATGATATAGTTGAGCGAGATTGGAGAACCTACTTCAAGCACCACTCTACAGCCTGAGTCTATTCAAGTACCTAATACATAAGTTCCAAATTTACGTAGGTCCGATAGAGTATCCCATCCTCCTGAGAGATATGTGGGATATATTAGAGGAGAGGCTATTGAGGATATTGATTATCAGACCTACAAAGAGGCTATTATGAGTATAGACTCCAGGAAGTGACAAGAAGCTATGAATTCTGAGATGGATTCCATGTACTCCAATAAGATTTGGAACCTAATTGATGCGTCCGAGGGTATTGTGCTCATCGGTTGCAAGTCGATCTTTAAGAAAAAGATTAGAGTAGATGGAAAGGTAGAGACCTACAAAGTAAGGCTAGTGGTTAAGGGGTATCGTCAAAAGTAAGGTGTTGACTATGACGAAACCTTCTTACCCATAGCAATGCTAAAATCCTTCTGAATTCTGTTGGCTATTGCAGCACACTATGATTATGAGACTTGGCAGATGGATGTGAAAATTGTATTCCTCAATGGGAACCTTAAAGAGGAGGTGTATATGATACAACTCGAGGGATTCGTGTCTAAGGACTACCCAGATAAGGTATGCAGGTTGCTTAGAACCATTTATGGACTAAAGTAAGCTTCCCGAAGTTGGAACATAAGATTTGATGAGGCAATCAGATCTTATGACTTTGTTAAAAATGAAGATGAGCCTTATATGTACAGGAAGGTAAGTGGGAGCGCTATCACATTTTTGGTATTATATGTGGATGACATCCTGATAATTGAAAATTATGTAGGAATGCTATCCACAGTAAAGACTTAGTTATCTAGACACTTCTCTATAAAGGACTTAGGGGAAGCATCCTATATCTTAGGGATTCAGATCTATAGAGATAGATCCAAGAGGATGCTTGGCTTGTCCCAGTCCTGATACATAGACATCATTATAAAAAAGTTTGGCATGAAAAATTCTAAGAGAAGTCTCATATCAATGAGACATGGGATATTGCTTTTTAGGAGTATATCCCCAAAAACTCCTGAAGAAAGGACGAACATGGATAGGATATCCTATGCCTCAGTGATAGGGTCTATCATGTATCCCATGCTATATACCAGGCCTGATATAGCACATGTTCTGAATGTCATGAGCAGGTATTAGTAGATCCAGACTTGGAGCACTAGAAAGCAGTAAAGTGTATCCTTAAGTACTTGAGAAGGACTAAGGATTCTTTACTAGTATATTGAGGTAGTAGCCTCAGGGTTGAAGGCTACACGGACTCAAGTTTTCAATTCGATGTCGATGATAGCAAGTCAAATTCGGGGTACGTGTACACCCTGAATGGAGGAGCAGTGTGTTGGAAGAGTTCCAAGCAAGATACTACTGCTGACTCGATTGTAGAGATAGAGTACATTGCTACAATAGAAGCAGCAAAAGAGGGAGTTTGGATGAAGAAGTTCATCACAGATATGGGAGTCGTGCCAGGCAACAAGGAGTTAATTCCCTTATATTGTGACAACTACAGGGCGATTACTCAAATAAGGGAATACGGGTCTCATCAGAAGTGTTTTGAGGAGGTTCCAACTTATTAAAGAGATCATGACCCAATGAGTTGTAATAGTGGAAAGAGTTCAATCCGAAGATAACATTGTAGATTTACTAACAAAGTCGTTGTCTCATATTGTCTTTGAGCATCACAGGGGTCTAATGGGGATCAGACACATATGTGATTGGCTTTAGATCAAATGGGACATTGCTAGTCATATGTGCCTTGCAAGCCAATCACGTGAGTGATGGCCCGTGTGACTTGGCATACAGTCTTTTTGCTTATTATATTTTGATATTTTATCACTTTATATCGATTGTTGCATGTATGCAATATATATATTGTGATGTCCTTGGATCTATATAATGAGAATTAGACGCGATGAGATCATTATAATGAGACTGATTCACCTTTAAACATGGATAATAAATAATCCCAATCATATGTTACTTGAGAGGGACATCGAGATAACCAGACAGACTGGTGTGTTATATATCTATCTATATGATAGATGCAGTTGGTCTTATAACTACTCGTGTGGGGACACTAGGGATACAATACAGGTGCTTATTGGAGAATGAGTTCACTGATTGATCCGTTTATGGAATGCTGGATGGTTGATGATGCCTTATTGTCAAACAATGATTCCATGGTCCTAGTGGTGTATCTGGTCCTTAGACTTGAGACACCAAGGAAGTCTTGTTTAAGTGCTACACTCTTTGATACCGGACTTATAGGTTTGGATGTCCCAGATCTTGTATAGTCGGTCTTCGGGAGTGGTAGTTAACTTACGAGGGCTATTGAGTGTCGATAGATGATTATTCACTCTCGGTGTCATAAGAGGAATATCTCATGTGTTCTTGCTCAGACAAATCCCTGGACAGGGTCATTCGGATTGAGAGAAAGAGTTCTCCGGGAGAATCCGATTAGAGCGAGACTCGAGTAGAAACTATATGGGTCTAATAGAACCATGTCCGGTATACGGTCTTTGGGATATTGGATGGATAAGGGACTATAGGTACACGGTAACTAAGGACAGACAGGTCCAATGGATTGGATTCCCTTATGTCGTCTAGGGACTATGGCGTAGTGGCCTAGTACGTCTGCAATCGATGAGTCAAGTGAATTATTATAGAGATAATAATCCACTGAACCAGAAGGAGTTCTAATAGGTATTACTCACGGCTAGCTCGATATTGGGACTAGAGAGTCACACACATATGGTAGGTGTTGTTGGGAAATCTTGGGGGCAACATCACATTGCAGTCCCCAAACGATACAGGGGAAGCCAATCTATTAGACTTGTTTGTCCTCAATTACCGTGTACCTATAGTCACTCATCCATCTAATATCCTATAGACCATATACAGGGCATAGTGTTGTCAAACCCAAACGATTTCTAATCGAGTCTCGCTCTAATCGGATTCTCCTAGAGAACTCTTTCTCTCTCAATACAAATGACCTTGGCTAAGGATTTGTTTGAGCAAAAACACATGGGATATTCCTCTCATGATACTGAGAGCGAATGATCCTCTATCGATACTTAATAGCCCTCGTAAGGTTGACTACCGCTCTCGATGACCAGCTATGTTAGATCTGAAACATCCAAACATATAAGTCTAGTATCAAAAAGTGAAGCACTCATACATGACATCCTTTGTGTCTTAAGTTTAAGGACCAGATACACCATTGGGACTACGGAATCGTTGTATGACAATAAGGCATCATCAACCATCCAACATTCCGTAAGAGGATCAATCAGTGAACTTATTCTCCAATGAGCACCTGTACTGTATCCTTAGTGTCCCCACACAAGCAGTTATGAGACCAACTGCATCTATCATATGGACGGATATATAATATACCAGTCTATTCGATTATCTCAATGTCCCTCTCGAGTAACCTATGACCGAGATTATTTAGGATCTATGTTTAAAGGTGAATCGGTCTCATTATCGTGATCTCATCACGATCCGATTCCTATTGCACAGATCCAAAGACATCACAATATGTATATGTGTATACAAAACAATCAATATAAAGTGATAAACTGCCAAATAATAATAAAAGTAAAAATACTACGTGTCAAGTCACACATGTCATCACTCACGTGATTGGCTTACAGGGCACCTATGACTAGTTGGAAAGGTAGAGATCGATAAAGCAAAGCTAGTGGCTAAGGGGTATCGTCAAAGACAAGGTGTTGACTATGATAAAACCTTCTCATCCGTAGCCATGTTAAAATCTATCTAAATACGATTGACTATTGCAGCACACTATAATTATGAGATTTAACAAATGGATGTGAAAACTACATTCCTCAATGGCAAACTCGAGGAGGTGCATATGATATAGCCCGAGGGATTCGTGTCCAAGGACTACCTAGATAAGGTGTGCAGGTTGCTTATATCCATTTATGGACTAAAGTAAACTTTCTGAAGTTGGAACATAAGATTTGATGAGGCAATAAGATCTTATGATTTTGTTAAAAACGAAGATGAGCCTTGTGTGTACATGAAGGTAAGTGGAAGCGCTATCACCTTCTTAGTGTTGTATGTGGATAATATCATGATCATTGGGAATGATGTAGGAATACTATCCATAGTAAAGACTTGGTTTATCTAAACACTTCTCCATGAAGGACTTAGGGGAAGCATCTTATATCTTGGGGATTCGGATATATAGAGATAGATTCAAGATGATGCTTGGCTTGTACATAGACACAATTGTCAAAAGGTTTGGTATGAAAAATTCCAAGAGAGGTCTCATAACGATGAAACATGAGATATCGCTTTCTAGGGGTATGTCCCCAAAGATTCCTAAAGAAAGAACGAACATGGATATGATACCCTATGCCTCAGCGATATGGTCTATCATATATGTCATGATATGTATCAGGCCTGATATAGTGCATGCTTTGAGTGTCACGAACAGGTATCAGGTGGATCCAGGCTTGAAGCACTGGAAAGTAGTAAAGTGTATCCTTAAGTACTAGTGGAAATTAGTGGTTCATAGGTTATAGCCTTTTGCTTGCCTCTCCTATTCTCCTCCCACTCTTCACCTTAAAGTAGGCTTGGAGTTTTGAGGAGCATCGTCGCAGCCCTGCTGTGTGGATCACTGCTAGAGAGGAGGGCGCTTGACCTCATTCACCCTCTTTTAGAGATCTACGGGGATTCAGGGATATACAATCTCCCTAGGTAACATAATCTATCTCATACATGATTTTCTATTTCGCAGATTTTTGTGCACCAATCTTCGCAAGATGACGAATATATCTTTAAGAATTGGGGATTTCGTTTTCTGTTCTTTCACCCCCAAGATTTCCCAACACCTCCTCAAAATAGTCTTAGAATTTTGATAAGACCTAGATTTTTCGCTTAAGCAATCTCCCCATTATTGTCGTAAGATATGGGAGTCAGCTCCATGCTACCCGGCACGACTCCCAGATCTGTGAGGAACTTCATAATTCAGACTCCCTCTTTTATTGCCTCTACTGTAGCAATGTACTCCACTTCTGTGGTCGAGTCAGCAATAATATCTTGCTCAGAACTCTTCCAGCACACTGCTTCTCCATTCAAGGTGTACACATACTCCGAATTTGACTTGCTATCATCGACATCGTACTGAAAACTCGAGTCCGTATAGCTGTCAACCCTAAGGCTACTACCTCCATATACTAGTAAAAGATCCTTAGTCCTTCTCAAGTACTTAAGGATACATTTTACTGCTTTCCAATGCTCCAAGCCTGGATCCGCTTGAAACCTGCTCGTGACACTCAAAGCATGCGTTATATCAGGCTTGGTATATAGTATGACATAAATGATAGACCATATCGCTGAGGCATAGGGTATCCTATCTATGTTCGCTCTTTCTTCAGGAGCCTTTGGGGACATACTCCTAGAAAGCGATATCCCATGTCTCATCGGTATGAGACCTCTCTTGGAATTTTCCATTCCAAACCTTTTGACAATGGTGTCTATGTACTTAGATTGGGACAAGCCAAGCATCCTCTTAGATTTATTTCTATAGATATGAATCCCCAAGATACAGGATGCTTCCCCTAAGTCATTCATGGAGAAGTATCTATATAACTAAGCATTTACTATAGATAGCATTCTTACATCATTCCCAATGATCAAATCTTATGTTCCCACTTTGGAAAGCTTGCTTTAGTTCATAAATGGATCTAAGCAACCTGCATATCTTATTTGGGCAATCCTTGGACACGAATCCCTCGGGTTGTATCATATACACATCTTCCTCGAGGTTGCCATTGAGGAATGCAATTTTCATGTTCATTTGCCAGATCTCATAATCATAGTGTGCTGCAATAGCCAATAGAATTCAGATGGATTTTAGTATGGCTACGAGTGAGAAGGTTTCGTCATAGTCAACATCTTGCCTTTGACGATACTCCTTAGCCACTAGCCTTGCTTTATAGGTCTCTACCTTTCCATCTACTCTGATTTTCTTCTTAAATATCCACTTGCAACTGATGAGTATAATACCCTCTGGTGCATCAACTAGGTTCCAAACCTGGTTGTAGTACATGGAATCCATCTTAGAATTCATGACTTCTTGCTACTTCCTGGAGTCTATACTTATAATAACCTCCTTGTAGGTCTGAGGATCAATATCCTCAACATTCTCTCATCTAATATATTCCACATATCACTCAGGAGGATGGGATACTCTACCGGACCTACGTAAAGTCGGAACTTGTGTGTTAGGTACTTGAACAAACTCGGGCTGTAGAGTGGTGCTTGAGTTAGGTTCTCTAACCTCGCTCAACTCTATCATGCTCCCATTATCTCCGCCAAGAGTGTGTTCCTTCACAAGGAACATTGCTCTTTTGGCTATAAATACTTTTTGGTCCTCGAGATGATAGAAATAATACCCATAAGTTTCCTTGGGGTATCCCACAAACTTGCACCGCTCCGTCCTTAATTCCAACTTATCGGGGTTGTGTCTTTTAACGTGGGTAGGGCAGCTCCAAATCTTAACAACCTTAAGATCAGGTTTCTTCCCTTTCCATATCTCATATGGTGTAGACACTACTGACTTAGTTGGACCTCTGTTGAGTGTAGTCAACCTTATGAGGGCTATTGAGTGTTAATAGAGGATCATCTGCCCTCGGTGTTATGAGAAGAATATCTTATGTGTTCTTGCTCAGACAAATACTTGGTCATGGTTATTCGAATTGAGAGAGAGAGTTTTCCGGAAGAATCCGACTAGAGCGAGACTTGAGTATAAACTATATGGGCCTATCAGTACCATGCTTGGTATACGGTCTTTGGGGTATTAAATGAATAAAGGACTATAAATATATGGTAACTGAGGATATATATGTCCAAAGGATTGTATTCCCCTGTATCGTTTGAGATTGTGGCGTAGTGACCTAGTACGTCTGTAGTCGATGAGTCGAGTGAATTATTATCTCACTGAGCCAGATGGAGTTCTGACAGGTATGACTCACAGCTAGCTCGATATTGGGCCTAGAGGGTCACACACATATAGTAGGCGTTGCGACGAGTAGAGGTTCAGATATGAGATATATGCTGGACCCCTATCTTATTGGATATCTAATAAGTGCCTGAATTATTGGATTCTATGGATGAGATCCAATAAGAGCCAATGAGAGATTATTGGATAGAGATCCACTAATATAAAAGACTTGGGTAGTTGGATGGAGATCCAATACCCAATAGGGTAGAATCCATTATGATTAAGTTGACAGTGACCCTCTATAAATAGGAGGTAACTAAACACCCATAGGCCAAAAGTTTTCTTAGTTGCCACATCCTATTCTCCTCTCCCTTTCTTCTTCTTAAATAGTAGGCCTGGAGATTTAAGGAGCGTCGTCGCAACCCTACTATGTGGATCACCGCTAGAGAGAAGGATGCTTGACGTCATTCATCCTCTCCTATAGATATGCAGAGATTCAGGGATATACGATCTCTCTATGTAACACAACTTCTCTTACACGTAGTTTTTTGGTTTCGTGGGTTTTTGCGCACCAATGTTTGCACGACGAAGTAACCTTCGTTTTTGTCGGAATTATGAGATTTTGTTTTTTTGTTCTTCCGCTACGCATGTGATATTACCCCAGATTTCCTAATAGGCCCATCTCTTACTATGTCGTTGGGATGCTTAATGCATGGTTATCATCCCACCAGGCTCATAGTATAGTGAGAGTGACCACAACTAGGATGCTTAGGGCATGGTTGTTATTGTTGAATCTCAGATTTTTGAAGTCAATTATAATTTGTTTGATCTAATCTATATGTTGAGAAAAGTGTGTAGGATCAACTATGACAACAGTAAGACATAAAGCAAATGTTGTGCCGGAGTTAAGATCGAGATCACGTTAGGAGTTCGAGAGTTCGTCGGAAGTCCAGACGTTCATTGGAAGTTTTGTCGGAACCAACCGAGAAGTCCAGGAGCTTGTCAAAAAACTCATCGGAGCTCGCTAAGAAGATCGGTGAAAAGTCCGGGAGCTTGCCAGGAGTCTGTCGGAGCATTGCCGAGGGTTCGTCGGAAGTATGCCGAAAGCTCGCCGAAAGAGTAATTGATGCACCGGAACATAAAGTACAGTAATCATGTCTTAATTATCGTAGTTAGAGTGTAAATTAAGTTAGGATTGGGAGGTAATCCCACTAACTTAATTATGGGCCAATTGAGCCTGAAGTTGGGCTGGTTTGGGCCGGATTCAAGGCCCAACCAGGATGTTGAAAGCTTGGCCGGTGGTGGCACCGCCTGGGAAATAACACTCCAGGAATTCTAGGCGGTGGTACCGCCCAGACTAGGCAGTGGTACCATCGGTAATTATTACTGCTAGCGGTGGTACCGCCCAGTGTCAGGTGTTAGGCGGTGGTACCGCTAGTACCCCGGAAATCCGGGATGAGACACTTTTTGGCTCCATTTTTGAAGCCATTGGGGCCTATAAAAACCCCACCCTTTTCTGCATAAAAGTGTATGAAAAGTATTGAGATAATCTTAAGTTATTGAGGTGTAAAAGTGTTGTAAACAAGTGCTAAAGTCCTCCTCCCTTTCTAAGTTTTGAGATCATTCAAGAGAGGTGTGAGACTTGTAAGAGTTCTCTCCTAAACCCGTGAAAAGGAGAAAGTACTGTAAAAGAGGTGGTTAGTCTTCACCTATTGAAGGAAGGCCTTTAGTGGATGCTGGAGACCTCGTCGGAGGAGGAATCCAAAAGTGGATGCAGGTCACGTTGACCAATCCACTCTAAATTCTGGTTTGCTTTTCATTTGAGTAATTTACATTACTGTAAATCTCCTTAATCCTCTCTTGCACTTTTACGAAAGCTTTCAAGTTCTTAATCTCTCCAAAACGGATTGAATCGAAACCATTTTCGTCGAAATTAGTTTTAATCGAAATAAATATTTTTCTGAAATTGTGAAAGTTTTCTGCTGTACTAATTCAGCCCCCCTTCTTAGTGCCACTCTTAATCCTAACAATTGGTATCAGAGCAAGGTTCACTCTCATTTAGTTTTAAAACCCAAGAGAAATGGTATTTACCGGCAACCAAGAGGGTTATTCGATTACATGTCTGCCCATGTTTAATGGGACGGATTACACATATTGGAATACTAGAATGAGGATCTTTCTAATTTCAATTGATTTCGAATTATGAAATATTATAGAAAATGACTTTCAAAAGTCTTCTCTTCCGATGAACGATTGGAATGAGTTGGAGAAGAAGACTTTTGCTTTAAATGCAAAGGCTATGAATGCCTTGTTTTATGCATTAGATAAAAACGAGTTTAATCGAGTATCGATTTATGAAACAACTTTTGACATTTGGCACACACTCGAAATGACTCATGAAGGCACTAGTAGAGTGAAGGAGTCAAAAATTAATCTTTTAGTGTATTCTTAAGAGTTGTTTCGAATGAAACCGAGTGAGACCATTGGAGACATGTACACCCGATTTACGGATGCTGTCAATGGTCTAAAAGGACTTGGTAAAGGTTTCTTAGATTTTGAACTTGTTAATAAGATTTTAAGATCCCTTTTAAAAAGTTGGGATCCTAAAGTAATGGCCATTTAAGAGGCCAGAGATCTAAATAATTTTTTTCTTGAAAAACTAATTGGGTCACTAATGACCTATGAAATGACATGTAAAGCTCATGAAGAGCTTGGGGACACCTTTCCAAAGAATAGGAAGGATATAGTACTGAGAACACAAGAAGATCACTTGAAAGAAAACTCAAGTGATGAGGACTTTGATGAAGAACTTGGCACTATTAACAAGAAAATTCAAAAATTTATAAAAAATAAATTAAAATGATAAAAAAATAAATTTGAACTAAAGAAAGAACAAGTGATATGTTATGAATGCAAGAAGCCGAGACATTACAAGAGTGAATGTCCCCTAACTAAGAAGAGGCCACCAAAGAAGAAGGCTCTCAAAGCAATATGGGATGACTCAAGTGCATCCAAAGAAAAGGAGCCTACATCACCGAGCAAGTTGCTCACTATGCGCAAATGGCTATTGGAGATGAGGTAACAAGTTCATTAGATGCAAGTTTAACTTTCGATGAGTTTTCAAGTGCTTTTCATGAATTGTTTGATGAATGTAGAATTTTGAGTAAAAAGTACAATTCTTTGAAAAAGGAACATGCTTTTCTCATTAGCGATTTTGATAGGGTAAAGATTGAGCATGAAAATAGCTTAGCTCCCTGTATAAAATGCCATGATATAGAAATACTTCAAAAGGAAATCTTGCTACTCAAAGATACCTTGAAGAAATTTGAGGTTGGTAACAAATCCTTGAACATGATCCTTGCCAACAAGGATCACGTTCATAAGAGAGGCGGAATCGGCTTTGTGAGTAGCTCTCACTAAAATTCGACCACATTTATTAAAGACCCTACTTTGCAGGTTTCATCTCAAAACAAATACAACTTTTGTTGCAAACTTGGACATGTTGTGTACAAATATCCATTTAAGAAGTGTAGTCCACATAAATTAATTTGGGTTCCTAAAAGAATCTCAAATGATTCAATGCAGCATGATAAGTTATGTAGATCGATTTTTGAGGCACCCAAGGTCAAATGGGTACCTAAAAATCATCTCTTTTTTTAGAAAAATGTACCATCAAAAGCTAGGAGCAAGAGATGGTACCTTGATAATGGATGCTCAAGGCATATGACCGGAGATCCATCTCATTTCTCTAAGCTCACTAGCCTAGACGAAGAATATGTCACCTTCGGAGATAACAACAAGGGTAAAATCATTGGCAAAGGAACCATAGGTAACAAATCCAACATTCTTATTGAAGATGTATTATTAGTTGATGGTTAAAAGCATAACCTTTTAAGTAATAGTCAATTATGTGATAAAGGATATATCGTTAGATTTAAATCTAATACTTGCATTATTGAAAAACCACACAAAAACACATCTATGATTGCCCTAAAATAAAATAATGTATACACTATCGAGATTGATGATCTTTGTAATGAAATGTACTTTTCGATTTCGAATGACGATGCTTGGCTTTAGCATAGAAGATTAGGTCATGCTAGCATAAAACTAATCTCTCAAATTTCATCTAAAGAACTTGTAAGAGGAATTCCTTATATCAAGTTCATCAAAGATAATGTGTGTGATGCATGTCAACTAGGAAAACAAGTAAAAGGTAGCTTCAAACCTAAAAACCAAATAAGCACCTTTAGATCTTTGCAATAGATACATATGGACTTATTTAGACCAATTGCTACATTAAGCCTAGGAGGTAGCAAATATGCCTTTGTCATCGTGGATGATTATAGTAGATACACAGGGACTTATTTCTTGGCACATAAAAGTGATTGCTTTAGATATTTTTCTAAGTTTTGTAAACTTGTTCAAAACGAAAGGGTTTTATGATTTCATCAATTCGAAGTGATTATGGTAGTAAATTTCAAAACCATGATTTTCAAGAATTTGGTGAATCTAATGGATACAACCACAACTTCTCTACTCCAAGAAATCCTCAACAAAATGGAGTAGTAGAAAGAAAGAATATAAACTTACAAGAAATGGCTAGAACCATGTTAAACGAACATAGTCTACCCAAATATTTTTTGGCCGAAGCCGTAAATATGACATGCTATGTTATGAATAGGGTTCTAGTAAGACTATTACTTACTAAAACTCCTTATGAGTTGTGGAACAATAAAAAACCTAATGTTTCATATTTTAAAGTTTTCGGGTGTAAATGTTTTATTTTGAATGAAAAAATACCTTAGGAAAGTTTGATGCAAAATCCGATGAAGGATTTTTTCTTGGTTATTCTTCAATTTCAAAGGCTTTTCGCATCTTTAATAAAAGAACTTTAGTTATAGAAAAATCTATTCATGTTGTTTTTAATGAAATTTCTAAAGTTAAGAAAAATGAACTTGATGATGATGTTGATTTTGATGCTTTGAATTTAAATGAAATCCTTTCTCCAAATAGCAATTTGGATGCATCTTCTTCCGAACTTTCTTTATCGAAGGAATGAAAGTATGTAGATGCTCATCCTAAGGAGCTAATTATAGGAGACACATCGAGAGGGGTTCAAACTCGTTCTTCTCTTAAAAATTTTTGTGCCAATGCTGCTTTTCTCTCCCAAATTGAACCTAAATGCATTGATGAGGTCATGAAAGATGATTCATGGGTCATTGCAATGCAAGAAGAGTTAAATCAATTTGAGAGAAATGAGGTGTGGAAGCTTGTTCCAAGGCCAAATGACCATTTAGTTATTGCTACTAAATGGGTCTTTAGAAACAAGTAAGATAAATTTAGTATCGTGGTTAGAAACAAGGCTAGGTTAGTGTCCAAGGGTTTCAACTAAGAAAAATGTATCGATTATGAAGAGACATTTGTTCCTATGGCACGATTAGAAGCCATAAGGATGCTCCTTGCCTATGCTAGTAGTAATAATTTTAAGTTATTTCAAATGGATGTTAAAAGTACTTTTCTTAATGGCTTTATTTCCGAAGAAGTTTATGTTGAACAACCTCTTGGATTTAAGAATGATAATCTCCCCAATCATGTATTTAAATTGACTAAAGTTCTCTATGGATTGAAATAAGCCTAAGGGCTTGGTATGAGAGACTTAGCTTATTTCTTGTCAAAAATAATTTCTCTAAAGGCAAGGTCAATACTACATTGTTTATACAAAATGTTGAAAATAATTTTTTTATTGTTCAAATTTATGTTGATGATATTATTTTCGGTTCCACGAATGAATCTCTATGTGAATCATTTGCTAAAAGTATGAGTCTTGAATTTGAAATGAGTTTGATGGGAGAATTAACTTTCTTTTTAGGCTTACAAATCAAACAACTAAGTAATGTCATTTTTCTTAGTAAAATAAAATATACTTTAGATTTGCTAAAAAGATTTAATATAGATAGCTCAAAGGCTATCAATACTCACATGAGTGCCTCTACTAAGTTAGACATTGATGAAAGTGGAGAAAGCTTTGATCAAAAAGCTTATAGGGGTATGATAGAAAGTTTACTATACCTCACCGCAACTAGACTGGATATCATGTTTAGCGTAGAACTTTGTGTTAGGTTCCAATCTAATCCTAAGCTATCTCATCTTAAAGCAGTTAAAAGAATCTTTAGATATCTTAAAGGAACCACTAATCTAGGATTATGGTATCTAAAATCCAAAAACTTTGAGTTAATTGCTTATGCTGATGCGGATTTTGGTGGATATAGATTAGATAGAAAAAGTACATACGGAACATGTCAATTTTTAAGACACGCACTTGTTTCTTGGTCTTCCAAGAAACAAAACTCGGTTGCACTATCTACAACCGAAGCTGTATATTGCAGCTAGTGCATATTGTGCACAAGTTGTGCGGATGAAAAACACTTTAGAGTATTATAAGATTCATCTTAGAAACATTCTCATAAAATGTGATAACACAAGTGTAATATGTTTAACAAAAAATCTCATTCAACACTCTAGAACAAAACATATTGACATTAGGCATCACTTTATACGAGATCATATCACTAATCATGATGTCATCTTAGAGTTTATTGATACTAAACATCAATTAGCCGATATCTTTATAAAACCTTTAAGTAAAGAACAATATGATTTTATTAGAAGAGAATTAGGAATATTAATTTGTTTGAATGCATGAGTTGTTATATTTCTTTTTCGGACTATCTTCTTGAATGGATCTTTCATGAGTTTATGCCATATCAAGTTTATTTCATATCCTTGCTTCATCACTTAATGATTTTTGATGCATGAAATTAATTGAAAAATGCATCTCTCACGGATTTTACTCTTATGAATTTTTAATAAAAAATAGTTTTGATACGATGCTCCTCTCATTATGAAGGTTTATTATGGAATTTCTTTTATCCTTCATATGATGATTCTTTCACATGAATTCTTTCTTAATGAAAGAAAAATTTTTATGATTTTTTTTAGATGAAAACTTGCAAAAATGAGGATTTGATTTCACATGAATATCTTGTTCCTTATGAAAATTGAAGCATGATTTAATGAAACTCTTTCATCATTTTTGACTTGATTTAAATCATTTTACAAAGTTGGTTCTAAATGGACTTCCTCCTTACTTTCCTTCTTCATACAAAGTTTTGATGAAAAAAAGGGGGGAGAAGTTGATGGAAGCTATCTCTTTAATGTATATAGCTTTTAATGTTGAGAACTTTTGAATGATACCATGTCATGGATGCTTGAAATACAATTGGTATGAATTTTTTTTACAGATTGAAATGTGGCATGAATTTTTACCACACTTGCATTGTTGAATTGTTCTCCTTTTTGTTGATGACAAAGGGGGAGAAATAATACCAAAATGTGGTAAATTGATGACAAATGCATGCAATATATTTCATCATAAATACTTGAAATATTAGCTTGATAAACTTCTTTCATTACGATAAGATATCTAGAGCTTAACTTGCTATTTTACAATTGATATCTTGCCATAGAATGATAAATTGCTATCTTTGTCATCTTTCATATTTGAAATATCAAACTTGAAAATGGATGTCATGCCTTGACATCTTTGTGAGAATGTTAGATCATGATAGGAATCATGATATGTGTATTGATAAGTTTAAATGAACTTAACTTATCAATTTGTTTCTTGAATTCAAAGGCCTTGAATTCAAGAATATCTTAAGTATGGCATAAAGATAGGGGGAGTTAAGGTTAACTCAATCATCAATTGATTGTCATCATCAAAAAGGGGGAGATTGTTGAATCTCGGATTTTAATGATGAAGTCAATTATAATTTGTTTGATCTAATCTATATGTTAAGAAAAGTGTGCAGGATTAACTACGATAGCAGTAAGACATAAAGCAGGTGTTGTGCCAGAGTCAAGATCGAGATCATATTGGGAGTTCGTCGGAAGTCCGGACGTTCATCGGAAGTTCTACCAGAACCAACCGAGAAGTCTAGGACTTATTAAAGAAACTCGTCGGAGCTCGCCAAGAAGATCGTCAAAAAGTCTGGGAGCTTGCCGGGAGTCCGCCGGAGCATTGCCGAGAGTTCGTCGGATGTTCACCGGAAGTATGCCGGAAGCTCGCTGGAAGAGCAATTGATGCACCGGAACATGAAGTACAGTAATCATGTCTTACTTATCATAGTTAGAGCGTAAATTGAGTTAGGATTAGGAGGTAATTCCACTAACTTAATTAGGGGCCAATTGGGCCCGAAGTTGGGTTGGTTTGGGCCAAATTCAAGGCCCAACCAAGATGCTAAAAGCCTAGCTGGCAGTGGCACCGCTTGGGAAACAGCACCTCAGGAATTCTGGGCGGTGGTACCACTAGTAGTTATTGCTGCCAACGGTAGTACCGCCCCTGTCAAGCGGTGGTACCGCTAGAGCTCAGTCTTCGAGCTTTGTCAGATGGTGGTACCGCCCAGTAATGACGATGGTACCGCCAATACCTCAGAAATTCGGGATGGGACACTTTTTGGCTCTATTTTTGAAGCCATTGGGGCCTATAAAAACCCCACCCTTTTCTGCATGAAAGGGTACAAAAAGTATTGAGATAATCTTGAGTTATTTGGGGTGTAAAAGTGTTGTAAATAAGTGCTAGAGTCCTCCTCCCTTTCTAAGTTTTGTGATCATTCAAGAGAGGTGTGAGATTTGTAAGGGTTCTCTCCTAAACCCGTGAAAAGGAGAAAGCACTGTAAAAGAGGTGGTTGGTCTTCACCTATTGAAGTAAGGCCTTTAATGGACGCTAGAGACCTTGTCGAAGGAGAAATCTGAAAGTGGATGTAGGTCACGTTGACCGAACCACTCTAAATCCTGGTTTGCTTTTCCTTTGAGTAATTTACACTACTATAAATCTCCTTAATCCTCTCTTGGACTTTTATGAAAGCTTTCAAGTTCTTAATCTCTCTGAAACGGATTGAATCAAAACCATTTTCATCGGAATCTGTTTTAATCGAAACAAATATTTTTTTGAAATTACGAAAGTTCCGTTGCACTAATTCACCCCCCCTCTTAGTGTCGCTCTTGATCCTAGCAGTCATCTTGCTTAACTTCTAATGTAGCGAGAGTGACCTCAGCTGGGATGATACTTAGGGTGTGGTTGTCATCCCACTTGTCTTCTTGTGTAGCGAGAGTGACCTCAGCTGGGATACTTAGGGTGTGGTTGTCATCCCACTTGTCTTCTTGTGTAGCGAGAGTGACCTCAGCTGGGATACTTAGGGTGTGGTTGTCATCCCACTTGTCTTCTTGTGTAGCGAGAGTGACCTCAGCTGGGATACTTAGGGTGTGGTTGTCATCCCACTTGTCTTCTTGTGTAGCGAGAGTGACCTCAGCTGGGATACTTAGGGTGTGGTTGTCATCCCACTTGTCTTCTTGTGTAGCGAGAGTGACCTCAGCTGGGATACTTAGGGTGTGGTTGTCATCCCACTTGTCTTCTTGTGTAGCGAGAGTGACCTCAGCTGGGATACTTAGGGTGTGGTTGTCATCCCACTTGTCTTCTTGTGTAGCGAGAGTGACCTCAGCTGGGATACTTAGGGTGTGGTTGTCATCCCACTTGTCTTCTTGTGTAGCGAGAGTGACCTCAGGTTCTTGTAGCGAGAGTGACCACTTTTGGGATGTTCAAGGCATGGTTGTCATCATCGTCACCACCAAGGTCATCCTTCCCGGGCCCCTCCTCGTAGCTATGCAGCTCGACACTCACTACGATGTCCCATTCCTGGTACTTGCCTGCACCACCTTTGATGTTTGTAGCACTTTTGTCATCCTCCTCTATGCACTTGTCAACTACGATTAGTTTGGCATAGAGATTTGGATCAATGGCCAACCCATATTTCTCCTCCTTTCGACTTCTCTTTGCTTGTCCTCTTACACAATTTTGATCCCATGGCTTGCCACCTTATGCATCGGAGTTCAACACCTTCATTCTCTTCTAAGTGGACTAGCTCGTGTTGTCACGGAAGGCGATGCATGACATCAAATCCCTAGAAAAGCTCTCCCCCTTTTGTTAACAAGTGCTAGGCGTCTTCCTCTTTGCTTGGCTCTCATGATTATAAGGAGGGGCCTAAGGAGGATGACTTTAGTGACGATGACAATGGTGACCATGCCTTGAGCATCCCACAGTGCTCACTCTCGTTACACTAAGAACTAGGCGAGATGATGACGATGCCCTGAGCATCCTGATGGCGACCACTCTCATTACGTTAGGAACTAAGCGGGACGACGATCACACCTTAAGCATCTCGACTACATAGCGATGTTGGGAAATCTTGGGGGCGACATCACATGCGCATCGAAAGAACAGAAAAAAAAAAACCTCCAATTTCTCAATAAGATGTTCGTCGTCATGCGAAGATTAGTGTGCAAATCCATGAAACTTAAAACTACGTATAAGATAAATTGTATTACCTAGGGAGATCGCATATCCCTGAATCCTTATAGATCTCTAGGAGATGGTGAAAGAGGTCAAGCACCCTCCTCTCTAGTGATGAACCACATAGTAGGACTGCGACGACGCTCCCCAAAACTCTAGACCTACTCTAGCTTATGAACCATTGATTCCCTTTTATTTATAGAGGTCCCATGTCAACTTAACCATAATGGATCCTCCCTTATTGGGTATTGGATCTCTATCTAAATACCCAAGCCTATTAGATTAGTAAATCTCTACTCAATAATCTCTCATGGGTACTTATTGAATCTCATCCATAAGATCCAATAATTCAGGGGCTTATTGGATATCCAATAAGATAAGGGCACCAACGGATATATCATATCCAAACCTCTACTCATCGCAATGCCTACCATATGTGTGTGACCCTCTAGGCCCAATATCGAGCTGGTCATGAGTCATACTTATCAAAACTTCTTCTAGCTCAGTGAATTATTATCTCTATAATAATTTACTCGACTTATCGACTGCGGACATACTAGGCCACTACGCCGTAGTCCCTAGACGATACAGAGGAATCCAATCCATTGGACCTATCTGTCCTCAATTACCATGTACCTATAGTCCCTCATCCATCTAATATCCTAGAGACCATATTAATATCCTAAAGATCATATACTGGGTATGGTACTGTCAGATCTATACGGTTTCTACTCGAGTCTCGCTCTAATCGGATTCTCTCGGAGAACTCTTTCTCTCTCAATCTGAATGACCTTGGCCAGGGATTGTCTGAGCAAAAACATATGGGATATTCCTCTCATAACACCGAGAGTAGATGATCCTCTATTGACACTCAATAACTCTCGTAAGGTTGACTACCACTCTTGATGACTGGCTGTGCTAGATCTGGGACATCCAAACCTATAAGTAAATCCAGTATCAAAGAGTGGAGCACTCATACAAGACATCCTTGGTGTCTCAAGTCTAAGGACCAGATACACCACTAGGACTACGAAATCGCTATTTGACAATAATGCATCATAAACCATCTAGCATTTCGTAAGTGGATTAATCGATGCACTTATTCTCCAATGAGCACCTGTACTGTATCTCTAGTGTCCCCACACGAGCAACTATGAGATCAACTGCATCCATTATATGAATGGGTATACAACACACCAGTATGTCCGGTTATCTCGATGTCCCTCTCGAGTAATCTATGACCGGGATTATTTAGGATCTGTGTTTAAAGGCGAATCGGTCTCATTATCGTGATCTTATCATGATCCGATTCCGATTGTACAGATCCAAGGACATCACAATGTATACATACATATATGTAATAGTTAATATAAAGTAATAAATGTCAAAATATAATAAGCAAAAAGACTGCATGTCAAGTCACATATGTCATCACTCACGTGATTGGCTTACAGGGCACATATGACTAGCAAGCGAGAGTCCAGGTGGTAGTCAAGTGGGCCTCCCCTCTTTATGAGAGCCTTTGCCTTCGTCATCCTCGTCATCACCTCCTCCATGGAGATCATCTTCAACCGAATGGTATCCAACCCCATATAGCTCCTCTCCCATAACCGATGACACACTAACCAAGCCACTCGTCGTTGGAAACAAAAGGGATATTGAAATTACCATTTTATATATCACTTTTATGTTAAACTAATATGTGACATTATGTGGTGTGTTTTCGATCAATTTTCGTCAATATAGCTAACAAAGTTAAGACAAATAAGATTTTTTTTCACTTTAAAAACTATAGAACTCTCGATATAAATTTTTATATTAGGTAATATGTAATTAACCTATGAAATAGCTATTATCGATGTACTTACAAAGATATATGCTTAAACTTTTATTCAAAGTTTCATCATGAAAACATTTCAAATTATAGATATATCTCACCTATTACTAGTTATGAGCTGAATAAAGGGTATGACACATGTCCACTCTGGTAGAACCCTTGCAGATTCTAAGCTTGAGATTGATCTATTTAGGGGATCAACCTCCTTGGCACTCTATAGGGTTTCCTTCCTCCAAATTACTGCTCAAATGCTATAGAAAAGATTCATCTATTGCTTATCAAAGGAGGATAAATACATGACTATTTATAGGATTTTTAAACCTCAACTTCTAATAGGACTCTTACTCAAGACTCCTACTTCTAACCAACTCCTAATAGGACTCCTACTCAAGACTCATATTCCTTTACAACTCCTAATTCTTCTATAAGAAACAACCTCCTAACCCTAGTCGATTTCTTCACCTCTTTAATAGGGGTCGGCTTAGGTAGGTTTTACATGAATACCCCTCTCAATTAGGACTCTCCTAGCTAGAGTCCTAACAGACCCGCCCTCTTCAAATCAGCTTTGTCCTCGAGGTTGACAATCCATGAATTCTGGAAATTTGATCTTCAAGTTGTCATAGTTCACCCAAGTGGCACCTTCGACTGATAAGTTTGCCACTATATTAGCACTTCAATAGTGGGTCGTCGTCGTCGATTCACGATCCATCGATCAATAATGGCACTCGACTGGGTCTGGAGTTCTCTTTGGGTAGTCATATTTGGTGGATGGCTTTGGGCTGTCTCTAAGCACATGTTCACCACTTCCATTTGGCCATCGGTTTGTGGGTGATATGTCGTACTCTTTTTCAATTTAGTGCCCTACATTTGGAATAACTTTGTCCAAAATCTGCTCGTGAAGATGCAAGTAGAATTTGACACAAGCACAATGCAACATTTGTAGCGTAGATCCCTCGAATCCCAAGTGTAGTGGGCTATTGCACTTGGATCCTCCTCCAATTTTTTTTATGATGTTGCTGATCTCTGGATCCTTCTTCCATTCTTCCCTAATCTCCTCGAGGAGGCTAGTGGTAGGAAGGGAGATGGCTGAAACCTTAGCTTGCTCAAGTAGCCGTGAGAGTGCATCTGCAACAATGTTTTCTTTCCCTTTTTTATAAATAATTTCATAATCAAATATGAGAAGTTTGGTTACCCATTTTTGCTGCTCAGGGGATGATATCTTTTGCTCCAAAAAATATTTGAGGCTTCCATGGTCGGTTTTAATTTGAAATCGCTGACCGATCAAGTAGGGTCTCCATCTCGTTACTGCGTGCACAATGACGAGCATCTCCTTATCATATATTGACATATTTTGATGGGAGGGAGATAATGACTTGCTGCTGTATGCAAGTGGTCGACCATCTTGCATGAGAATGACTCTAATTCTAACTCCAGATGCATCGACCTCAATGATGAAGGGTCGGTTGAAATATGGTAGCGTTAGCATTGGTGTCGTTGTCATGGCTGCCTTAAGTTTGTTGAAGGCAGCGGAAGCTTTGTCTGACCATTGGAAGACATCTTTTTTTAGTAGAGAAGTGAGAGGTGTGCTAATCTTTCCATAGTCCTTAACAAATTTTCGGTAGTAGCCCGTTAGTTCAAGGAACCTGCGCAGTAATTTCACGTTTGTAGGTTTCGGCTAGCCTTGCATTACTTCAATTTTGTTGGGTCTACCACCACTCCTGATATTATGTGCCTAAGGTACTCTACTTTTTGTTAAAAAAAATTACACTTTGGCTGCTTAACAAAAGGAGTATTCTCTTGAAGAATCATTAAAACAACCCGTAAATACTGAAAGTAAGTCTCAAGAGAAGGGCTGCAAATGAGAATATCATCGAAAAATACCAGCACAAATTTGCGAAGAAAGCTCCGAAAAATATGGTTCATGAGACTTTGGAAGGTTGAAGGAGCATTAGTGAGTCCAAAAGGTATTACCAAGAATTCATAATGGCTGTTATATGTGCGGAATGCTGTTTTTAGAATGTCGTCTTCACATACCCGAATTTAGTGGTAACCGGATCGGAAGTCTAACTTCGTGAAGACTTGAGCTCCTTTTAATTCATCAAGAAGTTCATCCACCACTAGTACTGAGTACTTATCCTTGACAGTGATGCCATTTAAAGCTTGGTAGTCGATGCACATCCGCCAAGTTCCGTCCTTCTTGCGTACAAGTAGCACCAATGAGGAATAGGGGTTGCAATTTAACCGAATCACCCCTGTTTCAAGCATCTCCTTTACAATATTTTCAATTTCATCCTTTTGGAGGTGAGGATAATGGTATGGTCGAGTGTTCACTGGTGGCTTTCCCGGAAGGATTGGAATCCGATGGTCATGTTGTCGAGCAAGAGGAAGACCGTGCAGTTCAACAAAAATGTTGACAAATTCAATAAGCAATTGGGCAAGATTTTGATCTTTAATTTCTATTTTATTCTCCTCTGGTTGCTATTGGAGATGCATCAAAAAGTCACCATTTATCTTATGTAAAACTTTCTTCATTCGTTGGGTCGAAATGGTGGTTACGTTGCTTCCGCGCTTCCCGCGTAGGATGATCTGTTTGCCTTTGTAGTAGAATTTCATAATTAATTTGGAGAAGTTCTAAGATACATCACCTAGCATCATCAGCCATTCTATGCCAAGCATGACCTTATAGTCATCAATTGGCAGGAGGAAGAAGTCGGTGATAATTTCTTGGTCTTGCAGTAATAGTTGCACCCGCGGACATCTTTGGTCGCACTTTAGGATTCTTCCATCGGTGACCTTTATATCGAACTTGCTGTAACCTTCGATGTGGAGTACCATCCGAGCGGCAACCTTATTATTTAGGAAGTTATTAGTGCTGCCCGTATTGATGAGAATAGTGATCGGTTGTTATTTGAGAAGGCCTCCAACTTTTATTGTTTGCGGGTTTGAGTAGCCGGCTAGTATGTGTACCGTAATATCGGTCGGTTGTGGCTCTTCTTCCGCATCTTCTTCTTCATGTTCAAGGCTCTCTTTTGGATGTTCAATGACCTCTTCTTCTACTAGTTCAATCATAAGAAGTCTCCCTTTTCTACAGCGATGCTCGCGGCTCCATGGCTTGTCGTAGTGCCAACATAACCCCTTTGCAGATCGCTCCCGAAACTCTTCTCTTATCAACCTTTTTGGTACAGGGACTCGGTTGACGGTAGGGGGGGCTGAGGGCTTTAGTATTGTTGGTCGAGGAGCAACCCTAGTCCACCGGGCTTCATGATTCAATCGCTCCTCTCGAAGTCGTGCGAAAGATATGGCTACCATAAGCGTGTACGGTTATCGTGCTTTAACTTCTCCCCGGATCTCCAACCTCAAGCCCTCAATGAAGGTCCCCAATAGTTGTTTTTCAAACTAATCACAAGTTTGATTAGATAACCTTTCAAACCTGGTTTGGTACTCCTGAATGGTGGAGGTTTGTCGGATCTTTGCTAGTTGTCCGTCAATGTTCTCGTAATCGATTGGTCCGAAGCGGATCAACAGCCCTTCTTTGAATTGTCACCATGAGAGGACTCCATGAGTGTGTTCAAACCATTCAAACCACTATATGACATCCCCTTCAAGATGTATAGCTGCAATTTCTACCATAGATGTGTCCGCGGTTTTGTGGTACCGAAAATATCGCTCCACGCGCGAGAGCCAACCAATCGGGTCTCCTTCTTCCCATCTAGGTAAGTCCACCCTCATGCGTGGATAGTTGGGGTCGGTCATAGAGCCTCCCCTCTCTTGGAAGTCATCTCTTCGGGCTTGGTGCGATTGGTCAGAGCTCTCTCATTGATGTGATTTCTTCATGCTTGGTGGTCAGCCCAAACTGAGTTTGATAAAGAGAGTTCGAATCTTATCCTCCATTCGCGCCTTGAAGGCTTCAAATTTAGCATTGATTGCCTCCTCAGATGCCGTAGTATATGCCTCCAAATCTGTGATGTTAAGATCTCTCATTTGTTATCAGGTTAAAGGCATGTATAGGTTGAGAGAAGTGATGGTCGAAAGGGTTGGTAGATTGGTGGATATAGGCTGCGATTTAGGCTTGTTTTGGGTATAGTTTTAGGGTGTGGTTTAATGGAGTTTTAGGGCTATGATGGTAGTGGATGAAAGTTTTAGATTTGTGGTAGATGATAGCAAAGGTTTGATAGAAATTAGTGGAAGTTGCTGTAGGTATGTGTTGTCTTGTAAGAGCAGAATTATCATCGAAGAAACAACGGTTTCTCGATGTAATTTCTAACCAAAAACCGAGAGATTTGAGAAGGAAATTTGATAGCAAAATCTCGGTTTATATAACAGTAAGGATGACCAATTTAATCAAGAAAATTTTGGCAGTATAACAACAAGGAAATTGGTGCAAGTTGCGATAGCAGAATTCTCGTCGAAAAATTTCAATGGTTTATGATGAAAATTTGCATCAACACAAGAACATTTTTAGAGATGAATTCCTCAATAGATCAATCTTAGATGGAAGCCAAGATGATCTATGAAGTGTATAAGAAATTTCGTTAAAAAAAGATTGCAAATAGATTAGTTAAAGCAACAATATACGGTTGAAATTTTCTACAGCAATCCTTCGTTCGCAAATATGATAACTTTTGCAACGGAAGGAATTCATAGCACGGGATAGATAAGAAGACTTCTTCTTGGTATTTTGAATGAAAAATTATAGCAACAAAAGGTATTAGTGATAAGAGAATACCAGATCTCTGATGCAATTGGAGGTGACGGTGGTAGATTGATTTGATCTACGACAGAAGATGATGGTGGATATGGCGACGTCAAGAGTAATTGTAGGAATTGCTTGGTTGGTGGTGGGCGACAGGGATGGTAGCAAAAGCAGTAAGATCGCTGCTCGGATACCAAGTGGTAGAACCCTTGCATATTCTAAGTTTGGAGTTGATCTCTTTAAGGGATCGACCTCCTTGGAACTCTATAGAGGTTCCCTCCTCCAAATTGCTGCTCAAAGGCTACAAAAAAGATTCATCTATTGCTTATCAAAAGAGGATGAATACATGATTATTTATAGGGTTTCTAAACCTCATCTTCTAATAGGACTCCTACTTCTAACCAACTCATAATATGACTCTTACTCAAGACTCCTATTCTTTTACAACTCCTAATTCTTCTCTAAGAAACAACCTCCTAACCCTAGTCGATCTCTTCATCTCTTTAAAAGCATCAGCTTAGATAGATTTTACATAAATATCCCTTTCAATTAGGACTCTAAAAGAATCTTAACACACTCATATTAATCATGGTAGACCACATATTAAAATGAACGCTACAAAGCCAACGGTCATCCCAAAAGTTAATAGACTCACAATTATCGATCTTTTTCATCAGAACCTCCATATGTTATCAATCTTATTAGAATATATAGCCTGCCGAGTTGGGAGACTTCTGAGTATACGTCGCAAATCATGGAGATGATAACGTGCCCTCCTTTTTGATGTCAATTCAGGGACGAGCCACACTTTTCCGTCCCATATCCGCGACTCTTCGTCGATACTGCCACGAGGCAGCTTGGGCCCCCCGCGTCCCACAAACGTGGAGGCAGGTAAGAAAACCGGGCGGAGAATACAAAGCTAGAGAAATAATGGTACGGTGGATTCAAAAAGAACGTAACATGTGATGACGGGCCCCACTGCCAACGGGTTTGAGCATATCCGGGCCCACATTGACCGCACTTCTTATTTCCTGTCCGAAGTTTGAATCAAGCAACGCGGACGCGTCTTTCTCAACGGATACATAATCCCCGTTTTGCTTGATGGGTTTTCTATTATTTTCGGATTACCCAACTTGCGAGTGAAGGAGGACGGCTCTACTCGGTGCAAATTATTGAATACAAATTTGAATATGTTTCTTCGAAGCTTAAAGTGGTGTCCATAAAATCCTAAAATCTCAATTAATTTTAATGAATTTGATTGTATATAATATTGAATCCAATGATTAACCATGGATCCAAAATTTTATTTCTCATAAGATTTTCCGAGCAGCCCAACTGTTAATAAAAGAGATGGAGGATTCAGATGAATTCCAAAATTGAATGCAAAATCAAAGGAAATCACGTATGTTATCAGACTTAGTTTTGCCCTTTTGCCGTCCCCGTTTCCAAACCCTTCGACTCTTTCCTATGCCTGCCTGCTGCTCTTCTCTTTCCATTTATATTAATACTAGATCTGGTTGGCAAAAGAGCCCCTGTTACACAAAGCCATCCCACCACCTACAGCTGTCTCCGCCCTTCCGCTTTCCTTCTACCTTCCAACTCTCACAGCCTTCTTCTTCCTTTCTTCCCTCTTTCCTGCCTCGTTCATCTCTTTCTCCATTACAGAGAAGTTTAGATACAGGAGTGCAGGTGCGTGTGTGACTCGAAGTGGCCGTAGTAGGAAAAGAAAGAGAGGTGTGACAGATGGGTTGGTGTTCTCGTCTCTCTTTTGCGCTTCTTCTGGTTGTGATCTCGCTTTCCGTGGGCGGCTCCCGGTCGCAAAGAACTCCGGCGGCGGGGGCCGCAACGCCCCCGGCTCCGGCTTCCGTACCGGTCCCGTCCCCAGCCCCCGCGCCCTCGCCGGATTCCTTCTGCAACGGCATCTATCTCTCCTACGTCCTCGAGCGCCGGGAAAAGATCCACCCATTCACCTCCGACCCGGCGGACCAGCCCTACGCCTTCAGCGCCACCGCCACTGTCCTCAACCACGGCGCCGCCGACCTCCTCTCCTGGACCCTCCTCATCCCCTTCCGCCACCGCGAGCTGATCGTCTCCGTTGGCGGAGGCGTCCTCACCAACGGCTCCGTCTTCCCTTACAACACCACCCTTGACGCCAAGGCCACCGCCTTCTCCGGCTATCCTAACACCGACCTGAAGACCGCAATCGAGACTGCCAACGATCGGTCGCAGATCGAGGCCAAGATCACCCTCGTCGGTACCCTCTTCGGCTCGCCGCCCCCCGCCGTGCCTCTCCCGCAGTTCCTCGCTCTCGGCGACCCCTCCTACAGCTGCCCGCGGCCCACCGCCTACAACGATTCGAACCTCGTTGACACCTGCTGCGTCCCCGATCCCGACTACGTCCCCGAAGTAACCAACGTCACCGGCTTCCTCCCGCGCCGCTCCGGAGACCTCACCATCTCCTACGACGTGCTCCAGTCCTACGGCAGCAGCTACCTCGCCCTCGTCACCCTCGAAAACCACAGCCCCCTCGGTCGCCTCGACCACTGGCAGCTCTCCTGGGAGTGGGCGCGCGGCGAGTTCATCTACTCCATGAAGGGCGCCTACCCCTCCGTCGTCGACTCCTCCGACTGCATCTTCGGCAAGCAAGGCCAGTACTACCAGAGCCTGGACTTCTCCAAGGTGCTCAGCTGCAAGCGCAACCCTACCATCGTCGACCTCACCCCGTGGCGCTACAACGACACCGACCTTGGCCGCATCCCCCATTGCTGCCGCAATGGCACCATCCTGCCGCCAGAGATGGACCCGGATCAGGCCGTCTCGGCCTTCCAGATTCAGGTGTACAAGATGCCTCCCGACCTTAACCGCTCCGTCCTCTTTCCCCCGGTCAACTGGAACATCTCCGGGACCCTTAACCCGGACTACCAGTGCGGCCAGCCCATCCGCGTCAGCCCCACCGCCTTCCCCGATCCGAGCGGTCTCTCTTCGGACAGCCTCGCGCTCGCCAGCTGGCAGGTGGTCTGCAACATCTCTCGCCCCAAGGGCGCCAGCCCCAAGTGCTGCGTCTCGTTCTCCGCCTTCTACAACGACTCTGTCGTCCCCTGCAAGACCTGCGCCTGCGGCTGCCCCGCCAGCAACCGCGGCCGGACCTGCAACGCCAAGGCGCAGGCGATGCTCCTTCCGCCGGAGGCCCTCCTCGTGCCGTTCGACAACCGGACCGCCAAGGCTGTCGCCTGGGCGGACATCAAGCACTATAGCGTTCCTTCCCCGCTGCCCTGCGGTGACAACTGTGGCGTGAGCATCAACTGGCACGTTCTCACCAACTACGACAAGGGGTGGAGCGCCCGGGTGACGCTGTTCAACTGGCGCGAGGACCTGTTCGCCGACTGGTTCCTGGCCGTGAAGATGGACAAGGCCTATCGGGGCTACGAACAGATGTACTCATTCAACGGGACGGCCATGGGGGACAACACGATCTTCATGCAGGGCCTCCCTGGGCTGAACTACCTCAACGGGGAAGTGAACGGTACGAACCCAGACACCGATCCCAGGGTGCCCGGAAAGCAGCAGTCCGTGATCTCGTTCACAAAGACGAAGACACCCGGGATCGATATCATCGGGGGTGGTGGCTACCCCTCGAAAGTGTACTTCAACGGGGAGGAATGCTCGATACCAGATCTGATTCCTGCGAATTGGGCGTTGAGGAGCAGTGGAGTTGGTGTCCTGAGACTGGCCCTGCTCCTGTTTGCTTCAGCTCTCATGCTCTGGGAGCTGTAGCTGGGGACCTGCCGATGCCCATTCTTTGGTTCTTTCAGTAAAATATGAACGACGGCATCGCACCAAACTGCGTGTTTGGTGCGATGAGTCAAGAGGATTGTCATCAACAGGCATCGATACAAACCTATACAAGAGCTGGAGTTTTGTTCACAGTGATGTTTCAGGAGAAACGGGTTAGCTAACCAAGAAGAGTAGATTAAGCTTCTGCAGATTCATTCATGGATGCTACTACTCTTCTGATTATGTTATCTTCCTTTGTTAAAATGAAGTATGGATCTTCAGTGTACTTTGTATTTTCATCATGTAGCTTTATTATATACTTCTGGTGCTATCAAGCTTTCTAAACATGATTGTGTAGGAATCCAGATGACCTCGCGTACCACTAACTTCAATTTGCAGCAATTTCTGGATGCCTTGGTCATCTATAATTGGCTTATTATTGGCTTTAAAGGTGTCTGGTATTTAGTTTCGATATTAAGATTTCATCAAACAGTTGGTGGTAATATGAGATACTAAGATTTTCGATACTGTGATTTGGTTAGATGACGTGTGATGAATTGGCTGATATTAGCGGGGTGTAAGGAAATATGAAGAAAGATTTTACTGGAAGGTATAAAAGATTTTTTTTTTGAATACTCACTACTATTTTCCTATAATTGTCAGTAATAGAAAATAACTCTACTTATTTTCCATGTATAAACCATTTTAATTATGAATCACACGAAATTAATTGCTGCAAATACGCTCGTCAATTGATTGCTTTGTTTTTGGTCGAAGCACTTTTAAACAGTAGAGTAGACGGAATAAGTTCATAAATCAATTTTTTTTTAATCGACATATGGTTGTAAGAAATATTGAAAATTCTTGTCCATGGAAAAAAATATTATGATTTTTTTATTTTCTAATGCTGTTTGAGAAGTCATGGAAACAAGAAAAATACTTTCTTTTGTGTGTCAGAAAAAGAAAAGCTCTTTGTGTGTCAGAAAAAGAAACAAAGGACGATGAGCACATTGATGATCATTTTTTTTCCTTCTTCTCATTGATGCAAACGTGAGATCATGCTAACCACTTGTAATATCTTGAGATTGAATGATAGTTTCTTTATGCATTTAGCATGAGTGGGAGTCATGGTTCTAAGACCTAATACGATAGAAGCGAGCAACAACATGCCATGGCAGAGCTAAAAAAGAATGTTAACATTACCCATCTCGGCGGATGTTCGTTGAATCTTAAAAGTGATTGTTTTTTATCATTTGTGTTTAGCTAAACGCGTTAATGTCGTAGTGGATAACACAATGTCTCGTAATTTAGCTAATTTTAGGCGAAGTAACAAAATGTATAGTGTGGTAGAATTAAGATTTATACTGATATTTTCTAATGAGGATTCGTGCTAGTGCTTATTTATGTGTAGACGAAGACTACTTACTATGACCGAATATTTATATTTTTGAGCTAACGGCGTTCAAACATGGGCTCCAGCAAGCTTTGCGTTCTAACATTACAAAGCCTATTAACAAAACTCAATGCATTTTTGATCGGCTTATTGGTAAATTATGAAATGTAATTACAAGTATGTTTAGATAGATAGATAGTGAACTTTGATAACTATTTATATACATTTAGTAGAGAGGATTTTCCTGAACTTTATGAATGAGTCTGCTAGTTGATCAATCGTATGCACATGAGAAACACGTAGTTGATGTCTAACAACTTGATCTCGCATGAAGTAGAAGTCGATAACAATGTGTTTCATACGGGAATGGAACATTGGATTGATATATAAGTAGGTAACTCCAATATTATCACAATATATTGTAGGAGTAACTGTGGAGTTAACATTGAGTTCCTTGAGCAGATTTGTCACCCAATTAAGTTCAACAGCGACGGTGGTGATGGCACGGTATTTAGCTTCAGTTGTAGATCGTGCGACCGTCTTTTATTTTTTAGAACTCTAATTGGTTGGAGTAGCTCCAAGGAAGACAATATACCATGATGTGGATGTTCTATTATTAAAGTTCCCTGCCCAATCAGCATCAACAAAGGCATGGAGATGGAGTGAAGCATTTTTGCGCAGAAAAAGGTCATGATTAAGAGTTCCTTTAAGATATCACAAAATTTGTTTGACCGCAGACCAATGCATAGTAGATGGTCGATGCATGAATTGCGATAATTTATTTATTACAAATGAGTTATCTGGATGGGTGAGAGCATATTACTGTAAGGAGCCAAGGACTTGTCGATATTGAGTCAAATCTGTAGCAAGACTTCCATCACATAATTTGAGTGAGTCACTAGTAGAGAGAGGAGTTATAATCTCTTTTGCATTATGTATATTTGTCTTTGATAATAAATATTGAATATACTTTCTTTGTGATAAGAAGAGACCTGAAGATGTAAATGTTGCTTTCATTTCCAGAAAGTAGCTCAAAGTTCCTAGATCTTTGTGGGAGAATCGATCGACCAATTTATTTAGAAATGCCTAAGTCTATAAAGGATCATTGCTTGTGACAATAATATCATCCACATACACCAGAAGATATATTGTGCTTCCATTGTGTTAGCATATGAATAACGAGGTATCAGACTTAGAATTGATGAAGTCAATTGAGGTAAAAAACGAGCCAAATTCAGTATACCAAGCCTTTGGAGCTTGACGAAGTCCATAAATAGCTTTTTGTAGTTTGCAGATATGCCTCAGATACTAAGGATGAATGAAATCAGAAGGTTACTGCATAAAGACATCTTAAGTTAAAGACCCCTATAAAAAGGCATTGTTAACATCTAGTTGTCGTATGTGCCAGCCTCTTGAGATGGCCAAACTCAGGATAAGACAGATTGTTTTGGGTTTAACAATGAGACTAAATGTCTCTGTGAAGTCGACACTAGGTTGTTGATGAAACCCTTTGGCTACTAGACGTGCTTTATATCTGGCAACAGATCCGTTTGGGTTCTGCTTAATTCGAAAGACCCATTTACACCTGATGATATTTTGTGTGTGATGAAAGGGTACTAAGGTCCATGTAGAGTTATGGAAGAGCGCGTCATATTCTTCACACATGACTTTACGCTAGTGAGGAGATTTTTGAGCTTGAGTGATTGTAGTGGGTTCACTAGCCTCAGTGGAGGAATTTGTTATAGCATGTAGGTCAATGACTTGACGTGATTTGAAAATATCACTTTTGGAACGTGTTGTTATTGGATGTCTAGGGGCGATGAAAGTGGTAGATTATGTTGTTGGTATAGTCGAGGGCGAGTCACTGTCATGGGTCAATGGCACATCAATGTCACTAGGTCTAGGAGAAGGTAAAGCCAATGGCAATATTGCCGAGGGTATTACTTCATCAATAGGGAAAACTTGTGAGGGAGGGAGTGGAGAAATAATAGAGGGAGTAAGAAGCTGTTGAATTGGAGTAATAATAGTGTGTGAATCTTGAGGGTAAAGACTGGACGGTGTCATGGGAGGTTCATGTGACGAGATCGAAGGGATACTCTAGTTATGTATGTTTATTAGAGTAGCCTGCAGAGCATGATGGTTTTGAAAAGGAAAGACAAACTCCTCAAAAATAATGTGACATGATATAAAGACTTTTTTAGTTTAGGGTTCATAGCATCGAAAAGCATTATGTTCAAGAGAGTAGCCTATAAAAGTACAAGGCTTAGATCGTGGTGTTAGCTTATGTGAGGCATAGGGACGGAGCTATGGATAATATAAATAGTCAAAAACTTTGAGTTTATGAAGATTTGGAAGCTTGTGGAATAATTTTTTTAAATGGTGACTGGTATTGTAAGACTGGAGTGAGCATACGATTAATGAGATAGACCGCAGTTTGAAAACCTACTGACCAAAAATTTGGTGGCATGGATGTTTGATGTAGAAGTGAGAGACCAGTTTCAACTATATGCTAATGTTTGCGTTCGGCAGAGCCAACCAATTGGGGAGTATATGGGGGTGATTTGAGGTGTTATATACCACAAACGAAGAGGTAGGATGTGAGGGCTTGATATTCGCCTCCGCCATCAAAGTAAACTATTCTAATGGAAGATTGAAAAAAAATCTCGACCAACTTTCTAAAGTTGGTAAATACTGTGAAAACATTATATTTATGGTGGAGAGGATATAACCATGTGTACTTAGTGAAATAGTCTACAAAAATGACATAAAAGCGAAACTTGTCAAAAGAAGGAATTGGGGCAGGGCTTCAAACGTCTGTATAAATAATTTCAAATGGTTTAGAGTAAGATATGGATGATGTCTCAAAAGGCAGTCTATGACTTTTATTGCAAAAATAAGCATCACAATGAGTGATAGTACTATTGATTTTAAAGGTGTGAAGATAATAACGAGAAAGTAATTTTTTCTGGATAAAAGATAAGGGATGACCAAGATAACGATGTCAAACATCAATTGGATCTGCAATTGAAGAGTAAACAGTAGGCTGGGTAATTTACGAAGTAGATGTCCACTCATAAATATTGTCTTTGTTCTGGCCCTTGACTAAAGATACCCCCATGCTTAAATCCTTGACAAGAAAAGAGTTAGGAAAGAATTAAATGGAGGTATTATTTTGTTTACATAATTGAGAAATGAAAATGAGGTTTCGTTTAATATTAGGTGCATACAGAACATCATCAAGTGTAAAAGTTGTGGTAATTGAACTAAGCATTGAGGAACCAGAATGAGTAATGAGAATTCTTTTATCGTCATCGATGATGATATCTTCATTTTCGCCGTAGTTGTTGTAGATGGACAAGTTTTGAAGATCATAGGTGATGTGATGAGAGACGCCAGAGTCTACAATCCAATTAGGTTGGTTAGTAGTCGGAGTAGCCATAAAATTCACCTAAGGCCACCGTGATGGAGTAGGGAGTTTGGAGCAAGACCGATAGACTTTCGCGAAGTATCCGACTTTATCACACAGTTGGCAAATTACTTTTTGGTGGCTTGTGATGTCAAGACACCACGGCCAATGATTATGAAAGTTGCCATCTTGATAGGGATGAGGGGTGTTTGGTTTTAGACCCATAGGGTCAGGAGGCAGCTTAGCTAGATCTTTGTTGACGTGCTTATTGTACTGGTTGCTCTTTCTCTTGGATTTTTTACTAACTTGAGCTGTAATAGGTGGTCTGGGCAACCTGTCATCATGCTTCAAGTACATCTTATAGTTTGTCAACTTGTCATAGAGTTCTTCAAATGATATTGGTGAGTCGCGTGCCCGAAGTACTACTATCAATTCTTTGTACTCGCCTCCTAGGCCATTGAGGGTATGGATTAGGACTTCTTCATCACTAAAGGAATGGCTTGTCAAAGCTAAGTCATCGATGATAACTCTGATATTTTGTAGATAATCAACAATAGTACTTCCCTCTTGTTTCGTTTTCATCATATTGGAGAGAAGTCCGAGCATGCGAGTATGCGAGCAATTTGCCAAGGTGGTTTGCAACTTGTACCATGCTTCTGCAGCAGTCGTACATGAAGATATCAGTGGAGTAACGAATCCAGCAACCGAGGCTTCAATAGCTTGGAGAATGAGGCAATCTTGACGTAACCATAGTTTATGGGTTGGATTCTCCTAGGATGTTGACCATTGCAGGTGGACACTGGAGAGAGCCATCATCATAGCGTAGGAGATCATATCCAAATAGAAGATTAGAAAGTTGTGTCTGCCAAGATGCGTAGTTGTCACTTTTGGATAATTTGAAGGGAATGAGTGCTGTAGCATTGATGGTGATAAGACTTGTAGATTGAAAAGTGCTATGGTTCCCTGCAGGAACAATAAATGGGATGTTAAAGGCAGACGATGAAGATATATGAGGATATATATCTAAGGGAGTCGTTAGTTGTAGAAGGGTCGCTGTAGTCGGAGGCTAAGTTGCTATAGTGTTATAGATCTGCTGGAAGACGGTAAAACTGTTTGCAATGCTGAAGAGAGTTGTAACAAAACTGAAGAGAACACCGGTGCACTAGTGAGGAGAGATTTCTATAGTGGTGTTGGAGATAGTTGCAGTAATGCTTGTGGCAATTGATGGCAAGGCAACGATTCACAATAAGCGACGATGTAGATCACAGCTTGCAGTCAAGTTTGGTGGTCGGAAGGGCGACAGAGTTTTCAGCGGAAGACTTCGGTTGGCAAGGGAGGAGCAGTCGGCAGTAGAAATAGAGGCTGTGACTGTGCTTCCTTTAGAAGCGTTGCCCACAGAAGAAGTGTCGATGCAGTGGGCGTAGCGATTGAGAGGGGTTGTAGGAAGAGCAGTTCTATTTTGCTGCGAGAAGGCCTCTTTTAGGAATCTTGTATTTGTCGTATGATGGTTTCTCCTTAACAAGTCTTCACTTGGCATTTTCAAGCAAGCAATGAGATCCATGCTGCCACTGTTGTTGTTGTTGATGCTGCTGCAAGCAACAACGACTACAGTAGCGGCGACACCACCGTCATCCCAATCTCTACTACTGCGGTGGGTGCGATCTGATACCAGCAGCCGCAATGCTACGGTAGGCTGTGTTAGATTTTATGGTCCTTTATTATTGGATAAGATATATATAATATAACTAATTGGATTCTGATGAAATATTTTAGCCAATAGAATAGAAGTCCACTTAAAGTAGGATTCCTTAGGAGATAACCTTGATGGGAGGAAATCTCCTAATATCTTATCCTAGACCCTTTGCTCTCGCCTATAAATAAACAAGACCTCTAGGAACTGAGTGTACACAGTGTGCATACACATCTCACAACGAATATAGTTGAGGGATTGTAATTTTCCCCTCAACTCTCTCCCTAAACCATCAATCTATGCGGTCTTGTGAAAGGATAGGAAGAGAGGAGAAAGGATCTAGTTCCTCTTTGCAGATTGACAGCGATCTTGGATTAAAGACGGTGCCTTGCAGATCAAACAGAGATCTTTGAACAGATGACATCAAAAGGTATGCATCGTTAAACTAGATCTAAGTATTTGATTTCAATCCTGGCATAAAAGATTGCTTCCGCATTTTAGTACAGCATATTATAGTTTTTATGCTTATAGGTTGCAGCTAATGGTTGCAGTAGCGGGTGCGATCAAGTATTGTTTGAGATGAAGCTATTGTGGTGTGACTGTGGGGCAAAGACGTCACCGCGAGGAGGGATGGTCGAGCGATTGCAGCTATGGTTGCGACCTAAGGGGAGGCGGTGGACGCTGGCCGGGAAGCGGTCGCGGGGCTGCGACGGGAGGTGTCCGCTAGAGTGAGGATGACCGTGAAGAAGTGGTCGTCACTCTATCGATCTACAGGAACCAGCGTAGAGAGGAAGAAGCAGATGCACGTATAAGCAGATGCACCGTAGAGAGGAAGAACGCACCTTTGTTGCTTTAGATTAATGTTGTTGGAGGTGCGCTAAGGTAGAGGAAATGACAGGCGGTCGCCGGCTCAAGTAAGAGAACACTAGTAATGGTGAATGAAGCTACGATTTGGTTGATGGTGAAGAGAACAGGCCACCGAGCAGACCAGTGAAACAAGGTAAGTTCAACGTGAACCAGGGCTGCGATAGAGAGATCTACCAGTAGTGATTCGGTGGTCGACAATTGAGTCTCAGCGGAATCAGATCTGAAGATCGGATCAGTAGTGATTGCAGGGAGGTGGTTTGTTGTTGCTAGTGAGGATGGAGCAACAACATCGATGAGTGAAGAAGCACAGCAACATTAGTGAGGGAAGAAGCACTAGTGTTTGCAGCGCTAGAGGCACTAGCACAAAGTGGCAGCGTCGGCATCAAGCACCTCTATTGACAAGGTTGTGTGAGGAGTCGGACAATGAGAAGAGAGCTTGCTATAGGCAAGCAGCTTTGATACCATGATAAATTATGAAATGTAATTATATAGTACATTTAGATAGTAAACTTTGATAGCTATTTATACATAGGATTTTCCTCAACTGCTCAAAGATTTCCTCGTGTAGTTGAAAAAATTTTATCTGCTATCACTTATCTCATTTTTGGATTTTCATATTTGTATCATCTGATTTGCCATGATCTGCATACTAATAAATTATCAGACCAATAAATATTGCCCACGTGCTATCGAACCGGGTATGTTTTACAAATCCATGGCATAATAACTCCAACTATGATGCACCAAATTTGAAATTGACAGAAAAACATTTGTTCTACAGCACTGACAATTTTGAGGAGTAACGAAGTAACTTAAAACCAGAAGAACAATACCATTGAATTTCTTGGTAGGATTCAAACATGCCTTGCAAATCCAACTAGTTAAAGGGAATCTGCAGTTT
Source organism: Musa balbisiana (assembly GCA_004837865.1). Taxonomy (NCBI): domain Eukaryota; kingdom Viridiplantae; phylum Streptophyta; class Magnoliopsida; order Zingiberales; family Musaceae; genus Musa; species Musa balbisiana. Next base: position 20,834,949 of record CM017198.1, read on the forward strand.
ATTTGATGCATCTAAATCAACTTCAGGCTGGCACATTACTCAGTCCCACCTGAGAATTGATAGCTGAAATGGTTGTAGTATGAGATGAAGGACATGAACAATGAGATAGCAAGTTTTTCAATCCAAGAAAGCCATCATTGCCACACTCGGCAATCAAACACTTATTCGTGCGAAGATTTTACTTCCCAACATAAAGAAAGCATAATTCTCAGGGCTCGACAACCATGCATTCAGCTTCTTTTTTGATCGATTGGAAAAGCACAGACGAAAGATAACGCTCTCCGAAACTTGGGAAGACAACCTGCACCAGCAGCGATGGTTAATCAGCAACTTGAATCCTCATGATCGAAGACGATGAAATTTTAAGTCTCATCAATTTGAAGGAATCAAGAGAAAAAAAAAAAGTTGAGAAATCTAAGATATTAGTGAGATGGAAAGGAACTGCAACAAATGGCAATCCAATGTTAAAATTGCACACACTTATCGACCAAAAGATGGATATGATGTGCTGATATGAAACTTTATCCAAGCAAACGTTATCATATTGCCTTGATCTCTCAAGACAAGATTGAATCTTGCATTTGCTTTGGAACAAGTGGCTAATACATTTATTAGTATAATATTACCTTTTTTCTTTTTACCACAGTGAAATAAATTGAGACAAAGTTGTGGAAACAATGAAATGAATTCTAAAAGCACTAAAAGGAAATGCATCAAAGCTGCAATCACTAAACTTCTGATTCAAATACTCCCAGAAGTGAAGAAAATTGAGAAATTGCTATTTGTCATGCAGATACAGATCGTTTAAATGAATTAAAGCACAAGACTTATTTTCTTGTATATGGTGAAACAAGAACAAAGAACACACAAAGAGAGGAAAGAATTCAACACTCACAACAATCAGCTTCCCCTCATTCTCTGGTCTCTGTGCAAGCTTAACAGCAGCAGCAGCAGCAGCCCCAGAAGAGATTCCAACCTACAATGAGCACACAATGAGAGTCAAATTTGAATCAAAAAGGTTGACCAAACAAAGAAGCATCACACAGAATTCATGTTCATAGCAGGACAAGTATCAACACAAACACCAACCATTTGGCAAGACTCACCAGCAGCCCTTCTTTGAGAGCAAGAAGCTTTGCTGTCTCAATGGCCTCATCACTAGAAACCTAATCAATCAGACAAGTAGGATCACAAATTAGAACTGTCTTTTAACAAGTGATCATAATGAGTCATCAACTAGCCTGACTAGTATAACTTAACTATCCGAGAAAATCTAAAAAAAGAAAGAAAAAAAATTAGGTTTACTTGTACAACTTCATTAATCAGATCCACATCTAGCACACCAGGAATAAAGCCAGCTCCAAGTCCCTGAATTTTATGTGGTCCTGTGCCACAAATCCAGTTCTTATCAGACACAACTGGATCAAAGTTTCAGCAGGTTACCAAGAAAGTACAAAAGAACAAACAAGAGAATAAATAAACCACCAGGTTTCCCTCCAGATAAAACCGCGCTCTCAACTGGTTCTACACCATATAGCTGGAACAATGAAGAACACAACATACCAATCCAAAATTAGTGAACCCTTAGTGGCCTGAGGTCATGAACCTGTTGATACTGCAACTGACCTTGATATCAGGATTTTGCTCTTTGAGATACCTCCCAGCTCCAGTGATCGTACCCCCAGTTCCAATACCAGACACCAGAGCATCAATCTTACCGCCTGTTCCTTTCCATATCTCAGGTCCAGTTGTCTCATAATGAATCTGCAAGAGCATGTAATGTGCATCAATGTCAGCCTACATGGGCAGAATCTGTAGAAGAATACCTTCGGGTTTGCTGGATTCTCAAATTGTTGGAGGATGTAAGAATTTGGTGTCTTGGCAGCCAATTCTTCTGCCTTCTTGACAGCTCCCTTCATGCCCGAGCTGGGATCAGTGAGGACTAACTCAGCACCAAAAGCTTTGAGAATGATCCTCCTCTCGAGGCTCATGGAGGCTGGCATGGTTAGCACAAGCTTGTAGCCCTTGGCAGCCGCCATGAATGCCAGCCCTATTCCGGTGTTTCCACTGGTAGGTTCAATCAGGATGCTCTGACAAAGACAACCATGGAAAGCAAATGACAGAAGGTATATTGTGTTAGCTTTTGTCTCAATCTCTCGGCAGGTTAGATGACATAGGCAATGAGATCTATAGCTCACTGATGTCTCAGATTGATTCTAACCTTGCCGGGTTGGATAACCCCACTCTTCTCTGCATCAGATATCATACTATACCCAATTCTGCGCGAAAAGATTGCCGGTTACAGGAAACGAGACCATCACAAAGACGATGAGCTTGTTAATACCTGTCCTTGACA